>JAWWNH010000003.1:1200000-2400000 GCA_034641385.1 Darevskia mixta
ATACTGTATATTCCTGCGTATAAGACTACTTTTTAACCCAGGACAATCTTCTCAAAAGTCGGGGGTCGTCTTATACGCCGGGTCGCATTTCTTATACGGCGAGTATATCCCAAACTCTATATTTTAACTGGAAAAGTTGGGGGTCGTCTTATACGGCCAGTCGTCTTATACGCCGGAATATACGGTATTTTACAAGGACAGGAAGAAACATCATGGACAGAATGCAGCAGGAGGCCCCATTAGCTAAAGTAGTACCTCTGGTTAAGAACGGTTTCAGGTTAATAACGGAGCTCTGGAACGAATTAAGTTCGTAACCAGAGGTACCACTGTAGTTTGAATGCTTCACCTGTAGCTTTATAAATCATTTAATGTGTCAATACGAATGGAAGTCATTAAAATTGCAGTTGTTGTATAAGGGATTGTTATTTTGACTGGAGTGTAATTGAAATTAATAAATATACATAAAAAAGTAAAAAATATACATAAAAAAGTAAAAAATAAAAGTCCAGTAGCACCTTAGAGACCAACTAAGTTTGTTCTTGGTGTATAAGCTTTCATGTGCATGCATACTTCTTCAGATACACTGAAACAGAAGTCACCAGACTGTGTCAGACCAACACGGTTACCTACCTGAATCTGAAATTAATAAGATTTTGGAACGCAGAAATAAAGTACCATCAATTCTAGCACACTTGGGGGCCACCTAAATTGTATAATTTGGCGTCTAAATGATTGGCATTAGTAAATGTATTATAATTTGGCATTGTTATAATGAGGCTATGATTGGAAAACTAATAAAAATTATTATCGGGGTGGAAAAGCTGAGTCATCTAGTCTGACATTATTTGTTCAGAGGGACATGGAAAGCTACCATATGCTGAGCGAAGCCATCTGGCTTATCTAGTTTGTCATGGTCTGCTCCAGGGGTTCTCCGACTGTGGCCCACAAGCCACTGGTGGTCTGCGAGCTTCATTCAGGTGGTCCGCAGTATATCTGTGAAGAACACTGAATTCCATGGCATTTTAAAACTGAAATACAATAAAATATCAGAAGTAAAAGAAGCAATAAATACACAGCATCTGGAACATGTGCATTACAATGGCCTGATAATATTCAGGGCCCAGGGGTCTCCCCAGACCCCTTGCAATTTTCAAGTGGTCCTTAGGGGCGTAAAAAGTTGAGAACCCGCTGGTCTACTCTGACTTTCAGTTGTTTGCCAGAGCTTCAGCCAGGAGAAATTCTCAGCCCTACCTGGAGAAGCCAGAGATTGGACCTAGGAACTCTTGCATATGAAGCTACGTCCCTTCCTTTCATAGTCTGGTTGCTAAACTTTGCTAAATTGGTTTTCTTCTGGTTTTCTTCCTTTTTCAGTGCTGCCTTTACCTGTTCTACAGTTCAGCCAGGAAGATAAAGGTCTTTGTACTTTTCGTCACAGTCTGTCTATGCAACATCTACCTGTATGGGTTAAGGAACATCTGGCAGATACTTTTCCACATAGGAGTGGCTTCCCTTTCTTCCCATCAAATATTGACCCGGCAAGTTGTGGAGAAACAGCCAGACTTTGGAGTATGAAAACAATCACAGAATACCAGCTGCGGGTTGTTGTTTTTTTAAAACGTTTGCTTTGGGAAAGGGGGTGTTTAACGCTGGTCAAAACCAGCTTGTGTAATATGGCGAGGGTTTTTTGGTCACCCAGCCTTTCCCAGAAGAATGGGTTTTAGCCCACAGTTGTGGGAACAGGCACACACTGTGTCCAACTCAAGGCAGGGTCCCTCGAGCACCAGTCCTTTTCACATCAACGCACATAATCTAGAGGAGGATCTGGATGTCCTCACTGGAGTGAAGCAGAGCTGGGGGCCTCGTGGATCCTTCCTGTTTTGGGATTCCAGGAGAAAGATAGGTTGCAGTTTCCAGCAACCATAAAACAAATAATCTGATATGTAGTGTCCTGCAAGCAGAGAGCAGGAGAGCTCTAGACAACCCCAGAACAGCAGTCCATGCCCCCCTGGAGAAGGCAAGCCATACAGGGATGGTGATTGTTGCTTTCACGCTGAAAACCCCCCTAAATACGTTCCAGTCGGTCAAATACCCACACGGCACCGAAAAGGCCAGGCTTTCAACTCCCGCAAGTTTAAGACACAGGTAGAGCTAATAGAATGGTTCATTTTTTATGGCAAAGATGGCTTTAAATGGTAGGCAGCTTATTGTGACTATGCTAGGGGCGTAGCGTCTGATATAGTCTCGAACGGTAAGGTGCAGTTTGCATGCGTTTAGATTAATAGTAATGAACGAGTTGTTGGGCAAATGCTTTGTATGTATTAGAGGTAACAGGAGGAAAAGGCTAAAGGTAATAGCTCTTTGAAGAGCTGAATAGGAGGTTTATCAGTAGAAGGTGGTCTATTGGGGCAAATGAGGCCACCAGCCTCAGTGTGCCCTCAGCCAGGCTCCACCTGCCTGCTTTCTTGCTCGCAACCTGTCCAGAAACTGGCCCCGTCTGTCAGTTTCTTCCTCCTTCTCTATAGTCTCAGTGTTGCTCTTGTGTAACTCGGCAGGAAGGAGGGTGGGGGCAAAAATAGAGTTGATTGGTTCTGCCTGTCATTGGCTCTGGCGCCACCTGCTGTTGGGCTCCCTGCCTTCTGCCCTACCAGTCCAAACGTGCACCACCCGTGTTGCGAATCATCCGGGCGGACGTTCCTTGCACATCCTATTCAGCACTTTTTCTTCCTGGCCTGTGTGTGTTTGTACAAAGGCACTGAAGGTAGAACAGGGTTAAAAAAAAGAGGTCCGTGGGCAGAACAGATGGGTGGGAGATATCAGCACCAGGCATTGTCTCGCTGATGGGGAATCAGGCACCACAAATGTGCCCCCCACCCCATTTGCTCCCCATGCAGATAAAAACATTTCAGCTTAACTGAACAGCTTTTAAATAGTGACCAGGGTGCAAGTTGTCTGCCAGCAACAGCACTGGTTTAGGGTGGCCTCTGGCAACTGGTGCATCTGTTTTGATTCTTAAAGAGTTCCAGCTTTCACTTAAGTAAACGAAAAATGTTTCTAGTCCTGTGGGCTAAGAAAATGAGACTTAAAAAAGAGAGACAGCCTTCTGACAAGTCTATAGAGAAGGGAAACAAGGCTGGACCCCCAGTCCCAGCTTCTCTGGCTTCCTGTCTTGCAGCCCACACCTTTTTAAAAGAAAAAAAGCAACTTGCTTATGGCAGGGGCTCCCAGTAGCCTCCCTGATGTACTAGCTTTCCGTGAGCAGAAAATTTCCCGAAGGAACTTTTCAATCTCCCTTTCACACTCCGCCCTGATACAATTCAGGCACATTTATTGAAAACATTTCTCCTCCCCCTGCTGCCACCTTCTGTGCAATCTTAACTTTTATAAGAATATATGATTAATATTAGTGGAAGCTATTGCCCTGTAACTGAGAATAGAGCAGGTTCTCTCTCTCTCTCTCTCTCTCTCTCTCTCTCTCTCCCCTGATACTGTTATTGCAGCTCATTGGATGTATTTAAGATTTGTGAACAGAGTTTAATTTAAGAGCATGCACTTTTGAAAGTAGTAACTAGAACCTGTGCTCCTCTCAGCCTCTGCTGCACTGTATAGTCCGGTATTTAATGTGTAGAAATATGCCAGCGTTTACACCGTTTGTGAACCCTTTTGATAACTTTTGGAACAAAGTTTATCGTGTAAAGTTTTGATGCAGTTTTTCTCGGTGACGGGATTAAGAAGTTTTACAGGATACTCTCTTACTTGCGATAGTTTGGGGTTAGAGTCATTTGTTGGGCTGCGCTGCCATCGAGCAAACAAGTCCAACATTCATTCTCACTGCATGTCCTGGAGGACTTATCCCCCTACTCAGGATTTTGTATTTTCTCTCTCGACTATGAGGGGGTGGGTGGGAAGGATGGAGAGAATTAACTTTCTTAGTCTGCAGGCAGCTTGAGGTGAGAACTGAAGAAAATAATAATTCTCTAAAATCTATTGGTAGCTCATACTGAGACTTCATTGCTTGTTTAATAGCTGACACCCACCTCAAGTCACAAAAAGCAACTCCCGCTTCCCCTTCGCTACCAATAGCATTGCCTCTCCTCTGCCTGCTTTCCCAAATACATCTTGTTCCCCTTCTAATTTCAGCATATCAGTGGAATGAGCTCCATCTGTGGTTTTCATTTTTTTTTTCTTAAAAGGAAAGGTCTTCAGAACTTAGCCTGTGACCCTCAGCAAGCTTAGAGATTATCCAAAGAGTCAGAAAAATCTCTTGGTACAGTGATTGGGTGGGGATGGCGTTTTTGAATGAACCAGCACAACAAACTCCCTTCTACGCAAACACAATAAACGTAACCGGCTGCGTTATAACACAAAGTCTGTTATTTACTGTATCATATTAGCATATCAACAAAGATGAGACATAAAGTTCAACTGAACAACTAGAAGACCCAGTGGATCAGTTGTCTCTCCAATCAGCTCTTGAAAGAAGTTCAAACATATGTTAAAGTCTATTCCACATGCGTTAGTACATGTAGTCCAAAACAAACCATATATGGGTTTCCACAAGACAGAAGTTCAAACATATACTAAAGTCCATTCCACATGCGTTTGTTCATGTACAGTGGGACCTCGACTTACGACGATAATGTGTTCCGACGCAATTTTCATAAGTCGAAAACATTCGTAAGTCGAATCCCCATAGGAATGCATTGAGCGAAAAAAATTCGTAAGTTGAAAATTCGTAAGTCGAAAAATCCTATTAAAGCGGCCACGACTTCCATTCGTAAGTCGAAAAATTCGGTTGCGGTGGCCATTTTGTTTCTTCCGGAAGTCATTCGTAAGTCGAAAAATTTGTAAGTCGAGTCGCTCGTAAGTCGACGGTCCCACTGTAGTCCAGTTGTAGTTCCACAAGACAGAAGTTCAAACATATACTAAAGTCCATTCCGACAAGGATTTCCGGAATATCTTATCCTTGTTTCACCATCCTGGGCTTCATCAGTGATATGAATTCAAATGTGATGTAACATGACAGTGGATCTACAGCATAATGGTGACTGATCCACTGGGTCTTCTAGTCCTTCAGTTGAACTTTATGTCTCATTGAACTTTATGTCTCATCTTTGTTGATATGCTAATATGATACAGTAAATAACAGAGTTTATTTGTGTTATAATGCAGCCGGTTACGTTTATTGTGTTTGCGTAGTATCTTGTACCGGTACGTAGCCAAAGGTTGGATGTATTGCCACAAACTCCCTTCAGCATAGAAAACTAGCATGCCAGAAAGTGCATTTCTCTCTCTCCTTTTTAGGAACAGGCTTTTTTCTTTTCACCTGTGGGGCATCCACACGCGCAGATGCTTCCTTCTCCAATTGTGTAATTACTTCATGCATGGAAGCATCGTATGAAATCAGTGGGGTTTCTTTTCAAGGCAATGTATTTGGCATTCAGGTTTTTCACGAGGCTGTGCCAATCCCTATACAGATTTCCACAGGACACAGGGGAATCCAAAGGGTCAAATGCAGGGCAAAAGTTTGTGCAATGTGGGTAACCAACTGCACAGCTAGTTCTGTGCTTCCACCTGGGCCCCCTTGGTTGGTTCAAAGCTGGCGCTGCTGTCCATCAGCCACTTTCAATCTGGTGATCTACAACCTGCAGGGAAGCCACATACGCAGTGCAAAGTGCTTTATGGTCTTGCTTTTCCCTGCAGCATCTTGGCCCAGTGTGCTTACTGCCTGCTGGTTTTACAGATGGGGTAACAGGCTGCCCAAACCAACCTCAAGGTGAGCCAAGGATTGCCAGGCTGAAGCCCACGGCCCCATCCTCTTGACCGTAACGGCCATTCTTTATTTTGATATTGTGTCTTTTAACAAAGGAGGAAGTATATATATCAGGGTCGTGGGTTCGAGATCCACACTGGGGGAAAAGATTCCTGCATTGCCCGGGGTTGGACTAGATGACCCCTGAGGACCCTTCCAGCTCTACAGTTCTTTGATTCTATGAGCCTAGTTCTCACAGAAGTAGCCTGTGTCTGAGTTTGTCTACGGGTGGGGGCTTTCAGGGTGGAAATTCCCCCAATGCTAAATAAATTCCCTGCTCATGGAAAACCAGCGTGTAAGGGAGAAGGCTAGAGTAGAACCCTTCTCCTAACAATTTCGTGAGATGGTTTCTTTTGCTTAATGACATGTTTTATCATGTGAGCCCCACAACCTATGGTCTGAAGCAGCAGAACTCAGATGTTGAGTTGACCACGTTACTGAACGCCGGGTCTTTACAGCAGTGTTTGGAACAATTTTCCCACCTTGCTGCTATGCCATTGCTATATCTCGTTTACGTAACAGGATTATATCCAACCAAGTTTTACTCAAAGTAGATCCATTGAATTGAATGGACCTAAGTTAGCCGTGCCCATTACTTTCATTGGGTATGACTAGCATTGTATACAGCCCAATCCAACAAATTGATTATTTAAAACCATGCAGAAGGGGCAGAGTTTTGAAAAGGACACATATAGGATGGTTTTGTGCTGCTTTAGTAAACAACGCCCATTTCCGCTTCCTCATTCCACACTTGGGTTTCGTTTTAGTAACAGCCAACTAATGCCACATTTTAATTTGTAAAATTAACAGGCAGGTTAGGAGATTTTAAGCAAGCTCCCATCCCCTTTTTATTTTCAAACCAAAGAGATTCCTCATACTTTTTTTGCGTGTGGAAAAAGAGGTACCCCGGTACCATTTTTCTGAAGATGTTTTTGCACTGTATTATAAAAAGACTGATCTTTCATTGCTGTCAAAGTCATTTTTTGCATGAGTGTACATATGTATATAAACTAACGGACAATTAAAAGTCAAAGAATAAATGACCTTTTTGTAATTACTTGTGACCTGTGATTTGTACAGCATAGGGTTTGGTAAGTCCTGCCTCTTTCATAGGTCCTCTTGCAACTCTTCAGGGTCCTGAAAGATCAGCAGGTCCAGCCCTCAGCTCTGCATCTAAGGGACGCTCTTGTGTCTGGTCAGAACAGATGAAGGGGAGCTTGGGAAACAGGGTTGTCGGATACCCACAAGTGTTATGAGAGGAAGAAAAAACCTCTCTACACACTTTCTCCTTGCAATGCATAATTTTATCAACTTCTGTCATGTCACTTCTTACAAACTTCCATCTCTCTCTCTCTTTCCGCCCCAAAGCTTTTTCCTCCCAAAAGCAACCCATAGTCTGACCTGGTAAAAAGCAGCTTCCTATTTGCCAGTGTAGGGATGCGGGTGGCGCTGTGGGTTAAACCACAGAGCCTAGGGCTTGCCGATCAGAAGGTCAGCGGTTCGAATCCCTGTGACGGGGTGAGTTCCCGTTGCTCGGTCCCAGCTCCTGCTAACCTAGCAGTTCGAAAGCACGTCAAAGTGCAAGTAGATATATACAGGTGAAACTCAAAAAATTAGAATATCGTGGAAAAGTCCATTTATGTAAGCAATTGTTTTCATTAGCTACTGGAGTTTAATATATGAGATAGACTCATGACATGCAAAGTGAGATATGTCAAGCCTTTGTTTGTTATAATTGTGATGATTATGGCGTACAGCTGATGAAAACCCCAAAGTTGAAATTGTTAATTTGGGGTTCTTATCAGCTGTACGCCATAATCATCACAATTATAACAAATAAAGGCTTGACATATCTCGCTTTGCATGTCATGAGTCTATCTCATATATTAGTTTCACCTTTTAAGTTGAATTACTGAAAGAAATGAACCTTTCCACGATATTCTAATTTTTCGAGTTTCACCTGTAGGTACCGCTCTGGTGGGAAGGTAAACGGCGTTTCCATGCGCTGCTCTGGTTTGCCAGAAGCGGCTTAGTCATGCTGGTCACATGACCCGGAAGCTGTACGTCGGCTCCCTCGGCCAATAAAGCGAGATGAGCGCCGCAACCCCAGAGTCAGACACGACTGGACAAATCCCTTTGTGCGTTCGATCTGTTTCCCTCTCGGTCCTGCAGCTCCCGTCACTCCGAAAAAGAAAGGGGGACCTGGATGCGCTCAATGGTTTGTTGCTTCTCTTGTTTGAGCTTGTGAAACAGGCGCACCGGTTGATCTCGGCAGAGGAAGCAATTAGGGGCAGCTTTCCCTTTTGAAGTTGTAGATAAAAGCGGCCTGGGCGTGTTCCAACCATCAGAAGTGGAGCGCCACACCGCAGAGGGAAATGGGGAGATTAAAATATTTCTGAGAACGGTTGGAAATTTTGAAGCACGCTGCACCGCTTTGAAATGAAAAGGCACATGGGATGTTACTGGCTACTGAGGAAAGAGCCTGGGAGGCCACAGAATAATATGTTGTTGTTGTTTAGTCGTTTAGTCATGTCCGACTCTTCGTGACCCCATGGAGCAGAGCACGCCAGGCCCTCCTGTCTTCCACTGCCTCCCGCAGTTTGGTCAGACTCATGTTAGTAGCTTCGAGAACACTGTCCAACCATCTTGTCCTCTGTCGTCCCCTTCTCCTTGTGCCCTCCATCTTTCCCAACATCAGGGTCTTTTCCAGGGAGTCTTCTCTTCTCATGAGGTGGCCAAAGTATTGGAGCCTCAGCTTCAGGATCTGTCCTTCCAGGGAGCACTCAGGGCTGATTTCCTTCAGAATGGAGAGGTTTGATCTTCTTGCAGTCCATGGGACTCTCAAGAGTCTCCTCCAGCACCATAATTCAAAAGCATCCATTCTTCAGCGATCAGCCTTCTTTATGGTCCAGCTCTCACTTCCATACATCACTACCGGTACTGGGAAAACCATAGCTTTAACTATACGGACCTTTGTTGGTAAGGTACAGAATAATATAATAATGCTTTTTCAGTGAGCTCCACCCAGGACCCACTTTTAACCCGAACAGGCATCTGGGGACGCCTTTTTTCATGGGGGGAAGTGCTCCTCTTGTGACCCACCTTTGGGGATCAGGCCGTGACACGCTGGCAGGCTCCAACCCACCGGATAAAGACCTGAGGTCTGTAGGAATTCTGTGCATTCCAGTGTCACCCACAAGCAGGGTGGATTTGATTCAAATCAAATTGATTTAAATCACTAGTCAGTAAGACTTGATTTCAATTTTTTTTCCTTTTTTTCTTTTTTTTACAGAAAGACTCAGTCTTGCTGGTGTAATCTTCATATTTACAACCAGATGAAGGTTTCATTTTTGGAACAACAAATTTTCAGAGTAGTTTTTACCGTTATATCAAAAATTACTGATTTGGTTATACTATTAGAAACACATTGACAGATAATTATGAAATTATGGTGAGGTTTAATAAGTTAACTGTTTATATTTGGACAACTTTTCTGCTGTACTTTATTGGAAGGAGGAAAACAATCATTTCCTTAATAACCATTTAAACAATTTATTTAACTAAAACAATAACATTATAGCATCCATTATAGTAGCCATGTTTGTTAGCTGATGTGTTTAAACAGTTATTATTTTTTTAAACCACCTTAGACTGAGTTTTAGCACTCATGAAAAACTTAAAATTCTTATTTCCTGATGAATAGCCTTTGGACTATAATGTAACTTTAATAGAAAACTATATTTAGAAAGATTTTCCCTCCAAAAGCATTTTATTTTAAAAATCCAATTTAAAACAAAAAAACAAAAAAACAATTTAAATTTTAAAAAATCCAATTTCAATTAAAAAAAATGATTTTTTTGATATTTTTTTTTAATCATTGCTTTTTATCCACCCTGTCCACAAACATGGGCTAAAAGACAGGAAAGCCACTCTCTCTGCCCCCCAGCTCTCTAGCCGTAACATGTGATTAAAATAAACGGCTGGCCGTCTTGCTGGCGGAACCTTTTTCTGCATAATGTCCTCTTGGGCAGCAGAGGGCAGTGATACACCAACCATCAACACACGGGCAAGGTAGGGCAGAGAAGGGATGGAGAATTACCCAGCTGATCTCTTCTTTGTCTTTCTGCCATTAATATGAGGATGGGGATGATGATGCATGCTGATGCCGGTTACATTTATTACCCACCCATCCCTAGCAGATCCCGATTAAGCGGTGTATAAATTTTATTATTTAATAAATGAATTCCTTGCAGACATTTCCTTGGAGATGAACGCAGTGCCTGGAGACAGACCGTGGCCAGAGGAGGAAGCAGCAGAGAGAAGAAACGCCACAACAACAACAACAACAACAACAACAACAACAACAACAACAACAACAACTTATTTGTACCATGCCCATCTGGCTGGGTTTCCCCAGCCACTCTGGGCTTCTCCCAACAGAATTAAAAGCACAATAGAGCATCAAACATTAAAAGCTTCCCTAAACAGGGCTGCCTTCAGATGTCTTCTAAAAGTCAGATAGTTATTTATTTCCTTGACATCTGATGGGAGGGCGTTCCACAGGGCGGGCGCCACCACCGAGAAGGCCCTCTGCCTGGTTGCATCTGCAGCAGCACAACCAGACACCTTCATCTGCCCCAGCTGTAACAAAATTGGGTGTGTGTGTGTCTAAACAATTCTTAGTGCTGTTAAGAAACTTCAATTCCCATGATTCTTTGGGGCAAGCTATGACTGTTAATGTGGTTTTGTAGTGCTTTAAATATATAGTACGGATGTGGCCTAACACAGCTGGCTGGAGATCAAGGCTGCACACAAATAATAAATTTAAAGCACAGCCCTCAAATAATCCTGGGAACTGTAGTTTGCTTCTGGTGGAGCTGCAATTCCCAGCACCCATAGGAAACTACATCTGCCAGGATTCTTTGGGGTGTGTGCTTTAAATGCCTGGTCTGTATGCAGCCTTGGAAAGAATGCACTCACAAGGGATATTCTCCTGATGTTAACGGATGGTGTTCAATTACCCCCAGCTCCCTAGGATGCTAGTAAAGGCACAGGAGCAGGGCCAGTGAAAATGTTGGCAACCCATGCCGACCTCCATCCTGTTTCAACCAGCTCCATTTATCTCTAAATTCTATTACAGAAGTTCTCTTTTAAAAAGAGAGAGTGAGGAAAAAAGGATTTCGAAACCCCCCCTTTTTACATGCCTGTATATATTATACATAATCTAACCTAACCTAAACTCAACATTAGACCTAAGCATTACAAAAACATTTCAAAAACCACAGCAACGCATGGCCGGGTCCGCTAGTTTATCTCTAAATTCTGTTACAGAAGTTCTCTTTTAAAAAGAGAGAGTGAGGAAAAAAGGATTTCGTTTATGTCTAGGGAAAGATTAAAAAAAGCAATGTATACCCCATGGGCCTCAGAAGTAATATTGCTTTCTTCTAGGGCTCCCGAGACAAGCATTTCTATTTTCATTAGCTTAAAAAGCCGAGTTCTCCCCCATTCTCCCCAGCTGTGCAGAACATATTAAAAGTCTGTGCTCTAGAATTTAATAAAATGCACACACAAAACCCCCAATCTTAAACGGCATGGCACTTTTTTTTGTCAAGGCTGGGTCTATCTCTCTCTCCATTTATGATATTTGAAACTCGCTTTCTATATTGGCAGGTGGCCCTGTTATTTAATAACAATAATATAAATTTAGTTAGGCTTCTGGGTTACACGGAAGGGTGGGTCTACGAATATCAGAAGGTGTCTGTCGGGCACGCTGCGGTTTGCAAGGTGAGTGAGAGGGGGGCGTGATTGAAGTGCCTAAAATTAGGCGTGGCGGGGAGAAACCGGACAGAGGAAATGTTTCTCCTAACACTGGAGCTCATGGACATGCAAACAGGGTGAGTGTTAGTAGATTCAGGACAGACAGGGGAAGAAAAGCCCTAAGTCACACAGCACGTCGTTAAATGGTGGAACTTACTTCCACAAGAGGCAGTGGTGGCCACCCACTTGGATGGCTTTGCCAGAGGATTAGACTAATTTGTGGAGGTAAAGGCTATCAGTGGCGACTGGCTATGGTGGCCGTGTTTTATTCTATTACTAGCTGACCCGGCCACGCTTTGCTCTGTGGCTATGTGTGTGAATGCTGTGGTGTTCCCCTGTTCAACTTCTGTCTGCCCCTTCTCTGTCCCCACCCCCGTTTTCAATTACCCTCTTCTCAGCCCCCCTTTTCTATTACCCTCTTCTCGCCCCCCCTTTTCAATTACCGATTTGCGAGCTTGTATATGGCCGACGGAGCTCTGAGGTTTTTAACTTCAACTTCCGTCTGCCCCTTCTCTGTCCCCACCCCCGTTTTCAATTACCCTCTTCTCGCCCCCCCTTTTCAATTACTGGTTTGTGAGTTTGCAAATGGCCAACGGAGCTCTGAGGTTTTGCTGGTGATGTCTAATAGCTGCACCAGTTTTTTGCTTTTGTAGCTGTAGTACCAGTATAGCCGTCGCTAGAGGGTGCTGTTTTGCTGGTGACGTCTAATGTGTGCGCCAATTTTTTTTTGCGTTTTTTCTTTATTTTAGGTATGTCAGGTGTGGTTTTTTTGAATTTTTATTATGCCAGATTATTTTGCCATGGTAATGAAACGCTGTGTCCAAATTTGGAACGCTGTGTCCAGCGGTTATGCAGCAAGGGTGTTTTGGACAAGCACGCAATGGGAACATTTTTATATATATAGATTATTATTATTATTAATTACATTTGTATATTGTCCTACATCTGTATATCTCAACATGAAATGACAGTACAGTGGTACCTTGGTTCTCGAACTTAATCCATTCCAGAAGTCCGTTTGACTCCCAGAACCGTTCAAAAACCGAGGCGCTGCACTGAAGCGGAAGCCGCGTTGGACGTTTGGCGTCCATAAATCAGAACACTTCTGGGTTTATGGCGTTTGGGATAAGCCGATTTGTTTGTCAACTAAGCTGTTCGAGAACCAAGGTTCCACTGTATAGAAAACACAAGATGCATAGCAAAAATAAGAACGAAGCAAACCGAAAATCCCCCCACCCACAATACACTTAAGAGGGCATCAGATGTCAATCAGCCCAAGCACTGGTTGAAGAGAAATGATTTCGCCTGGCACCTAAAGATGTGAAATGAAGATCCAGGTGAGCTTCCCTGGGGAGAGCATTCCACCAATGGGGAGCCACTGCAGAAAAGGCCGGTTCTTGCGTTGCCATCCTCTGGACCTCTCATGGAGGAGGCATATGAAAAAGGTCCTCCGATGGGTCAGTTCCTAAGTTCCTATTCTGCAACTCCGGCAGCTGATGATGAGATGCGATTCTACAACGGTGAGAACCCACAGCTCTCAGAGATCCAGAATGAACAGCACAAGGTCAACATTCCTGCCTTCTGGCCTCCGGTTTGTGTCTGCCTTCCACTTGACATTTTAAAAGCTAAAACTTTTCAGGTCTGGAAAACATCAACAAAGTCCTTAGTTTTTTCTGGACATCTTGAGAAACAGCAGAGAGTTCCAAACCCCACCCAGGCTGATTCACGAGTCGTCGTGAGCATTCTTTATGGGGAAGGTTAATAAAGGTTCATATGGAGAGAGCCAGTGTGGTGTAGTGGTTGAGAGCGGTAGACTCGTAATCTGGGGAACCGGGTTCGCGTCTCCGCTCCTCCACATGCAGCTGCTGGGTGACCATGGGCTAGTCACACTTCTCTGAAGCCCCACTCACCTCACAGAGTGTTTGTTGTGGGGGAGGAAGGGAAAGGAGATTGTTGGCCGCTTTGAGACTCCTTTGGGTAGGGATAAAGCGGGATATCAAATCCAAACTCTTCTTCTCCTTCTTGAGGTATTTAAGGCTTTATGCGTCAAGACTAGCACTGTAAATTGGGCCCGGAGACTAAGTGATATCCAGTGCAATTGGGCCAGGATCTGTGTAAGATGTTCAAACTGTCTTGCCCCGGTGAGACACCAAATTCTCCACCAGCTGAAGTTTCTGAATCGTCTTCAGAGGCAGCCCTATGTATAACACGTGTCTGCTGGAGGCAGAAATGCTTCTGAATCTCAGTTGCTGGGAATCGCAGGTGGGGAGAGGGGTGTTGCACCCGGGTTTTGCTTTTTTGCTTCCTGCAGGCGACCAAGGTGAGAACAGGATGCTGGACTCAGTAGGCTCTAGGCCTCATCCAGCAGGACTCTTTTTATGTTATTATGTTCACCACACCCCCCAGTGCTGCAGATGTTGACCTGGATTGGCAATGGACTCTGACTCCCTCAGCTGATGCCCATACATCTTGGGAGTTTGGGTAGGTGTGTGTGTTTTATTTATTTGGTCGCACTGGTCGATGATCTCCGGTGGGCTAGCGACAAAGGTGAGAGCTGTTTCCTAGTTCTGCCGGATCTCTCAGCAGCTTTTGACACCATCGACCATAACATGCTTCTGGACCGTCTAGAGGGGTTGAGAGCTGGGGCATAGCTGTCAACTTTCGGATTTGAAAATAAGGGATTTTTTCAGACTTTTGGATTTGAAAATAAGGGATGCCACGAGGGCGGTGCAATGGCACCAAGTAGCATCGCCACCCTGCGCTCCATAGGCTGCACGCGAAAGGGTGAGCGAAAGAGCGAGCGCATAGACGGCAGGCAGGCTGTCTGTCTGGTTGGGCGTGAGGGTCTGGCTGCACAAGGCATGCAAGCTCCGCCCCCAGTCGGTCTCAGACTCCTTATTGGCAGCCGAGCAACGCAGCTGAGGAGCCTCCCTGGTCGGCAGGGAGGGAGAGGAGCTGTTTCCTTTGAAATCCGGGAAATTTAAGGGATATCAACAATCCGGGATGGCAGCGGGAAACGGCATTGGAATAAGGGAGTTTCCCGCAAAAAAATGGGAGGGTTGACAGCTATGAGCTGGGGGCACTGTTATACAGTGGTTCCGCTCCTTCCTCCTGGGCCGTGTTCAGAGAGTGGTGGTGGGGGATGAGTGTTCAGATCCCTGGGCTCTCACTTGTGGGGTGCCTCAGGGTTCCGTCCTCTCCCCCATGCTTTTTAATATCTATATGAAGCCGCTGGGAGAGATCATCAGGGGGTTTGGACTGGGTGTTCATCAGTATGCGGATGATACCCAGCTCTACCTCTCTTTTAAATCAGAACCAGTGAAGGCAGTGAAGGTCCTGTGTGAGTGTCTGGAAGCGGTTGGAGGATGGATGGCGGCTAACAGATTGAGGTTGAATCCTGACAAGACAGAAGTACTGTTTTGGGGGGACAGGAGGCGAGCGGGTGTGGGGGACTCCCTGGTCCTGAATGGGGTAACTGTGCCCCTGAAGGACCAGGTGCACAGTCTGGGAGTCATTTTGGACTCACAGCTGTCCATGGAGGCGCAGGTTAATTCTGTATCCAGGGCAGCTGTCTACCAGCTCCATCTGGTACGCAGGCTGAGACCCTACCTGCCCGCGGACTGTCTCGCCAGAGTGGTGCATGCTCTAGTTATCTCTCGCTTGGATTACTGCAATGTGCTCTACGTGGGGCTACCTTTGAAGGTGACCCAGAAACTACAACTAATCCAAAATGCGGCAGCTAGACTGGTGACTGGGAGCGGCCAGAAGAAAAAGGAATCTGAAAGGGAAGAATAGGTTGCCTTTCTGTCTATGACCAACTCCATGATAAAAAAAACAACATGCATCTCAGCTTTGCATATCTGGGTATGCTTGGCTAAGTAAAAAATATTATAGACCAAAAACAGGATGGGGAAGGTGACTGCCAAACATCAATGGGCAGTGAGTTCCAGAGATGCCACATTGAGAGATGGATTCCGTGAGAGTGCAGAACAAACTCCTTTTGGCATAACGTGTAGCTTTGCTCTTTGCAAAACCGTTTGTCAAGGAAAACCTGCGATGGCAGAATGAAGATTCTTCCGTCTTCTTTTCTGAGAGAGAAAGAGAAGGGGGAAAAAACCAACCCGTTACTTTAAGAGAGATTCTTATATGGACAAGAATTGCCTGCTAGGGCATGCCTAGAAAAATGAAAAATTGGTTCCTCTTTCGGATGGATGGATTTATTTTGTCTGCTGTAGGCATTACATATTTGAGGAAGGAGAAAGAGGCCACCCCCCCACACCATAAGAATGATAAAGATTAGGTTTTGAGAGACAATGTCGTCCATCTTCCTCATCAAATTCCACGGGGTTCAATGTTTTTCACTGTCAACTTTTCTTTTTATATCTGTTCCCACCCCCCACCTCTCACCATCCTTGGAATTTTTTTACAGCGTAGCCAACAGGATTTCTGCCCCCATTCCAGATCAATGGCTTCTGCTTTAAATGTTTCTTTGGCAGCAACCCTTGAATAATTCAGCGACAATAAAAGGTTGTTCAAAGGCCTCCTTCCCTGCAAGATAGTTTTCATTTTTTACATCGAGGGCCCAATTCAGGGCAGCGTGTAAGCTGCCCAGCCGGGTGAATCTGTTTATTTCTTTATGATCAGATGTACCTGCCCCTTGCTAGAACCCAGGTTGGGTTACAATACTATCAGTTTAAAATCAGGTGCAAGGAAGGGGTAGAAAAAGAGAGGGATGGGAAAATGGAATGGAGAGTCTGGAATCCTAAACAGGTGGGCTTCCACCCTGCAACATTTTGTTGCAGGTACCACTCATTAGAGGCGCCTTGAAATTTAATCAATGGGCATGTTGCTCTTATTAAATTTATTGGGCGCTGTGCGTAAAACCACAGAGCCTAGAGCTTGCCGATCAGAAGGTCGGCGGTTCGAATCCCCGTGACGGGGTAAACTCCCGTTGCTCGGTCCCAGCTCCTGCCCACCTAGCAGTTCGAAAGCACGTCAAAGTGCAAGTAGATAAATAGGTACCACTCTGGCGGGAAGGTAAACGGCGTTTCCGTGCGCTGCTCTGGTTCGCCAGAAGCGGCTTAGTCATGCTGGCCACATGACCTGGAAGCTGTACGCCGGCTCCCTCAGCCAGTAAAGCGAGATGAGCGCCGCAACCCCAGAGTCGTCCGTGACTGGACCTAATGGTCAGGGGGCCCTTTACCTTTAAGCCACTTTTAGGGTGCCGCCGACTGGTGGAAAAGCAGAATTGTCATCATTTGACACCTAGTGTGTCAGGAGATGATGGCTAGTTTAGAATCCTGACCTGCTACTTTTCTATGTTCAGGGAATTCTTTCCTATAGAGGAGCAACATCACCTGCTATTTTCCTAGCAGACACCTTTGGTGACGAGAACAAAGGTTTTGCAACCCCTCACCATTTTTTCCCTTGCCACCTGCAAATTTAAGTTTGTGTGTGCAAACCCTTTTCTTCTCCTTCTAAGAATACCCACCTGTCAAACTGGTAAGACAAATACCAAATTACATCGGGGCATGTGACATATGGCTCATAAAAGGTGATGGATGGCAGCTTGCATCCATCCCTCCAAGGAGGTGATCAGATCAGTTCATGCTCAGATATTCCGTTTCTTGGCTTTCACCTTTTCATCTTTTGACTGCTGAATTATGCAAAAGGGCATTGGCTGCAATTTGCTTTGTGCATTTCAGATTTTCTTTTACACCCACAGGCACTGTGGAAACCCCCATTTGTGTGTAACAGGTCACGAAATAAAATAAAAAATTTCCTTCCAGTAGCACCTTAGAGACCAACTAAGTTTGTTTTTGGTATGAGCATGCACACTTCTTCAGAGACACTGAAACAGAAGTCACCAGACCCTTATATATAGTGAGAGGGTGGGGAGGGGTATTACTCAGAGGGGTGGGAATGCGTGATAGGCTGATAGCTGTGGTAAACCTGTTGACGACTGTTAACGACTGCAATTAGTCTTACAGGAAAAAGACTAATTGGACATAAATCTGACATCAGAAACAGAGAAACCAGTAGGAGAGCACTTCAATCTCCCAGGACACTCTATACAAGATCTCAAAGTAGCTGTCTTATTGCAAAGGAATTTCAGAAATAGACTGGAAAGAGAAGTTGCTGAATTGCAACTCATTACCAAACTTAAAACCATGGAGAGACCTGGTCTGAACAAAGACATTGGATTCTTATCTCATTATACATGACAAAGCTTTTTTAACCTTCTCACCCCTTGCTTTTTCCTGTAAGACTAATTGCAGTCGTTAACAGTCATCAGCAGGTTCTGTTTCAGTGTATCTGAAGAAGTGTGCATGCACACGAAAGCTCATACCAAGAACAAACTTAGTTGGTCTCTAAGGTGCTACCGGAAGGAATTTTTTAATTTTGTTTTGACTATGACAGACGAACACGGCTATCTACCTGTAACAGGTCACGAAATTACTGCCACCCTTCTCAGCCACTATAAGATAAGGACAACTAAGTACATGCAGTATTGCAGTGGTGGGGGAATGTGGGGGACCTCAGCTCCGGGTTTTTTTCCAGACCAAGTGCACAGATATCATCTGCCCCAGGGTGATTGGCAGGTCCTCTTAGAGTCAGTATTAAGAAAGGCAGAACACATGGAAGATAATCACGAAATGGCTGGATACGTCTCTCCTTTTCTTTGATGGAGTTCCTGCTTCACAGTAGCAGTTTAAATGTTACACTTCTTTGTGAGATTGTTCCACATTTCTAATGAAAATCTAAGGTCTGCATTTTAGCTGACTGAAGAGCTTTCGTTAAAGGGTTTTGCAGGTTGAATCTGTGCAGCCAGAGGGAAACACTGCTCAATGAAGCTTATCGTGCTGTTCCTAATAAATTGGATACTTTGCTACATCAGAGGTGGGGAATTGGATCTAGCTGGTGGGTCATATGGTTAATTCAACCACTCCATGTAGGTTAATAGTGGACGTGTGTGGGACTGCGCAAGGGACTTTGACTGTTGGGCAGGAAAACCCACATGTCAATCACTAGATGTCCTAATAATACCAGGTGATTGGCTGGTGACTTGTCCCACCCACCTGTCAAAGTTCATAGAATCATAGAATTGTAGAGTTGTAAACGACCCAAGTGGGTTAAACCACAGTGGGTGGCGCTGTGGGTTAAACCACAGAGCCTACGGCTTGTTGATCAGAAGGTTGGCGGTTCGAATCCCCGCAGGTGAGCTCCCGTTGTTCGGTCCCTGCTCCTGCCCACCTAGCAGTTCGAAAGCACGTCAAAGTGCAAGTAGATAAATAGGTACCGCTCCGGCGGGAAGGTAAACGGCGTTTCCGTGCACTGCTCTGGTTTGCCAGAAGCGGCTTAGTCATGCTGGTCACATGACCCGGAAGCTGTACGCCGGCTCCCTCGGCCTATAGAGCGAGATGAGCGCCGCAACCCCAGAGTCGTCCGCGACTGGACCTAATGGTCATGGGTCCCTTTACCCTTTAAGGACCCAATGGAAATCTCATTCAACCCCTGTTACAAAGTTAAACAATATTGGAATACAATATACGAGAAAATGAAAAAGATGCTAAAACTCACCTTTGAAAAATCACCGGAGGCATTGATCTTGAGTATTATACCAGATAATATACCAGAAGATAGAAAGAATATTTTCCTATATGCGAGTGCAGCGGCAAGACTACTATTAGCCCAACATTGGAAAGGGGAGGAGATCCCAACAGTTGAGGAATGGCAGGTAAAAATGGTGGAATTTATGAATCTGGCTAGGATGATGGCAGCGATCAGAAATATAACTAAACAAAAAATTAAGGGAGAATGGATGTATGTTGATGACAGAATCACAGAATCACAGAATCATAGAGTTGGAAGAGACCACAAGGGCCATCCAGTCCAACCCCCTGCCAAGCAGGAAACACCATCAAAGCATTCCTGACAGGTGGCTGTCAAGCCTCTGCTTAAAGACCTCCAAAGAAGGAGACTCCACCACACTCCTTGGCAGCAAATTCCATTGTCGAACAGCTCTTACTGTCAAGAAATTCTTCCTAATGTTTAGGTGGAATCTTCTTTCTTGTAGTTTGAATCCATTGCTCCGTGTCCGCTTCTCTGGAGCAGCAGAAAACAACCTTTCTCCCTCCTCTATATGACATCCTTTTATATATTTGAACATGGCTATCATATCACCCCTTAACCGTCTCTTCTCCAGGCTAAACATACCCAGCTCCCTAAGCCGTTCCTCATAAGGCATCGTTTCCAGGCCTTTGACCATTTTGGTTGCCCTCCTCTGGACACGTTCCAGCTTGTCAATATCCTTCTTGAACTGTGGTGCCCAGAACTGGACACAGTATTCCAGGTGGGGTCTGACCAGAGCGGAATACAGTGGTACTATTACTTCCCTTGATCTAGATGCTATACTCCAATTGATGCAGCCCAGAATTGCATTGGCTTTTTTAGCTGCTGCATCACACTGTTGACTCATGTCAAGTTTGTGGTCTACCAAGACTCCTAGATCCTTTTCACTTGTACTGCTCTCAAGCCAGGTATCACCCATCCTGTATTTGTGCCTTTCATTTTTTTTGCCCAAATGTAGTACTATACATTTCTCCCTGTTAAAATTCATCCTGTTTGCCTTGGCCCAGTTCTCTAATCTGTTAAGGTCATTTTGAAGTGTGATCCTGTCCTCTGGGGTATTAGCCACCCCTCCCAATTTGGTGTCATCTGCAAACTTGATCAGGATGCCCTCAAGCCCATCATCCAAGTCATTGATAAAGATGTTGAATAAGACTGGGCCCAAGACAGAACCCTGTGGCACCCCACTAGTCACTTCTCTCCAGGATGAAGAGGAGCCATTGATGAGCACCCTTTGGGTTCGGTCAGTCAGCCAGTTACAAATCCACTGAATGGTAGCATTGTCTAGCCCGCATTTTACCAGCTTCTTTACAAGAATATCATGGGGCACCTTGTCAAAGGCCTTGCTGAAATCAAGATAGGCTACATCCACAGTGTTCCCTTCGTCTACCAGGCTTGTAATTCTGTCAAAAAATGAGATCAGATTAGTCTGGCATGACTTATTTTTCAGAAACCCATGCTGACTTTTAGTGATCACAGCGTTCCTTTCTAGGTGCTCACAGACCATTTGCTTAATGATCTGCTCTAGAATCTTTCCTGGTATTGATGTCAGGCTGACTGGGCGGTAATTGTTTGGGTCCTCTCTTTTCCCCTTTTTGAAAATAGGGACAACATTTGCCCTCCTCCAGTCTGCTGGGACTTCACCTGTTTTCCAGGAATTCTCAAAGATTACTGCCAGTGGTTCTGAAATCACCTCTGCCAGTTCTTTTAATACTCTGGGATGTAGTTCATCTGGCCCTGGAGACTTGAATACATCTAAACTAGCCAAGTGTTCTTGTACTACCTCCTTACTTATTCTGGGCTGTGTTTCCCCTGCTGAATCATCTGCTCCATATTCTTCAGGTCGGGCATTGTTTTCTTTTTTGGAGAAGACTGAGGCTAAGAAGGTATTGAGGAGTTCTGCCCTTTCTGCGTCCCCTGTTCGCATTTCACCATCTTCTCCTCTAAGTGACCCCACTGTTTCCTTGTTCTTCCTTTTGCTACGGACATACCCATAAAAACTCTTTTTATTGCTTTTAACCTCTCTAGCAAGCCTGAGTTCATTCTGTGCTTTAGCTTTTCTGACTTTGTCTCTACATGTGCTGGCTATTTGTTTGAATTCCTCTCTGGTGGTTTCCCCCTTTTTCCATTTCTTGTACATATCCCTTTTAAATCTTAACTCAGTTAAAAGTTCTTTAGATAGCCACCCTGGCTTCTTTAGGCACCTTCCATGTTTTCGTCGCATTGGTACTGCTTGAAGTTGTGCTTTTAATATCTCCCTTTTAACAAACTCCCATCCATCATGAACTCCCATCCCTTTTAGTATTACTGACCATGGGATCACATCCAGCATTTCCCTAAGTTTTCTGAAGTCGGCTTTCTTAAAGTCTAGAATTTGAGTCTTAGTATGCTTGGTTGCTCCTTTCTGATGTATAATAAACTCCAGAAGAGCATGATCACTCCCACCTAATGATCCTGCCACTTCTACCCCACTAACCAGGTCATCACTATTGGTTAGGACCAGATCTAAAATGGCTGATCCTCTTGTTGCTTCTCCCACTTTCTGGACAATGAAATTGTCTGCAAGGCCAGCGAGGAATCTGTTTGACCTTATGCTCTTGGCTGAGTTTGACATCCAACAAATATCAGGATAGTTGAAATCCCCCATTACTACTATCTCATTTCCTTCTGAATGCTTGGTCATCTGTTCCAGGAAGGCATCATCTATGTCCTCAGTTTGGCTTGGGGATCTATAGTAAGCTCCCACAATGAGATCACTGTTATTTTTCTCTCCCTTAATTTTGACCCAGATACTCTCAATTTGGCTTTGAAGTTTTAAATCATGGATCTCTTCACAGGTATACACATCCCTGACATATAATGCCACTCCTCCTCCTTTCCTGTTTGGTCTATTTCTCTGAAATAGATTGTATCCCTCTATTACTACATTCCAATCATGAGACTCATCCCACCAGGTTTCAGTGATGCCTATTATGTCGTATTTAGTTTGCTGTACCAAGAGCTCAAGTTCATCTTGTTTATTTCCCATGCTCTGTGCATTTGTATACAGACATTGAAAACCATTGATCATTCCCCCTAGTCTCCTACTTAAGGATTTTTTCCTCCCACCACTAGGTCTGTGTGCTGTTTGCTCCATTTGGTCCTTGACTTTTGGATGATCATCTTCAGCATTTGATAGACTCCTACCTTCAGGACCACTGTCTCCCTCCCCCACATAAGTCAGTTTAAAGCCCTCCTGATGAGGTTTTTGAGATTGTTGGCAAAAACATTCCTCCCAACCCTTGTGAGGTGCAGCCCATCACTTGCCAGAAGTCCATCTTCAAGAAACTGCAGGCCGTGATCTAAGAATCCAAACCGTTCCTGCTGGCACCATTTGCGAAGCCAGTTGTTCACTTCTCCTATTTTCCACTCTCTTCCTGGGCCACGGCGTTCAACTGGGAGGACAGATGAGATGACAATTTGTGCATTTAATTGCTTCAGCTTCCTGCCCAGAGCCTCATAATCACTTTTGATCTTCTGGAGGCTATGGCTTGCGGTGTCTACTTAAAGAAAGAAGGAGTAAAAATTGAACTGACGATTTGCTTAGATTGATACATAGACCAAAGGTTAGAAACTGTAAGGGAAGCTAACTATGTTATCAAATAGGTTAGAAAAGTAAGATGTTGTAATAACAAGATATACCGTAAAATAACAAAGAGAAATAGAAAAGGAGGAATATGAGGATGAACTTTAGGAAGTAATTTTAAATGTTATGTTTGTAGGAAAGGGGGGAGGGGGAGGGGGATATATCAAAAAAGGGGGTTGATTGGAGGGTATGAATGTAAAGATGTAAGATATAAGATGTGAGATGTAGGTTAGTGAATGAAAATAGTTTGGAATGTGGTAGGAAGATTGCTTGATATGGAATGTATGATGTATGATGTATGTTGTAATTTTGTCAATTAAATAAAGATTATTTTAAATATATATATATAAAAAAGGAAATCTCATCCAACCCCTTGCAATGCACGAATATCAGCTAAAGCATCCATGACAGATGGCCACCCAAGCTCTTCTTAAAAACCTCCCAAGGGAGTCTGTTCCACAGTCGAACAGCTCTTGCAGTCAGAAAGTTTTCCTGACCTTGAGTCAGAATCTCCTTTCTTGTAACTTGAAGCGATTGGTTTGAGTCCTACCCTCCGGAGAAAACAGGCTTGCTCCACCATCAACGTAACAGTCCTTGAGATATTTGAAGATGGCTGTCATATCTCCTCTCAGTCTCCTCTTTTCCAGGCTAAACATACCCAGCTCCCTCAACCGTTCCTCATCAGGCTTGGTTTCCAGACCCTGGATCATCTTGGTCACCCTCCTCTGCACATGTTCCAGCTTATCAACATCCTTCCTAAATTGTGGTGCCCAGAATTGGACACAGTACTCCAGGTGTGGCCTGACCAAGGCAGAATAGAAAGGGACTATGACTTCTCTTGATCTGGACATGAGGTTTCTGTTGGCCCATGCGGAGGCAGGGACAGGAAAGGATCTGGTCCTGTGGACCAAAATGCTCCTGTTTCAATAGGAGATGGCAGGAACCGAACCCAGAACCTTCTGCATGCTAAGCAGGGGCACTGCCTCTGAGCTGCAGCCCCTCCCTGTATTTGAACCAATAGAAAAAAGACAATCACGGGAATAAGAATCTGCACAAAACCAAAAGGTACCGCGAAAATCCCTGAAACGAGGGAAAATAAAGCTTAAATAGTCTTGTAAAATGTAAGACTAAACACATAAAGTGAGTAAAGGAAAAATCTAAAGAAATAAACAAGACCTTAACGGGATGCCGGCTATAAAGGAAAGGAGTAGCCCCACGTAGAGCGCATTGCAGTAGTCCAAGCGGGAGATAATTAGAGCATGCACCACTCTGGCGAGACAGTCTGCGGGCAGGTAGGGTCTCAGCCTGCGTACCAGATGGAGCTTGAACTGGTGCTGTCCAGAATTCTGCCTCCTCGTTCTGCATGAAGTATGGAGGGACTCCCCGAAATGTGGAGCCAGGATGCCCTCTTAAAATGGCAAAAGTGATGTTGAGAAATGTTGTAAATACCAAGAATGAAGGCCGTCTGTCTCTTCAACAATCTGCAGCATTGCACACAGCTCCCAATGTAAGGCGCAAATGCCGCTGGAGAAATGCCACAGCCTTTTCCTGGGGATTTTCAAACAGATACCTCCCTTATCTGCAGTAGCCAATTGACAAATGACTTTAATCTCACAGCTGAGACACTCTCACAACTGATCGGGGCTGGTGGCTTGCCAGAGGCTTCCGACTCTGAATTTCTTAATCCACGGTACACAGAGGGAGAACACGCAAAACAAGATGGTGAGTTGCTCAAATACAGGGAGGAATCTGCACAAAGCCAAAAGGTACCGCGAAAATCCCTGAAACGAGGGAAAATAAAGCTTAAATATTCTTGTAAAAAGTAAGACTAAACACATAAAGTGAGTAAAGGAAAATCTAAAGAAATAAACAAGACCTTAACGGGATGCCGGCTATAAACCTCGTTTCACTGAACTATTCAGTTTCCTCAGAAGGAAATTAGAAAGAAATTTGTTTAAATTTAAAATAGTTTATTTTGGTCTTTTCTTGAATTTGTGCCTTTTAGGTTTTCAAACCTTTTTGTAAATATAGTATTAAGATTCTGCTTTAGAGCTTTGGGTGTTCCACCCGTTGCTTTTGAACCTTGGTTATTTAAGTAGAGCACTTTCTAATTTCCTTCTGATTTCCTTCTGCTCCTGCCCACCTAGCAGTTCGAAAGCACGTCAAAGTGCAAGTAGATCAATAGGTACCGTTCCTGCGGGAAGGTAAACGGTGTTTCCGTGCGCTGCTCTGGTTCGCCAGAAGCGGCTTAGTCATGCTGGCCACATGACCCGGAAGCTGTACGCCGGCTCCCTCGGCCAGTAAAGCGAGATGAGCGCCGCAACCCCAGAGTCGGACACGACTGGACCTAATGGTCAGGGGTCCCTTTACCTTTACCTTTAGCCACAAATACTAAAGACTTAAAAGGACTAAACTGGGGGAAAGATGCCTGCACAACAGTCGTATAGAACTACAAAAACACTTGTGAATTTGATCAATCTGCCATTGATAATCTATTGACTATCAAGTTGTATAAAACACTTTGCCTAAAATGAAGAAAGCAGCACCAAATGCTCTCCTGTAATAAAACAAAGCAAATGGCACAAACTCTTTTTTCCTTTCTGTTTGTTTATGCAAAACACATTACTTCAAAAACAATCAAACTTGTCTGATTAAAACGTAGCGTTCAACATTTCTGGTAAGTTATAATCATACATATATATAAAAAAAAGGGAGGGGAGGGGGATAACCCAAACAATTGTTGCACCGCTTCATCCCCTGGGCATGAGTGCCAGATTAGTCGTCCTTCATAAAAAGCAATTACAATCTGAGGGCAATTAATATTTGCTTCTTTGGCGAGCGCCCGGTCTGCTTCATCATAATCTTTTCATTTCATAAGAAACATAAGTTCCCCACTACTGTCTGTGGCTCCAATTATTCGCTCAGGATCAAGACCTCTTGCAAGTCTCCTGGGTTTATCAACAGAATCTCTTTTTCCCCTTTGATTTGCTGTCATCAGACTCACTATCTGAAAGAGATTTTCTCTTGGCGCCCTCTGATTTTCCTTCACCAGCTTTCTGGGAACTCAGAAAAGCTTCTATTAACTCTGGACAATCCAAGTTTTCTTCTGGAAATCCTTTCCATTTCAAGTATTACTCGACTTTGCCATTAACTACACGCCTGTCCAGGACTTTCTCCACAACAAATTCATAGAATCATAGAATCCTAGAGTTGGAAGAGAGCACAAGGGCCATCCAGTCCAACCCCCTGCCAAGCAGGAAACACCATCAAAGCATTCCTGACAGGTGGCTGTCAAGCCTCTGCTTAAAGACCTCCAAAGAAGGAGACTCCACTACACTCCTTGGCAGCAAATCCCACTGCCGAACAGCTCTTACTGTCAGGAAGTTCTTTCTAATGTTTAGGTGGAATCTTCTTTCTTGTAGTTTGAATCCATTGCTCCGTGTCCTCTTCTCAGGAGCAGCAGAAAACAACCTTTCTCCCTCCTCTATATGACATCCTTTTATATATTTGAACATGGCTATCATATCACCCCTGAACCTTCTCTTCTCCAGGCTAAACATACCCAGCTCCCTAAGCCGTTCCTCATAAGGCATCGTTTCCAGGCCTTTGACCATTTTGGTTGCCCTCCTCTGGACACGTTCCAGCTTGTCAGTATCCTTCTTGAACTGTGGTGCCCAGAACTGGACACAGTATTCCAGGTGAGGTCTGACCAGAGTGGAATACAGTGGTACTATTCCTTCCCTTGATCTAGATGCTATACTCCTATTGATGCAGCCCAGAATTGCATTGGCTTTTTTAGCTGCTGCATCACACTGTTGACTCATGTCAAGTTTGTGGTCTACCAAGACTCCTAGATCCTTTTCACATGTACTGCTCTCAAGCCACCCATCCTGTATTTGTGCCTTTCATTTTTTTTGCCCAAGTGTAGTACTTTACATTTCTCCCTATTAAAATTCATCTTGTTTGCTTTGGCCCAATTCTCTAATCTGTTAAGGTCATTTTGAAGTCTTCAGGTTCTGTCTCTTCAACTTTTTTGCCTTTGCCGTTCTGCTTTTTGCCCATTTTATGCAATGTAGATTTATTGGTGGCCATTTTTAGTGCAGACTTGCTGAGCTTTTATTCCAATGGTGTGCACAGCTGCGCTCGGCTCCCGCGAAGTCTCCTGGCGAGCACTGAGGCGGCTGCAATAGCAACAGCTACATCTCCCCTCCAGATGTTTTGAGACTACAATTCCCATCATCCCTGACCACTGGTCCTGCTAGCTAGGGATCATGGGAGTTGTAGGCCAAAAACATCTGGAGGGCTGAGGTTGAGGAAGCTTGTCATAGAGAGTTGATTGCTTTTGTAATGTGTTTTTTTATTCATTCATAAGTACAAGTTTAGCGGTCGGATTCTAAGCACTATTGCATGTCAGCTATGAAATGGCAAATACCTAACACCATTGCATGTTGTCTGCTAAAACCCTAAAACACTGCTGCATGCTGCCAATTGTCCGGTACTATCTAGTCAGCTATCAAGAAGCATCAAACAACAAATGCTGAGAATACGAGAATACCTGCATTCAAGACTAACAGCAATGTATGTGCTAGGGCTATTTACTTCTGCTCTGTTCTTGGCTAGTGTCAGAGTCACAAAGAAAACGGAAGCCTGGGTATTGAAATTCTCCAGGAGTCGTTCCCAAATATCAGTGCGGGTTTGCAAAATGGAATTCATTAGCTCATTCCCCCAGCACAGTTCATGCTTCAAGCCCAGATAGCCTGCGGTGCTATAATGCATATTGGAGGGAAATGATTATTTCCTTGCCAAATAAAGTCCATCTGCTGCCTTGGCAGGCACCAGAATGAGAAAGTATTGATTCTGACAGCGTTGTCCTGATTTTTATCTTCTCAAAAATGGCCCAGTTTCCTTGCTGCTCTGATGTTTGAAAGCTGGAAATAAAGTACTGCTGTGGGAAGCGACAAAATCTTGCTTGGAGTCGTAGGGTGTGTGTGTGTGTAGGAGTGTAGGAGAAATCTGGTTTGAACATTTTTATGTGAGCTTAATTCACAATTCCTAAAACGAACATGCGGACCGAAAATGCAACTGTCCTTCAAATGATCACGTCTCCTCATTTTGTGATGCAGTTCTGCAGTCAAAAAATGTGTACAAAATTGCAAATGTTAAGAGAAAATGGGCTAAAAAAATGCATGCATTAGTGAACATTGTTTGTACAAGTGTGTATATTAGATGCAAACTGAATGAAAATGTGTATGTTGGGCGAATGCATACTAAAATGCTCGTGCATTTTCCTGAGGACTTTTTATTTATTTAAAAAATGGCAGACTGATGTGAAAATGTTGCTACCTGGACCTAAGCTTGGAAAAAACAAAACTGATCCATTCACCCATCCTTAGTTCTCTGCCATGGATTCCCTGACTGCCATTGGGAGGAGACTCTGTGATTCCCATCTGTAAAATGGGTACAGCTTGAAATCCATTTGCCACAGCTGTTGGAATAAATGAGATAGCTCTGAGTACTCCCACCCACAAATTAAAGGACAATTGGCATTGATTTAGATCAGATGAATGCTTTTTGCTGAAACATTGTCCTAAAATTTTGCCTTTGTTTCTACTGCATGTATCTCTGCGTGGAAACTGGGGTAAGGCTTGATATTAGTTCAGGCTGCTGTTGACTAATGAGGCATCTCCTCCTTCCATAGCACTGGGATTGTGCTCTAATTGTAAGCTGTCAATATAATTGTGGATTCAGGTAGGTAGCCGTGTTGGTCTGACGCAGTCGAAATATATATAAAAATTAAAAAATTGTCTAGTAGCACCTTAGAGACCAACGCTGTGGGTTAAACCACAGAGCCTAGGGCTTGCCGATCAGAAGGTCAGCAGTTCGAATCCCCACGACTGGGTGAGCTCCCATTGCTCGGTCCCTGCTCCTGCCAACCTAGCAGTTCAAAAGCACATCAAAGTGCAAGTAGATAAATAGGTACCGCTCCGGCGGGAAGGTAAACGGTGTTTCCGTGCGCTGCTCTGGTTCGCCAGAAGCGGCTTAGTCATGCTGGCCACATGACCTGGAAGCTGTACGCCGGCTCCATCGGCCAATAAAGCGAGATGAGCGCCGCAACCCCAGAGTCGGTCACGACTGGACCTAATGGTCAGGGGTCCCTTTACCTTTACCTTAAGTTTGTTCTTGGTATAAGCTTTCGTGTGCATGCATGTTTCTTCAGATACCTGAAGAAGTGTGCATGCACAGAAAAGCTTATACCAAGAACAAACTTAGTTGGTCTCTAAGGTGCTACTAGACAATATGATTGTGCTTATTGGTTTTGGGTGGGAAAAGGAGATGCTGTAAGGTTAGGCTTTTATATATATATATAAAAAATCATCATAAAGCAACTAGCTTTCCTTCAAAAGGAAGACTAATTGAACCCAAGGATAGTCAGAGATGGATCCATTTCATGAGGTATTTTCAAAGTCCTACACCCCTCAATACAGGTGACTCTCAATTTACACCTGGGTAGAGTAAAAGGTAAAAAAGGGTAAAGGACCCCTGGACGGTTAAGTCCAGTCAAAGGCGACTATGGAGTTTTGGTGCTCATCTCGCTTTCAGGCTGAGAGAGCCGGCGTTTGTTCACAGACAGCTTTCCGGGTCATGTGGCCAGCATGACTAAACTGCTTCTTGCGCAATGGGACACTGTGATGGAAACCAGAGCAGAGCGCATTGAAACATCGTTTACCTTCCCGCTGCAGCGGTACCTATTTATCTACTTGCACTGGTGTGCTTTCGAACTGCTAGGTTGGCAGGAGCTGGGACAGAGCAACGGGAGCTCACTCCGTCGTGGGGATTCGAACCGTCGACCTGCCAATCGGTGAGCCCAAGAGGCTCAGTGGTTTAGTAAGGTCAGGTGAAAAGAACTAACAGAAGGGTGCAGTTTATTTGTTGGCCAGCGTGTGGCGCCAAGCAAAAACGGAATGAGGTTACCCGAGGGGACCATGTTTAGCTTAGGTTTCCTCTGCAGAGACCTGAGAATCGGATAGGACTCTTTTTATGCCTTTTCTACAGGTATGGCGATTTTTTAAAAGGAAAAACATTTTCCAATGGGACCGCACATCTGAGGGACTGCTTGGGGGGTGAGGGGTGGAATGGGATGGGGGGCCAGGGAGAGAGAGAACCAGGATTAATAGCATTCAGCTAAGTGGAACTAATTGAGATGAAAGATGAGCAAAACTAGTCAGCTCCTGACCTATTTATCGGGCAGATGGAAAGCAGCAGGAGATAAGCAGAGCGAGTGAGAGCACTTATGGATATTGCAAAATAGCAAGGGTTTGAAAGAGATACAGGGAAAGGAGACCTCACTTGCTTAAAACCTTTGCTGCTCATGGTACCTGTACAGTTTAAATAAGATCTGCCACTTTATACTGAGTCCATTAGTTCATCTAGCTCAGTAAAGTCTACACTGACTGACAGCGGCTCTCCAGGATTTTGGACCAAGGTTTCTCCTAACTGTATCTGGAGCTGCCTGGGGTTGAATCTGGGACCCTGACCGTTAAGTCCAGTCGTGGACGACTCTGGGGTTGCGGCGCTCATCTCGCTCTATAGGCCGAGGGAGCCAGTACTTGTCCACAGACAGCTTCCAGGTCATGTGGCCAGCATGACTAAGCCGCTTCTGGCGAACCAGAGCAGCGCACGGAAACGTCGTTTACCTTCCCGCAGGAGTGGTACCTATTTATCTACTTGCACTTGACGTGCTTTCGAACTGCTAGGTGGGCAGGAGTTGGAACTGAGCAATGGGAGCTCGCCCCATCACGGGGATTCGAACCACCGACCTTCTGATCGGCAAGCCCTAGGCTCGGGGGTGGTGTGGTGTGGTGCTGCTGCTGCTGATTTTGGCGCGGTGTCTCCCAAGGGCGCTGCGGAAGCACTCCATCCAAACCGGCACTGCTGCTTCCGTGGCGCCCTTGGGAGACACCGCGCCAAAAGCAGCAGCAGCGGCACCCCCACGAGCCGCCCCACGCGATCGACGGCTCGGGGGGGTGCCCCGCTGCTGCTGCTTTTGGCGCGGTGGCTCCCAAGGGTGCCGCGGGAGCAGTTTCGGCGCTGGCAGGCGGGCCCCACGCAGGGCGGGGTCAGCCCAAGTGTCACCCCCTCCTCCCCTGGAACCTGGGGTGTACCGCCCCCTCCGCCCCCCCTTGCGATGCCAGTGTGAGCACCTTGCGCTTAGCCCAGTAGCTAATTGGCAGCCAGCATGTTATTCAGCCATCCTGAAACATTCAAAGCGAATGAACTAACCTGAATCAACAACTTTCTTTCAAAGTGAGGGGTGGGTGGCCTTTTGACAAGTGGTACCCAAATTTTACACATCACTTGGGAAGACAGGCGAACTAATACCAGTGTACTGGAAGAAGCAAAGATCACCAGTGTCAAAGCCATGGTTTTCAACATCAACTTCGTTGGACTGGTCATGTTGTGTGGATGCCTGATTATCGTCTTCCAAAGCAACTACTCTATTCTGAACTTAAAAATGGAAAGCGTAATGCTGGTGGTCAACAAAAGAGGTTTAAAGACTCTCAAGGCAAATCTTAAAAAAAATGTAGTATAAACACCAACAATTGGGAAACACTGGCCTGCGAGTGCTCCAGTTGAAGAACAGCCTTTACCAAAGGTGTCATGGGCTTTGAAGACACTCGAACTCAGGACGAAAGGGAGAAATGTGCTAAGAGGATGGCACGCTTGGCAAATCCACACCGTGATCAACTCCTGCCCGGAAACCAATGTCCCCACTGTGGAAGGATGTGTGGATCCAGAACTGGCCTCCACATAGTCACTTACAGACTCACTGTTAAAACCGTGTTTATGGAAGACAATCTTACTCGGCTACAAGTGATCGCCGAAGAAAAAGACCCAAATGCCCCTTGTTGGTGCCTGTTCTGTAGCGGCTCTCGAGGAGTCTCCCAAGCCTCTCCTTGAGGACCAGGAGGCAACTTAATCGTGCCTTTTGATGCTGAGGTTTGAACTTCACGGCTGCGCCTGCAAAATTGGCCAAGGGAAATTGGTACCTCCAGTAAAGGGTGGAGGAAAGGAGAGCCTTTTGTCAGACTAATGAGAGAAGTGCTCTCAGCGTTTCGCTGCTCCGAGCTGATAAGTGCCCACTTGGAAGAGCTTCCCCTGTGAAGTGGGCTCCTCTTTTGTGTCTTAAAAGAAAAGGAACTCTGGGGAAATCCTCTGTGATAAAGCAGAGGCAGTTGTGCTGCGATGAAGACGCAGAGAAAGCAGTTCAGATGGAGAGACAGAAAGAGACGGAAATTATTCTCCTTTCTCCGGGAGGGCCCTTTATCGCTGCGGAACGATTGCTCTTTCCCAGCCTGTCACTGCGGTCCTGCACAGCACTTAACCCATCCCCATAGCAATCCTGCAAGCACTTATCCCCATGTCAAAGGTTAATTCTACACCAGGGGTAGGCAACCTAAGGCCCGTGGGCCGAATGCGGCCCAATCGCCTTCTAGATCCGGCCCGCGGACGGTCCGAGAATCAATGTGTTTTCACATGAGTAGAATGTGTCCTTTTAATTAAAATGCATCTCTGGGTTATTTGTGGGGCCTGCCTGGTGTTTTTACATGAGTAGAATGTGTGCTTTTATTTAAAATGCATCTCTGGGTTATTTGTGGGGCATAGGAATTTGTTCATTTTTTTCCCTTCCAAAATATAGTCCAGCCCACCACATGGTCTGAGGGACGGTGGACCAGCCACAGCTGAAAAAGGTTGCTGACCCCTGTTCTACACCAAGGGCCCCTCCAGACTGGTGCTTTGTGTATGTAACTACAAGCTAAAGCCTGCCTTCAGGGATCATACTGTGGACTGAATGTAAGTAAACTTTTCATTGCTTATAATGAAGACTGCTGTGTCTTTATTTCTTTTTTATTCTTTTTATTTCTTTTTTTAAAAATTTATTTAATCATTTTTTCGATACGAACATAAACCACAAAAAACACAAACAATAAAAACCATAATAACAATAATAACACAGTTTGACAATTCAGATTTGAATACATTGATATACCTATGACTACACCTTTTTTAAAACACTATTTCCCCACCTCTCTTGCCTCCCTCTACCTCCCACCATTGTCCGCGTAATCGCTTAAATATTAATTCCAGATTTCTTCATATTTATCCATTCTTATTTTGTGACGACATGCAATTCGTTCGTATGTAGCTAATCTGTCCATATTATCAATCCATGTGCTCAGTGGAATCTTTTTGCGGCTCTTCCAATTCATCAAAACAAGTTTTTTTTGCTTCTAATATAGCACGGTACATCCATTTATTTTTTTTTGACCCCCTGAAATCTCCCACGTTTCCGGAATATAATTTAGAATTAAATTCCGTTCCCTTAAATAGCAATTCCTTTTTATTACTCTTGCTATAAATATCCTCACCTCGCACCAAAATGATCTTATGTCTTTATTTCTTTTTAAGAGGGAATAAAAAGGGGAGTTACCAGGATCAAGTCAATCTGGGCAAGCCAGATTTGATTGCTTAATGAAAGAGATTCAAACGAATCTGCCAGCTAGCTTTCTGCCATATAGAAGGGAATGAACTCTGCTGCATGTCTCACTAGCGTGAGTTAGGAAGGACAATATTTAATCAATATATCCTCTCCTACTGTCCACAACATTCCCACAATAATTCTGTTGCAGTCCTGATCCAGGACACCTGAAATTGCCCTAAGGGACACACAGGGCTAACCAAGGAGAACCGGGTGGCTTCCTTCATAGACAGCAAATGGAATCCTGTTGGCTTCTTGTGTATGTTACGGTGCTGAATGCATCCTCCAAGTCCTGCAATGTAGCTAATGAGGCCGACATCTCCTAAGAAGGTTTCAGCGCCTCCTGTACACTTTAATAATTCACCACGATATGTATCATTGATGGAGCAACACTCATCCTTTAGAGTTTTGCAAGCCGTGATATGAAACAGCTGCAAAGTGGGAAGGTAATAGGAACATGCCATCAGCTAAGACCGGGGGCAATGCCAGCTGCAGGATTTGCCTGTCGAAAGCTCTGCTTTTTATTTTATTTTACTGTGTTTTGTTTTTCTAGGGTACCACCCAGGTAGGAGATAATAGAATCGTAGAGTATTTTTTTTTTATGAGCAACTCAATGAAAGAATGCAAAAATGGAACATGAGACATCAGCGGACAATAGGAAGAATCAAGGGACACGCTCCAAAAGTAGCTGTGCTGGTCCCATGGGTTACCCGAAAGGCGAGGTCCAAGTCCGGTCCGTGGTCAGAGGTGCAACATAAAGGCAGTCCGTAGTAACTGAAGCTGGGTGCAGGGCAGGGAGTCAGGCAAAGTCAGGAACAGGTAGGCAAGCAGGGAACCAGGGCAGGCCAGGAGCTCAGGCAGGAAAGCAGGGCAGGTTTCAAGCAGGAACTGGTGACCAACAATGTTGCTCCTGCAACTTGGGGCTGGGGCTGGCCGGCTTTTATCTGCCCCGAGGCATAGGGCGGCCCTGATCCTCTGGTGACTCGCCTCTCCTGGCTTGGAGGCGAGCACTCCTCCTGCGGGAACTCAGTTCCCTTCGCCTCTCTGCCCTGAGCCTCTGCAGCTCAGGAGAGGCTGGAGGGTTACCGGACCCAGAGGCAACCTCAGCTTCCCCTGACAGGGCTGGGAGTGGAGCACGTGCAGGCAATGGGTCCTCCATCCCATCAGGAGCCAGAGCAGACTCAGCAGATGCCTGCACCTGAGGATCCAGCACAGGTGAGGACCCTTCAGACTCAGGCCCTAGCCCTGGCTCTGCTGGTTCTGGAGGTGGGGAATCCTGTGCAGGCTGGGATCCCTCATCCATCCATCCATAATTTTATTCCTATGCTGCCATTCCATAGTTCAAATCATGCTCAAGGTGGCCTATAACCTGGAGAGAAAAATACATAACTACAACATAACAAAAGTACTCAGGAGCAATAAAGAAAACATCAAAAGGTACACAGCAAAAATTAAATAATTTCCATATAAACCATAAGGTGTAAAAGAAAGATGCAAAAGATTAATATCTAAAACAGCCCTCTGCAATGCAGGAATCTTTTGCCCAACTTGGGGGCTCGAACCCACAGCCCCAAGAATTAGAGTCTTGTGCTCTACCAATTGAGCCACTGTAGCTAAGTTGCAAAGCTGTAGCATCACTATCCCCACCTCATGAGAAGAGAAGACTCCCTAGAAAAGACCCTGATGTTGGGAAAGATTGAGGGCACAAGGAGAAGGGGACGACAGAGGAGCTACCTCCTTGCCTGCAAATGATTCTCAGAGCATCGTTTCTTGATGCTTGTTCCTGCGAAGAGACCAACGGAAGCCAGCAAACAGCGGTGAAAAGAGAAGAAAGCAATCGCACACACAATTAAGCAGAGGCCATTGAGTTCAGCGAGACTTGCTCCCAGGTAAGGGAGCACAGGGCCTTGGTCTTCTAGTGTCTATTGCATTGAAATAGCTTTTATGAACTGCCTTCCCCCAGGGCGGCACAGGTTGTTTGACATGACTCTTGCTGCTTCCTGGAGCTTCAGAGGAGGCTGAGCGAAGGGGGTTGTGTTCTGAGGATGATCAGACAAGGAAAGCAGGAGAGAAGGAAGCAAAGCTTCCTTTCCTGCCGCTTTGAATCGCGTTGGGCTGTGATGCCTTGAATCCCCAAGGTGAGCAGAGAGCTGAAGGGAGGCTGGTGGTGTGTGCAGAATGGCTTCTGATGAATTATTCTGACACAGCAAAAACTAGAAAGAAATAAGGCCCCAAGATTCTGCTTCGGAAATGCGAGCTCCCTTTTTTGCTGTGAGCTTTCTGCTTCCTGCTTCCAAGAATTGCAAAAGCATCACCGAAGCTACTGTAGCATGACAGCAGCATGCCAATGATGATGGCAAAAGCAACTATTACCTGTTCTGTGGGTTTCAGGGCTTGAGCCTGTCAGCTGCTGCCCTGGCAAAGGAGGATGATGATTAGGTGAATGATGATTGCTGTTGTTTAGTCGTTTAGTCGTGTCCGACTCTTCGTGACCCCATGGACCAGAGCACACCAGGCACTCCTGTCTTCCACTGCCTCCCGCAGTTTGTCAGACTCATGTTGGTGGCTTCGAGAACACTGTCCAACCATCTCGTCCTCTGTCGTCCCCTTCTCCTTGTGCCCTCCATCTTTCCCAACATCAGGGTCTTTTCCAGGGAGTCTTCTCTTCTCATGAGGTGGCCAAAGTCTTGGAGCCTCAGCTTCAGGATCTGTCCTTCCAGTGAGCACTCCGGGCTGATTTCCTTCAGAATGGATAGGTTTGATCTTCTTGCAGTCCATGGGACTCTCAAGAGTCTCCTCCAGCATCATAATTCAAAAGCATCCATTCTTCGGCGAAGAATTGATGCTCTCGCTATTAGGATGGAATAAAACTAATTAAAAAGGACTCTCCTTGTTTTCTATGCTCTTGCTGCAACTGGGGAGGAATAGCTTTCCTGAAGCCTTGGCAGAGCCTTGAAATGGGACATCTTTGGGAGAATAAAAGGCTAAGGAATAAACTCTACATGTCCAGAGTGGAGTCCCTAAGACGGTTCGGTGGCACCTTGTACTCCTCCTTCCAGCAACTCCTGCAGCCAAGCTGGTGCCAGACATCTTGCTTTCCTTTCCTTTGGACCCCATCAGTGAGGCTGAGAGGGTGGACAGCCCAAGACCTCCAGATACACTGCCCAGTCTTGCACCCCGGGGAAGAAGAAGAAGAAGAAGAAGAAGAAGAAGAAGAAGAAGAAGAGTTTGGATTTGAGATCCCGCTTTATCACTACCCTAAGGAGTCTCAAAGCGGCTAACATTCTCCTTTCCCTTCCTCCCCCACAACAAACACTCTGTGAGGTGAGCGGGGCTGAGAGACTTCAGAGAAGTGTGACTAGCCCAAGGTCACCCAGCAGCTGCATGTGGAGGAGCGGAGACGCGAACCCGGTTCACCAGATTACGAGTCTACCACTCTTAACCACTACACCACTGGCTCTCGGTTACCCCGGTTCTGCTAAAGTAGTGGTTGGACTTCACCTGTGGGAGCCTACTCCATTATCTCTCAGGACATCTGAAGTGTGAATATTAGGAGAAATGCACTGGTGAATTTTCATGACATTTTTGTTTTTTTAATGTAGAGAATTGAACTTAAGACTGAAAAAAAATGAGAAACAGGGAGAAATTGAAATTGACAGATGTGGCCATCCCTAATGAGAAATCTTTACATTTGTCATCCCAGTGGGCAGCTCGTGACTGCGCTCATTTCTCTAGGAAAGGAACAGGAGAAGAAGAAAGCATATTTTCACACACACCCGTTTCTGCATCAAAAGGCGATAAATACAGCAGCCGAAAGCGTCAGGGTGGCCGCTATCGGTTACCTTAATAAGTTTTGGCTGCGGCTCAAGCTTGCGGCTGCCTCTGAGTAAATCATCCATTTTGAGGTGATGCCTGGCTCTTAATGGTTATTGTTGATTTAATATCACTGGATTTTCCTCAAGGAGGTCATGGAACAGAAGCAGAATACCAAGTGTGAGGATGGTGTTTGCAAATGAGATTCTCAGAGGGGAGTTTATTGAGGTTTTTAATGCCGATTGTGAGCAGAATATTCATGCTAATATAACAAAATTAAATATTGCCACCTCTGACACCAACGGTGCACAGTCTCGTAGGAGGTCGAGCTGTAGTCTTTATTTATAAAGACTGCCTGTGCGCCTCAGGCTGTGATTTATTTGCCTGCTTCCTTTGGATTTATAACAATATTTGGAATGTCAAAGATCTTTTGTCAAAGATTAGCTGGTTTATTTAAAAAAAGGCCTTCCTCAACAAGATGCTATAAGTTTTTCAGGGGACCTTTGAAGGGTGTTTAATGTCAAGGGATGTCGTCACACAGAGAGACAACATAATATTTTCCTTCCTTCTTCCTCTCCTTTGTCTTAGCTAAGATAAACCTGCTGAAAAAGAAAGAAAACTGGTCCACCTGCCAAGAAGGAAGATGCTTTTGTCTGGATATTTCTTTCCTTAAACAAAAAAACGCACCGCTTTGAACGGAAGAAGATTTTATGGGAGGTGTGTGGATGCTACAGAAAGCAGCATGGGCACATATAAACAGGTCTGCCCACCCCCCTTAGGCAAAGTGAGCAAGAGACATAGTTGGCAGCTGATGCCCCTAAGCCCACCCCCCTTCATTCCCCTTTGTTGGAGGGCTGAGCTGACCCACCTCTAACCAAATGACTACTTCAGGCACAGTGGAGAATGTTATTCCATCATCAGTGCAGAGAAAAGTGAGATTCCTCCCAACTCTATAATTCTAAATGTGGAGGCAAATCATAGAATCATAGAATCCTAGAGTTGGAAGAGACCACAAGGGCCATCCAGTCCAACCCCCTGCCAAGCAGGAAACACCATCCAAGCATTCCTGACAGGTGGCTGTCAAGCCTCTGCTTAAAGACCTCCAAAGAAGGAGACTCCACCACACTCCTTGGCAGCAAATTCCACTGTCAAACAGCTCTTACTGTCAGGAAGTTCTTCCTAATGTTTAGGTGGAATCTTCTTTCTTGTAGTTTGAATCCATTGCTCCGTGTCCGCTTCTCTGGAGCAGCAGAAAACAACCTTTCTCCCTCCTCTATATGACATCCTTTTATATATTTGAACATGGCTATCATATCACCCCTTAACCTTCTCTTCTCCAGGCTAAACATACCCAGCTCCCTAAGCCGTTCCTCATAAGGCATCGTTTCCAGGCCTTGGACCATTTTGGTTGCCCTCCTCTGGACACGTTCCAGCTTGTCAGTATCCTTCTTGAACTGTGGTGCCCAGAACTGGACACAGTATTCCAGGTGAGGTCTGACCAGAGCGGAATACAGTGGTACTATCACTTCCCTTGATCTAGATGCTATACTCCTATTGATGCAGCCCAGAATTGCAGTCCTCCAGAGCAGTGGGTCTGAGACCTACTCCCAGATTAAATTTGGAGAGAAAGAGAGAGAAAGAGAGAGAGAAAGAAAAAGAGAGAGAGAGAGACCTGCCATTCCAAAAACACCTTTACCCAATTTACAACTCTTATCCTTAGTTCTAAACTCTCTCTCTCTCTCTCTCTCTCTCTCTCTCTCTCTCTCTCTCTCTCTCTCTCTGTGTGTGTGTGTGTTTGCAGTGGCGAACGGAGCCGCTTGGCTGCCCGGGGTGACAAATGCGGAGGCACCCTCTGGGGGCGGGACGTCGCTCCGCAGCGCACATGCGTCCTGGTGTACGCGTCAGGACCATAGCTGTCAACCCTCCCTTTTTTTGTGGGAAACTCCCTTATTCCAATGCCGTTTCCCGCTGCTATCCCGGATTGTTGATATCCCTTAAATTTCCCGGATTTCAAAGGAAGCAGCTCCCCTCCCTCCCTGCCGGCCAGGGAGGCTCCTCAGCTGCGTTGCTCGGCTGCCAATAAGGAGTCTGAGACCGACTGGGGGCGGAGCTTGCATGCCTTGTGCAGCCAGACCCTCACGCCCAACCAGACAGACAGCCTGCCTGCCGTCTACGCGCTCGCTCTTTCGCTCACCCGTTCGCGCGCAGCCTCTGGAGCCTAGGGTGGCGAGGCTACTTGGTGCCATTGCACTGCCCTCGTGGCATCCCTTATTTTCAAATCCGAAAGTTTTTGAAAAATCCCTTATTTTCAAATCATGAGCAGTCTGTCCATGCTGGTGCTCCTGCAGCAACCTTATGAGCTGCCGAGCGAGCGGCATTTCTTAAGGCTGCCGCGTCTGTGCTGCTTTTCGCATGTGGCAGCTTTACGAGTTGCCGCGCGGATGGGGTGCTGGGTGGTGGGGCTCAGCTTGGGCATCGCAGGGGGGGGCGCCCAGAGTGTCGCCCCCTCCAGGCTGGAACCCGGGGCGGCCTGCCCCCAACACCCCACCCTTGCTCCGCCCCTGTGTGTGTGTGTGTGTGTGTGTGTTTCCATCTCACCTCCCAGCCTCTCTCATTCTCTTTCACCCCCCATCTCTCACCTTCAAACATTCACACCCCAGCCTCCTCCCCCTTGCCTGCAGTTATACAAGCTTTTGGCTCTTCCATTGACAAAGCTGCAGGCAGAAGCACACAGGTTATATTTCTGCTGCTGATTCGCTGGGCCAATGACCCACTTAAGGGCGTGCGATCCATAAGCTTCTTTCTACGCTTGTAAGTGGGAGATGCCCAGGGCTGCGAGCTGACTGCATCTCCCTCTATTAGCTGATTCCTGATGAAGAGGTTTCTACGGGTGAAGGGAGCTTGTCGTGCCGCCCGTGTATATCCCACCTTGCCGCCGCCAAATCAGTTGGGCCTGCAATTAATTGCAGACTTTCCACCCCTCGTTTTAATTTGACGAAGAAACCCTGGCAAGCTTGTCATAGCAAATGACAGCAGCGTCTTCTAATTAAACTCCCCTGTCAGTTGTGGGTTGATGAATGCAACATCACTGCACCACGACGGAGAGAAGCAAGGATAAAATATAGCCTTTAGCATTTGTTTGGCCCATTAGTGCATCAAACCCATCACTTTGGGAATCCTTCAAAGACAGGACAGTGCTAGAATTGACCCCATGTTGCAGATGGTGGTGTAATGACATGCCAAATGCTCAGGCTCCTGGTGTGGTCTATGAAGATACTTGAACCACCCGCATCCTGGCTCACAGCTCACAGCTCAGTCGCCTGCTCTGCAATGCAAGCTGCTGTGTTGAAATCAGAGTGGTGTCAGCTGAACCACTATGCCTGAGATCCTATAAATACTCACTCGGGAGATGGGGCCTTCCTGGTGGTGGCTCCCTGTTTGTGGAATTGCCCTCTTTCATTGTTAACTTTCATGCAGCAGCTAAAAAAGCCAATGCAATTCTGGGCTGCATCAATAGGAGTATAGCATCTAGATCAAGGAAAGTAATAGTACCACTGTATCAGACCTCACCTGGAATACTGGTCAGACCTCACCTGGAATACTGTGTCCAGTTCTGGGCACCACAGTTCAAGAAGGATACTGGCAAGCTGGAACGTGTCCAGAGGAGGGCAACCAAAATGGTCAAAGGCCTGGAAACGATGCCTTATGAGGAACAGCTTAGGGAGCTGGGTATGTTTAGCCTGGAGAAGAGAAGGTTAAGGGGTGATATGATAGCCATGTTCAAATATATAAAAGGATGTCATATAGAGGAGGGAGAAAGGTTGTTTTCTGCTGCTGCAGAGAAGTGGACACGGAGCAATGGATTCAAACTACAAGAAAGAAGATTCCACCTAAACATTAGGAAGAACTTCCTGACAGTAAGAGCTGTTTGACAGTGGAATTTGCTGCCAAGGAGTGTGGTGGAGTCTCCTTCTTTGGAGGTCTTTAAGCAGAGGCTTGACAGCCACCTGTCAGGAATGCTTTGATGGTGTTTCCTGCTTGGCAGGGGGTTGGACTGGATGGCCCTTGTGGTCTCTTCCAACTCTAGGATTCTATGATTCTAGGAGGAATTTAAGAACCTTCCTGTCCACCCAGGGCTTTGATGCCTGAAAGATAATGTCCAGCCTTGAAATGATTAGCTGGCTGTGTGTACGTGCAACTATTTTGAAATGTTTTTAGGAATTCTTAAGGTGTGCAGGGAAAGAAGAGAAAGAGGATGGAGCAACAGATATTCATTTGCCCAAACACCCCTCCAGCCAAGAAAGGGAGGACCATTCTGAGAGTTTTCAGAGTTCAAGTGCATATTTTTGCCAGCCAAAAGATTTAAGGAATAAGGAATAAGGAATAATTTATTGGCCAAGTATCAATCATACTTGGAAATTTGCTTTGACTACAAAGAAAAGAAAAACGTACCTCATGCCTCAAGGATGGTGCAAAACAGGGGTGTGGTCTAAGAAGGGGTGTGGACAGAGAGAATTCTGATGGCAAGATGGAGAGGACTGAAAATTCCTCATGACCCGGAAGCTGCACCCCGGCTCCCTCGGCCAATAAAGCGAGATGAGCGCCGCAACCCCAGAGTCATCCGCGACTGGACCTAATGGTCAGGGGTACCTTTACCTTTAATCCTATTCTATTGAAACTGGCAGCTTCTCATACTGGCTTTTCATTTTAAAAAAAGTTGGGAGACTATTGCAAACATCTACCACATAACCTACCACATCCAGCTTGGTTTGCATGCTGGAAACGAAGCAGACTTTGTTGTTGTTGTTTTGGATTTTGGCTCAGAAAGAAGAACTGTGAGTTTGCATTGGGTTGGACTGAAAACAGAATGTAGCACAGCAGGGCTGCAGATATGGCTCTCAGGAAGGGCTGAGAGAGGATTATCAGTATTGCTCTTTGCTTTCAGGAGCCTGGCTGCTTCCAATAAGCTCAAGCAGCCCGTTCTGCCTGTCCTTTCTCAGCTGGAAATCTCCTGAACCCTGCATTACCGCACCTGGCAGAGTCATGCTGGGTGAGGTAACGCAGCTTTGCCTTGAGGTCTAAAACAAGAAACAAATGTTCTTAATGTGCACTGTTTTTAAAAATTAATCTTGAATATGTCTGTCCTGATCCATTAGAAATCCATTAGAAATCTCTGCCAGCAAGCAATGGCTCAGTGAGAGAGAGGTCTAAGACATGGGTAGGCAAACTAAGGCCTGGGGGCCGGATCCGGCCCAATCGCCTTCTAAATCCGGCCTGCGGACGGTCCGGGAATCAGCATTTTTTACATGAGTAGAATGTGTCCTTTTATTGAACATGCATCTCTGGGTTATTTGTGGGGCCTGCCTGGTGTTTTTACATGAGTAGAATGTGTGCTTTTATTTAAAATGCATCTCTGGATTATTTGTGGGGCATAGGAATTCGTTCATTCCCCCCCAGTATAGTCCGGCCCCCCACAAGGTCTGAGGGACAGTGAAAAAGGTTGCTGACCCCTGGTCTAAGACTTTCTGGACTAGTTAAATGCTGGGGTGAGTTCAGGACCCTGGACAGGGGCAACGGTGCCCTGTCAGCATATACTGTAGGAGGTTCAGGACCACGGTCAGCAAACATGCAACTGAGAGCAGGTGGAAGAAGATGTTTCAGCACTGGTTTGTTGCTGTTCCCAGAGCCCTATAGTCTAGCCTAGAGGCTCAAGCACTCGTCTTCCGAGTGCTGTAACATGCCACTAAAAGAGTAAGTGTTGGATGCAGCTGTTGGGAAGTCATGCGCTGTCAATGTACAGTGTAGATGTGACCTTATTTTCCTCAAAATTCTGGGAACCATATTTTACCCCTCACTACAGTTCCCACGATTCTTTGGGGGAGGTCATGTGCTTTAAATATGACTTAACTGTGCTTTAAGCACAGGGTGTGGACGCGACAGGCTAGATCTCTGCAGTGCTTTGCGGGTTAACAGGCTCTTTTTTTGCCCTGCTCTAATTTTTCTTTCAGATTTCCCCCTCCCCAAACGCTTTTGCCAAGCGCTCTCCTCTTGTTAGATTATTTCCCTCAAGAGCCTCCTTGCTCCCCCCCAGCCCTTTCCCTTTTATCTTTTCAAAAGATGCAAGGAATGAATTGTTCAAAGCCTCTAAATGCCAAACCAAAGGCAAGTTCTGCAGTGCGAAAGACCCCTTTCTTCCCCTCCGCGTGGAGGACTTTAAGAGCCCTGAGGGGAGAAAAGGCAACTGCCAAAGAATGGTTATTATGTCTAATAAATAATGGCCTATATTCTGCAGTCCTTGCCAGAGCCCACGGATTTCAGCAGAGATGAGAAACTCAGCCAACATATTAACCAGCCTTGTACACAACCTTTCAGCTGCTAAACAAGACTTCGGTAGAACATATCCAGGCTTCAGCCTCAATTCAAGAAAATGGAAGGGTGGAAATTATGATAAAAAGACTTCCTCAAAGCATTTGCAGAGTGCCTTCTTCCTAGCCCCCATAAATGTGGGATTGTCCCTGGCCAATCGCTGAGGTCTTCAGGGCAGTCTGCGGTAGTGGTCCTCTATGGCTCAGATGCAGGGTGTGCAGTGTCATAGAATTGTAGAGTTGGAAGGGACCTCTGAGGGTCATCTGATCCAACCCCCTGCAGTGCAGGAACCAGAGCTACAGAAACCCTGACAGATGGCCACCCAACCTCTGCTTAAAAACCTCCAGTGAAGGAGAGTCCACCTTCCGAGATAGTCCATTCCACTGTTGAACAGCTCTTCCGGTCAGAAAGTTCTTAACAATGTTAAGTTGGGCTTTCCTTTCATGTAAGTTGAATCCGTTGGTTCCCTCTACAGCAGCAGAAAACAAGCTTGCTCCATCTTCCCTGCGACAGCCCTTTAGATATTAGGAGTTGGCCACTCAGAGCTGATTTCCTTCAGAATGGATAGGTTTGATCTTCTTGCAGTCCATGGGACTCTCAAGAGTCTCCTCCAGCACCATAATTCAAAAGCATCAATTCTTCGGCGATCAGCCTTCTTTATGGTCCAGCTCTCACTTCCGTACATCACTACTGGGAAAACCATAGCTCAGCTCATTCTTTTGAGATGCTGATGAGAACACTTGACGTGGCCGGCTAAGATCGTTACCTTACAAAGAAACTTGTCTAGCCAGTCCAGTAGATTCCAACCCTCACTGGGAGCAGGAACTGGAAGCGACTCATGGCATTGTCCAGATTGAACCCCACCCCACCCCCACAGTATGTTCCTATCGCAAATAAACAGCCCTCCATAAAACTGGTCACAGAGGACATGGGGACATGTTACCAGTCCATGGGATCCCACATCCAGGTCTTAAGTGCTTCTTCTTCATTAAGAATAAAATGAAAGAATGAAAGAAAGGAAACACTTTGTGCTTACCCCAATATGCCACCCCAGGGAGACCCCACCCTCCTCCAGCTCTCTGACTTTGATTGGCAATGCCTTCTCTCAGCCTGAGTCTCTCTATCTGTCCTCCCCCTCCCCCGGCTTCCTGCCCGTCAAAATAACAGACATCACGCTAGCAATTAGCAATCAAGGCAGCTGGCTCTTGGATCAAAGAAATTGGCTTCTGGACAAACTCAAGTGCTTTTGTCTTTTCAAAGTAAAAGACTATTTTTTTTTAAAAAAAGAATAAAATAAAAAAATTGCTGCAAAGCAGTGTTTGAGAGTAAAACGGCGGGTGCTATCACTGACTTCAGAGAGAATCGCTCACAGGAACGATCAGTCACTGAAGAATTGTACTTAAAGGGGACCCACGAAAGAAGCAGCGGTTTGAACTTGAAAGCTGCTTTCTTGCAAGATGGTTGGCATGCAAAGCTTTATTCCAAAGTCGTCTGCTTTTCTTAAAATCCGTACTTATTTATTTATTTATTTATTTATTATTATTATTATTATTATTATTATTATTATTATTATTATTATTACCACCCTTGCAAATCCAAATCTTGGGATTCATGGGCACATCTGCTATTAGAGTTGGAATTTGTCCATGCTATTAAGATAAAGAAAAGTCTGGATAGTGATGCTTTTGTTGTTCAGTCGTTCAGTCGTGTCCGACTCTTCGTGACCCCATGGACCAGAGCACGCCAGGCACTCCTGTCTTCCACTGCCTCCCGCAGTTTGGTCAGACTCATGTTGGTAGCTTCGAGAACACTGTCCAACCATCTCATCCTCTGTCGTCCCCTTCTCCTTGTGCCCTCAATCTTTCCCAACATCAGGGTCTTTTCTAGGGAGTCTTCTCTTCTCATGAGGTGGGGATAGTGATGCTACAGCTTTGCAACTTAGCTACAGTGGCTCAATTGGTAGAGCACGAGACTCTAATTCTCGGGGCTGTGGGTTCGAGCCCCCAAGTTGGGCAAAAGATTCCTGCATTGCAGGGGGCTGTTTTGGATATTAATCTTTTGCATCTTTCTTTTACATCTTATGGTTTATATGGAAATTATTTGATTTTTGCTGTGTACCTTTTGATGTTTTCTTTATTGCTCATGAGTACTTTTGTTATGTTGTAGTTATGTATTTTTCTCTCCAGGTTATAGGCCACCTTGAGCATGATTTGAACTATGGAATGGCAGCATAGGAATAAAATTATGGATGGATGGATGGATGTATGGATGCGGGTGGCGCTGTGGGTTAAACCACTGAGCCTAGGGCTTGCCGATCAGAAGGTCGGTGGTTCGAATCCCCGCGATGGAGTGAGCTCCCGTTGTCTGGTCCCTGCTCCTGCCAACCTAGCAGTTCGAAAGCACGAAGTGCAAGTAGATAAATAGGTACCGCTCCGGCGGGAAGGTAAACGGCGTTTCCGTGCGCTGCTCTGGTTCGCCAGAAGAGACTTAGTCATGCTGGCCACGTGACACGGAAGCTGTACGCCAGCTCCCTCGGCCAGTAACGCGAGATGAGCGCCACAACCCCAGAGTCGTCCGCAACTGGACCTAATGGTCAGGGATCCCTTTACCTTTATGTATGTATGTATGTATGTATGTATGTATGTATGGGGAAGCACTTCAGCTCAGTTGTAGTGCATCAGCTTCACATGTAAAAGGTCTCAGGTTCAATCCCTGGCATCTCCAGGTAGGGATGAGAGTGTCCCCTGCCAAAAACATTGGAGGAGCTGCTGCCAGTGTTTACAGTTTTGAGCTAGGTGGACCAACAGTGTAAGAAAGTGTCAGGGAATGGTGGGATTCAGAGGAGTGGGAAGATCAGCTCCTCTCTGAAGAGGAAAATCAAATAGCAAGGTTGCAAGGACTCAGGCCAGGACGGCAATAAACAATAATTTCTTCTATTTTTGTTGTTTCAAGTATGACACAAATTCCAGTTGCAATGATTTTTAACTCCAGGACAAGGCCCTGTTTCGTTTATTCTTCATCAGCTCTAGTTTCTTAGTTTCATAGTCAAAGTATACCGAGTGTGTCTCTCTGAAGAGGAGCAGGAGGGGAAAGATTCATGTCCCCCCCCCCCCGATCCGGTGGTTTCAGGAGCAGAGAGAGACACAGACACTGAACATCTCAGAAAGGAGTGACCTAGTTACGAGATAATGGAAAGAAAAACAGGAGGGAGGGAACAGCCAGCAGAGACATCATTAGAGAGTTTAGGGGACCCTCCCTCCCCAAGAACTAGGAGGTCTGTCTGTATTAGAGAACAAAGAATGCAGAGAGGAGGAGAAGGAACTTCCCGTTGGTGCTCAGGATGCTGCTGGAGACGGGAGGGGAAGGAGGAGTTAGAGTATCCAGCTGCTCTCCTTGTGGAGAGATGTGGGTTTTTGCTTGCTACCAGACGACTGAATAAAAAGGACCATAAAATATAAACTGCTCGTTAATTCTTGTCTGTGAAGTTACCGAAGGGAGTGGAGGACTCTCCATGCCCTGACAGAAAGCTTCCTGTGTTTGTTTGTTTGCTTGTTTTGTTTTGTTTTATTATTTATTAAATTTGCATGCCACCCTTCACCCGAAGATCTCGGGGCAGTCCACAGCACAAAGATACAAGATAAAATACACAAAGTATATCATAGAATCATAGAATCATAGAATCACAGAGTTGGAAGAGACCACAAGGGCCATCCAGTCCAACCCCCTGCCAAGCAGGAAACACCATCAAAGCATTCCTGATAGGTGGCTGTCAAGCTTCTGCTTAAAGACCTCCAAAGAAGGAGACTCCACCACACTCCTTGGCAGCAAATTCCACTGGTGAACAGCTCTTACTGTCAGGAAGTTCTTCCTAATGTTTAGGTGGAATCTTCTTTCTTGTAGTTTGAATCCATTGCTCCGTGTCCGCTTCTCTGGAGCAGCAGAAAACAACCTTTCTCCCTCCTCTATATGACATCCTTTTATATATTTGAACATGGCTATCATATCACCCCTTAACCTTCTCTTCTCCAGGCTAAACATACCCAGCTCCCTAAGCCGTTCCTCATAAGGCATCATTTCCAGGCCTTTGACCATTTTGGTTGCCCTCCTCTGGACACGTTCCAGCTTGTCAGTATCCTTCTTGAACTGTGGTGCCCAGAACTGGACACAGTATTCCAGGTGAGGTCTGACCAGAGCGGAATACAGTGGTATATAATAAAAACAAGAACAAAACAAACTAATAACATGCCCCACCACCCCATTTAAAGGGATATTGGATGTCATTCGGCCAAAGGCCTGGTTAAAGAGGAATGTTTTTGCCTGGCACCTAAAATTATAAAATGAAGGCGGTTTTGAGCTCTAAGGCCAACTCTAAGGAAAGTTTACGACCTACAACCGACCCTTTTGTAGTTGTTCTTATCCTCCCCACCGTTTTATCCCTAATCTCCTTTCAGTGCTATATTTTGTTGTTTTCATTTATTGTTTTACTTCATTAATCTACTGATCTAACTCCCCAAACTGCATAAAGTCGGGCTGGGCTGGGCTGACCAGTGCCAAACGTAAGGCCAAGTCAAAGTTTACAAGCTACTAATGATAAACTATAAAATAAATAAAGAAGAGAAACATCATAATTATCAGAGCTGTCGACGAGGGAGCCCAGGCGGCAGCTGCAGAGTGACCTTGGCGGGAGGGCATTGACTCCAATCTCATAAATTCAAAGCTGCCACATTTGGAGATAATTGACTTCTGCAAACTACCGACAGACAATCATAATTATGAAGGCACCAGGTGAGCTTCCCTGGGGAGAGCATTCCACCAATGGGGAGCCAATGCAGAAAAGGCCGGTTCTTGCGTTGCCACCCTATGCAGGGCCGGCGCGTCCATTAAGGCGAACTAGGCAGTTGCCTAGGGTGCCAAAATGGAGGGGGCGCTGGCCAGCCTGCCTCCCGCCCGGTGCCGCCCCAACCAGCGGCGGAGCAAGCAGCTTGGGGCGAAAACCGCGGCAGCGGGGGTGCCAAAATGGAGGGGGCGCTGGCCAGCCTGCCCCTCGCCCCCTGCCGCCGCCCGGTGCTGCCCCAACCAGCAGCAGACCAAGGAACTTGGGGCAAAAACCGCGGTGGCAGCGGGCGCCCGGCCGGGCAGGGGGCGGGGCATCGCTCCGCAACGTGCGTCATGTGCAATGACATCACGTGGCCCGCCCCCTCGCCTAGGGCACCAAAATCGCTAGCACCGGTCCTGACCCTATGGACCTCTCATGGAGGAGGCATATGAAAAAGGTCTTCCGATGGGTCAGTTCCTATTCTGCAACTCCGGCAGCTGATGATGAGATGCGATTCTACAACGGTGAGAACCCACAGCTCTCAGAGATCCAGAATGAACAGCACAAGGTCAACATTCCTGCCTTCTGGCCTCCGGTTTGTGTCTGCCTTCCACTTGACATTTTAAAAGCTAAAACTTTTCAGGTTTGGAAAACATCAACAAAGCCCTTGGTTTTTTTCTGGACATCTTGAGAAACAGCAGAGCGTTCCAAACCCCACCCAGGCTGATTCACGAGTCGTCGTGAGCATTCTTTAAAGGTTTTTACTGCGAAAAGCCTGTAAATGGACTCCCTAAAATGCCAAATATGCCCCCCCGCAAAGCATAGCATTTGCCAACTTTCCTCCGCAACCAAGTCCCAAATGGCCGAGAGATGTTGCTGTTGGCATGAAATGACCCGGCAAGGGTGAATCTTCATGCCAACATGTTCGAGACTCCTCAGTTCTTGGTGGGAAGGGAGGAGCGAAGAAAACCAGCTAGGCAAGGGAAGGTTGGGGTCAGGAGTTCACACAATCCGTGCAACCTCTTTGAGTGACTCAGCCAGAGGATGCGGAAAGCAAAAATAAATAAAGGAGTGTCAGAAAGTCCAAGGACCATATGCGGCAGCTAGACTGGTGACTGGGAGCAGCCGCCAAGACAACATAACACCGGTCTTGAAAGATCTACATCGGCTCCCAGTACGTTTCTGAGCACAATTCAAAGTGTTGGTGCTGACCTTGAAAGCCCTAAATGGCTTCGGTCCTGTATACCTGAAGGAGCGTCTCCACCCCCATCGTTCTGCCCAGACACCGAGGGCCTTCTGGCGGTTCCCTCCCTGCGAGAAGCCAAGTTACAGGGAACCAGGCAGAGGGCCTTCTCGGTGGTGGCACCCACCCTGTGGAACGCCCTCCCACCAGATGTCAAAGAGAAAAACAACTACCAGACTTTTAGAAGACATCTGAAGGCAGCCCTGTTTAGGGAGGCTTTTAATGTTTGACGGATTACTGCATTTTAATGTTCTGTTGGAAGCCGCCCAGAGTGGCTGGGGAAACCCGGCCAGATGGGTGGGGTATAAATAAATTATTATTATTATTATTATTATTATTATTATTATTATTATTATTATTAGTCTTGTAAATCGCGAGGGAGTTCTAGCACAGTGATGGCTAACCTTGACACCCCAGATGTTTTGGAACTACAACTCCCATCATCCCTAGCTAACAGGATCAGTGGTCAGGGATGATGGGAGTTGTAGTCCCAAAACATCTGGAGTGTCAAGGTTAGCCATCACTGTATCTAGCAACAAAAGACATCATCTTATCAACTTGTGATAGAAATGGATCAAAACTTAGGTTCCTTTACTTAGGGTTATCTTTACAACGGGGAAGGAAAATCCCGCCCCCCACTGCTGAGGGCCACATTCCCTCAGGGAAGTTTTCTTGGGGGCCACGTACTGGCCATGGGTGGGGGTGGAGCTGGGGCCCAAGGTGGATGGAGCCAACCCCCTTTCTCTCCTTCTTCCAGCCCCTGTCCAAATTTTTGCTTTCTTCCCCACATGAACATTAATTAGACTGAGGGCTGCATGAAATTAGGTTGAGGATTACAGGTTGCCCAGCCTTGCTCACATGGGAAGTTACCCTTTTATTAAAAACAAGAAAAACGCGCCTGAAGAATGAATTTAGATGGGCAGTGTGCAAATGAAGAAAACAGAACTCTTTCCCTCCCCACATTCAGAGATCACACTATACAAATCAAATCAAATCTTTATCATAGACCAGCATAAAAGGATAGGATACAGTCATTTAAAATCTGATAAGCGTTTTGGATAGCTAAAAGGTATTAAAACAGAAGGTGAATATGAAAGTCTATGAGAATTTAAAAGACGCTAAAAGAATCTAAAAGAAGGGATAGGAGCATTGGGTGGGTGTGGAAGAGCATAAAAGGTTGATAGATCTTCTCATCCGTATGACTGAGATCTGGACTACCATAAAAAACTGATCCCAAGGCACTCCAAAAGGGGCTTCAGCTTTTCCCTAGAAAGCTATTTTATTCTAGAGTATGACCTGAGCTTACAAATCTGGGCACAGAATCTGGCTACCAGCCAGGTCGTTTTATGATCTTTGCCTGTGAGGAGCGAGCTTAATTTGGACTTGTCTGTGAGATTGACAAGCCTCTTCAGCAAAGGATCGATGGTTTCTCTACGAATCTCAGCGTAAAGAGGGCATCTAAAAATATATATGTTTGGGGCTTCCTATTTCCCCTAATGGGCAGGTGCAAAGTCTCTGTGCATATGGGACTCTTCCATAGGAGCCTTCCAGAACCGGTGAGGGCAGGGCCGAGCTTCTGGCGAGAGTGAAAGCCCTTCTTGCATTTCTGGATGTAAGGAAGTAGAGATGTGTTGCTGGAGCGGTTACATATCTCCTGTTTTCTATGATTTTATAATCGGGAACCCTTGCACAGTCTTGTTGTCTCTCTATGTCCATGATTCTTTGCCTGACCACAGATCTAGCTTGGCCCAAGCCCATGGTTAAGAGGGTTTGGGGAGCAAGGCCCAGTTTCTGGAGTGTGTTTAGGACTGATGTCTGCCAGCCAGACTGAAACTGGTTGCTCAGAGATCACACTATACATTTAAAGCACTATGATACCACATTAAACTTCCTCCAAAGGATTCTGGGAACTGTAGTTTGTGACGGTTGGGGAGAGTTTTTAGACCACTATCCCCCTCACAGACCTACAGTTCCCAGAGTGGATAAACAATCCATCCATCTTCACAGGGAACTTTCAACTACCCTTCAAATTGGAGAAACTTGTCACACTTGGCCTCTGCTTGTTTTTGAAATTAATTTTCTATATGCAATTGTATTTATTGCATTATTGTTTTTAAACTTTTTTTTTATATATGCCATTATTTTAACGGTTTTTATAGATGTGATTGTTTTATATATGCTGTTATTCTATTGTGATTTGCTTTAAAATGCCTCACAGGAAGTGATTCATAAATGATAATTACAGTAATAATAATAATAATAATAATAATAATAATAATAATAGGGTTCACTGCCTCTTGGCTTTATACTACAGAAAAAATTCCCTTTCTGTTGTTCTGCCCTTTGCATGAAGCTGGACTTGCAAAACTCCCAGCGGGTGCCAATTGGGTGTTAAAAATGCCCAGTGATTGAACCTGGCTTCTAAGCCTGTCTCTAAAGCAACTTTGCAGATTTAAAGTGGCAAGGGGCAGCGGGACAGCTGGGCAGGAGACCCGTAGGAGCCAATGATTTTGGCAATCTCCTTCTATTAGAGGGTCACTCAGTGGTCAGAGATGGAGGCTTGGAGGAACACAAATTGACCCAGCAGGCAAGCACTCAAGGTCATGCATTTGCTACTGACCAACAGGTAGAGACGTTCCCCATCAGCCAAGCTGGTGTTCTCAGGGTTGGTGTTTTGAGAGCTTCAATACCCCAGGAGACCACTTAATTGTCACCCTTTGAAGCATGAATGAAATGGCACTCTGCGGGAATCTGGGATGAAGATGCTGGGAGCCAACGTAATGGCGCTTCTCATTAGTGAGAAGCATTTTCCCCTTAATCATATTTGTTCACAGGGAACTGTTTGTTTGATGGAGTTACCCAGTGCAGAGGAAGCTGGAATTGCCTTTACGTTCTGTGTTTACCTTTAAAGCCCTAAACGGCCTCGGTCCTGTATACCTGAAGGAGCGTCTCCACCCCCATCGTTCAGCCCGGACACTGAGGTCCAGTGCCGAGGGCCTTCTGGCGGTTCCCCCGCTGCGAGAAGCCAAGTTACAGCGAACCAGGCAGAGGGCCTTCTCGGTAGTGGCACCCGCCCTGCGGAACGCCCTCCCACCAGATGTCAAAGAGAAAAACAACTACCAGACTTGTAGAAGACATCTGAAGGCAGCCCTGTTTAGGGAAGTTTTTAATGTTTAATAGATTATTGTGTTTTAATGTTCTGTTGTTCTGTTGGAAGCCGCCTATAGTGGCTGGGGAAACCCGGCCAGATGGGCGGGGTATAAATAAATTATTATTATTATTATTATTATTATTATTATTATTATTATTATTATTAACTGCAAGTTAGCCACATCTCTCTCTCTCTCTCTCTCTGACCTGTGAATGACCTGCTCTGCCTGTCTGTTCCGTGACACAGGATCAGAGTTTGCGGACCTATTCCCAGCCAGGCAGGAACACTCAGGGTGCAAAGCAAGAGTCAGAGATGGTTATGGCCCGAGCTTGAGGTCTGCTGCTCCTGATTTAGGGCACCAGCGGCCCAAACCAGCACCTTGTTACAAGGCTGTTGTGAAAAAGCGACCCTCCTCCCCTGAGCTCTCCTCAAAAGTTGCAGCGAGGGAGCGGCCCAACCTTTGCCTCTTTAGCTCACATGCAAGAGTGGAAGTCCGAATTGCCTTTCAGTGCAGCCTGCTGGAGACGTGCGACATTTCCTACTGCCGATAGCGATTCGCTCTGAAGCGCCTGGTTTCATGCTAAATAGGTCAGCCGACGCAGCGAGACGGGTAGCGCGTTGGAAGCAACGAGAAACCCTTCTCAATCACCAGGAGTCAATTGAGCCGCTGGCGTTGTATGTTGCAGATTTGAGGAATTTAAAAGAGAAAGCAAATGGAAAGGCACATGCCGAACCCATTAAAGATGAGTAAGCTTGAGGAATTGAGCAAATGCAAGCCAATTTTTAGCTGGCTGTTTTAACGCACGCTGCTTTAATTCAGAGATGGCTATAGCGGGAGGCATTGAGCAGGCTGTTTGCAGGACATCAGATAGCACTCGCCATAGCTGTCAACTTTCAGATTTGAAAATAAGGGATGCCATGAGGGCGGTGCAATGGCACCAAGTAGCCTCGCCACCCTGTGCTCCAGAGGCTGCGCGCGAACGGGTGAGTGAAAGAGCGAGCGCATAGACGGCAGGCAGGCTGTCTGTCTGGTTGGGCACAAGGCATGCAAGCTCCGCCCCCAGTCGGTCTCAGACTCCTTATTGGCAGCCGAGCAACGCAGCTGAGGAGCCTCCCTGGCCGGCAGGGAGGGAGAGGAGCTGCTTCCTTTGAAATCCGGGGAATTTAAGGGATATCAACAATCCAGGATAGCAGCGGGAAACGGCATTGGAACAAGGGAGTTTCCCGCAAAAAAAGGGAGGGTTGACAGCTATGAGAACTCCCCCTAGGTTTACCTGTCAGAACCAGCCCCACTGCCAGCAGAACCCTCTCTTGCTGCTGAGAGGAAGGTGGTCCGGGGCATGGCTTTGACCCTCAGCTTCCTTAACCCTGGGGAGAGAAGCCAAGCAGCAACACTTTGCAGAATGCCACAGAATCCTGCCGATTTCAGCGAGAGCTGTGGAAGTGGTAGTGAGTGGGTTGGGGTGCGGGGAGGGCAGGGGAGGGGTGGGAGGAGACAGCCATTCCCATTTTGCCTCAGGTGGCAAAACGAGACGAGCCACCACTGTTCCATACGGCAGGGATGGGGGATGAATTAGTTCACTTTGCATTTAAAGTGAACCTACCTAACATGCGACACGGGTGGCGCTGTGGGTTAAACCACAGAGCCTAGGGCTTGCCGATCAGAAGGTCGGCGGTTCGAATCCCCGCGACGGGGTGACCTCCCGTTGCTCAGTCCCTGCTCCCGCCAACCTAGCAGTTCGAAAGCACGTCAAAGTGCAAGGAGATAAATAGGAACCGCTATGGCGGGAAGGTAAACGGTGTTTCTGTGCGCTGCTCTGGTTCGCCAGAAGCGGCTTAGTCATGCTGGCCACATGACCCGGAAGCTGTACGCCGGCCAGTAAAGCGAGATGAGCACCGCAACCCCAGAGTCGGACACGACTGGACCTAATGGTCAGGGGTCCCTTTACCTTTTTACCTAACATGTATGAATGAATTCTGGAAAATGGGCAGGAAAACTCAGGCAAATATCCATGTGGAATTCTAAAATAAAGAATCACAAAGTGATGTGGGAGTTGGGTGAATTGACCAGAAGGTTGGAACGATAGTAACTCGTCTTTGGAACTCCCTGCCCATTGATTTTAGGCAGGCGCCTTCACTGAGCTGTTTTCTTGTGCTCGAATCCTGCTCTCTTGCTTCCCACAGGCATCTGGTTGGCCCCTGTGAGAACAGGATGCTGGACTAGATGGGCCATTGGCCTGATCCAGCAGGCTCTTCTTATTTGTGTGGGTTCTGTAGGAGAGGCCATGCCCATCACCCTCTGTTGTGATTTAGCCAAGGCCCGATGGGATCCAAAGAAAAGAGTTTTGCCACAGCCTTGCGGTAGACTGTTTTCACGGCCAGCGATGAACTTTCAGCTCCATTGGTTAGTAGCAAAAGGAGATTAACTGAAGCAGGCAAAGGCAGCTGCCACCTGTTCATCTGCAGAAGATGATCCTTGTTTCTTTTCTTGGATTTTATTGACTTTAGTGCCTTGGAAACTGGGCCCCTTGGTATAAATTCTTAATCAGGCAAAAGGTTATAGATGGGTTATTATTTTTCTTTTGAAAACAACACAGCCCGGCCGCAGCCTCTCTAGGGACTGCGCCACTGAAATGGGATTTATTTCTGAGTCCCCTATAAACATCTCGTGGAAGCTCTCTTTCTTTTCTTAAATGATGAGTTGATTTTCGCCCCTCCCCAAGCATCTAGGGATGAGCCAGGGCTGGGCTGGGGAACCTCAGGGCTGGCGAGGGGCATAACGTGGCCCTCCAGTTCTCCCTCTCAGGCCCATGGGACTCTTTCCAGTCCACGTCCCCTATCCCCAGTCCACACCTCAAACTGGTCCAGTTCTTCCACTTCCCCCTGTGCTTTTGGCATGCCTGAATGTGTCCTTGGGCAATGATAGGGTACCTTGCTTGCCTGGGTGGTGTAGGGCAGTGCTCCCCAACCTTGGGCTTCCAGCTGTTTTCGGACTACAATTCCCATCATCCCTGACCACTGGTCTTGCTAGCGAGGGATGATGGGAGTTGTAGTCCAAAAACAGCTGGAGACCCAAGGTTGAGGAACACTGGTGTAGGGGACAGAGTGCTGGGTCCAGGTGTATGTCAAAGCTCCTGCCTTTTACTGTACAAAGCTAGGAATCATGCCAGTTGTTCCACCTACTACGGCAGGGGTAGGAGCAGCCAATCAGGCTTCTGGAAGAAGTGAATCCGCAACCTGATTGGCCTACAGGAGCAGCCCAGAAGTAGCCAATCACCCAAGGCCCATTGTGTAAATAATGTATATATAGCAGACATTTTGGGGAAACAGACATTCATTCATTGCTACTATATGTTGAATAAAGAGCATGAAATTCACACTTGACTCTGAGTATATTTCACAACCTAAGGCCCGTGGGCAGTCCGGGAATCAGCGTGTTTTTACATGAGTAGAATGTGTCCTTTTATTTCAAATGCATCTCTGGGTTATTTGTGGGGCATAGGAATTCGTTCATCCCCCCCCAAATATAGTCCAGCCTACCACATGGTCTGAGGGACGGTGGACCGGCCCATGGCTGAAAAAGTTGCTGACCCCTGTACTACAGCCTACAGCCCCGCCCACCCTAGAAGGTCACCCATGAAAGAAGATTGCCCCCCCCAGGCTGAAAAAAAAACACCCATTCCTGCTCTTGGTCTATTAACAGAAGGCTCTCCTCTCATTTCCCATAGTGAGCTGGGCGCCATTTTGAATCAAGATGGTGGAGTGAACCTTTCAAAGTCATACCGATTTTTTAGTTTCTTGGAATTCCTCAGCAAGGCTGGGTACGAGGCTGCTAGGAGTACATAAATGCTTTGCAGTAGCCGTACTGGGAAGAGTCTGGTTACCACTTTCCTATAAGTAGAGTTTAAGCACAGCACTTCTTTCCCCCTTACCGGTTTATTATTTCCTCAACGCAATGGCAGCCACAAATGAAGAGATTCTTCTTCCCTCCCCACCCCCACCATTTTGAAATGGAAAAAAGAGACACCTTCAAGATGAAGCATTGAAAGGTTAAGGGTCCAAACTATTTACAGTTCCAAGTCTGGCGAAATAAATAACACGCGGTCAGAGTCCGTTAGGAACAAGGCAGTCTCCGTGTCTGAACTGGCCAAGAGGAGATGGTGAAGGTGTTCACACTGAGAAATGGTCGTTGCTGGAAAGAAGGAGGGCTTCTGCGCGCACACAGCATGGCCCAGAAAGTTCCGGAATATTTACAAGAGGGCGGAATTCAGAACTCTGGCACCTCAAGGGGAAAGCAGCCAAGGGAAGGATGAACAAGTTGGTCCACTCCCTGCTCTCCACCTGAAAACCATGCGCCTAACAGGCTCCCGAAATGAGAGTCCATGAGCTATCAAGAGCGCACAAGTCTCATTCCACATCCTTACAGGGTTTGCAATATCAATAATGGAGGCGACATGAAAAACAGAGGTCCTTCCACCAGCTTGTAGCATCTGGGTATGTGTCAACAGACCCTGGCAGTGGAGTCTCCCTGTCCAAGCGGCTCAGAAGACCCCCTGGGGATGTCGCCACCCAGCCTGGAAAGGGCAAGCCTAGTTAGGAAGGGCATATTATTCACCCATCCCTCATGCAGGTCAAAGAACCTGGTGAATCATGTTTTCTCCAACCAGCAGATTTTTTTGGAAGATTTTTTTTTGATGGGAGGGATTGCTTGCTGGTTGAAAGTGGGGAGAGAGCGCATGAGATGTAGCTGATTCAATAGCAGCGTGCAAACCGCTGCTTGTCACTTCAGGAGGGGCCACGGCTTACTGGCAGCACATGTGCTCTGCATGCAGAAAATCAATCCTTGGTTTCTCCAGTTAAATGTGCCCCCAGGCAGCAGAGCCCAGAGAGCCTCTTGCTGAGACCCTGAAGAGTTTCTGCCCATCAGAGTTGGGAATTATTGCACTTCCTGGACCAATGGTTTCCTCCCCACTCCCAAACAGAATAGAAGACAACCTTTTCCAGGAGTGCCTTTTGGGACCCAGTTAAAGCTTCAGATATATAACCAACAGAGAATTCAGGATGATCCCATGCTGTCTCTGGAGTTGAGATGGCCTTCTGGCTTCTGAAGTTTATCTGGAAGGGGCAGGGGGAATAGCTTAGTCGGCTGCGCCATGCCCAGGGAGCACCTCTCTGATCAAATGATTCCTTCTCTCCCAAGAAAGATCTTGGCGGATGAGGTCACAACACCTGCTCCTTCCCCTCATTGGCTCATTTTGCATCTGTTGGTTGGAAGGAGAGCTGCAACCATGCACTGAGATCCCGCTGCATTCACAAGTGCTCCAACATCCATAACTAAAGACTTGAGAAGAAACAACGTGAGAATCCACCACCCAACCAGGCCTCTTCTCATCCTTCTGCTATTCCAGTGTTTTGTCCTGTTTTGTTTTGGTTGACAGAAGAGTGTTCTGTCTTAAAAATTTTTTTGCACACACACAACTTCACACTTGTCATCCTTAATCCAAAAATCCTGGCTGGTGACATCTTTCCTCTCCCATTGCTTTGTGTCCCACCCATTTGGTCCCTCGGTCATTCGCATCTGGGTCTCAAACCAGAGACAAGTCGGCTTGGAAGCTGGAGCAGCGCCTGCTCTTGGGGCTGCACTTGGTCAGCATGGAGATCTGGGTGCTAAAGTTGGTCCCGTTGCTGCCCATGGAGGGGTGGTGGTATTTCATGTCGGAGCCCAGGAACCTCTCCATGTGCCACCTTCGCCACTTCCGCTTCAGCTCGGCTTGGACCTGAAGAAGGGAGCAAGGAAAGGGAGAGGGCAGGTGAACTGGGGAAGGGAGAAAGAAGGAGGTCTTCTGGATTTGTGGAGCTCTTCTAGGCTGAGAGCCAGGGTGGTGTGGCGGGTCGAGGGCTGGACCAGGACTTGGAAGACTGGGGTTCGAGTCCCCAATCACCCATGAAGCTCACTGGGGGACCTTGGGGGCCAGTCGCTGCCTCTCAGCTTAGCCTACCTCACAGGGTTGTTGTTGTTGTTGTTTAAATAATTTTTATTGGTTTTTACAATTTTATAAGTACATAACATAACGGTTAAATTTTCATACTTCCCCCCTCTCACTGTGGGAAGCCAAGATCCATCCCCCCCTCTCACAGGGGTAAACACTGTACATTTAACCTTGCTGATATTTTTCAATAACATTGCTTGGGCCTGGCCCAATTTTGTAGGCCAGGCATTTCTAATTTTCTCAATTTCATATTTCAATTGACTTCCTCAAGTCCCCCACTGTTGAATTCATAATAAATCCTCTTTAATAGATTCATACATTTACTTTTAAAACATCGTCAAGTACATAGGTATATTTACTTATTAATCCTAAATTCACACCTAAGCATCCAGGTACTTCTGCTCTTTCCCTATGTTCTTCCCATTTGCCCACTCTAGATTTAACTTATTTCAAAGATCCAATTTTTACTTTTATTCCCCCCTTCCTCCCTTTGGTCTCAGAGTATTTAGCCATATTATCTTCCTCTTACTAATCATTTAAAGTTAATAATCCTTATTAATCACTCATGCCGGTAACCATATCCATATTCATTGACCTCACAGGGTTGTTGCTCCTTGAGCTCCTTGGAGAAAAAGGTGGGATATAAATGCAATTACTAAAACAAATACAGCCGTACCTTGGTTTTCGAACAGCTTAGTTCTTGAACGTTTTGGTTCCCGAACGCCACAAACCTGGAAGTGACTGTTCCGGTTTGTGAACTATTATGGAAGCCAAACGTCCGGAGGGGCTTCCAAGTGACTGCAGGAGCTTCCTGCAGCCAATCAGAAGCCGCGCTTGGGTTTCCGAATGTTTCGGAAGTCGAACGGACTTCCGGAATGGATTCCGTTTGACTTCCAGGGTATGACTGTAATTGCATTCATCATGGGGATGATGTGAATCCATGCTGAATTTTGCAGCCATGTGAATCTTGCTTACCACAAATTGCATTTCACCACCCGAAATATCTGTCTTTCTCTAAATCTCCACTCCTTCCTTCCTTCCTTCCTTCCTTCCTTCCTTCCTTCCTTCCTTCCTTCCTTCCTTCCTTCCTTCCTTCCCTCCCTCCCTCCCTCCCTCCTTCCTTCCTTCCTTCCTTCCTTCCTTCCTTCACTCTCCCCCCTCTCTCATTCCCTTTTTTCTTTATTACTTTTTCATTCTCCCCCACCCCCTCTTTTCTTCTTTCTTTTTCTACATTACTTACTTTCCTTCTTTCCTTCCTTCTAAATATATCCTGCCCTTCGTCTGAAGGCTCCAGGGCAAGTTACAGCAATAGAACCATCAATAATAAAAGAGAGATTTAAAACCAGCAAAATAATAGTGGGGTTTTTGGTTGTTTTTTTTAAAGAATACCTATTAGTTTTCCCCAGGCTTTTAAATGTAGACTGCAGAAAACTGATAGGCATTCTAAAAAAACAAAAACAAAAAACTATTATTTTGCTGGTTTTAAATCTCTCTTTTATTATTGATGCTTTTATTTACCTATTGCTGTAACTTGCCCCGGGGCCTTCAGACAAAGGGCAGGATATAAGTAGAGGCTTCCTTAGCCATGGAGTAAAGGCAGGGTAACTGGCTCAATGATGGAGAGTATTCATTAAGAGAGAGGGTTTAAAACACCCAAAGGATTGTTTCAAGCAGAAGGGAAAATGGCATAGCAGTGCCCAACCTAACAGTCCAGTTGAGGGAGCAGCTGCCATTTAGCTCATCCCCTCTTCCAAACAGTTTCCATTCAAGATGCTAACTTTAAGCACAATAAACCCTATCACTCAAACAGTTAAGAAATGAAGTACTGTTTTTTGGGGACAGGGGGCGGGCAGGTGTGGGGGACTCCCTGGTCCTGAATGGGGTAACTGCGCCCCCGAAGGACCAGGTGCGCAGCCTGGGAGTCATTCTGGACTCACAGCTGTCCATGGAGGCGCAGGTCAATTCTGTGTCTACCAGCTCCATCTGGTACGCAGGCTGAGACCCTACCTGCCCGCAGACTGTCTTGCCAGAGAGGTGCATGCTCTGGTTATCTCTCGTTTGGATCACTGCAATGTGCTCTACGTGGGGCTACCTTTGAAGGTGACTCGGAAACTACAACTAATCCAGAATGCGGTAGCTAGACAGGTGACTGGGAGCGGCCGCCCAGACCATATAACACCGATCCTGAAAGACCTACATTGACTCCCAGTACGTTTCCGAGCACAATTCAAAGTGTTGGTGCTGACCTTTCAAGCCCTAAACGGCCTCGGTCCAGTATACCTGAAGAAGCATCTCCACCCCCATCGTTCAGCCCGGACACTGAGGTCCAGTGCTGAGGGCCTTCTGGCTGTTCCCTCACTGCAAGAAGCCAAGTTACAGGGAACAGGCCGAGGGCCTTCTCGGCAGTGGCGCCCGCTCTGTGGAGTGCCCTTCCATCAGATGCCAAGGAAAGAAACAACTATCTGACTTTTAGAAGGCATCTGAAGGCAGCCCTGTTTAGGGATGTTTTTAATGTTTGATGTGTTTTTCATATTTTGTTGGGAGACGCTGAGAGTGGCTGGGGAAACCCTGCTAGATTGGGGGGGGGGTTATAAATAACAACAACAACAACAATAACAATAATAATTGCACAGGGGGTAAGCTGGGGCAGCATCTGACAGCCCTGCCCCACTGAACATCTCCATATCCAGTTAAAGGTAGATAGCCGTGTTGGTCTGTCATGCATTGGGAGGAACACCAGTAGAGGGGAAGCTGCTACATGCAGGTAAGTCTCCTCTAAGGTATAGAACCCTGAATGAACAGCTGGCCTGAGTTCCAGTTCACATGGGGAGCCTCTGTGTGTGTTTAGCAGAAATATCTCTCTATTGAAGGCCTCCCCAATGTTTGGAGGGCGGAGGCCAGCAGATGCAGCTCCTCCTCCTCCTCCTCCTCCATGTAATTCTTAATCTTGGGAGTGAACACGCAATAGGGCTCATGTGACTTTAAGAACTGCTGCCTGGGTTTGCTTATTTTCTTCTTCCCTCCTCCTCCCTTTTCCCTTCTGTGCTGTGCCTTTTAAGATCATAAATCTACAGGCATGGGCTTGTTTTGTTTTAAACCTGTGTATAGCGTCCAGTACATTCTGGGTGCTTTTACGAAACGACGGCAATGTTGCTCTCATCCGGTCTACGTTCCTTGTTTTGTGAAACGAAAATTTCTTCAAATGAACCACATATCAACAGCGGCTCATTGTGGGGGGATATGATATCAACAGCCATTGCAACTTGTCTCAGCGGCTCATTGTGGGGGGATTGCCTTGTAATGATGAATATCTGACCTCAGTTTGGCTTTGGCTCTCGTGTATATTTCGTTCCAACATCTGAGAAATGCTTATTTTTTCATTGTTAAACGATGCGTCATAATTTGTTAAGCTCTGCATTATGCATTGCGGTGTAAGAATAAGGAGCAAATTCAATTAAATTTGATCGATGAATTAGTTGGCGGAGCAGCAAAAAGGCAGGTCATTAATGAACTAAACGTTATTTAATCGCTTGGCAGCCCCAGTAATGCTTGCTCCCTTTGCAAATATCATGGCGGATCTTACCTCTCCATTGAGGAAGCAGTACAAGACAGCCACCACAAAGCCCTAGAAAAAAGGGGGAATAGAAAAGAAGAGACAACATAGATTTTTATTTCATTGTCTTTGTTTTATGGACATATTTAAACGTGTAGCCTCACCCCCACACCCCAAAGGCTAGGGAAGAGTTTGTATCAACCGCAATGGAACATTCCGTTCAAACTCTTCCCAGACGAGAGAGAAAGAGCCAAAAAAGTCAAAGTTTCATGTCAAGAACAGAGCAGAATCTCTTGCTTAATATTAGCGCAACAGGAGTTTTCTAAGTGGATCTCTACTGGATCACCCCAACAATACCCACAAAGACATCCGATCTTGGGAGATACAAAATGGCGGCCAGGATGACAACTGCATTAAAATAAAATAAAATAAAATCTTAGAATAAAGAAGTCATTTTGTTGCTAATGGTGAGATCTCTTCCACAAGGGACATGGTGAAAAATTCCCTTCCATGAGACTAATGAAATAAATTCCCCCCTCCGCATATCACCAGTCCCGCTAACCATCTTCTTCCCCAATGCACAGTTGCAAGAGACTAGTCTAGGGGGCACCACCGGGAGTGGGGCAACAATAAGCCAGTGCCCCACAGGTCCTGCTTGCAGGTTTCCCATAATGGGCATTTGGTTGACCACTATGGTAAGTGTCAGGGCTTCGCCAGTCGTTCAATAAAGAGTCCGAGTCATCTGGTTTTGAAGCCTTTATCTAAGCTAATTACTTTACAATGCAGAGCAAGTCATAAACATGTCTAATCAATCACTAGCAGAATCCGGAAGTGCGTAGCTACGATTTTCCCGCCAGCAAGCCCATCGGGGGAAACGAAAGCATCGTTTCCTTTTCCTCCGTCTTTCCCCCGGACGTCCTCCCTGGAAGCTCCGAGGTCTCTCCCTGCTTAACCCAAGCCCTGGCAACACCTCCCCTTCTGGCTCACTGCCGCTCCCAGAAGCAGAGGAGGAGTCCGTTGTTAAAATCGGCAGCTGTTCTCTGTAAACACTCAGAGCTGGGCTGGAAGGGGGATGGAGCTCTCTGACAGTAAGCGAGACGCTAGACCAGACAGGTCTTTAAGAAGACTGTGCCCCAGAATCCCCTGTGGCAGACAGTAAGCTGAAAAGGACACCGGAAAGCCACTTCCCCACACTGAGGCCACACTAAGCAGAAGGAGGAGGAGCAGGAAACAGCCGAAGGCACCCGAGAAGCTCACCGATGTCCAGGTGGGGACAGACGTGGAGTATGAATGGAATTGTGACCGTTCCTGTGAGATCCAGCCTTGCAGCAGGAAGGGGAGGTGGCTTACCTGAAAGGATCCCAGCACAAGTTCGAAGACCAGCTTCATCTCCAGCAGCTTGGATTTGTCGGGGAATAGGGCGAAGATGGTGTAGTGGATGCCGAAGAGCGGGATCAGCAGTAAGGTGGATTTTGCAAGTCTCCTGGGAGGAGGGAGAACAGAGAAAGATGGGTGCACAGGGTGGAGGAAGACCTGGAGATCCAGAGCTGATCTGCATGCCCAGCGATAAAAAAATCATGATGCACAGTCCAAGCATGTGGGCTGCACATCAAACTGTACGTAAGATGACAGCATAAAGGTAAAGGACCCCTGACAGTTAAGTCCAGTTGCGAATAACTCTGGGGTTGCGGCGCTCATCTCGCTTTATTGGCTGAGAAAGCCGACATTTGTCCGCAGACAGTTTTTCCAGGTCATGTGGCCAGCAGCACACGCAAACACCATTTACCTTCCCTCCGGAGTGGTACCTATTTATCTACTTGCACTTTGACGTGCTTTCGAACTGCTAGGTTGGCAGGAGTTGGGACCGATCAACGGGAGCTCACTCCATTGCGGGGTTTCGAACCGCCGACCTTCTGATCGGCAAGCCCAAGGCTCAGTGGTTTACACCACAGCGCCACCCACGTCCCTAAGATGACAGAGTATCTGAATGCAAAAAATTGTTCTAGCAAGTGAGCACGTCAAGGGTAACTTCACTCTTGCTACTGACATGAACCTGGGATCAGATTGTGGGATGTGACTTCACTGTAGCAGTCAAGAACAACATTTCCTGTTTGCCCAGAGTGGACACACAGGGGGATGTTACTCCAGCCAGGAGGACTTCCTGTCACACCTGGTCTGGAGCATCCTCCCCCTGCGTGTGACCAGGTTGATGGGCGTGAGCCTAGCAGACCCCATAAAAGGGCCAAGTCACACAGCCATCTTCCCTTCTCTTGATGCTGCTCTCTTGATGTCCTTTGGCTGTCTGCTGGCTCTCAGCCAGCAACACATGGGCTCAATCCCCACATGGGATAAACCCACACTCTTTTCTGTAACTGCAAGCTAAAGCCTGCCTTCAGGATCATACTGTGAACTGAATGTAAGTAAACTTCTTATTATTTTTAAAAGAAGACTGCTGTGTCTTTATTCTTTTTAAGCGGGAACAAAGGGGATTTACTGGATTGCTTAACTCAAGAGATTCTAATGAATCTACCAACTAGCTTCCAGCAATATACAGGGGAATGTACTCTCCTACCAGCTCACTAGTGTGAGTGAGGAAGGATAACATTTAATTAATATATCCTCTCCTACTATCCACAACATTCCCACACAGATTCTCCTTCTGCAGGGGATGCGGCCAGAGAGTCAGAGTGGAAGAGAGAGACCTGCCTTCAGGTCTGGCCCCAGAACACCTCACCAACTAGAAGCAACCCTAGACTGAGCCTTAAGCAGAACTGCAACTCCACCAGGGGGGTTGGCACCATCCTCAGTGAGAAGCCACATCCAAGAATCACAGAGATGGAAGGGACCCCGAGGGTCATCTAGTCCAACCCCCTGCAATGCAGGAATCTCAGCTAAAGCATCCATGACAGGTGGCCAGCCAACCTCTGCTTCAAAACCTCCAAGGAAGGAGAGTCCACCACCTTCTGAAGGAGTCCGTTCTACTGCCAAACAGCACTTACTGTCAGAAAGCTCTTTTTGATGTTTAGTCAGCTAAAGGGACAGAGCTTGCCTCAACGGCCACTGACTTGGATGAAGCTTCTGGGCTGGAGTCTTCTAAGTCAGAGGAAGACAATGTGATCTGCTCAGGCCAGAGAGAGATCTAGGAGAATGTGCTCCACTTTGCACGTGAGTCCCTTGAGCAGTGGGGACATCCAGGGCTGGCTCTGAAAGCAATACCTCCTCTCAGTCCATGGTCTCAGCCCCCCAAAGATGGAGAGCTAGATCTTGAGGTCATGACAGACAGAAAACATTTGATGGGGAGTGGTGCCAACTGTAAGCTCTTGGGGGCAGGGAGCTGATATATATATAGTTTCAATGTTCTTATTACACCCAGAGGTACAATATCTTATCTAAGAGTGCTATAAAAACAACAGACTAACTGCAAGTTAATGCTGGCTGTGGATGGGTGTCAGAAAAATGGCAGCTACAGACTTAGCTCCTCATCCATGAAGGTACTTTGCATTGCGACATCACAATATTTTGTGTTTAGCTCAGTCGGTAGAGCCTAGGATGCCTTAATCTCAGGGTCATGGGTTCGAGCCCCACACTGGGCAAAAGATTCTGGCATTGCAGGGGGTTAGACTGGATGTCCCTTGTGGTCCCTTCAATTCTATGATTCTATTCTTCCGCCATCTTATTCTTCCGTCAACAGACTCCAGCCCTCCTTCATAAAACACCTCTCTTCTTCTGTCATTCTGGCAGATCTGGGGCTGAGAATGCGCCTCTGTTCTGTTTCTGGCTGAATTATTTGTAGTTCTGAGGATTAACTGAGGACAACTTGCTTCCACCAGCACCACTTAATTTGTGAAGGTGCTTGGCTGATGAATATCTCATGCTGGTCTAGTTAGGCTTGCAGAGTTCCCGATGAGCTCTGCCAAGAGAGCGGCATTCGAATCCATTATGACGCTGCCCTGATTGGGGACATCTTTCAATATGCTGATTTAATCAGAGCTCCTTGGAGCAGGGACATCTTGAATTGGAAATGAGACTAAAGCCGCAAATGTTCAGCACAGGGCGTAAGAGAAGACAGAGGGGCCAGAACAGTGCAGCACTGAGGTTGTCAGAAAAGCTTCATGGGGATTGGGGCTCAGATGCAACCGTGATGTTCAAACCATGGCTAAGGGGCCAGATGCAGCCCTCTAGGTCTCTCTGCCCAGGCCAAGCCCTCATTGGACCTGCGCCATGCCTTCTTCAAAGGCTCATGCCTGGCTGAAATGTGCCCTTGAATCGCGACAATTCCTTTTGCTTGCCTGGATGGAGGAACATGCAGGTACAAATCTCTGAATGGCTGGTATGGACCGCTGCCATACAAAAGAAGAGTCGCATCTCTGGGTTACAGGATTTGTGGGGTATAGGAATTCGTTCAATTTTTTCCTCCAAAATATAGTCCGGCCCACCCACATAGTTTGAGGGACGGTGGACCGGCCCACGGCTGAAAAAGGTTGCTGACCCCTGGGTTAAGCTCTCCCCTCTTCTTAGATGCTTCTCTACTACAAATTCCCTCCTCCAGAAGATACCACTTCTTCTTTTTAATTATTTAATAGAAATAAACATTTGTTCAAAAGTTACAACACAGCTTTGTATTGGGGATACTGTTACTGATGTAATCTTGTTCGAAAAGATAAGAAGCTTGGGATTCTCCCCGCAGTACCTGATAGCAGCAGGATACGAGAGAGCCAAAAGTCTAGTGCTCCAACGCATTAGGGATGTAGAGCTGCAATGTCACATGGGCAAAATGGACACACATGCCACAATAAGAGACCTTGGGAGAGGGTTTTCACCTGCAAATTATCTGGTCAATTTACAAATACCTAAGTACAGACATTCCTTTACCCTGGCCAGATTTAACGTACTACCCTCTGCCTTGCTGTTAGGCAGATACGAAGGCAAACCGTATGAGTCACGTGTCTGCCCATGTGGCTCATCGGAAGTGGAAACAAACCTGCATGTATTGCTGCATTGTAGCTATTATGAGGACCTACGCTTGACCTTTATTGCCCCTGTCCTACAAAAGTTTAAAAATGAACCAGATCTCCAACAGATGAGAGCCTTGCTAGAAGACAAGGTTCCTGAAATTACGAGCAACGTGGCCAAATTCTGTGTTTCCGCCATGAGACGCAGGAAACAAGAGTCTCCCAAAGCCAATATGCAGGCAAAGGCGAATATCTAACTTCACTATGTTCCCAATTTTAAATCGCCGTCATGCACAAACTGTTTTGAACCTATCCTTGTTATTCCTGTGTTATGTTTTCTTGACTACCTGTATGTGTTAACCTGGTCTGTGACCGTATAATAAATTTTGATTTGATTTGATTTGATTTGGTTACTGATGTAATAAAGTAGCGAGCCTCTGAACTCGTCTCCGTGATAACTGACAAAATGAAGCCTCTCTCTTTTTGCAATAGGAGCTGCCTTCAGATAGCCCACCTGCTTGCCAGCAAGACTCTGGAGCAGAACAACACAAATGGCGACCTGGCAAGGAAACACTCAGTGAGCGCAGCAGTTCCCCGAAGCCCTCATTTCAAGAACTGCCAATGGATTCCAGGAGCTGCTTAGTCTAATTTCTGCAGGTGCGATGGCTTCAGATCAGCCCGGCGCTTCCAACAAAGTGGCAGGACTCAGTTTCTGAACAGAATCGCCTTGGCTTCCGCTCCCTGGAAACTTGTTATCAAGTGAAGGTGTGAATGTAAGAAGATCCTTGGTGGACCAGGCCCAACGCCCATCTGGTGACTGGGAGCGGCCGCCGAGACCACATAACACTGGTCTTGAAAGACCTACACTGGCTCCCAGTATGTTTCCGAACACAATTCAAAGTGTTGGTGCTGACCTTTAAAGCCCTAAACGGCCTCGGTCCAGTATACCTGAAGGAGCGTCTCCACCCCCATTGTTCTGCCCGGACACTGAGGTCCAGTGCCGAGGGCCTTCTGGCGGTTCCCTCACTACGAGAAGCCAAGTTACAGGGAACCAGGCAGAGGGCTTTCTCGGTGGTGGCACCCGCCCTGTGGAATGCCCTCCCTTCAAATGTCAAAGAGAACAACAACTACCAGCCCTTTAGAAGACATCTGAAGGCAGCCCTGTTTAGGGAGGCTTTTAATGTTTAATAGAATATTGTATTTTAATGTTCTGTTGAAAGCTGCCCAGAGTGGCTGGGGAAACCCAGCCAGATGGGCGGGGTATAAATAATAAATTATTATTATTATTATTATTATTATTATTATTATTATTATCTAGTCCAGCATCCTGTTCTCACAGGGGCCACCAAATGCCTGGGCGAAACTTGCAAGCAGGACGGGAGTATGACAACACTCTCCCCTCCTATATCTAAATATATCTAAATATATCTATATCTAAGTTGCTGCATCTGTTAACAAGTATCTTCAACAAGTATTCTTAGTGAATAAATATTAATTTTACTTTTTCATATTGGAAGAAAAAAGAGGTCCCGGGTATAAAAGAATGGCAGGAAAAACTATTTAGTTACTTAGATCTGGCTAAACTAACAGACGCAATCAGAGGACGCAGCAACCAAAAATTCCAACAAAGCTGGGAAAAATTGGGAGATTGTTTGAGAAAACAATGCTCCACTTTGAGGACTTGGATCCATTTCTAAGCATTCTGTATTGGATATCATTAAAGAATAGTTTGGGACAGGTGAAAATAAGTTAGAATATAAGTAGAAGGAATATTAAGTAGTAATAAAGGATTGGTTAATAACCTGAGAGGATGACAAGGGGAAGTCGGGGGGGGGGGAAGAGTAGAGAAGAATGAAACGACTTATTAAAATGGTATAAGATAAAGGGAAGTTAAAATGTGTGTTAGAAGAATGGGGGAAAAAAGGTGTATATGACTGGTTTGAACTATACTTTAGTTTTGTATAGTTAGAAGATACTTTTCTTCTGTTTTTTCTTTTTGAATGTTGATTTATATGTTGTACATGATTTAATTTAGCTTCCCCCCCCTTCTTTGTATGGATTTGTATTCTTTTCAAATGTATTTAATAAATATTTTTAATTTTTTTCTTTTTTCAAGATTGTGTGATTATTGTTTTAAAGGGGAGAAAAGGGGGAAATATCAGGAGAATCTGGTGTGCCTTAAAGCAACCTGGATTACTTAAACGAAAAGGATAAAACTAGCCTACCAAAGCTTCCCTTTTTAAGCTGCAAAGGGATGCCATCTGCTGAACTCACAAACCTGAGGAAGGAAGGATAATATCTACTAAATATATCCTCTCCTTGCATCTATAAACGTCCCTACAGTTGCGAGGATAAAACAGAGAGGGAGGAGAACCATGAAGGCCACATTGAGGCTCCTAGGAGGAGACGGAGGGTGTAAATATTAACGATCAATGTATCTATCTAACCTCAGGAAATGCAAAAAAATCCTTTCTTGAGGTGTAAATTAAATTCAGACTTACGAATACTGGCTTGTATCATTTCGTCCGACATCTGGAGAGTGGAGTTTCTGAACCAGGATCCGGATGATGCAAATAAAGAGGACGAAATTTATCTGGTGGGGGAGAGAAACCGAGAAACAAAATTAGAAAAAGGGGACAGGGAAGTTCCCTTTCTGCCAAACGGAGTCAATAACAAACATGACTAAACCGCCACGAGGTGATACGGGGTTAGCTCTTGTCCTCTTCGTTACCTTGCTTTGTGGCGCGCTAAGATTTTGCCACACATTTGGTCCAGATGTGTGAGGAAATGTGTGGTAAATAGTCGTGTGTATGAGCTTATCAAACAGCCCTGCTTTGGAAGGATTATTTAGCCCACCACAACTTCGTATTTTTTGGTGTGCGCAGCATAATCGAAAGACAACAAAGATGAGAAACCGCTCTGAGAGGGACAAAGTAAAGCAAGACAGGACGGCAGCCATCTTGGGCCTGACATCAGCCTGCTTGGGACTTTTGTGTTATGACATCCCAAGTATGATGATGTCAAGCCCACAGAGCACAGCTATGCACATGTCGATGCCGTGACAGGTCAAGAGCCTTTTCGGGAAGTCGGAGGAGACGGAGAGGTAGCGTTTACCACAGCACACCTAAGGTTAGTGCCCCGGACCCAGAAATCTGCTTGACCACGTGTTGCTTAATGGACCCTCAACAGGGACTTCAGGGGTCAGCAACCTTTTTCAGCCGTGGGCCGGTCCACTGTCCCTCAGACCATGTGGTGGGCCGGACTATATTTTGGAAAAAAAATTGAAAAAAAATCCTGTTCCCCACAAATAACCCAGAGATGCATTTTAAATAAAAGGACACATTCTACTCATATAAAAACATGCTGATTCTCAGACCATCCATGGGCCGGATTGAAGTGATTGGGCCGCATCCGGCCCACGGGCCTTAGGTTGCCTACCCCTGGCAGTACGTGTCTTAAAATCTGAGCCTAGAACATGTACCTATGTGGCCTAGAACCCCTCCCTCCCCTGGCTGAGACAACTGCCTGGAGCAGAACATCACCATGAACTGGACTTGTGAAGGATGCGAATCAGAACTGATACATTTGGGTTCGGTTCCTGCTAAGCAAAGCATATTCTTAGCAAAAGTCCTCTCTAGATTCCAGTAACAAAACACCGGAGGCAATTTCTGCCTCTCCAGAAGCAACAGCGATGCATGAGAAGGCCAGCGAAGGAATGATTTTACAAGAGGTGGGGGAAAATATATATGGATACATTACCAGTATGGAAACCAAAATGGGAGCCTTGATGATCCACCAAAAGGGAGATTCGATTAAGTCCCAACAACTGTAAAGGAATACGAATAGATCAAGAGCTGCTTCTTGGGTACAGAGGAGGCGGTTGAGGAAGTAAATGATACCCATCAGTTCCAGACAATGTAGAAGGAGGATGCCTGTATCCAGGGGCATAGGAATTGGAGGGCGGGGGCGGTCTGCCCCAGGTTCCATCATGGAGGGGGTGACAAATGACCAAGGAACAATTACTGCCCTACTAGGGTGGTTCATTAAAAACTGTTGGGTTGTTTTTTTTTGAAAATGCCGGCTCCAAAGGTCTTATCTTACTACACTAGGGATTATATAGCTATATATGAAACTTCATGCATATCAGTTAATATCTTGACCCTCCTCCACGAAAATAGCTGTTTACTTGGCCGCTTTCCTATGTCATGAAGGCTGAATTTTCAATTCAGTGGAGCACTTACTGTTCCCAACCCTAACCCTGCGGAAAGCCATCTAATTAGACTTTAATTTTATTTTGACATGTTTTTAGGAGGTAATTTAATTATTGTTTGATTTTATATCCATGTTATGTATCTGATGTTAGCCGCCCTGAGCCCGACTTCAGCCGGGGAGGGCGGGATATAAATAAAAGTTTATTTTTACTTATTATTCTTCCTTTGTAAGAAAATATGAAATAACGTAAAACCATTTTTACAGGCAAAAATAAATAAATCAATGTCTGTGTGTGTGTGTGTGGGGGGGTGACAAGAAATTTTTCGCACCAGGTACCACCTGACCTTCCTACACCTCTGCCTGTATCTTAAAGAGGCACATGCGCAGTTCATAGCATGGGACCACAGCTCAGGGGTGGAAGCACATGCTGGTATCTCTGCAAAAGCATCTTAGGACCTCAGTTGAGACCACAGGAAGCTGTTGTCAACTGGAATGGACTACTGTGGGTTAGATGGACCCAGTGGTTTGACTCTGCATGATATGCTCATGTGCAGCACTGACAGGGCCCATGGGGCCCCACAGGAAAAATGGGCCCCAGGCCACACCTAACACTTCCCAATTGCTGCACAATGCAGGGAAGGAAAGAGAGGAATACCGGAAGCTGCCATGGGACCGTCTTGCTCAGTAATGTCTATATCGGGGCCAAGGTTGGGGAACCTCAAGCCCAGGAGCCAAATGTGGCTCTCTGGGTCGCTTCAAGTGGCCCTCAGACTTCTCTAGGCCACATCTCATCCTTAGGCAATGCCTAAGACCATGCCCTCTCGCTTGAATGTGACAATGCCACTTCTTTGCCTGGATGTAGAGCTGTGGTGTGTATACTCAGTAAACTCAGGCTTCCACAGGGTTGGAATCTAGCTACAGCCGTACCTTGGAAGTCGGACGGAATCCGTTCCGGAAGCCCATTCGACTTCGGAAACCAAAGCGCGGCTTCTGATTGGCTGCAGGATGGTCCTGCAGCTAACCGGAAGCCGCACCGGATGTTCGGATTCTGAAAATTGTTCGGAAAGACTGAACACTCACTTCCGGTTTGAGCCAAAACGTACAGGTTCCAAGGCATTTGGCAACCCAGGTACGACTATACTGTACAATGCTAAAGGCTGCATCTGTTTCTCCACCCGCGTTCTCCCCGGCTCTGCCCACCAGTGGAAAGTGACCCCCAGAATAATAATGGTAACAGTAATTTTATTATTACTGTACCCTGCCCATCTGGTTGGGTTGACCCAGCCACCCTGGGCAGCTTCCAACAAATATAAAAGCACAATAAAACAACAAACATTAAAAACTTCCCTATACAGGGCTGCCTTCAGATGTCTTCTAAAAGTCAGATAGTTGTTTATCTGTTTGACGTCTGATGGGAGGGCGTTCCACAGGGAGCGTGCCACCACCGAGAAGGCCCTCTGCCTGGTTCCCTGTAATTCACTTCTCGCAGGGAGGGAACCAGGAGAAGGCCCTTGGAGCTGGACCTCAGTGTCCGGGCTGAATGATGGGGGTGGAGACGCTCCTTCAGGTATACAGGACCGAGGCCGTTTAGGGCTTTCAAGGTCAGCACCAACACTTTGAATTGTGCTCAGAAACGTACTGGGAGCCAATGTAGTTCTCTCAGGACCGGTGTTATGTGGTCTCAGTGGCTGCTCCCAGTCACCAGTCTAGCTGCCGCATTCTGGATTAGTTGTAGTTTCTGGGTCACCTTCAAAGGTAGCCCCACTTAGAGCGCAGTGCTCCCTGTGAGGGAATATGGTCTGAGAATGATTCCCCACTCCTGGTCTATCTCTCCAGGAGTTCAGACGGGTTCTTTTCCAGCTGGGGATGGAACGTGGTGCCTTCTACATGCAAAGCAGGTGTCCAACCATTGAGTCACGGCCCTTTCTGAGTAGTGTTGGATAAACACCCCTAACAGGAGACTCGTCCTCATGAAACATCCCCAGTATTTCAGTGCAAATATTTCCTGCCCCACACTTTTTTGCAAAGCAATTCTCCCAGATACAATGCATTCTCATATGTTATTTCCAGGAATAACACTTGACCCTAGTATATGCATTTTTGTACTTATTAGCTGTCTGGCCAGAGAACGTCATTTGAAAATTCTCTATGCCTCAGTTTGGGTATTGTTTCAGAAAGTGAAAATTAGGCAGGTTTTCCTTTAAATGCAAACTGAACTGGATGTATCTATCTTCCTGTGTGACATATTCAGCGCTGTTGTCTAAATACCACTGCCTGAGGTTGCTGCCTCACTCTGCATAATGCCAATTCTGGGCCCGAGAGGGGTCCAAGGAAGGAGCGAGACTTGGAAATCAACAGATACTGAAGTTGCCAGCTCTTCTTGGAAAACAGGAACTGAGCATCTCTTCAACACAAACAAAAAGCTGGCAAATGAATGGAGAGAGTCGGTACTTCTGCAGCCCCTGCCTAGGCATTAAAGCCCAATTTTACCAGCTACAGAACCCTCCTCATCAAGCCAACATTTTCTCATGACATCAGGAAGCGCCGTGGATGAATTTTGCCCACTTACCTAACATTCTCAAAGTGGATCCGGGTGATAGTCCAGGCAGAGATAAACAAGCTGGGTGCACCTGCCAAGGGAAGATCAGATTTTGATTAGATTTCAAAAGTGTGCCCTACAAAATATTGTGTGCTCAGTGTCTAGAAAGAAAACAATAACTTGACTGAGATTAGCAGCACAATTCCCTCAAGACACCATCAATGGGGGTTGCAACACTTCTTCATAAAGTTCTGCTTTCAATCTGAAAGTTGCATTTGTATTACATCAGTTGTGGCTAACCTTAGCACTCCAGATGTTTTGGAACTACAACTCCCATCACCCCTAGCTAACAGGACCAATGGTCAGGGTTGATGGGAATTGTAGTCCCAAAACAGCTGGAGGGCCAAGGTTAGCCACCACTGTATTACATTATTCTTTCTTTCTTTCTTTCTTTCTTTCTTTCTTTCTTTCTTTCTTTCTTTCTTTCTTTCTTTCTTTCTTTCTTTCTTTCCCGCCCTTCACCCTCAAGCCCCAGGGTGGTTTACAACATTTAAAACAAAATTGAAAACAATTTAAAACCACTTGGAATATTACGGTTTTAATTGGTTTCATTTTTTTTAAAACTGTTGTTTGTTTTCAGCCCTGGATAGTCTTTTGTTTCGTTTTGTTCTGGTGTGTTCTTAAATGGTGCTATATTGCATACATACAAGAAAAAGAAGGAATAAAATAAAAAGGCATGATGGGAGTTGTAGTCCTACAACATTGCGGGGGACGGGACCGGGACCACAGGTCCCTCACCCTCTGCTACGGACTATTTCTGTTCTTGCAAAAACACAGCAACATTTTTCTATATTGTTCCACTTTAGAACAAATCTATATCACCAGGTGCCACAGAAAAGCACTAGACATATCAAGAGATCCATCGCATCCTGGTCACCGTTTCTTCAAGCTCCTGCCATCGGGATGGAGATACAGAACAATGAAGGCGAGAACGAGCCGTCTCAAGAACAGTTTCTTCTCTAGAGCAATTTCGGCCTTAAATCTGAACTTTGAAGTCATCTTATTTTACTTGTTATATTGTAGCATATTGTACTGTTTTAATTAGTTTTTATAGTGCCTTATCTGAGTGGATAGAGCAATTCGAGTAATTTCATTGTTCCCGCAAGGGGACATTGACAATAAAGATTATCTTCTCTTCTCTTATCTATATCAGAAAAAAGGCATGACGACCGAAGAGGTTGCCTACCCCAGCCAATCAGGATGTACCACCAGAAATATTTCTTCTCTGAGAAGAAGGAGATGACCAGAAGCGTGTGAAGGTACAAGCCTTCAACTAGGAGCCAGAAGAAGTTGGCCATGATGCAGTACTGGAAGAAGACCATCGCAGCCTTGCAGCCAACCTGAAATGGAAAGATGAGAACGAGAAATTTAACGGGCTGACCATTTCTGCTTTGGAAGGATCTTGAAGCACATAATGAGTCTCTTTCAACATGGCCTAACATGCATGGGCTTTTCTTTTGTAGCCCCCTGACATCATGTACCATGCACAAACCCCATTGTACTTTTGTTGTCCCTTCACAGAATCAAAGAATTGTAGAGTTGGAAGGGACCCCCAAGGGTCATCTAGTCCAACCCCCTGCAATGCAGGAATCTCAACTCTAGCATCCATGACAGATGACCATCCAACCTTTGCTTCAAAACCTCCAAGGAAGGAGAGTCCACCTTTGCCATTTCTAGCCCCCCCCCGCAGGAGATTATAGCATAGCGAGCAAACTCAGAGAACACTGTTCAGGGCACAGAAGGAGGAGATATGACTGCAAAACGGCTGGGTTCGCCTGAAATCAAACCGAGAAGCTCTCAGTCTGTGTTTGGCTGGAAGCTCTCATTTGCCAAGTCAACCGGGTTTTCAGATGGCACCGAAGGCAAGATGTTGTGAGGACCTTTGAGGACAGTCATTGGCCATGAGGCAAAGGCTTCTGGGTAGGTGAGGTGGTGCTTGTGACATTAGCATCTCATCAGAACAGAGCCGGGCCGACGTAACCTCTTTCCCAAGTCTTCCTGCCCTCACTGTTGCCGCACGATCTTGCATTATTGGTTATAGAGTCGGCCAAAGTTTTAACTACAGAATTGCATCCAGAGGTATACATTCACTGAACATGGATGTTCCACTGAGGTACCATGCCTGTGCCAACCTTTGAACACCTGCTGAAAGCTTTTCTATTCTGCCAAGCTTATGCAGGCAATAAAAAAATACATCATTCCGCAATGGTTAATTGTTTGTGGTTTTTATAGTCTGGTTTAATGCTTTTATTTTTGCTGTGAGCTGTTTTGATATATTCTTTATGACACAGCAGCACACAGATATTTTTTTAATGAATAGATAAATAAAAACTAACAATCATTCACATATGTATCCCGCACATTTTTTTCTATTCCACTGTTAAAACCATTCGAGCTTTCAGTATTGGCAGCGAAATCAGGCACTGGAAAATTTGGAATCCTATGTTTTCGAACTCGGGACATCTTTTTCGTCAAGAAAGTGTTCCTTATTTGTGACATCTTCAAGCGGCTTCTAGTTGCCAAAAATTCACAGTGGCAGCTTACAAGCGTTAACTTACAAGCAGGGTTATTTATTTTATATAGAAAAAACCAGGAACACATAACCAGCGACCAACCAAAGGACTGAGAATGAATTTTACGTGGGTGGGTTGCCTGTGTGTGTGTGTGTGTGTGTGTGTGTGTGTGTGTGTGTGTGTTTTGCTTATATGGCAGACTCCTAATCCTAATTCAGGGGACTGGAAGGTTAGCATTTTGCTTATGGGATTCATCTTGGGTGTAATTGCAAGATTTATGTAGGCAACAGTTTCTCCACCCCCCCCCTGCCTGCCCCCAAAGGGTTTCCAGCCCCATTCACCCACTCTTAGCCATTCGCTCATATCTGACTTCAATAATTTCTTCTGACGGTAAGGAAATGTCAAGACATTTAAAAATCCATCTCTCCGAACAGGCAGGCCACGTGAACCACAGGCGTGTACCCGCCCCCAATCTGTCAGTCTTTCAACAGCACTCGCCCCAAAACTGTGGATGCTGAATGGATGTCACATGAAAAACAGCCACCTCCTCCAAATATTCATTTTTCTTCAAAGAGTTTTATCTATTTTTGGGTTATTTATTCCCTCCCCTCCCTATTTGTTCTCTAAATATTTTGTTTCCAACACAAACATTTCAGGCAGATCCACACCGCATGTTTAAGGCGCGTGATTCCCCCCCAAAAGAAATCCTGTAGTTTGTTAAGAGCCCTGGAAAGCATAGCTCCAGGAGAGGAAAACTACAGTTCCCAGGATACTTTGGGGGAAATCATGTGCTTTAGCTGAATGGCATGCACCTGCTATTTATTTCGTGAGCTACTCCCAGTTTGTGCCTCTTCTCAAAAACCAAAACCTGAGCCAAACTGTCTCAGCAAGATATTAATTGTGTGGAACTTAAAAAGCCCCTTTGGGTAAAAACAAACTATGCCAAACTGGAGATCCAAGCGCAAAGATGTGGCTAGTTAAAGGAAAGCAAATTATGAAACTGAACCCAAATTGCCTTTCTGTGGCCCTTGCCATGATGCACTGCACCCAATCCCTTATGTCAGTGCAGATGTTTTAACAATGGCGGCCGCATGTTTTCAACCAGCAATCTGGTCGCCACATTCTGCACCAGCTGGAGCTTCCAAACCTTCTTCTTCTTTGGAGATCCCTCATAGCTGAGTAAGATTGTCTTCCATAAACACGGTTTTAACAATGAGTCCATAAGTGACTGTGGAGACCAATTCTGGATCCACACGTCCTTCCACAGTGGGGACATTGGTTTCCGGGCGGGAGTTGATCACAGTGTGGATTTACCAAGCGTGCCTTCCTCTTAGCACGTTTCTCCCTTGCGTCCTGAGTTCGAGTTTCTTCAAAGCCCATGACACCTTTAGTAAAGGCTGTTCTCCAATTGGAGCGCTTGCAGGCCAGTGTTTCCCAGTTGTCAGTGTTTATACTATATTTTTTTAGATTTGCCTTGAGAGAGTCTTTAAACCTCTTTTCTTGACCACCAGCATTACGCTTTCCATTTTTAAGTTCGGAATAGAGTAGTTGCTTTGGAAGACGATGATCAGGCATCCACACAACGTAACCAGTCCAACGAAGTTGATGTTGAAGAATCATTGCTTCAACACTGGTGATCTTTGCTTCTTCCAGTACACTGGTATTAGTTCGCCTGTCTTCCCAAGTGATGTGTAAAATTTTTCAGAGACCCTAGGGCAGCCCCCATGTAGAGCACATTGTAGTAATCCATCCTTGAGGTAAGCAACTCATGGACATACATATTGCCCTTCTTGCTAGTGGATGGCATGGTGGGATGGAGGTGCTTACCTGACCTCCTGCCAGGTGGATCAGCGTTGCTTACCAAGTCAGCATGATGCAAACATACCGGCGAAGCCAAGTTGATGTTCTCACCGGTGCATCTGCAACTTAATCTCTTCTCCGCTGCCTAGTGTCTCACCCTTCACCCCAGTGTCATGGGAGCAACAGCAGCAGCTCCCTGCCAGGTAAGCACCTCCATCCCAGCACATCATCCACTACACTGTGGTGTAGTGGTTAAGAATGGTAGACTCGTAATCTGGGGAACCGGGTTCGCGTCTCCTCTCCTCCACATGCAGCTGCTGGGTGACCTTGGGCTAGTCACACTTCTCTGAAGTCTCTCAGCCCCACTCACCTCACAGAGTGTTGTGGGGGAGGAAGGGAAAGGAGAATGTGAGCCGCTTTGAGACTCCTTCGGGTAGTGATAAAGTGGGACATCAAATCCAAACTCCTCCTCCTCCTCTTCTTCTTCTTCTTCTGCATCATGCAACTTGCTCTCCTTGGCTGCAGATTCACCAAAAGATTTGTTGCTGGCATCCGCCTGTCTTGATAGACAAGGGACTGTGCCTCTGGGGCTGAAGTTAAGCTGCTGCATCAGCAGCATCAAAGTGACCTCCCTGGGGGTGCAAGCCTGGGCAGTGTGCCTGGAGGTCCTGGGTTGCCCAGATGACAAGACCCACCACCTCTCAGCCTTGCTGATGTGGTCCAAAGGAAAGCAGAGCAAGATGTTTAGCTGCCGCTTGGATGCAGGAGTCGCCGGAAGGAGGTGTACAAAGCGCCATCCCACCATCTCAGCGACTCCACTCTGGATTTGTGTAGTGTTTGCTCCTGAGCCTTTTCTTCTCCCGAAAAGGCAGAGTAGGTTTAGGATCAGAGTTTTCCTTCTAGATGGGCTCCCTTCCCAGGTGGACGAGCCCCATCTGCTCCTCACTTCCCTCTAAAAGGTAAAACAAGGTAAAGGACCCCTGGATGGTTAATTCCAGTCAAAGGCGAATATGGGGTTGCGGTGCTCATTTCGCTTTCTGGCCGAGGGAGCCGGTGTTTGTCCGCAGACAGCTTTCCGGGTCATGTGGCCAGCATGACTAAACCGCTTCTGGCGCAACAGAACACCGTGATGGAAACCAGAGCGCACGGAAACGCCGTTTACCTTCCTGCTCCAGCGGTACCTATTTATCTACTTGCACTGGCGTGCTTTCGAACTGCTAGGTTGACAGGAGCTGGGACAGAGCGACGGGAGCTCACTCCGTCGTGGGGATTCGAACTGCCGACCTTCAGATCAGCAAGCCCAAGAGGCTCAGTGGTTTAGACCACAGCGCCACCCGCACCTCCCTCTACAGCACCTGCAGAAACCGCCTTCTTGACCGTTGGACCTACTATCAGTGTCGTCCGCTCAATCTGACAGAGCCTGTCTTCACATGCAGGGGAAGTCCCTAACCCACCGAGGGTTTGAGACCCATCAGCTACCCTCACCTGGTTTAGCTGGCCAGTCAAAGTCGTTCTGGGGTGTGGCTGCTATTGCATGCTGACAGCTTCTAGGAATCACAGGTGAGAGCTGAGTACAAGGTGGGGCTCAAAGGTGGACAAAGGAGCATAATGTACTACCCCTCCCCTAACATCCCATATTGTTCGTATTTTAAGACCCACTCCTGTGCCCCAGTTCCACCCTTCCTTTCCACCCTTCATCACACTTTCTGGGCCCTCTGTGAACTTGGCTCGTTGATGCCAGCCAAGGTTGACCCGCTGGGCTCACGTGCCAAATCAGGTTTCGAAAACCAGATAAAAATAGAATTAATCCCCTTCCATCAGCAGCCCTGAATGGAAGCTATTGTCCTGTTCACGGTGTTATTCCTGCAAATCACTCACAGTTGTTTTTAGCCCCTTTCTGGGGCTGCCGTCTGTTTGCCAAGTGGAACTAGGCCAAGTCACCAACATCAAAGGGGGAGTTGTGTGTCTACCGGTGTCGTTTTGCAGTCTAAGAAAATGTGTATTGAGCTACAAAGGCAGAATTATAAGTAGCTGGGCAGGAGACGAGTAGAAACAACATGGAGGAAGCTTTGATTGAAGACTTCCTGGAGGAAGAACCTGCGTCAACTGCTCTAAGCTCCTTAGACGGGGTGGGGTAATATGTGAAATTAATTGTTAAAAGAACCACCAGAAGAAGATGCAAGACTAAGGGGCATAGCTGTCAACCCTCCCTTTTTTTGCGGGAAACTCCCTTATTCCAATGCCGTTTCCCGCTGCTATCCTGGATTGTTGATATCCCGCAAAATTCCCTGGATTTCAAAGGAAGCAGCTCCTCTCCCTCCCTGCCGGCCAGGGAGGCTCCTCAGCTGCGTTGCTCGGCTGCCAATAAGGAGTCTGAGACCGACTGGGGCGGAGCTTGCATGCCTTGTGCAGCCAGACCCTCACGCCCAACCAGACAGACAGCCTGCCTGCCGTCTATGCGCTCGCTCTTTCGCTCACCCGTTCGCGCGCAGCCTCTGGAGCGCAGGGTGGCGAGGCTACTTGGTGCCATTGCACCGCCCTCGCGGCATCCCTTATTTTCAAATCCGAAAGTTTGGAAAAATCCCTTATTTTCAAATCCGAAAGTTGACAGCTATGCTAAGGGGGTGTTTGTCATTTGCTCTGTTCTGTGTTCTGTTCTTAAGCATCTAATTCACTTATGGAACTCACTGCCCATAGCAAATGGTGAGGATCACTGGTTCAGATGGCTTTGAAAGAGACCCCTAGAGGTCTTGCAAACAGGACGTTACGGTAGATCAGGGATCACCGATCTTTTTAGGCCCATGGGCAGATTTGGAATTTCGACCAAGTGTGCCACCCCATCTGGTCACGTCTCCCATGCCCTAGTGTGGATTTGTGCCCCCTCTCCCAGGATGGGATAGCGAGAGAATAATATGCCTTTAGAATCATAGAATCATAGAGTTGGAGGAGACCACAAGGGCCATCCAGTCCAACCCCCTGCCAAGCAGGAACACCATCAAAGCATTCTTGACAGATGGCTGTCAAGCCTCTGCTTAAAGACCTCCAAAGAAGGAGACTCCACCACACTCCTTGGCAGCAAATTCCACTGTCGAACAGCTCTTACTGTCAGGAAGTTCTTCCTAATGTTTAGGTGGAATCTTCTTTCTTGTAGTTTGAATCCATTGCTCCATGTCCGCTTCTCTGGAGCAACAGAAAACAACCTTTCTCCCTCCTCTATATGACATCCTTTTATATATTTGAACATGGCTATCATATCACCCCTTAACCTTCTCTTCTCCAGGCTAAACATACCCAGCTCCCTAAGCCGTTCCTCATAAGGCATCGTTTCCAGGCCTTTGACCATTTTGGTTGCCCTCCTCTGGACACGTTCCAGTTTGTCAGTATCCTTCTTGAACTGTGGTGCCCAGAACTGGGCACATTATTCCAGGTGAGGTCTGACCAGAGCGGAATACAGTGGTACTATTACTTCCCTTGATCTAGATGCTATACTCTTATTGATGCCTTTATTTTTCTTTCTGGGCAAAAGTTGGATCCAGTAGAATTAACCTGAGCCTTGAAGAGCACATAGAGCTCAAAGAGGAAGTGGGAAAGAGGGCCATTTTCCGAACCTCTTCCTTCGGCTCTGTGTATTTTTTTTCAAGGGAGAAAAGGGCAACCAGACTCAACAACTTGTGACCAATGGGGACATGTGTGTGCATCCTTGGGCACCAAGGAAAGACTTCAAGGGCAACGTTGCACCCATGGGCACCATACCAGTGGCCCCTGGGCTAGATGGACCTTTGGACAGACACAAAAGAGTTCCTACGTTCAAAGGCCTGAACTCCAATTGAACTGCTATTTGAAAGTGAAGCCAATAGCTGAGCAGGAGGTGGATATTCATTTTCTTTAATGGGGGTCCCTACCTCAGAATAGGGGACGCGGGTGGTGCTGTGGTCTAAACCACTGAGCCTCTGGGTTTGCTGATCGGAAGGTTGGTGGTTCGAATCCCCGCAACAGGGTGAGCTCCCGGTGTTCGGTCCCTGCTCCTGCCAACCTAGCAGTTCGAAAGCACGTCAAAGTACAAGTAGATAAATACGCACCGCTCTGGTGGGAAGGTAAACGGCGTTTCCGTACGCTGGTCTGGTCCACCAGAAGCGGCTTAGTCATGCTGGCCACATGACCCGGAAGCTGTGCGCCGGCTCCCTCGGCCAGTAAAGCGAGATGAGCGCCGTAACCCCAGAGTCGTCCACGACTGGACCTAACTGTCAGGGGTCCCTTTACCTTTACCTTTACCTCAGAATAGCAATGTTAATGTGCTGTGTCTACTCAGAAGCAAATCCTATTGAATTTGGTGGGGCTTACTCACAAGTAAATGGGGTTAGGGTTTCTCCCCATTCAACTCCCAGCCTCCCAAGTTCTTTACTATTATTATTATTATTATTTAAAAAAAGACTTTTGGGACTGGTACGGAATACTAACAAGTTTTGACGCTTCGTGTGAATCAGTTTTACATCTTGCCAAATTCACGAGGCATTAAGAGCAAAGTGGTCCTTACTCATGATAGCGTGGTTGTATTCGATCATTTGTCACGCAAGAAACAAATTAAGGGAATCAAAGGAGGGCCCTGAGGGAAGGCGTTTACATGCCAGAAATGTAGCTCCACCATGAACTCTGATTAAAAATAAATAAGCTCCGGCACTTTCCCAAACATCATGGGCAATGAGTCTCAGTGATCCAGCTGGACGAAAAACAACAACCTTCATCTGAGAAGTCGATTTTGGCCTATACAGACCTATAGCCTTCACATGTTTGTTTTTATAAACGTAGGAACGCAATATAGGAATACAGAGCCAGTGGACTTAGATTTGTGAGACCAGGTGGCTGCTGTCGCATGCTGACAGGTGAGCCACAGGTGAGAGTTGAGTGCAGGCTGCCAAACTGTGTGGTGTAGTGGTTAAGAGCGGTAGACTCGTAATCTGGGGAACCGGGTTCGCGTCTCCGCTCCTCCACATGCAGCTGCTGGGTGACCTTGGGCTAGTCACACTTCTCTGAAGTCTCTCAGCCCCACTCACCTCACAGAGTGTTTGTTGTGGGGGAGGAAGGGAAAGGAGAATGTTAGCCGCTTTGAAACTCCTTCGGGTAGTGATAAAGCAGGATAGCAAATCCAAACTCCTCCTCCTCCTCCTCCTCTTCTTCTTTGTGAGTTAAGACCTAATGTGAGCAGTAGTTTGGAGACCCCTGGTCTAGAGGCAGTGTAGGTAGTGAGGAAGATACAGGGATTTATTTATGGGGCTTCTTCTTCTAACTGTGTGTGAGAGAGACCCCCTCCTTTCTTGCCGCCTTTTGTATATGATTTCTTCCGGCTCGCTGCCGTTGTGAAAGCAGAGGGGGCAGGAGGAGGAGGATGAGAAGCCCATAATATGAATCAGCACGGACTTTATTAATATAATCACTCTTTTTTTATAGCATTTATACGGATGACTTTTACAAGACCGCTTTCAAAACAGCCGCATTCTCCTAGGAGACCATCAAGGCGGGGAAACAGTCTCCAGGAGTGCTACGTGACACCGCAGCAAAACATGTTATGGACACTTCTTGGGGCGAAAGTGTGCCCAATCGCTTGCCCAGTCTTCGCTGCCCTGCTCTACAACTCTACATTAGTCTGTGTCAGGTACCCCCAAACTCGGCCCTCCAGCTGTTTTGGGACTACAACTCCCATCATCCCTAGCTAACAGGACCAGTGGTCAGGGATGATGGGAATTGTAGTCCCAAAACAGCTGGTGGGCCGAGTTTGGGGATGCCTGGCCTGTGCTTTTAAAAAGTCACCAGCATTTTAAGAACATAAGGATAGCCTTCAGGATCAGGCCAGCATCCTGTTCTCACATTGGCTAACCAGATCCCCCCCAGAACAGAAACCTGCAAGCGGGATCCCAGCACAAGAGCGCTCTCCCCCCCTACAGTTTCCAGCAGCTGGTGTTCAGAAGCGTTATAGCCTTCCAACCGTGGATTGCAACGTGAATTTCTCCTGATATGCAATTTTGCCTTGTGCACATCCCCCCCTTTTTTTGCAAAACAACAACCCTAATATAGCAAATTTTGTGCGTTCTTTTCAGTGACATATGGGTTTTCAAAATATGGCCCCAATTAAAACTGTCGGCCAATCCTCGCACCAGTCATGCATTGCAGCGGCTGAACAGCAGCATTAATTTACAAGCAGGAAACCCAAGCATCATAGAAGCATAGAGTTGGAAGGGGACCCTGAGGATCATCTAGTCCAGCCCTGTGCAATGCAGGAATGTGCATCTGCCCCATACGGGGATCGAACCAGCAACCTTGGCAATATCGGCACCACACTCTACCCAGTTGAGCTATCCAAAGCCAATAACTGCAGGGGAAGAAAGACACCAGGAGCAGCAGCCCATAACGGCAGCCCTTGGTAATACGACGCCAAAATTTGACACTCCTCCGACCCTTGCACCACCTTCCCAAAAGTGGTTAAGCAAATTGTTTGGCTTTGGGAAGGAGGAAGGTAGCTCTGGCAGGGTCCTAGAGCCCTCCTAGCTCCTTCCCAAAGCTAGGTAAGGGTTAACTAGGCTTTGAGAAAAGCACCCCAGAATTGGCCCTACTAAACTCCCAAGGTCCGTATAGTTAAAGCTATGGTTTTCCCAGTAGTAATGTATGGAAGTGAGAGCTGGACCATAAAGAAGGCTGATCGCCGAAGAATGGATGCTTTTGAATTATGGTGCTGGAGGAGACTCTTGAGAGTCCCATGGACTGCAAGAAGATCAAACCTCTCCATTCTGAAGGAAATCAGCCCTGAGTGCTCACTGGAAGGACAGATCCTGAAGCTGAGGCTCCAATACTTTGGCCACCTCATGAGAAGAGAAGACTCCCTGGGAAAGACCCTGATGCTGGGAAAGATGGAGGGCACAAGGAGGAAGGGACGACAGAGGACGAGATGGTGGGACAGTGTTCTCGAAGCTACCAACATGAGTCTGACCAAACTGCGGGAGGCAGTGGAAGACAGGAGTGCCTGGTGCCATGGGGTCACGAAGAGTCGGACACGACTAAACAACAACAGCAAAACATCTCCCAAGACAATAATGCCCATTTACACCACAAAGAACTCATAACCCATCTACTTTCAGGAACCAGAAACATCATAACCAGACATTGGAGAGACCTGTCAGGAGTAAGCATGGACCAATGGTACCAAATAGTATGGGAAACAGCCTAACTAGAAAAATTAACCAACAAGCTGAAACTGACATGGGGACAAATAGAAGAAGATGCCTTCACCCCGGTATGGTTCCCCTTTATCACACACACAGCCCAACAAGACAATGTCAAAAATCCACCAACAGCATACAAATCAATATGGCTAACCTGTTCCAAAACACCCACCCACCCCACTCACACATGAAAACAAAGACCACCACAGCCAACCACAAATGAACAACCACACCCTAAGCCAACCCCAACTTCTATCACCACCAAAGGAACACAAACGAACATCAGAGAACATGCACAAGCGACGCTGACACCAAACCCTACATATATTAAGTAAAATAGAAACATTGTCACCCGACCCCACCCCCACCCATTTTTCCCCTGTCCACCTCTTCCCCCCATTTCTTCCCAATTTCTCAAGAAATGAAACTGATTTGTAAAAATGTTATATGGGAAAAAACACGAGAGACATTGCACATTCTTTTGTAAATCAAGAAAATCTTTAATAATAATAATAATAATAAAACCTAGGCTTTGAGAAGGAGGAAGGAGGACTCTAGGACCCTGCCAGAGCCCTCATGCCTTCTTCCCAAAAGCCCAGCACTTTCTAGGCTTTGGGAAGGAGGAGGGAAGACACCCTCCCTTGGCCCCTGTGTGGGGGAACCAGTCATGCTGCCTTAAATCTGCCTCTGCAGTCCTTTTCAGGCAAGCACAAGGTTAATAATAATAATAACAACAAAAGGGTGCCACCACCGAGAAGGCCCTCTGCCTGGTTCCCTGTAATCTCACTTCTCGCAGGGAGGGAACCGCCAGAAGGCCCTCGGAGCTGGACCTCAGTGTCCGGGCAGAACGATGAGGGTGGAGACGCTCCTTCAGGTCTACTGGACAGAGGCCGTTTAGGACTTTCAAGGTCAACACCAACACTTTGAATTGTGCGGAAACATACTGGGAGCCAATGTAGGTCTTTCAGGACAGGTGTTAAATGGTCTCGGTGGCCACTCCCAGTCAAGTTACGAGAGAGGCAAAATGGAGCATGCAAGACTAGCAGCGAGGGCACCCCCACCCGTCCCTGAATTCTCCCAGCGGAAGGCACGACTGACCGAGCCAATGAAGCAGTGGTCGGACTCCCCGCTCTCAAAGAGGATGACGTCCTTGATGAAGACGGCGATGGCTCTCATGATGAAGGACATGAAGAGATGCATGTGGATGTAATTCCGGGTGCAGTGGAGTTTCCTGGATAAGAGAGAGAAAGGAGTCTTTTGAAAGCGGTCCACCACACGGAGAGAGCCTGATTGAAACTGGTTTAAGAGCCAAGGGTCACGCCGACTCTCTTCCCCTCCCTCAAGTTTCCCGTGTGTGTCTCTTACCTGAAGAAACACAGAACCACCATGGCCGCCGTGAGAGCAACGAGGGACAAACTGTGCCCAATGGTGTACCCAGTCTTCACAGTGCCGTAGAATGTGTTCTGTCAACACAGAAAAGAGAGGCGAATAACAGCGTGTTTGCCTATTCGTTCATTCAGTTTGTATCCCGCTTGTCTGCCAACAGGCCCTCAAAGAAGCTTACAATGTTTTCAATAGCAGGGCTGCAGCTCAGGGGCAGAACGCCTGCTTTTCTCACAGAACATTCCAGGCCTGAGCCCCAGGGTTGGCCCAATACATTTTGGCGCCTGAGGCAAACTACCAGGGAAGAAGGCGTGAGCGAAGAGCTACGTCATGAACAAGGGAGGAATAAACATTGGGATCTGCTGCTCCTGTGGATCCTGCCACCTGAGGCAGTCACTTCACCTGACAATCTCCATCTCCAGGTATGATTGGAAACATCCCTGTAGGAAACACAGGAGAGCTGATGCCGGTCAGTGTAGACAACACTGAGGTAGATGGACCAATGGTCTGAGGCAGTTTTTGACGTTCAGTTAAAATTTCAAATGCTTCTTTCATCTTCCCCCTATCTCCCAGCTTACTTCATCTTCTCCCAATCCCAGTACCTCGGCCTTCACTTCAGGACGTCAGCTGCTATTACCTATCGCTCGACAGATCGTACACCTATATCTCCCTCAGTATTTTGTGAGTCAGTTAAAGAAACTCCATGCTACTAGTCTCTAAGTTGGGGTGGGTGGAGAACCTATTGCAGCCTGAGGGCCACAGTCCTTCATGGAGAACATTATGGGGGCTGCTTGTAGAAGGTGCAAAAGCAGACGAGGCTGAGGTATCAGTCGGAAGAGCAAAGGAATTGACTGTTTTCTTTGTACAGTGGGTTGAGTTCCAGCCGCACAAAAGCCAGTGGTTTCTACACAAACATGCCCCTTTCTCCTGTCCTCCTTCAAGGCAAGAAATAAGTATCGTCACAGTTCTAGGACACATGCCAACAAGGCAAATGCATCTGAAGGAGGTGTGGAACTGAACCCATTTCCCAGCTCAGGCCACCGGCGTTGTCGCTCTCATAGCATCAAATGTGGCGTTGTGCCAAAAGCTCCCGGAAACCGAATGTTTAGCTTCTCTTGGCAACCTTACCGAACCCGACCTTGCTTCGAGTTTACTGACCTGTTCCACCACGTTTGTGGCGTTGGGATCATACCCACATGCTGCGATGTATGGAGGGTACATTTCAGACCAGCCTTCGCTGGTACAGTTCCTGCTCACATTACCTAGAGGGGAAGAAAGCAATAGGGTTGCAAGCCTTGACGGCTACAGAGTTGGGTAAGAATCTCTGGGGATTACACATGTCACTTGATCGCTTGCCTTTTTGACGGGTGTACATAAAATAAACCCCACAGAGTCTGAAACAATAAAAAGTCATCATAAAAACAGAAAAGTATCTGTATCTATATCTATCTATCTATCTATCATCTATCTATCTATCTATCTATCTATCTATCTATCTATCTATCTATATCTATCTATCATCTATCTATATCTATATCTATCTATCTATCTATCTATCTATCATCATTATCTATCTATCTATCTATCTATCTATCTATCTATCTATCTATCTATCATCTATTTATTTTTCTGTTCTATAATCATTATTTTTCTGTTTGGGGTGGGGCAAATGTTTGTAGGGGCGGGGGGTAGTTTAATTTTACCATAATTGTTTCTTGTTGTTGTTGTTGTTGTTGTTGTTGTTGTTGTTTGTTTTTTTTGTTCTATTCTTTTATTAAGTTACTGTATAGTTTGTATTTTGTATTTGTATTTTAAGGGGATAGGGTCAGGGCTGCCGGGGAGTGGGCCTCAGCCAAACAGAATGGCTGGGGCAGGTTCCACAGGGGGGGATGTATTGGGACACCCGATCTCAGTGATCACGGGCAGGAGGAGGAGTTACGCTAAGGCCAGACCATGTCATTACCGAGGAGGCAGGCTTAGTCGTTGTTTGAGGACTATCCCTGCCTCCAGGTCTGGCCCTGACCGGATGGGTACTGGAATCAACAAGGGATACCCACATGACCTGAAAGTGTTGCTGTGTAATGCCAGGTCAATGATGAACAAAACCACTGCCATCCACGATCTGATTGTGGATGGAGGATTTGACCTGGCATGTGTGACAGAGACTTGGTTGGATGAGGCAGATGGGCCAGTCCTTGCCGCTGCTTGTCCACCAGGTTTCTCTTACGCACAACAACCCAGGCCATCTGGGCGGGGAGGGGGGGTTGCAGTGATTTTTAGGAAGTCATTAGTTTGCACCAGGCGTCCTATTGGGAAGACCCAGTTCTCTGAGTGCATGTTCTGGAAGTTGGGCAATAGGGGCAGTACAGGATTCCTTTTGGTGTACCGACCTCCCCGCTGCACCAAGGATTCCCTGCCCGAGCTGCTTCAGGTCGTGGCGGATGTGCTCCTGGAGACACCTAGTTTGGTTGTCTTAGGGGATTTTAACATTCATGCCGACACGACCTTACAAGGGGCCGCTCGGGACTTCGTGGAAAGCATGGCCTCCATGGGGCTGTCCCTGAATAAGTTTGGCCCAACTCATAGCCGCGGACATGCCTTAGACCTGGTGTTTACCTCTATGGATGTTGGTGATCTGACACTAAGTAAAAGCGAAACAAAAGAAGTGCCATGGTCAGATCACTTCCTGGTGCAGCTGGACTTCTCCGCGACCCTCCCCCTCTGCCGGGAGGTGGGACCGATTCGGATGGTCCGCCCCCGCCACTTAATGGATCCAATTGGCTTCCAGAGAGTGGTAGGGGATGCTTTATCCCATGTTGATGGCCTTTCAGCTGATTCCCTAGTGGCCCGCTGGAATGTGGAGCTAACCAGGGCTATTGACTGTCTGGCTCCGAAGCGCCCTCTCCGATTGCATGGAGCCCGGACAGCCCCGTGGTTCTCCCCGGAGCTGAGGGCGATGAAACAGTCGTTGAGACGGCTAGAGCGCCGGTGGCGTAAAACTCATTCCGAATCAGACCGGACACGGGCTAGAGCTCAACTTCGAGCCTACCAAGTGGCAATGGCGACGGCGAAGAGGACCTTCTTCACCGCTTCTATTGCATCTGCAGAAAACAGCAGCAGGAGACTCTTCCAGGTGGTTCGAAATTTATCAGAACCACCGCCGTCATCGGGGTCTGGTAGGGACCCAGAGATCTCCTGCAATGCTTTTGCAAAGTTTTTTGCAGATAAAGTCGCTCAGATTCGGGAAGAGGTAGACTCCACCGTGGGAGCAGGGCCGGGGCGGGAGACTGCTAGAGTCCTGTCTAGTCTAGTTGTGTGGGATCAATTCCAATCTGTTACCTCCGAGGATGTGGACAGGCTGCTTGGACGAGTGAAACCAACCACCTGTCTCCTTGATCCTTGCCCATCCTGGCTTATAAAAGCTAGCCGGGAAGGGCTGGGCGATGGGCTTTGCGGGGTGGTGAATGCTTCTCTTTGCGAGGGAGCCTTCCCAGACCCGCTAAAAGAGGCGGTTATTAAACCGCTTCTTAAAAAACCATCTTTGGATGCGGCCAATATGGCCAACTATCGCCCAGTCTCAAATCTTCCATTCTTGGGCAAGGTGATTGAGCGAGTGGTTGCTGAACAACTCCAGGCACGCCTGGAAGAAGCGGACCATTTGGATCCCTTCCAATCGGGATTCAGACCTCATCATGGGACTGAAACTGCCTTGGTCGCACTGGTCGATGATCTCCGGCGGGCTAGGGACAAAGGTGAGAGCTGTTTCCTAGTTCTGCTGGATCTCTCAGCGGCCTTTGACACCATTGACCATAACATCCTTCTGGACCGTCTAGAGGGTTTGGGAGCTGGGGGCACTGTTATACAGTGGTTCCGCTCCTTCCTTCTGGGCCGTGTTCAGAAAGTGGTGGTGGGGGATGAGTGCTCAGACCCCTGGGCCCTCACTTGTGGGGTACCTCAGGGTTCTGTCCTCTCCCCCATGCTTTTTAACATCTATATGCAGCCGCTGGGAGAGATCATCAGGGGGTTTGGACTGGGTGTTCATCAGTATGCGGATGATACCCAGCTCTACCTCTCTTTCAAATCAGAACCAGCGAAGGCGGTGAAGGTCCTGTGTGAGTGTCTGGAGGCGGTTGGAGGATGGATGGCGGCTAACAGATTGGGGTTGAATCCTGACAAGACAGAAGTGCTGTTTTTGGGGGACAGGAGGCGGGCGGGTGTGGAGGACTCCCTGGTCCTGAGTGGGGTAACTGTGCCCCTGAAGGACCAGGTGCGCAGCCTGGGAGTCACTTTGGACTCACAGCTGTCCATGGAGGCGCAGGTTAATTCTGTATCCAGGACAGCTGTCTACCAGCTCCATCTGGTACGCAGGCTGAGACCCTACCTGCCCGCAGACTGTCTCGCCAGAGTGGTGCATGCTCTAGTTATCTCCCGCTTGGACTACTGCAATGCGCTCTACGTGGGGCTACCTTTGAAGGTGACCCGGAAACTGCAATTAATCCAGAATGCGGCAGCTAGACTGGTGACTGGGAGTGGCCGCCGGGACCACATAACACCGGTCCTGAGAGATCTACATTGGCTCCCAGTACGTTTCCGAGCACAATTCAAAGTGTTGGTGCTGACCTTTAAAGCCCTAAACGGCTTCGGTCCTGTATACCTGAAGGAGCGTCTCCACCCCCACCATTCAGCCCGGACACTGAGGTCCAGCGCCGAGGGCCTTCTGGCGGTTCCCTCACTGCGAGAAGCAAAGCTACAGGGAACCAGGCAGAGGGCCTTCTCGGTAGTTGCGCCCGCCCTGTGGAACGCCCTCCCATCAGAGGTCAAAGTGATTAATAACTATCTAACATTTAGGAAATACCTGAAGGCAGCCCTGTTTAGGGAAGTTTTTAATCTGTAATATGTTAATGTATTGTTTTGTTTTGTTTTTAATATTGCTGGAAGCCGCCCAGAGTGGCTGGGGAGACCCAGCCAGATGGGCGGGGTACAAATAATAAATTATTATTATTATTATTATTATCTATCTACCTGTAACTGTATTATCTGCATCATCCTTCTGCAGTGTTGGATGGCAGATTGAAAGGAGTTCCATACCAGGACAGACTATGCTCGTGTGCCCAATACATTGACTCTATAAAACATATTTTGCTGCACTGTGTGAAATTCGAGCAAGCCAGGGCTGAACTGATATGACCCTTGCTAGTACCTTTCCCGGGAAAATCAGACGCTCACTATGTCAGGTTCCTACTGGAAGACCGGACAAATGACAGAACATTAGCAGTGGCGAAGTTTCTATCGGTGGCTGCAAGAACCAATGATCCCTATTCCTAAGTCTGAACAAAATGCTTGTGTAACCTGAAGGCAGGCTGTCGAAATTGTGTACTGTTTTGTAATGAATTGTTGGGTCTCTGGACCGTAATAAAGATTGTTGTTGTTGTTGTTGTTGTTGTTGTTGTTGTTGTTGTTGTGGTATTATCTGCAAAGCCATTTGTATTATTTATCTGCCCTTTTGTGACCTAAATTTGCAACCCGCCTTTCTGTCCAAAGATGCCAAAGTTTGCAAACGCGGCCAAACTTTCTGTGCAGCCCAGGCGTATTTCTTAATTCTGAATAACACTGAATCCCCAGAAACTCCTGCTGGGTTATATGAACTGCCCACATTTTGACAGCACCGTAACAAGTACTCAGCCGTGCTGTGCTTTGTTTCTCTAAGTGCTTGGCGTATTAGCTCTGCTGCGTGGGTTTGGCTATCAATAGGCAACTCGCCTAAATGCAATTTCTGCCTCTTCTTAAAGCTCATCCTCTCCGTGATGCTTTTGTTCTCCTGTTCCTTACACTTGACTGAAGTGCCCTCCCATTGACAAAAGTTTCGCGCCCCTTCCACTCACATTGATGGGAGATTTTGAAACAGATTCTGCTTCCTTTCTGGATTTGTCTGTTTCTTATCTAAGGCTTTGTTTGAACCCCAGAATCTTTCCGTACCCCAAACTCTGGAACGCCATGGGAATGGTTGGAACATGAGCAGAGCAGACGTGGCTCGACTGGTGGGGCAGAGCTGCAATGCTAGCTTCCCACCAGCAGGGGCACTGGTGCTTAGTGGGAGGAAGAAGGGAAAGGTGGCAGGGAGGTCAGCATCGCTGTCTCCAGCTGTGGAGGCAGAGCTTCTCTTCTCTCTCTGGCAATCACTCGTAGCCAAGTAAGAGCATCTTCCATGAATATGGTCTTAACAGTGAGTCCTTAAGTGACTGTGGAGGCCAATTCTGGATCCACACATCCTTTCACAGTAGGAACATAGGTTTCCAAGCGGGAGTTGATCACAATGAGGGTTTGCCAAACATGCCTTTCTCTTAGCTTGGCTTCTCTGGGAGCCAGTGTGGTGTAGTGGTTAAGAGCGGTAGACTCGTAATCTGGGGAACCAGGTTCGCGTCTCCTCTCCTCCACATGCAGCTGCTGGGTGACCTTGGGCTAGTCACACTTATCTGAAGTCTCTCAGCCTCACTTTTGTTTGTTGTGGGGGAGGAAGGGAAAGGAGAACGTTAGCCACTTTGAGACTCCTTCGGGTAGTGATAAAGCGGGATATCAAATCCAAACTCTTCTTCTTCTTATCAGCTCCTTTCTCCCTTTTGTCCTGAGTTAGTGCTTCTTCAAAGTCCATGGCGCCTTTGGTAGAGGCTATTCTCCAACTGGAACGGGACCCAGGTGGCGCTGTGGGTTAAACCACAGAGCCTAGGGCTTGCTGATCAGAAGGTCGGCGGTTCGAATCCCTGCGACGGGGTGAGCTCCCGTTGCTCGGTCCCAGCTCCTGCCCACCTAGCAGTTCGAAAGCACGTCAAAGTGCAAGTAGATAAATAGGAACCGCTCTGGCGGGAAGGTAAACGGCGTTTCCGTGCGCTGCTCCGGTTCGCCAGAAGCGGCTTAGTCCTGCTGGCCACATGACCTAGAAGCTGTACACGCAGGGGTGTAGCAACGGGGAGGGGGGCGGGCCGCCCCGGGTTCCACCCCAGGGAGGGGGGTGTCACTTTTTTTAAAAAAAATTTTTTTTTTTAATTTTTAATTATTTTTTTTTTAATTTTAACTTCATTGAAAAAAATAGATAATAGACACACACACACAACCCCCCACACCTCACAAAGTGGCACCATCAGAGGGGGGTGACACTTTTTTAAAATTTTTATCATTTTTATTATTATTATTTTAACTTTATTGAAAAAAAAGAGATAATAGACACACACACACACAACCACCACACCTCACAAAGTGGCACCATCAGAGGGGGGTGACACTTTTTATTTTTTTTTTATTTTTTAAAAATTAAAGTGGTGGTGGTGGGGGGGTGACAAAAAAAATTCCGCCCCGGGTACCACCTGGGCTTGCTATGCCTCTGTGTACGCCGGCTCCCTTGGCCAATAAAGCGAGATGAGCGCCACAACCCCAGAGTCGGACACGACTGGACCTAATGGTCAGGGGTCCCTTTACCTTTACCTTTAACCCTGTTGTGAAGGAATGACTGAGAACAGTTCATTTTGCCTGACACCGCAGCTGAATGGGATGAAAATGACTTTCATATTCCAACTGCTCTATTCTCCATGGAAATGTTGGCTTGCTTCACTTGGCGACACTCCGAGTTCCGTGTTTACCCAGCATTCCCCCGAAAAATGTAAGCAAGAGTCCAAAATGCATCATTTTTTCTCCCCGGGAACGGCTTGACGATGATGGAGACGGCGGCGAAATTGTAAGGGACTGTTTATGTTTGCTGCCTTGTTTCTGGGAGGCGGCGTGATTGATTCTGCCGGGGCAAAAAGCAGAAAAGAGAACAAAATGATCCGGGAGAGAGAAGGGGGGAAAAACCTCTCCTGTACGTGGTCCAACATAGAAATGGAGCTAAAGAGACAGCAATCAATTTCGGAATAAATGTTCCTGGCCAAGAAACAAGACCAAAACCCTGATTTGGTCAAAAAAATAAAAATTAAAAGTCTCTGCTTGGCATGTCACATTTTTTCCATGGAAAAGAATTAACGCTGGGGAGTGTTTTGGTAATATGAAGACAGGAATCTGTCTTATACTGAGCCAAATGGCCGGATCACTGGTCCATCTAGATCAGGCACGTCCAAAGTCCATCTCGGGGGCCTAATCTGTTTATCTCCTGGGGTAAAATCCTTAAAAAAGCTCAACAACTTCAGTCCTTAATCACTTAATCAAATCTGTCCCTCTTTGAAAAACGTTTGGGCACCCCTGATCTAGATCAGCCTTATCTGCTCTGTTTGGCACTCCAGGGCCTCACCAGATGTTTTCCACCACCTGTTATCTGATCCCATTTTAAGTGGAAATGTCAGGGGCTGAATCAGAGACCCTCTGCAAGTACTCCTCTCTGACACTGAGCTCAGTGAAGAAGTGTGCATGCACATGAAAGCTCATACCAAGAACAAACTTAGTTGGTCCCTAAGGTGCTACTGGAAGGATTTTTTTTTATTTTGTTTCGACTACGGCAGACCAACATGGCTACCTACCTGTAACTGAGCTCAGGGGTAGTTTTTGCGCTGCCCTCTGGACTCCCAACTCCCATCATCCCCAGCTGGAATGGCCAATGATCAGGGGAGATAGGACCCTCCAAGTTAGACTACTGCAATGCATTGCACATGGGGCTACCTTTGAAGACTGTTTGGAAACTACAGCTTGTGCGGAACATGACAGCTAGAAAAGGAAAGCATGAACAGATAATCTGGACCATATAAACTGACCTGAATGCATTGCCTGCTAAGTAGTTTCTGCACCCAATTCAAAATGCTGGCTTTGACCTTTAAAGCCAAATACTGCTCGGGACCTTAGGACTGCCTCTCTGCACAGAAAGATGCCATGGCCCAGAGTTCATTGTGTGAGACCCGCCTTCTGTGTGCGCCACCTCTGAGGGAGGTCCAGAGGATGGCGATGAGAGGACATGCCTTTTCGGTGGTGGCCCCGTTTAGGGAATGTTCTTCTCAGGTGGCTCACCTGGTGCCAAGCTTGTCATCTGCAAAGACATTTCCCCCTTTTCTGGGCAACACCAATGACATGGCATCGTACAGTTAAAATTGTTTTTAATTATGCTTCTGTGACCATTTTGTTGTATTTTGGCTTGGTTGCAAACCAAACTTTCTGAGTGGGAAGCGGTGCACAATTTTAATAAAGACCCGATGGAGAAGAGTTGCTGCGCTCATTAGGCCTGACACTCCTGTGTAGATCCTGCTTGGTGTGATTTACCCCTGGTCGCTCCTGTCAATGGCATAGGTAAAGGTAAAGGGACATCTGACCATTAGGTCCAGTCGTGACCGACTCTGGGATTACGGCGCTCATCTCGCTTTCCTGGTCGAGGGAGCCAGTGTACAGCTTCCAGGTCATGTGGCCAGCATGACCAAGCCACTTCAGGCGAACCAGAGCAGTGCACGGAAACGCCATTTACCTTCCCGCCGGAGCGGTACCTATTTATCTGCTTGTACTGGCGTGCTTTCGAACTGCTTGGTTGGCAGGAGCAGGGACTGAGCAACGGGAGCTCACCCCGTTGGGGGATCCGAACCGCCGACCTTCTGATCGGCAAGCCCTAGGCTCTGTGGTTTAACTCACAGCGCCACCCGCGTCAATGGCATACTTTCCTCTAATTCCAATATTCAGGCTATGCATGCCCTTACAGTCGTACCTTGGAAGTCGAACACCTTGTGAGTCAAACGTTTTGGCTCCCGCACACCCGGAAGTGAGTGATCTGGTTTGCGAATGGAAGCTGAATGTCCGACTTGGGTTCCGCGGGTTCCGATTGGCTGCAGGAGCTTCCTGCAGCCAACCAGAAGCCACACCTTGGTTTCCGAATGTTTTGGAAGTCGAACAGACTTCCAGAATGGATTCTGTTCGACTTCCGAGGTACGACTGTACTTATATAGTTAAAATGACACCCACCCACCCAAGAAGCAAGGCAGGACTGTGGGAACCCCAAGGTTTGCAGAAATAGAAAAATGATCTGTAGGAATAAAGCCTAAAAAGGGTGGGTGTTAGAGGAACCCCAAAATGTTTCAAGGTGTGGAATGATAAGTGTTGGGAAGAAAAAGTGGTATCCTGACCATAAGCATTTTGTTTTGGCTTTTGTTTCTGTAATTATTTGTAAGGGTCTCATCCCCATCACCTTATAAATAGATTTCTGTTTTACAGAGACATAATACCGCAAGCCCCTAGCTTGCCACAAGAGGAACAGCTCTTACTGTCAAAAAATTCTTCCTAATGTTGGAACCCATGCCGCAAGAGGAAGCTCAATAGGAGAACTTGATCTGCAGAGGAAGCTGTGGGAGTAAACTTGCTGGTTCCTGTTAGCGCTACTTAGAGAGGGCTTCCAGGGTGAAAAAGCATCTAATTCAATTTCTAGGCGTAGAAACATAGCCTGGAGACAATGCGTATTTGGGAGGGGGGGAATGACACCATCTGAAGCCAGCGGCTTGCACTGTCTGCAAAAAGAGCATACAGCAAGTGCAAAAAGATTTACTGGAATTTCATTTGGCAGCCAGAAATGGGAAAAGATGGTAGGAATCCTGGTGCCTTGGAGAATGGAAAACAGGAAAAAAAGCCTGGAAACTGAGCTGGTGACGTGGACAAGATGTCAGCTGCAGTGAGGGTGAAGACAAACAGCTCAGCACTTACATGATTCAGCTAAGGCTGATCTTTCTCAATTCTGCCCTGGCCCCTGCATTTATCCTGGCTAGCTAAGCAGCATCACATGCTTGCAGTCAGGGTGTTATTGTTGTTGTTTAGTCGTTTAGTCGTGTCCGACTCTTCGTGACACCATGGACCAGAGCACACCAGGCACTCCTGTCTTCCCCTGCCTCCTGCAGTTTGGTCAGACTCATGTTGGTAGCTTCCAGAACACTGTCCAACCATCTCATCCTCTGTTGTCCCCTTCTCCTTGTGCCCTCCATCTTTCCCAACATCAGGGTCTTTTCCAGGGAGTCTTCTCTTCTCATGAGGTGGCCTCAGCTTCAGGATCTGTCCCTCCAGTGAGCACTCAGGGCTGATTTCCTTCAGAATGGATAGGTTTGATCTTCTTGCAGTCCATGGGACTCTCAAGAGTCCCCTCCAGCACCGTAATTCATAGCATCAATTCTTCGGCGATCAGCCTTCTTTATGGTCCAGCTCTCACTTCCATACATCACTACTGGGAAAACCATAGCTTGAACTATATGGACCTTTGTCGGCAAAGTGGTGTCTCTGCTTTTTAAGATGCTGTCTAGGTTTGTCATTGCTTTTCTCCCAAGAAGCAGGCGTCTTCTAATTTCGTGACTGCTGTCACCATCTGCAGTGATCATTGAACCCAAGAAAGTAAAATCACTCACTGCCTCCATTTCTTCCCCTTCTATTTGCCAGGAGGTGATTTGCCAGGCTGTTAGAGGGCACCAAACTCCTTCAAGCAAGGCTTTGGGAGAGTTTTCATCTAGTGCCTTTTAATGCCATGCACAGTTTGGCCTAGAATTTTAAGCTTGCACCAGTTCCCTCTTTGGGCACAACACGGAACAGGGTTTTTGCAGTGTCTGCCTTTGTGATTGACAGGACGTTTGAAGCCTCTGGATTGGCCAGACCTACTATCAATTCCAGGAGCTGCCCTTCTGTGGTCCATCAAAAAGCATCTGATTTCCTGTCTGCAGCACTTCAGTGACTCCAAATCCAGCAATACAGAGCCAGAGACCTTGGCCTGAAAAACACCCTTTTAGCACCCAGATTTGGAGATAGCTGCCCACACCCCAAGGCTTGCCCTGACAGCAACAACCAACTGGCAACGCAGGGGCCAGCAATAGCTCAGTTGGTTAGAGCATGGTGCTGATAATGCCAAGATGGCAGGTTTGATCCCCTTTTCGGGACAGCTGCATATTCCTGCATTGCAGGGGGTCGAACTATAATAATAATAATAATAATAATAATAATAATAATAATAATAATAATTTATTATTTATACCCGGTCCATCTGGCTGGGCTTCCCCAGCCACTCTGGGCGGCTTCCAACAAAATATTAAAATACATACCTCAACACCCCCCTGGAGCTCCGACTTTGCCCTTGTAACAAGGGAAAGATAGAGGATCTTATCCACCTCTTTTTCTACTGTCCCCTATATGACACAGTTAGACCTAGGCTTTTCCTTCTAATCCCGTCTTCCATCACCCTGGACGTCGAGCGCATCAAATACCTATTGGTGGATGCCAACCCTATGGTTACAAGAGGAGTGGCTATTTACATAATCCAGGCGCTGAAGCTTAGGGCCGCCTCTTTGGCTAATTTGCCCTAGCACTAGTTCCAGCGTCTTAAACAACGCAGACCTGCCCTGCCCCCGTTTTACCATATCTGTATCATTTATATGATTTTATACCCACAGTTTTATATGTACCGGCAATGTACAAAATGTATCTGTTATATTTTATGTATTCCCTTGTCAGACACCTGTCTGGTTTTTACTATGTGCTATGGCCAGAGGGCTAATGCAATAAATATATTGAAAATACAATAATCAATCAAACATTGAACAAACTGAATGATCATCGGGATCCCTTCCAACTCTACAATCCTAGAGTATACCTGAAGGAGCGTCTCCACCCCCATCGTCCATCCCAGACACTGAGGTCCAGCTCCGAGGGCCTTCTGGTGGTTCCCTCCCTACGAGAAGTCAAGTTACAGGGAAGCAGGCAGAGGGCCTTCTCGGTAGTGGCGCCCGCCCTGTGGAACGCCCTCCCATCGGATGTCAAGGAAATAAACAGCTATCTGACTTTTAGAAGACATCTGAAGGCAGCCCTGTTTAGGGAAGTTTTAAATGTTTGACGTTTTATTGTGTTTTTAATATCCTGTTGGAAGCCGCCCAGAGTGACTGGGGAGGCCTGGCCAGATGGTTGTGGTATAAGTAATAAATGATGATGGTGATGATGATGATGATGATGATGATGATGATACTATGATCTGACCACCGCCAACCCTACCAAATATTAGCAGAGGTAGAGTTTAAAAATGCCCACAGTTTTATGATGACATTTCAAAAGGCTGCAGAAGACAGATGTACCGGTAATAACTGCAGTGAGTAAACTCTTGGGGAAAGTTGAACCGTTTAGTGAATCAGCTGTTCAGGGCGAGTGTTTCGCAATCAACGGATCTATTTCTTCTGCCCTGGCCTCACTGCATTGAGCGACTGCCACAGAACAAGGGGCTGTCATGAAGTCTGAGATTTAGAAACGGATGGGCTCTTTACAACCAGCCCTGACAAAAGTTTGAGTGGAGGCGATGGGGAACAGGGGATGAGCTATCTGGAGCTCAGCCCATCTCCAGTGAAGGCGTTTTGACAGATCCGACCCTGCCTATCAAATTAGCTGCGCTTGCCAAAAATGCTTTTAAGTCCGGGGACCCAAGAACAGAAATAAAAATTTTAAAAAATCACCGTTTCATTTACAGGGCTCCTGGCATGATGGAGGCATGACTGGGAGAGATGTGTTCAAAATAACGCTTGGCGTGGTGTCAAGAAAATAAAAATAAAAGGGCAAGACAATGTCAAAGCTCTCCTGAGGAACATCTTGATTGGCCGGGCAGCACGAGCCGATCAATGGGCATCTACTTAGAAGCAAGCCCCACTGCAATCAGTAAGTACTAAATACAGTGGTACCTCGGTTCTCGAACGTCTCTGTTGACTAATATTTTGGAACCCAAATGCCGAAAACCCGGAAGTAAATGCTTGCGTTTTCTAATGCGCCTCGGAAGTCGAACGGCTTCTGCTGCGTGTTTTTCAATTTTCTCAACTGAATTTGCAGACAGCCCTTTGCGCCTCGGTTTTTGAATGTTTTGGAACTCAATGTTATGGCGCCAACAGGATGGTGTGCCGAAGCCAGGTATCAGTACCGGGGTCAAGAGAAGCCGAAGTCAGGAGCAGTCCGAGTCAGGAACCAGCCAAAGTCAGGTACAGTGGACCCTCGACTTACGAATGTAATCCGTTGATTGAACCTCCAATATCTCCAGATTGTACGTCCACAGAAGCACCAGATATTTGCCTTTCTCCAGCAATTAGATATTTGATCTCTTGAAGTAATCTAATCAGAAATTGTTTAGTCCCTTGGACTTGTATGTTCACCGTAAAATGGGAACTAGACATTTGGCCTTCTTTCTTTAAAAAAGCTTTACTATTCTGTTGTAATCTTCTTAGGGAGTCCCTTGAGTCCCTTGTGCATTGCAAAAATGCCTGCAAACACGACACAAAGGCTGGCAGCATCAGCCTCTCCGTGTGGGAATCCCTTGCCATCCAGGCCGATGGCTGTCCTGTGGCAGGCAGTTCCATAGTTTAACAATGCACTGTGTGAAGAATTATTTCCTTTTATAAGAATAATTTTATTATTTATACCCTGCCCATCTGGCTGGGTTTCCCCAGCCACTCTGTCCCGAATCTTCCAACATTCTGTTCTCTTGGATGTCCACGAGATCTGGTGCTAGGTGAGACGGAGTAAAACCTTTCTCTACCCGCTTTCTTCATAATGGGGGAAAAGGAACTGTGCGGGCGCCTCGGGATGACAAGATGTCTGCAATCAGACTTGGCGCCCGTTTATAAAGTGGTTTATCAAAGCTGTTCGCCTTCAGTCAGAAGGACTCGCAGATATAAACCCAGAGACAAAGCCATCTTCCCGTACGCTCTGAATTGGGAGAACCACTTACCTGCAGTCCTTGAAAAGAGGGTGAAATAGACCGGGCAGGGCAGGACTTTGACTTCGCCCAGACTTCCTGCAGGCCAGCAGGTAAGGTTATCCCACATACTCCCGCAGCCTAAGAAGAAAAAGAAATGGAAACTTCAATGGAAAGAGCAAAACCGTGACAAGCTTTGCACGCTTCATGTGGGGCAGCACTATATGGCGGGCGACATAGATCTGGAGCAGGGGTCAGCAAACTTTTTCAGCAGGGGGCCGGTTCGCTGTCCCTCAGACCTTGTGGGGGGCCGGACTATATTTTGAAAAAAGAAGAAAAAAAAGAACGAATTCCTATGCCCCACAAATAACCCAGAGATGCATTTTAAATAAAAGGACACATTCTACTCATGTAAAAACACGCTGATTCCTGGACCATCGGCGGGCCGGATTTAGAAGGCGATTGGGCCGCATCCAGCCCCCGGGCCTTAGTTTGCCTACCCATGATCTAGAACAGGCATAGGCAACCTCGGCTGCACAGCAGCTTGAGTCACAGACACACGTCGGAGGAGGATGACTGATGGATCACCGCAGCGGCAAGGCTGAGAAGGGAGATGCTCCGGCTGGGGCCAAGCCAGCTGGCTTTCCATGCCCGGTTCCGACAAGGCAAACTCTGGCCCTCCAGATGTTTGGGACTACAACTCCCATCATCCCTAGCTAACAGGACCAGGGGTCAGGGATGATGGGAGTTGTAGTCCCAAAACATCTGGAGGGCCAAGGTTGCCTATGCCTGATCTAGAGTCTTCAGTTGCCTGTTCCACATGGTGAAACAGTGGGGTGAGATTTGCCCAGGTGAGGCAGCACATGGAAGGAGCAACAAGTGTCAAAACATTCATCACACACACAGCCCAACAAGACAATGACAGAAATCTACTGACAGCATACAAATCAATATGGCTAACCTGATCCAAAACACCCACCCACCCCACTCACACAGGAAACCAAAGACCACCACAGCCCACCACAAATGAACAATCACTCCCTACGCCAACCCCGACCTCTCTCACTGCCAAAGGAGCACAAGCGAACAACAGAGAACCTACACAAACAACGCTGACACCAAACCCTACATATATTAAGTAAAATAGAAACACCGTCACCCCACCCCACCCCACCCATCTCCCCATCCCGCCCACCTCTTCCCCCTTTTCTTCCTACCATCAAATCTGATCTGCAAAAATGTTACATGGAAAAAATACGAGAGAGACATTGCACACACCTTTGTAAATCAAGAAAATCTTTAAAAATAATAATAATAAAATCAGTCCCCTCCTGTTTCCCAAAAAGTTTTTCTGCTCTGCAAAAGACGCGGCCCTAGGTCTGATGCATCAGGCTAGAACAATGCATTATGGAGGTTGCAAACTGATGGGGAATTCCTGTTCCCTGCAAGCAATGAGAGCCTAGCCTGCCTCGTAAGGTTGCTGCAGGGTTTAAATGTAAAGAACTTATTTCATTTCATGATTTCATTTATTTTACTTATATCCCACCTTTCCTCCAGGGAGCTCAAGGTGGCGCAAATAGTTCCAACTCGCCACATTTTACCCTCACAACCACCCTGTGAGGTAGGTCAGGCAGAGAGTGAGTGACAGCCCAAGATCACCTGGAGAACATCATGGCAGGGTGGGGATTCGAACCCTGGTGTCCCAGGTCCTGGTCTGACACACTAACCACTACACCAGACTGGCTGCAATGTATACCCCCACCATTCAGCCTGGACACTGAGATCCAGCGCCGAGGGCCTTCTGGCAGTTCCCTCACTGTGAGAAGCAAAGCTACAGGGAACCAGGCAGAGGGCCTTCTCGGTAGTGGCACCCGCCCTGTGGAACGCCCTCCCAGCAGAGGTCAAAAATATAAACAACTATCTGACATTCAGAAAATACCTCAAGGCAGTCCTATTTAGGGAAAGGCCGCCCAGAGTGGCTGGGGAGGCCCGGCCAGATGGGAGGGGTACAAATAAAAAAATTATTATTATTATTATTATTATTATTATTATTATTATTATTATTATTATACCACCACCTTGAGCTCATTGGAGAAAAAGGTGAGATAGCAATGCAAATGTCCCTTGCCCTCAACATTTCATCAGCCATGGATGCAGACAATTCCAGGAAGCTATTTTCACTCTTCTCTATGAGAAAAAAACGATGCCTTGGTGGAATGGTATTACTGTACAAAAATCCCACACAACATCTGAGCTAAAGAAATCTGAGCTACCCTGTGGCACCAGCATTTTGGCACTCCTCTGCCAGAGGGATCCAATCCACCCGAAATAAATTTCGTTTGGCTTTTTATTTATTGCCGATCTCCTCTTGTTTTGCTCTCTAGAGGTGGCATTAGAAAGTGTATGGATGCTATGAGAAAAGGGATGTGTCATATTTTCATCAGGCAAAGCTCTTTAGGGAGGGACAAGTCCAGCTGGGCAATTTTTTAAAAACCCCAAGGGATGGAGTGAGTCAGGCTACCGAAAGGCAAGAGACAGAGCAGAACCGATTCTGATTGAGAGTTCAAACTTCATTTGGGCAGCAGGGTGTTCTGCTAATTTAACTGATGCGATGATACTCAGCAATCGCAAGCCTTTGGGAACATTTGGATTTTTGAGTGAGGGTTGCAGGCTCCACACAGACCCTTTATCCCCCTCCCTGGATCACCATCACCCACCCCGAAGCATAAAGAGGGAGAACACACTTTTCCAAGGGATCTGGGTGAGTGACTGATCCAGAGGAATTGACAGGAACCTTGAAGAAGAAGAAGAAGAAGAAGAGTTTGGATTTGATGTCCCGCTTTATCACTACCCGAAGGAGTCTCAAAGCGGCTAACATTCTCCTTTCCCTTCCTCCCCCACAACAAACACTCTGGGAGGTGAGTGGGGCCGAGAGACTTCAGAGAAGTGTGACTAGCCCAAGGTCACCCAGCAGCTGCAAGTGGAGGAGCGGAGGCGCGAACCCGGTTCATCAGATTACGAGTCTAGCTGTCAGGGCTGCCCCCCTTCGCTGGTCATTCAATAAAGAGTCCAAGTCATCTGGCTTTGAAGCCTTTATCTAAGCTAGTTACTTTACAATGCAGAGCAAGTTATAAACATGTCTAATCAATCACTAGCAGAATCTGGAAGTACGGAGTTGCGATTTTCCCGCCAACAGAGCACGCCAGGCACTCCTGTCTTCCACTGCCTCCCGCAGTTTGGTCAGACTCATGTTGGTAGCTTCAAGAACACTGTCCAACCATCTCGTCCTCTGTCATCGCCTTCTCCTTGTGCCCTCAATCTTTCCCAACATCAGGGTCTTTTCCAGGAGTCTTCTCTTCTCATGAGGTGGCCAAAGTATTGGAGCCTCAGCTTCAGGATCTGTCCTTCCAGTGAGCACTCCGGGCTGATTTCCTTCAGAATGGAGAGGTATGATCTTCTTGCAGTCCATGGGACTCTCAAGAGTCTCCTCCAGCACCATAATTCAAAAGCACCAATTCTTCAGCCTTCTTCATGGTCCAGCTCTCACATAGGGTATCTGTAGCCGTCCAGCTATTGCTGAACTACAACTCCTAGCATGGCCAGGAGTTTGGGGTGATGGGAGTTGCAGTTTCCCCGCCACTCCCGTAAAAGCTAGGAGGCATCCACTGCCCGAGGATTTTTTAAGCGTTCCTCTTCAACCAGGCATCAAGATGGCCAGTTCAAACCACCAAAGAACAAGCGGCCCAGCAATTCCTCAAAATGTATCGACACCTGAAAGGCCACACTCCATTTTCTGTCTTTCCACAGAGCTGCACTGCAGAATGAAAATCACACCCAATTACACTAAGGAACTCAAGAGTCCTTGGATCTCAAGCACAACCTATACATATGCAAGAGTTGAAGCAGCATGAATACTTGAGGGTTATCTTTGCTCCTCGGGCGAGAAAAGTAAACACGGAGTTGATGATGTGAGTCATTTTCAAAGGAGTATGGGGGGTGGGAGAGGAAGAGACCCACTTTCTCTACTGTGGGAGTATTTTAACTTGGTTCATCTGATAAGCGCAGAGGCGTCTTAATTTCTCCCTGTGTTTCATCTGCCAACAGAAAAAAACAACAGAGGAGCTTACAATGCAACTGGAAAGCTGCAAGTCTCCGCATGTTAGAGCTTCCTCCGTCCAGCCCCCATTCAGGGAGATGGAAGTGGGGGGAAAAACACAGTGGCTTGCAACAGCCCTTGGAGATCAAAAGTTGTCATTAAGAAAAATTTGTGGTGTCCACAGCACTCACTCATTCATCAATATGTGTCAGGGTTGCACCAGATGAGCAGGAGTGGTGGCAAGCCCCCCTAGGCGAAGCGGCAACCACGGAAGAGTCCAGAGAAATGGAGGGATTCTCACCTGAAGAAGACTGGTGGCGACACGCCTCAGAAGAGGAAGAAGCAGATGGGGAAGAGGGAAGGCTAGAACAGGAGGAGGAAGAAGTTGAGCCAGAATCAGGCCTTGGTGAGGAGAGGAGCCGGAGGGTCCGCTCCCCTCCTCCCATCTCAGCTGTAGAGCGTAGAGCTGAGTGTTTCTCAGGGAGGAATTGGAGGCAGTTGCAGCTTGTAAAAGGCGTGGTGATGAGCTGGCTACTTAAGGAAGGCCGGCTGCTTCCCTCACCAGCACCGGCAACTGCTGTGCTGAAGCACGTAGTTGTGCCTGCTCATCCTGTTCCTGGTTCCTGTGTTCCTGACTTCGACTTCTGACTCCTGGCTTCCTCCTGACCTCGGCTTCGTGACTTCGGCTTTCTAACTCCTGGCTTAATCCTGACCTCGGCTTCCTGACTTCTGGCTTGAACTGACTTTGGCTGGCTTCTGACCTGGACTGTTTAACCTCGGCTTTATCAGACTGACTGCTGCTCTTCAGCGCGCCAACTTGTTGGCGTCCTAACAATATGGTTAGTGAACCTACCATAATCCTTTGCAGGACACATGGAGAACCACCAAGCACCCTATCTTCAAGGGTGCCCCATTTGCATGATTTTCCATGCATGGATGCATCCCTTCATGGACACCCATCAGGATCGAAAGCCAAACTGATGCCCAGAAGTGCAATTCTAATTTAGTACAAGAGGAAATCTGGAAACCACCATATTTTCAGTTCCACCAACTCTCATATAAGGGCAATGTAGCAACCACTAAGCAGAACTCTCTCAGCTACTTGAGGTTTTTCTCTGCACAGTGGAATAATAGCTGGATGTATAAACTCTGCTGAGAAGACTAGTAATCCCTGCTTTCAAATGCCTGCTATTAACTAGAGAACTTGCGAAGTCTGCCCACGTATGCAATATAGCCAGCCTCTTGCTGTGAACGCTCAGCCTTTAGTCTAGATTTTATCAGCATCTTAATCCCTCGACAGGGATGGAGCACAAAAAGAAAGGGTGCTGCAGAACTCTTTTAATGGAAGTAGCCCTCTTTTAAAATAGGTGGTGTTAGAAATGTGATGATGATAGAGAACGATCCTATATTGGCTCCCAGGACGTTTCTGAGCACAATTCAAAGTGTTGGTGCTGACCTTTAAAGCCCTAAACGGCCTCGGCCCAGTATACCTGAAGGAGCGTCTCCACCCCCATCATTCAGCCCGGACACTGAGGTCCAGCTCTGAGGGCCTTCTGGCAGTTCCCTCACTGCGAGAAGCAAAGCTACAGGGAACCAGGCAGAGGGCCTTCTCGGTAGTGGCGTCCGCCCTGTGGAACGCCCTTCCATCAGATGTCAAAGAGATAAACATTGAGAGATATTTGAAAGATAACTGTAAACAACAAATCATGCTAATAGGCTTGCAAGACGTTTTGTGAGGTTAATTTTAAGAAATATTACAGAAATAATTTTGGAAAATAATATTTGAATTTGATTATTAAAAGTAATAGTGGAGTATGAAATACAAGAAGAAGTTAAGAAAAGTGAAAATCCCGAGAAGTGGTTGGTGGAAGTCAGAAAACTTGTATAACATATGAATGTTAAATGTTATTTAAGAATGTATGTAAAAATCTTTAATAAAAAATATTTATATATAAAAAAACAAATAATAAATTATTATTATTATTATTTTATTATTAGCTGTTTCATTGTGGTACATTTAGGAGTGCCTTATACAAGGTTAAACCATTGGTCCAGCTTGCTCAGGCAGGGAACATTCCCAGTCCAACCTGGAGATACCGGGGACTGAACATTGAGAACATCAGAAGAGCTTGCTGGATCAGGCCAATGTCTCACCTAGACCAACATCCTGTTTTCACAGCAGCCAACCACAGGGAAATCTGCAAGCAAGACCTGAGCACAAATGCAGTCTTCCTTCCTGTGGTTTACAGCAACTGGTACCCAGAAGCATTACTGCCTCAACTGTGGAGGTAGCCCCTCCTGGCTAGTAGCCATTGATAGTCTTCTCCTGCTTGGATTTGTCCAATCCTCTTTAAAGCCATTCAGGTCGGTGACCATCATTGCCTCCTGGGGGAGTCAGCTCCATAATTTATGTGCCGTGTGAAGAAGTAGTTTTTTTAATCTCTCCTGGATCTTCCAACATTCGGCTTCATGGGTTCCCATGTCATGAGAGGGAGAAAAAGCGTTCTCTACTGCCTCCATACCATGTATGACTTTTTAAAGTGAAGGTCCTGTGTGAGTGCCTGGAGGCGGTTGGAGGATGGATGGCGGCTAACAGATTGAGGTTGAATCCTGACAAGACAGAAGTAGTGTTTTTGGGGGACAGGAGGAGGGCAGGTGTGAAGGACTCCCTGGTCCTGGTGCTGAATGGGGTAACTGTGCCCCTGAAGGACCAGGTGCGCAGCCTGGGAGTCATTCTGGACTCACAGCTGTCCATGGAGGCGCAGGTTAATTCTGTATCCAGGGCAGCTGTCTCCCAGCTCCATCTGGTACGCAGGATGAGACCCTACCTGCCCATGGACTGTCTCGCCAGAGTGGTGCATGCTCTAGTTATCTCCCGCTTGGACTACTGCAATGCGCTCTACGTGGGGCTACCTTTGAAGGTGACCCGGAAACTGCAATTAATCCAGAATGCGGCGTACAAATAAAAAATTATTATTATTATTATTATTATTATTATTATTATTATTATTATTATTATTATTAAAAACTTCTATCATGTAATCTCTTACAGTCAGCAAGGCAGACATGCCTTTTAACTTTGCCCGGCCTGTCGTTCTGCTTCCTGGTCTTTCCAGGCTGACTCCCATCACTCTGAAACTTATGGCGGTCCAGAAAGGTGAGAAGCGAAAGCAGCGTGAGTTCAAGTGAGAGCACAACCCTGTGAAATCACAGAAGGCAGCAGGGCCAGTCGTGGAACATGTTGCTTCTGGTAAACAGGCTAGCAGGAGAGCTGTTTTTCAAAAAGAACTAAGCGTGGAAGAAATCCAGCAATGGGAGAAAAAGCAAACTGGAACAAAACAATCTTGAAAAATGCAGTCTTTGCTGCTGACTGCGGACCAATGTCTGGCTACAGCATGTTGAACCAATGGAAAGTTATGGACTCTCTTCAAGGGCAGCCTAGAGATGGATGGAGCAACCCACTTCTGCTCCATATCAGTTTTGCAAATATGTTCAATCATGCAGTTTTATGAGCCAGTTTGTTTTTCTTCCAACTGTAACCTCAAATCAGAAACCACTCTTTGGCTTTAATGTTCTTGTGCTGTTGCTTGATCTCTTGAGCCAATGTGGTGTAGTGGTTAAGAGTGGTAGACTTGTAATCTGGTGAACCGGGTTCGCGTCTCCGCTCCTCCACATGCAGCTGCTGGGTGACCTTGGGCTAGTCACACTTCTTTGAAGTCTCTCAGCCCCACTCACCTCACAGAGTGTTTGTTGGGGGGGAGGAAGGGAAAGGAGAATGTTAGCCGCTTTGAGACTCCTTCCGGTAGTGATAAAGCGGGGTATCAAATCCAAACTCTTCTTCTTCTTCTTCTTCTTCTTCTTCTTCTTCTTCTTCTTCTTCTTCTTCTTCGCGTGTTTCTCCCTTTTGTCCTGAGTTCAAGCGTCTTCAAAGTCCATGACACCTTTGGTAAAGGCTGTTCTCCAACTGGAGCGCTCGCAGGCCAGTGTTTCCCAGTTGTTGGTGTTTATACTACATTTTCTTTTATTTGCCTTGAGAGAGTCTTTAAGCATCTTTTGTTGACCACCAGCATTACGCTTTACATTTTTAAGTTCGGAATAGAGTAGTTATACCCCTAGGTATACCCCTTTTTTCCAGTCACACCATTCAAAGCTCCTTCGGTTTCCAGCTAGCTCTGCCAGGAAACTAACTCTCACTCTCTCTTTCCTGTTCAAGATCCAGTGGTTTGCCTTCTGAAATTGAATTGCATTGTGCGCCTGGATGCATGCAAGATAAGGCGCAAGCTCGAGAGCACTTTTTAACTCAAATTTTTATTAAGTTTAACACATACATTTCAATACACACTAAAGCATTTTTCCCTTTGTTATTTTTGGCAACTTCCCATCCCCTTTTCCATGATGTTTTGATTCCCCCCCCCCTGCAGCACTCTGCCTTCTATTTCATATCTTAGCAACACTACCTTTTAGTTCTTCTCTTGCTCATAGTTCAAATCCTGCTCGCATATTCATCCTCTAATGACGTTTCTTTAAATGCAAGCTCGAGAGCTCTTGTTTGGTTTCGAAACCCTTTTCTTTCAGTGTTGTCAATCATGCTTATTTTTAAATGCCTGACTTGTTCCTATTTGCTAGTGGGAGTGGGGTTGGCGCTATATTCTCAGAATAACTCTGCTTGTGCACATTGCTGTGGCCGAACCTGTTTCGCACTTGCCCAAGTTCCTGTGCAAACAACAGGCCCGGCAGAGGGCTCCAAAGCAAAGCGATCTGTGCTTGCCTGGTCTTGATGGTTTCTGGGCAGAGGACTTGCTACCATAAACCTCTCTTAAAAGACGTGCTGGCAGAAGGGAACAGCCCATGCAGTGAGGGGCTGTCAGTGCATCTGCCAACTCAGCTGATCTCTCCCGGTTGGCCACTGTGAGAACAGGATGCTGGACAAGATGGGCCATTGGCCTGATCCAGCAGGACTCTTCTAATGCTTTTAAGGATGGATGGCGGATAATGGACTGAAGTTGAATCCTGACAAGTATTGTTTCTGGGGGACAGAGGGTGGGCAGCTGTCCCTGGTGCTGAATGGGGTAACTGTGCCTCTGAAGGACCAGGTGCGCAGCCTGGGAGTCATTCGGGACTCACAGCTGTCCATGGAGGCGCAGGTCAATTCTGTGTCCAGGGCAGCTGTCCGCCAGCTCCATCTGGTACACAGGCTGAGACCCTCCCTGCCCTGTCTTGCCAGAGTGCTGCATGCTCTGGTTATTTCCCGCTTGGACTACTGCAATGCGCTCTACGTGGGGCTACCTTTGAAGGTGACCCGGAAACTGCAATTAATCCAGAATGCGGCAGCTAGACTGGTGACTGGGATTTTTTATTATTATCAAAATGTACCGTATTTTCCGGCGTATAAGACGACTGGGTGTATAAGACGACCCCCAACTTTTCCAGTTAAAATATAGAGTTTGGGATATACTTGCCGTATAAGAAATACGACCCGGCGTATAAGACGACCCCTGACTTTTGAGAAGATTTTCCTGGGTTAAAAAGTAGTCTTATACGTAGGAATATGCAGTAAGTCCCAGCACCTAATTCTCTTTTACAAAAACAAAATCAGAAAGCACTGACGTGTGGCCACTGATAGCCTCACACTCCATAAATTTATCCAATCCTCTTTTAAAGCCACCCAAGTTGGTGGCCATCTCTACATCTTGTGGCAATGAGTCCCGTAGTTTAAAGAAGTGCAGTGTAGAGGAGTCCTTTGTTTTGCCTGTTAAGCTTCACTGGATGACGTCATCAGTCTCCTGATCCACTTTCTTTGTCCATATGCTTATACATGTCTATTGAGCCCTCCTTTGCCCCATTTTTCTTTCGCCCAAACCAGGCACTGCGAGGCAGTGACTGGCCAAAGGTCACCCAGTGAGTTTCATGGCCAAGTGGGCATTCAAACCTTGCGTCTCCCAGGTCCTAGTCCGACGCTCTAACCACTACACCACCGCTGCCTCCCATTACTAACTTGGCTATTCAGAACCAACACGGCAGGAAAACATTGCTACCAACCTGAAAGCTTTGAGATAGTACAAATCTAGGCGACAGTTTTGCAAACCCTCATCCAAGTTTCCAATCAATATTTGAGCATGCAGTAATCCATCACAGGACACCAGTAATAACCTGACACATACAGGTTTGTTCCTTGTAATACATAATAAATAGCTCTCTTGTTTGGGACCAGCTCACCCGGCTATCGATTGCTTCCGAGATCAAGGAGGCGGCGGCTGGATCTGCTCATAGCTGGGGAAATTTTGGCAAGCAGAACAGGAACAAGCCTGTGGTCCAGATGATGCTCAGAAACTCAACTGCTTGCCGCTGTTCAAGCAAAGCGTAAGGCAACATCTCCCAGCCAAAATCACAAGCTTTTCTTTCTCAAAAGTCAAATATTTTCGTTGGGCCGAGGACCAGCACATCCATCAGGTTGCGTAACAACGGCGCAGGAATGTTTCCGTGAAGTGGCTGTTGCAACAACTGCTTCCCCTTCTGAAGAGACAAGTGTCAGGTTGTTCCTCCCCCCCCCCCGCTTTGGATCCAAGAGGGAAATGCAGAAATACAAAACAAAGCAGGCTTCGCCAACTGGTGCCCTCCAAATATTGAGTGCCGCACTTCCCCTGGTGGCTCAGGCATTGGTCAAGGACGATGGGAGTTGGAGTCCAGTAATATCACCAGGTTGTTGAAGGATTATTATTATTATGAGATTCCTGCATTGCAGGGGGTTGGACTAGATGACCCTTGGGTCCCTTCCAACTCTAAGATTCGATGATGATGATGATGAATAAAATTTTGTATACTGCCCTATACAGTCATACCTCGGATTACGAACGCTGCGGGTTGCGGACCGTGCCAAACCCGGAAGTACTGGAATGGGTTACTTCCAGGTTTTGGCGCTCGCGCATGCACAGAAGCGCAAAATGCTGTCACGCGCATGCGCAGACGTGGCATTTCAGGCTACGAATGCTATGTGCGCATGGATCATGTTCGCAACTGGAGGTATGACTGTACCTGCAGTTCTCAGAGCGGTTACAACCTAAAATCACAATATAAAAACACAAAATACATAATAAAAATAAGGGTATTGGATGTCAATCAGCCAAAGGCCTGGGTAAAGAGGAACGTTTTTACCAGCGACCACCGATGCTTTTTAAAATGCCTTTTTGTGGTTTTGCTGTATGGTTTCAGGTTTTTATTGCTGTAAACCACTTTGGTAGATTTTTTAAAAATGATATATATTTTCTATGGTACGCAAATATTTTTACAAATAAATAATAAATCTCCAGGGTTGCAGACAGGACATCTCTGCCAGGCCTGCCGAGAGACGCCAGGGATTGAACCTGCGACCTTCTGCATCCGAGGCAGAAGCTCTATCATCAGGCTGTGGGCCTCTATATGCCATTGTGCATGTTGCTAGTAGTATTTATTACTAACACTCCAGCCAGCCTGCATTAAAGTCGCTGCTTCATTACAGCAACCAGGTTTCCGCAAGTGACAAATGAGGTGTGCACCTCCAGATATGGCCCCCAAGGCCTTTCTACCTAGCCCCCAGGACTCTCACAGAGCAACATCCCCTATCCCTAAGCCATGTCCATCACTGGCCCTGAGGTCCTTGCTTGCCTGGATGGAAGATGGAGACAGGTGTGTGTTTGCGTCTATACAGCTCTAACCTTTGCCCATGAGGAAATACGAACCTCGGTCTGAAGAAAGTTTCCCCTATCTGAGCCAGAGTAAACACCTTACAAAAGAAATAAGACAAAGAGTCCAAAAAGGGGCCCAGGGATAGCGAGTGAATGACTCCAACTCATCGTTGTTAATCACAGCAACAATTGCATCCTCGTGTTTATTGCGACAGTTGTTAGGAGAGCTAATCCTGAGCATATTTGCATACTATTTTCTAAAGATGTGGTGGGAGAGAATAGAGGAAGCTGTTCCAAATTTAAAATGTCTCTTCCTTCACAGCACAAGGTGATTTGCTGCTAAAAGGCTGCTTAATCCCAGAAGATAGAGGACAGCTGTTTTCCTCTCCAGCTACAAGTCAAACAAACTCTTTGGCTTGCATGCCTCTGCCTTTGCGGCGGAGAGACAAAAAAGTGTTCCCGCTGCAGCCACCCAGCAAACAAAAGGTCATGCGTTTCTGGAACGAGGTTGCAAACCCGCAGCTAAACAAAGCAACTAGGTGGAAAATGGGGAAGGAAGTGAGATCTATTTTGCTAAGTTTGCTCGTCAGGGAGAAGTGATAACAGCCAAACAAAATCATAGTCGGGGCCTGTCATGTATAGATCAGTGCTTAAAATCGTGTCGGACATTTTGCTATATATTATGCTCTCTGCTGGTATTGTGGGAAATTTTGCATTAAAACCTAACAATGCACGTCTATGCTAGTTAATAAATGAAGGGGTTAAGGACCAGGCAGCTGTAAATTGCTGTGACTTGTTAGAGAAGGCTTGGTTAGGTCATGTCCCCCTCACCTTTTGGAAGGAAGTAAGTAAGGGTTGTTTCCTGTCCCCCCCCCATCCTCTCTTTGAACCATGTAACTGAGCAGACATCTCAGACTGTATGTTTGAGACCAACGTATTTTGTAACCAATAATACCTTGCCCGTGTTGTTTCTGCTGCAATGTCAAATGAAACATAAGTGAGACCTCTGATTCCTGTAAGTAAAGCATTTAAACTTACTTAAGGTGGCGCTGTGGGCTAAACCACAGAACCTAGGGCTTGCTGATCAGAAGGTCGACGGTTCGAATCCCTGCGATGGGGTGAGCTCCTGTTGCTTGGTCCCAGCTCCTGCCCACCTAGCAGTTTGAAAGCACGTCAAAGTGCAAGTAGATCAATAGGAACCGCTCTGGCGGGAAGGTAAACGGCGTTTCCGTGCGCTGCTCTGGTTCGCCAGAAGCGGCTTAGTCCTGCTGGCCACATGACCCGGAAGCTGTACGCCGGCTCTCGGCCAATAAAGCGAGATAAGCGCCGCAACCCCAGAGTCGGACACGACTGGACCTAATGGTCAGGGGTCCCTTTACCTTTACCTTTAAGGTTGTGGTCTATTTACTCCGAGAGGGGTAGAGGCGGGGAAGCACAATTGCGAGTACTTAATACCAGGACAGGCAAAGGTCTGACAATTTGTATTTTACCGTGCTTTGCAAACACTGCACGTACTTCTGTATAAAACTGTTGGGGGCTCTTTTGGCCAGGGAGTGACCCAAACTCCATGTACTTTTTGAATTCAGGCAGTCTGCCGTTCTTTTCTTTTGCAGTTTCCCCACTCCAGGACTCAGGATTAACTGGTATCCCCCAGTTAATTTCCAACAGGTGTAACTACAGGTAACTCGCATCTTTCCCTTATTATCCATACGTGATCGCAGCTTTGCATGTCTGTGTGTATGTGATGGGGGGGGATAAATAAATAAACGTGGAGCGGAGGGAACCCACCATTCACCACTCCCCATTTCTTTATCCCCTCTCCCCTGCACACAGCTGTGATCACAGGCTGACTTGGCTCTGGGAAGGCTGTGTGAGGGCTTGGTGCAGGCACCCCCAAACTCGGCCCTCCAGATGTTTTGGGACTACAGTTCCCATCATCCCTGACCACTGGTCCTGTTAGCTAGGGATGATGGGAGTTGTAGTCCCCAAAACATCTGGAAGGCCGAGTTTGGGGATGCCTGGCTTAGCGCCTCACTTACTGGACTTTGTGAAGGTGGAAGGAGGGCTCTGGGCTGCCAGGCAAGCAGCCCTCCACCTTGTGTGGGGGAGTGATTGGGGGGGGGGCGTTTCCTGCCTTTATGCATTTTTGCATTTATGTGTGGATCCTGGAATCAAACTCTCCTATAAGATGCAAGTTACCTGCATTGTGAAGGCTCTGTATCCTCAACATCTGACTCCAAATATAGAAACTTTTATTTAATAGTTTTTCTTTCTTTCTTTCTTTCTTTCTTTCTTTCTTTCTTTCTTTCTTTCTTTCTTTCTTTCTTTCTTTCTCTCTCTCTCTCTCTCTCTCTCTCTCTCTCTCTTTCTCTCTCTCTCTCTCTTTCTTTCTCTCTCTTTCTCTTTCTCTCTTTCTCTCTCTCTCCCTTCCTTCCTTCCTTCCTTCTTTCCTTCCTCTCCCTCCCTCTCCCTCTCGCACCCTCCCTCCCTCCCTTAAAAGTTCTAGGTCCTGGAAATGGCATTTCTGAACTTCAAATGCAACTCCCACCAACGTTTCAAATATTATTTTTTTGGTTCCCCAGCAGGCGGTTTTGTCGTCATCCAGACCGAAAGGGCGAGAATTTACCCCCTCAGAGGAAGCAAAAGGATGCATTAATTAATTTCTTATCTTGCCGCACTACAAGCTGAAGAATAGAACAGATGCCACATTTGAAAACTCATTAACCTTTCTTGACAGCTTTTATTATTATTATTTTAACATTTTTTCTGTGCTTTGCTAAATCTCCCCTCCTGAAAGGCACCACGTGGTGCGTTTTCAACAAAGACGGACAGAAAGGAAATCACAACAAAGCAATCTTTGCTGGGATCTCCAAGACAAGACCCTTTCAAGAATACATTTCTGCAAATCATTGTCAGAAGTAAATGATCAAATGTTTTGGATTTATGCACATTCGCTGTGTGTTACAGCTTGGGGAGAAAGAGCCTCTCTCATGCGCTACAGTGAATAAAGTTTGATGAAGATGTCACGCCAGAGTGCGACAGCTGTGAAAAAATTGAATTCCACGTTAGAGATGACTCGGCAAGGGATTGAAAATGGAACTGTAATGTTATTCGGTCTTTCTGGTCTAAGCTTTCCATTGAAATAGGTTCAACCTACAATGTGATGGCTAGCATTTCTCCTGCACTTGCATTATTGGTGATTTGGGATTACCCTAACCAAAAGATGACTGATAAAGATCTTTTAGCCTTCTTGCACTGTTAGAGATAGCCAGATCCAGAGGATCTGTCCAGAGGAGGGCAACCAAAATGGTCAAAGGCCTGGAAACGATGCCTTATGAGGAACGGCTTAGGGAGCTGGGTATGTTTAGCCTGGAGAAGAGAAGGTTAAGGGGTGATATGATAGCCATGTTCAAATATATAAAAGGATGTCATATAGAGGAGGGAGAAAAGTTGTTTTCTGCTGCTCCAGAGAAGCGGACACGGAGCAATGGATTCAAACTACAAGAAAGAAGATTCCACCTAAACATTAGGAAGAACTTCCTGACAGTAAGAGCTGTTCGACAGTGGAATTTGCTGCCAAGGAATGTGGTGGAGTCTCCTTCTTTGGAGGTCTTTAAGCAGAGGCTTGACAGCCATCTGTCAAGAATGCTTTGATGGTGTTTCCTGCTTGGCAGGGGGTTGGACTGGATGGCCCTTGTGGTCTCTTCCAACTCTATGATTCTATGATTCAGATGCCAGAAATCAGCAGAAGGTTTGAATACTGAATCATGGCATGCTCAAGGCTGGAGAGCAGCATTAGTTGGAAAGCTAACATGCAATCTAACAGCATCTGGAGGGCCACAGGTTCTCTGTCCCTGCTGTACACTCTGGGCTGGTCCCGTGGGTTACCCAAAAGGCGAGGTCCAAGTCCGGTCCGTGGTCAGAGGTGCAACGTAAAGGCAGTCCGTAGTAACTGAAGCTGGGTGCAGGGCAGGGAGTCAGGCAAAGTCAGGAGCAGGTAGGCAAGCAGGGAACCAGGGCGGGTCAGGAGCTCAGGCAGGAAAGCAGGACAGGAACACTGGCAGGAACTGGTATCCAACCATGTTGCTCCTGCAACTTGGGGCTGGGGCTGGCCGGCTTTTATCTGCCCTGAGGCATAGGGCGGCCCCGATCCTCTGGTGACTCGCCTCTCCTGGCTTGGAGGCGAGCACTCCTCCTGCGGGAACTCAGTTCCCTTCGCCTCTCTGCCCTGAGCCTCTGCAGCCCAGGAGAGGCTGGAGGGTTACAGGACCCAGAGGCAACCTCAGCTTCCCCTGACAGGGCTGGGAGTGGAGCACCTGCAGGCAATGGGTCCTCCATCCCAGCAGGAGCCAGAGCAGACTCAGCAGATGCCTACACCTGAGGATCCAGCACAGGTGAGGACCATTCCGACTCAGGCCCTAGCCCCGGCTCTGCTGGTTTTGGAGGTGGGGAATCCTGTGCAGGCTGGGATCCCTCAGGTTCAGCATCCGAGTCTGAATCCCAGGCCATCACACCGGGCTACTAAGGCTTTCAAAGAACCGGACCAGGCTGCCCGAGACCCCAGTCACTTTCTGATCCGCTCTCTCCTCCACTTTGCTCCTCTGTCCCATGCTGGGTGGTTTGGTGCTTGTGGAAAGATGCAGAGCCAGGGAACGCTTTGCCTGAGCAGCCAGCAGCCCAGCAAATGAGCCAGAACAGATTGAAAAAGCTTGTTATGATTGTGTGTGTGTGAACAGAATGAGTGATTAGGAAGGAAATTGATTAGCTAAAATGAGATAATCAGATTACACCCATATGGATGAGTAGCTGCCCTATTGTTTATCTGGCTTTGATATGCCCCCCCATAATGCTATTCTAGGCTGCATCAACAGGAGTATAGCGGGAAGTAATAATACTGCTCTCTTCTGCCAGTGTTTGGAGTACTGTGTCCAGTTCTGGCCACCACAGTTCAAGAAGGGATATTGACAAGCTGGAATGTGTGCAGAGGAGGGCAACCAAGGTCTCGAAACCAAGCCTTATGTGGAACGGTTGAAGGAGTTGGGAATGCTTAACCTGGAGAAGAGAAGACTGAGAGGGAGATAGGGTAAAGGTAAATGGACCCCTGATCATTAGGTCCAGTCGTGGATGACTCTGGGGTTGCGGCGCTCATCTCGCATTATTGGCCGAGGGAGCCGGCGTACAGCTTCCGGGCCATGTGGCCAGCATGACTAAGCCGCTTCTGGTGAACCAGAGCAGCGCACGGAAATGCCGTTTACCTTCCCGCCGGAGCGGTACCTATTTATCTACTTGCACTTTGTGCTTTCGAACTGCTAGGTGGGCAGGAGCTGGGACCGAGCAACGGGAGCTCACCCAGTTGCGGGGATTCGAACCGCTGACCTTCTGATCGGCAAGGCCTAGGCTCTGTTTGTTTAACCCACAGCGCCACCCGCGTCCTATTGGGAGATAGGGTAGCTGTCTTCAAATATCCAAAGGGCAGTCACATGGAAGATGGAGCAAGCTTGTTTTCTGCTGCCCCTGGTCTCCCAGTTCACAGTCCAACACTCTAACCATTACGCCATTTACCACTGGACTACACCTCCCAACATGCATGACCTGCTAAATGGGGCTGATGGAAACTGTAGTTCTTACAATGCTTTGAAAGCACCATGTTGGCCATCTCCGCTGCAGTCAGTATCTGAGGAGAGAGGATGTCCACACCTGCCAGCACTACCATATTCTCTCAGAAATGCTTTTTTTATTTAAAATAAACCGTTTTCTCTAATACAGCACATTTTAAAATGGCACCTGAAAACCCCAGGAGCCGGCTTCCTTTTCAGCATGCGGAAGAGGACTCTGCAGCTTTCCACGTCCTGATGAACTACATTTCCAGATTACTGGCTGTGCTGACTGGGGTCAATGAGAGTTGGGATCCAAGAAAATTTGAAGGAGCACAGATTCTGCAGCTAGCACTCACTGCGAGGCACAGGCAACAAGTTTTCTTGGAGGGCAGTGGTAGCACCACCAAACTGCCACGCCTGAACATTTTTGTCTGTCTTCGCCCTTAGCAATAAACTAAGCCAAAGTGATGGTTTCCCCAGGTGCTTTCTGCAAGCCGCCCAACGCAGCCAGCTTTTCCTGCTTCATAGAAGGAAACAGCTTGTATATTTAGCGTCCAGAGGTAAAGGAATGATGGATGAGGCATTGCGGAGGGCTGGTCCTGAGTAATGACCAGTCAGCTGCCTAATCAAACATGTCCAAACAGATTAATCACCTTTAATCAATGCAAGTGATAAAAGGGCTTCTAAATCCAATGTTCTTTTCAGTTTGTACTGATTATGTTTGACTCTTTCCTTCTTTTTTTTAAAAAAATACACCCTTCATTTCATTAGCCAAAGGCAACGAATTGCTTTTTAAACAATAACCGATATTCCCACCTGGCAACAGGATGCAAGCGGCTGCAGCAGTTAATACACGTATCTGCCTACAAAGCTGTTCTATTAGATTTGGGACTGCAAGGATTTTCGTGCTCGCTGCCACGGCCAGGGGGCTTTGTATCTGCAAAGGACAGGCATGTTGGGGCTGATCGGAGATGCCTGGATAGCAGGCCACATGGGGCTCTGCAGAAGGCTGAGGGAGGGTAGGACTCAAGGCAGCGGATTCAAGTTACAAGGAAGGAGATTCCGGCTCAACATTGGGAAGATCTTTCTGACGGTCAGAGCTGTTTGGCAGTGGAGGGGACTCCCTAGGGTGGCGGTGGACTCTCCTTCCTCAGACACTTTTAGCAGAGATTGGCTGGGCATCTGTCAGGGATGCTTTAGTTGAGAATCCAGCATCGCAGGGGGTTGGACTAGATGCCTCTGAGGGTCCCTTCCAACTTTACGCTTCTATGATTCTGTGAAGGGACAGCAGAAGTACAAGGGGGTTGTGTAGTTTCAAATGAAAAATACAGCTTCAAATTCAAAAATACAACTTCAAATTCAAAAGGACAGGGCCCTGTTTCGATATGGATGTCTTCGTCAGTTTTCCACGCACAGAAAAACTCAGATACATGCTGATCTCTTCATTCTCAAACACTACATTTGAAAAACAGAGTTACATGATACTTCCAAATGCACTCTACAAATTAACATGAACTCAAAAATTAGCTGACGAAGACAGCCATATCGAAACAGGGCCCTGTCCTGGTTGCTTTTCCTGAATCGACTCTTCACTCCGGCTTTACTTATAAAACAAACCTTTTGAATTTGAAGTTGTATTTTTGAATTTGAAGTTGTATTTTTGAATTTGAAGTTGTATTTTTCATTTGAAGCTACACATATTATTGTGAACTTGAAACTGTTTTTCTTATTTGAATTGACATTCTCTGCTTAAGACTGTAATTCTTAACAGAATACATACTTTTATTTAACTATAACTCACGAGTAGGATTTATTCCTAGTATTGAAATTTCTGGCCAGAGCTCTTGGTGTGTATTTCCTTTCAGTATAACTAATAACAAGAGCTCCAATTTATTTAACATGAAGTCCGGGGGCCTATAAACAGCGTAAACAAATAAATTCTTCTGATGCTCTACCACTGACCTGTAGCTGCTCTTCTAAATGTTGGAGATTCGTTCCCTGTGTCTGCAGTCATGGGATTGTTATCTATCACATGATGGTGTATGTTTTCATTCCGCAGAGTGGGAAGTGACGGAGACAGGATGTTTGTGTTACTGTGTTCCGTGAAGTGGGACTATTGTCCTTTGTTCTTTCTCTTTGCTGCCTGATGCTAGAGAGAGAGGGAGCCATGTTGCAGTGCTCCGTGTGTGTTTATATGTAAATAAAGTAGATTAGCCCAAACACTGAGTTGCTGAGGTCTGTTTACGCATGCTGCAAAGACTCTGCGGATCCCTAAGGGTGCTGATGCTTCTTGGTATCAGTCGCTGTGATGTTCGGGCAGAAGAAAGCTTTTGAAGCTCCCAAACGAACGACCAGGAGGGAGAGAACAAGCCAGTTAGACATGTGTCTCTGCCAGGGTCCTACACGAGAGTAGGTCGCTCCTGCGAACACTAAAAACAGCATAATATTCCAGCCCTCATGACTTCCAAGCAAAGGGACTGTTTTAAATAGGAACAAAGGAAACTTCCTTATACGAAGTCAGGCCGTTGTTCTACTAGGTAGGTACCGTCTACACAGAGCGGCTTTTTAAAGACAACTGACCCAATTTGCAATTCCAATTTGACTGATATATGCAGAAAGATTGCACGCACACCTCTAGTTTTTGCAGTTATATAAATGCACATTTTCTTGGGGAACTGTGCATGACGTAATTGTGTATTTGTGTGTGTGTATCTGTTTAATCTGCAGAAAACACAGCATCTGGCATGAGTTGGAAACAGACTAGTCCATCCATCCCAAAGTTGAACATTTGCTTTGGATGCTGAATGACCTCGTTTGGATCCCTTCGCATGAGATCTTGATAAACCACTATAAGTCAGAGGAGATAACACTGGACTCCAACAGTGTTCCTCAACCTTTGGGTCCCCAGGTCTTGGACTACAACTCCCATCATCCTGGACCACTGGGCTAAGATGGCTGTGGATGATGGGAGATGTAGTCCAACAACTGAAGACCCAAGGTTGGAGAAGACTGGGCTAGGTGGACCAATAGGGTCAAGGAGATTCCTGGGTATGAACATTTTTTTTTAGTTGGAGGGAGAATTGCTCGTTGGTCCCAATTCCCCCTTCCCAACTCTCTCCAGACATGACACAAGGGAAGACCAGATCTGGAGAGTGTTTTGGAAAGATATATTCCTAAGGCTGGCCTTTCAGGCTGCTAAATTCAGAAAGGTTATCTGCTTTCCCCCTGCAAGTGAAAAGAATCTCTGCACTAAAAGAAAGGGTGAATGCTCCCTGTCTGCTGATGCCAACCCACAGAAACGTTTGTTTACACCGCGTTCAAACCTGCCCCGTTCCTTAAGCCTCCTTTAAACAGAAAGAACTCGTTCGGCGACTCCGAAGGGAAACATGGGGAAGGCAAGTTAAACACACCTGCCTCAACAATTGGACCTGAAAATTCCCCTCTGTCTGCGGAGCTCACACCTGGGCCCACCCTCTCCTGAACCTCCATCCTGGATTTTAAAACCGACTGAATCCAATGACACTGGCCAGAGGAACATTAAAGCCCCTCAAGGGGCTAGTTCTCAGTGAGGTGGCAAAGCTATATCTGGGATGTGCCGCTTCAGACTGTAGTGGTGGGTGGCTCACATGACCAAATGCCTTCATTAAAAATAAAATAAAAATCCCTCTATGCAGAGAAGGCAAGCCTGGCAGAGAGAATAATTTCTTTCTGACATGCTTGTTTTCTATATTGTGGAGGATTCGTGTGTGACATCAGCTGACCACCTCAGATGGAACTAGGTGTTTTTGTAGTTTTCCTGTTCTTGGTCTGGCTCTTTAGCCTAATAATGCTATTGCAGGTTTGGGCAGGAGAGAGTTAATAGGACCAGAAGAATTGCTTAAAATTGGTCAAACTACTGCCTAGCCTTTGGTCAGATGCATCCTTTTGTTAGAGAAGCTATAGGTGATGAGTTTCCATGGAAACTAACTAGTAGACCATGGGTAGGCAAACTAAGGGGGGGGGCGGCCCAATCGCCTTTTAAATCAGCCCGCAGATGGTCTGGAAATCAGCATGTTTTTACATGAGTAGAATGTGCCCTTTTATTTAAAATGCATCTCTGGGTTATTTGTGGGGCCTGCCTGGTGTTTTTACATGAGTAGACCTATCAATCCTTAAGGAAATCAGCCCTGAGTGCTCACTGGAAGGACAGATCCTGAAGCTGAGGCTCCAGTACTTTGGCCACCTCATGAGAAGAGAAGACTCCCTGGAAAAGGCCCTGATGTTGGGAAAGATGGAGGGCACAAGGAGAAGGGGACGACAGAGGACGAGATGGTTGGACAGTGTTATCAAAGCTACCAACATGAGTCTGACCAAACTGCGGGAGGCAGTGGAAGACAGGAGTGCCTTGCGTGCTCTGGTCCATGGGGTCACGAAGAGTCGGACACGACTAAACAACAAAGAATGTGTGCATCTCTGGGTTATTTGTGGGGCATAGGAATTCGTTCACCCCCCCCAAATATAGTCCGCCCCCCCACAAGGTCTGAGGGACAGTGGACCGGCCCCCTGCTGAAAAAGTTTGCTGACCCCTGTGCTAGACCTCCTCTTTAAGTCTTCTGAATGGGGTGAAAGCAGACAACAGATTGCTGTTTGAGTGAGACTAAGACTCAGAAAACCTGAGTTTTCGACTAGCGTTTTTCATGACCCGGAAGCTGTATGCCGGCTCCCTCGGCCAGTAAAGCGAGATGAGCGCCGCAACCCCAGAGTCGGTCACGACTGGACCTAATGGTCAGGGGTCCCTTTACCTTTTTACCTCTCTCTCTAAAGGTCTGGCATGGGCTTTGGGTGTCTGCTTAAGCTGCGCTTCTGCCTGCCTATTTGCAAATAAACCCAAATGGTTACAAAACACCACACTGAGCCTCCAGCGACCTCCTTCCAAAAGGAACCACACAGGGCTGTTGGAGGGGGGGAAATGAGGAATCATAGAGTTGGAAGAGACCACAAGGGCCATCCATTCCAACCCCCTGCCAAGCAGGAACACCATCAAAGCATTCTTGACAGATGTCTGGCAAGCCTCTGCTTAAAGACCTCCAAAGAAGGAGACTCCACCACACTCCTTGGCAGCAAATTCCACTGTCGAACAGCTCTTACTGTCAGGAAGTTCTTCCTAATGTTTAGGTGGAATCTTCTTTCTTGTAGTTTGAATCCATTGCTCCGTGTCCTCTTCTCAGGAGCAGCAGAAAACAACCTTTCTCCCTCCTCTATATGACATCCTTTTATATATTTGAACATGGCTATCATACCACCCCTTAACCTTCTCTTCTCCAGGCTAAACATACCCAGCTCCCTAAGCCGTTCCTCATAAGGCATCGTTTCCAGGCCTTTGACCATTTTGGTTGCCCTCCTCTGGACACGTTCCAGCTTGTCAGTATCCTTCTTGAACTGTGGTGCCCAGAACTGGACACAGTATTCCAGGTGAGGTCTGACCAGAGCGGAATACAGTGGTACTATTACTTCCCTTGATCTAGATGCTATACTCCTATTGATGCAGCCCAGAATTGCATTGGCTTTTTTAGCTGCTGCATCACACTGTTGACTCATGTCAAGTTTATGGTCTACCAAGACTCCTAGATCCTTTTCACATGTACTGCTCTCAAGCCAGGTGTCACCCATCCTGTATTTGTGCCTTTCATTTTTTTTGCCCAAGTTTAGTACTTTACATTTCTCCCTGTTAAAATTCATCCTGTTTGCCTTGGCCCAGTTCTCTAATCTGCTAAGGTCATTTTGAAGTGTGATCCTGTCCTCTGGGGTATTAGCCACCCCTCCCAATTTGGTGTCATCTGCAAACTTGATCAGGATGCCCTCAAGCCCATCATCCAAGTCATTGATAAAGATGTTGAATAAGACTGGGCCCAAGACAGAACCCTGTGGCACCCCATTAAATCCCATTAAATGGGAGAGATCCATTTAAGGCACTTACGAGCTCCTTGGAGAAAAAATTGGGATAAAATTGCAACAGATTAAATCAATAAACAAACAAACCAGACTGAGTCGGAGAGGAGGCACAGAAAGCACAGAAGGGTTGTTTAAAATTCTAAAACCCCAATTCTTACCTAAAGTTTGGTTATCAAAGTCTGAGCGCTCAAAACATTTGTCCCGCTCGGATTCGATGAGCAGCATGATGGAACATTCGGAAGACATGCTCAACACCTGCAGGAAGGCCAGAGAGAAAAAGAGATTTTTTTTTTACCCCCATCCACGGATTGAGTCTGTTTGTTTAAAACAAGCTGTCCTTCCATTAAAAAATTCTCAGGGCAGTTACTGTCAGAAAAATGAAGCAGTCACAATAAAACTCCTGTGTTAAAACAGCAGGATCATATAAAAAAGACACACTGTACTGGAGCTGACCTTAACTGACCCAGCACCTTGGCCTAGACACAGGAACTGCTATGTTCACACATTCAGTTAACTTTTGCCCCACTCTTTCCAGGCACAGGCCTGCACTTAAAAGCTCTGTGTCTGAGTGGGGCTCCCCACCCCACAGCTTTCCCCGCAAACCCCCACTTTTTAAGCACTCAATCAGAGCAAATGTGAATTTGGGTTTTCAGTGGACGTTTGCTCCGAATGAGCTGTAAAGAGCATGTTATAATATATTATATTATATAATATATATATATATATTATATATAATATATAATATTATATAATATATAATATAATATAATGAACTCAAAAAGATCTTTAAATTCTCCTTCCAAAAAAAAACAACCCCTGAAGCCTTTTTCTTAGGCATTACCTCCACTGAAATCCAAAAACACCTTTAGAACCATCTTTATGTATGCAACTACGGCAGCTATAATTTTAGTAGCAAAAAACTGGAAATGTGGCTCAATTTCTACAAAGCTTGACTGGCAGGTGAAGATGATAGAATACTTGGAACTTGCAAAAATGACTGGGAGAATAAGAGGAAACTCAAACCACAAAGTGTGTAAAGAATGGATAACATTTAAAGAAGATCTAAAACAATATTGTGAAAATGCAAATCTCCTGACAGGTCTAGGTTGAATCTTGAATATTAAGGAAAACTATAAATGTAGAATATTTTCTGGATATGTAACAGATATAACAGGAAATGTGTAAAGGTTAAGAATATGTATTTCCTGTTATATCTGTTGCATATTCTAAACCACTGAGCCTAGGGCTTGCTGATCAGAAGGTCGGCGGTTCGAATCCCCGCGACGGGGTGAGCTCCTGTTGCTCGGTCCCAGCTCCTGCCAACCTAGCAGTTCGAAAGCACGTCAAAGTGCAAGTAGATAAATAGGTAACGCTCCAGCGGGAAGGTAAAAGGCGTTTCCGTGCGCTGCTCTGGTTCGCCAGAAGCGGCTTAGTCATGCTGGCCACATGACCTGGAAGCTGTACGCCGGCTCCCTCAGCCTGTAAAGCGAGATGAGCGCCGCAACCCCAGAGTTGTTCGTGAGTGGACTTAACGGTCAGGGGTCCCTTTACCTTTACCTAAGAATATTTAGAAAGCACAATGAGGTGAATTGGAAGTCAAAAGTGTGTGTGATCTTAGATGATGCGTTGTTAGTTAATGTTTAGCTGTCATTGAGGTTATTGTCTTTGTTTGTTATATGTAAATTGTTTTGCAATATAGTTTTTAAAGAAAGGAATTGAACCTGGGGGGGAAAGAGCATGTTATCACAAGGAAAGCTCCGGAGCAAAGAAAGAAAGAAAGGGTGCTCGGAAATGGAGCCAAAAAGCACAGACCTAGAAACACAGAATCACAGAGATGGAAGGGAACCCAAAGGTCATCTAATCCAACCCCCTACAGTGCAGGAATCCTTTCCCTGGAAAGATCAGAGGAAACTTAAATGTGGATAAGCCCCATAAACAGTGGTGTAGCATGCTGGGGGGGGCACGGGGGTGGTCGCCCAGGAGCAAAATTGTTAGGGGTGCAAAATTTCTTCTAGAAAAAGAGGTGCTGGTACTCACCATACAGTTCTTACAGTAAGTGCCACACTTTTAACCAGTGCTTTTCAATAATAATAATAATAATAATAATAATAATAATAATAATAATACATTATTATTTATACCCCGCCCATCTGGCTGGGCCTCTTCAGCCACTCTGGGCGGTCTCCAACAGAACATTAAAATGCAATAATCTATTAAACATTAGCAACTTCCCTAAACAGGGCTGCCTTCAGATATCTTCTAAAAGTCTGGTAGTTATTTTTCTCTTTGACATCTGGCGGGAGGGCGTTCCACAGGGTGGGTGCCACTACCAAGAAGGCCCTCTGCCTGGTTCCCTGTAACTTGGCTTCTCGTAGTGAGGGAGCCGCCAGAAGGCCCTCGGAGCTGGACCTCAGTGTCCGGGCTGAACGGTGGAGGTGGAGATGCTCCTTCAGGTATACAGGACCGAGGCCGTTTAGGGCTTTAAAGGTCAGCACCAGCACTTTGAATTGTGCTCGGAAAAGTACTGGGAGCCAATGTAGGTCTTTCAAGATCAGGGTTATGTGGTCTCGGTGGCCGCTCCCAGTGCTGGTGCTGTGTACCTTTAATACCCCAGAAAAAAGCACTGATGTTATTCTACAAAATGCTATGTGCATCACAGATGCTGTAGCATGTTTCAGGTGATATTATCCCCCGGCCTCTTTTCACTTTCCTTCAGCTTTGATCTTAGCATTTTAAGTACATCACTCTGCAAACTGCCTTGAGAGCTCAAAAGGCAGTAAATACATTTTAATAAATGAAAGATTGAGAAGCTCCCTTAAACGGACGGAAAGGGAAGGTTAGGACTACCCACATCAAACAGAATCTCGAAGATTCTAACAGACTGGTACTGCGTTTTTTATATCATGTCTTCAGGGAAGAAGGATTTAAGCCGATGCCAGCATTTTACCCACTTTCGGAATGATTTACATAAATGAAATACCTGCGCAATGCTCAATCAGAATGGAAAAAACAGACCGGATTTGCAGAAAAGATCGAGAAGCAAGCATTGCCAAGCGTTATTCCTGTGCTCAAGTGATATTTCCTGGAGGAGACTGCTAGCAATACTCTTGGTGCTAGGAGAAACGTGCAAAATAGACTCTTGATCTGATACAAGAGACCTGTTGCTCAAAACCAGATGATCCATGCGAGTCAGCAAGGTTTTTGTGTGTGTCAATACTGGCTAGATCAGGAATTCTAGACACAGATTGGGTTTTGCATTCCAATGCACCTTGGAAAACGCATCTAACTCTGAATGCCTTTGAAAACAACGCAAGGCACATTCTGATGCACATTGAAACACATATTCCTACCTACATACTGGCACAACTTAAAATGAAAAAATATTTTTGGAAATGTGGCTAGAGCTGGATTGGGGCATATAAGGGAGACACACTATTACATACAAAGGTTGGGTTTGCCCTGCTGCCCCTGGCCTTCTGCTGTGAAGGTCATCGCAAGCCTGTGTGCCCACTGGCATCGCAAGGGGGCAGGGGGCGGTACGCCCTGGGTTCCACGGGAGGAGGGGGTGACACTTGGGCTGGCCCCGCTGGTGCATGCAGGACCGGTGCTAGGGGGTTTTGCGCCCTAGGCGAGGGGGCGGGGCATGTGACATCATTGCGCATGACGTACGGTGCCCCGCCCCCTGGCCGGCCGGGCGCCCTGCGCCGCCGCGATTTTCGCCGCTGGTTGGGGCGGCACCGGGTGGCAGCGGGGGGCGAGGGGCAGGCTGGCCAGCGCCCCCTCCATTTTGGCGCTCTAGGCAGTTGCCTAGTTCGCCTAAATCAGGGGTAGGCAACCTTCGGCTCCCAGATGTTTTGGGACTACAACTCCCATCATCCCTGACCACTGGTCCTGTTAGCTAGGGATCATGGGAGTTGTAGTCCCAAAACATCTGGGAGCCGAAGGTTGCCTACCCCTGGCCTAAATGGACGCACCGGTCCTGGGTACATGCAAGGCCACCAAAATTGATTCTTGTGTCTTCACAAGAATCAATTTTGGTGGCCTTGCATGTGTGTAGCTCCTTAGCTCTTTAAATCCGGAACTTTTCTGCTCCACTTTTCTCACCGCTGTCATCTGTTAATGACAAATCACTCTTTGTTTGACCATTGTCGATATTGCGGCTAGAGTAAATATTTTCTATGCGTCACCTCTGACATCATTTCCTCAGGTTTATGAGATCTGGGCATTGAATCGGCAGCAGTCTGGCTCAGGCTAAGGGGCCAAAAATGCCTGGAGCTTTGCGATTGGCTGCTCTCTGCGGAAATCCAATCAGAATCTAGAGGGGTTATAGACACGTCTGTGTTTCCAAACATTTAGACTGGGATTATAGCAGCCGAAGGAACAATCATCAAGGGAAGGCAGAGGAGGATGTGTCAACCTTGTTAGACAGCTCTAAGCAAGAAAGCAAGCAAATAAGTGACGCGGGCTGGAGATAACTTGAGGGTGCCTTTGAGCCAGGCAAAGGGTGACTTCTCATGTTAGAGCAGTGATGGCTAACCTTGACACTCCAGATGTTTTGGAACTACAACTCCCATCATCCCTAGTTAACAGGCCCAGTGGTCAGGGATGATGGGAATTGTAGTTTCAAAACATCTGGAGTGTCAAGGTTAGCCACCACTGTGTTAGAGGCTCCAGGGCAGGCTGCAACAATCTAAAAATCCGAGATTGAAATCAGTTGTAGCAATTTATGACTGTGCTCTATGGAGCTGGGTGATAACCAACTCTGGAAAGTAGTTTGTGAAGATTTTTTAGACTACAGGCGATTCCCAAGGCACCGCGTGTTTAAGTGAAATTGCATATATTTGAAACACCACTGAAAAAGCCTGCAAAGACCCCATTCCATGCGCAAAACGCACCTGGTGAATTCCAAACATTGCAGACAGGGAGTCTCTCTCCCAACTTAATATGGAGGTGCCGGGGACTGATCCTGGCCCCTTCTGCATGCAAAGAAGATTCTCTACCGCCAATCCGCAGCCCTGCTCCTACAAGATTAATTGAGTTGTAAAGGCACAAATCTGGGAGAAACCGCAAGGCCTTTCAGAGGATAAAGTCCAAATTCCAAGCGATGGCAATAAACTAGACACTGGTTACCTGAGAGACAGCAAAGTATGTGTGTGTTTTACAGTAGAGTTTATGTACAAACCCAGTGTAAGCGAGCTCTAACTTTATAGCTACTGTTACAAGCTGGTAAGCCCAGATTTATTATGTTCCATTTCAGACATGATGGTCTCCCATACTATACTTTCTTCATCTTTCAGTTTATGCCAGCAGCATGAGCTTGCAAAGTTAGCGTGCTCTTTGCCCCTGCAGGCTGATTTCTGTGCTATGGTGCGCACAAAACTCAGGATAGTAAGAGGGTGGCGGATTGGGTATCTGCGTGTTTGGCTTATCTGATGGATGGGGACCAGTAGAGAGCAAGCAGCTGCAAGGAGGGAATAGCCTAGAGGGCAATGGCATCTTTGAAGTTTGCAGCTGAATACTAGTGGCTGGGAATTGCAAAAAATGGGGAGGGGGGCAGCTGCGGGGGGGGGGGGGAGTGAGAAATGTCCCTATTTTCGTCTGAGGAATGTTGGAGGGTTTGTGATTGGCCACCTTGAGAAGAGACTGCTGGACTAAATGGACCATTGGCCTGATCCAGAGGCAGGGGCTGTTCTTCAGTCCATAGGTTATTGCTTGTGCAGTGAGGAGCAGGTGTGGATTGCATTGAGATAACTGGCTCAGTTACCTTTATATTGCATATAAAGTGTGACTTTACAGAGTAGACTTTACCTGTTGCAATGAGAGAGAGAGAGAGAGAGAGAGAGAGAGAGAGAGAGAGAGATGCTTGTAGGTAAGAAAATAATAAAGTTGCTCATTGTAGGAAATGCATAACTTGGATAGAAGAGTTCTAGTTACAGGTAGGTAGCCGTGTTGGTCTGCCGTAGTCAAAACAAATAATAATAATAAAAAATTCCTTCAAGTAGCACCTTAGAGACCAACTAAGTTTGTTATTGGGACGCGGGTGGCGCTGTGGGTTAAACCACTGAGCCTAGGGCTTGCCGATCAGAACGTTGGCGGTTCGAATCCCCGCGACGGGGTGAGCTCCCGTTGCTCGGTCCCTGCTCCTGCCAACCTAGCAGTTCGAAAGCACGTCAAAGTGCAAGTAGGTAAATAGGTACCGCTCTGGCGGGAAGGTAAACGGTATTTCCATGCGCTGCTCTGGTTCGCCAGAAGCGGCTTAGTCATGCTGTTCACATGACCCGGAAGCTGTATGCCGGGTCCCTCGGCCTATAGAGCGAGATGAGCGCCGCAACCCCAGAGTCGTCCGCGACTGGACCTTACGCTCAGGGGTACCTTTACCTTTACCTTACTGCCTCTGTAAAGGAAGCCATGGTGGAGAGATCTCTGTCTTCTAATAAAGTGGCCAGCCACTTATTCAGCACTACCAGGATGTCAAAATAGATTTAGGGACTTCTCAGGCAAAGCCAGCTCTTTTATGAAATCTCCAAAAGCAGAGATGTGCTCCAGGGCTAGTTTCTCAGCAAAGGAGCCAAGGTTCATACATTGTCCGTGAGAATTCTAACATTTATTCTCGGCGAAAAACAAAACAGCCCCCCCCCAATTACTCAGTGCAGCAGGGGGAGGGAAGGAGAAGAGTTACATAACAATAGTCTCTTGTTTTTGCACGGAAGCAAAGTGAGGCTGCATAGAAATGGTTGGAGGCATTTTGCTGTCCAGGAATTTTTTTTTTTTTTTTAAAGGGGGAAATCAAGGGCTGAATTCTCTGTCCTGCCACAGAATGAAAGGTCAGCGGCTTCTTTTTCAGGCCAAGGGAAAAAAATAAATCACTTCTATAACCATCCTTGGTGCAGAAAATAAGATTTGTGCTTGCCATTTGGAACGGCAAGCTAGAGCATCTACAGGTGAGTAAATCTACTTGCAAGCCGGTGCTGCAGGCTGACTCTACAGTTAGCGCAAAAGCCTGTTATTATTATTTTATTATTATTTATTTAATTTCTATACTGCCGAAGGTCTCAGGGTGGTTCACATAAAATATCAAATACATAAAATCAAAACAAAAACAACAACCCAATAAAAAAACCCCAAAAGAGCCATCATTTTTAAAAAGGGTATAATATGTAAAAGGGTATAATATCAAGTCAGGCAAAGGCCTTGTTAAAAAGGAATGTTTTTGCCTGGCGCCTAAAGGTGTATAGTGAAGGTGCCAGGCGAACTTCCCCGGGGAGAGCATTTCACAGATAGGGAGCCACTGCAGAGAAGGCCCTGTTCTCGTGTTGCCACCCTCTTGACCTCTCAAGGAGGAGGCACACGAAGAAGGGCCTCAGAAGATGATCTCAGGGTCCGGGTAGGTTCATATGGGGAGAGGCGGTCCTTGAGGTATTGTAGTTCTGGGCCGTTTAAGGCTTTATAGGTCAAAACCAGCACTTTGAATTGGGACCGGAAACTAATCGGTAGCCAGTGCATATGGACCAGGATTGGTGTAATATGCTCAAACCGTCTTGCTCCGGAGAGCAACCTGGCTGCTGAATTCTGCACCAGCTGAAGTTTCTGAACCACCTACTGACCGGCCTCTCTGATGTACCTGCATATCACAGAATCAGAGAATCGTAGAGTTGGAGGGGACCCCAAGGGTCATCTAGTCCAACCCCCTGCAATGCAGGAATTTCAGCTAGAGCATCCCTGACAGATGGCCATTCAACCTCTGCGTAAAAACCTGCAAGGAAGGAGAGACCACCACCTCTCTTGGGCATCTGTTCTATAAGAGGAGAGTAGAAACATTTTTCACAAAACTGCCCCATTCCATCCATGTTTTTCCTTTTCAAGAAGCTTTCTTTCAACACCACCTTGACGACCTCTCCAGCATCTCCCCTTTTCTAGGGTAAGCAAATCATGTTTCCCAGAGCAGGATCCTGCACACGACACTGCTACTGACTAGAGACCATAAAAACACAGGAACATAAGACTTGCCGGCTGGATGAGGTCAAGGGCCCACCTAGACCAGCATTGTAGGGGGTTGGATTAGATTATCCTTCCAACTCTGCAATTCTATGATTCTATGCTTCTTGGTTTGGGGCAGCTTTCAATGTTTCATAAAAAAGCTTCAAGAAGTTGTTCTTTGCTGTTCTTGGCAAAGTTGCATTTGCAGTGGGGTTTCAGGAGAAGAAAGGATTCTTGACTCCCTAAGGAAAGGTAAAGGACCCCTGACAGTTAAGTCCAGTCGTGAATGACTCTGAGGTTGCGGCGCTCATCTCGCTTTACTGGCCGAGGGAGCCGACGTTTGTCCGCAGACAGTTTTTCCGGGTCATGTGGCCAGCATGACTAAGCCGCTTCTGACGAACCAGAGCAGTGCACGGAAACGCCGTTTACCTTCCCGCCGGAGCGGTACCTATTTATCTACTTGCACTTTGATGTGCTTTCGAACTGCTAGGTTGGCAGGAGCAGGGACTGAGCAACGGGAGTTCACCCCGTCGCGGGGATTTGAACTGCCGACCTTCCGATCAGGAAGCCCTAGGCTCGGTGGTTTAGACCACAGTGCCACCCGCGTCCCCTCTTGACTCACTAAAGGTAAAAGGTAAAGGTACCTCTGACCGTTATGTCCAGTTGCGGACGACTCTGGGGTTGTGGCGCTCATCTTGCTCTATAGGCTGAGGGAGCTGGCGTTTGTCCATAGACAGCTTCCAGGTCATGTGGCCAGCATGACTAAGCTGCTTCTGGCGAAACCAGAGCAGCGCATGGAAATGGCATTTACCTTCCCGCCGGTCTAAACCTATTTATCTGTGGTCTAAACCTATTTATCTACTTGCACTTTGACGTGCTTTCGAACTGCTAGGTGGGCAGGAGCTGGGACCGACTCCCTACCCAGCCACAAATCCTGCACCCGGGTGAATTCCTTTGCACCAGAGAAATGAGGACCCCTAAGTGGCTCGAGCAAAAATGGAAAATATTATCACAGCCAGAGGACTGGAACACTGAGGAAAGGAGGAAGTTTGTGCTGCCTAGACTGTCAAGCCATTTAACTGGCAGTGAGGAGTGTATAAAGCCCAGAATGAAATTAAAATTCATCAAAAGCGAGATGTTTCCATAACAAGAGTTAAGAAGAACTGGCATCTCCTACTTGCTAAATCAAGATTACACTGTTGCTTTTCAGTTCCTACTTCCTGAGCTGAGGTCCAAACCAGACATGACATTTGTCATATAGTTTGGCATCGCCTGGCTGTTTATTATTATTACTTTTAAAAACCGAAACAGTGCAGTATGGCTTTGGTGGTAAGATGGATCTGGCCTTTGGCATCATACAGCTGATTCCCCCCCACCTCTCAGAAGGGTAGTAGTAGGAAAAAACCCACCCCACCCTCCCACTATATATAAGGGTCTGGTGACTTCTGTTTCAGTGTATCTGAAGAAGTGTGCATGCACACGAAAACTTATAACCAGAACAAACGTAGTTGGTCTCTAAGGTGCTACTGGACATTTTTTAAAATTTATTTTGACTGTGTCAGACCAACACAGCTACCTACCTGTCCTAGAAGTATCTGGCGTTTAAGCCAGAAACATAGGAGCTTTCCTAGTAATAATAATAATAATTTATTATTTGTACCCCACCCATCTGGCTGGGTCCCCCCAGCCACTCTGGGCGGCCTCCAACAGATATTAAAATACATTAAGATATCACAGGTTAAAAACTTCCCTAAACAGGGCTGCCTTCAGGTATTTTCTGAATGTCAGATAGTTGTTTATCTCTTTGACCTCTCCTGGGAGGGTGTTCCACAGGACGGGCGCCACTACCGAGAAGGCCCTCTGCCTGGTTCCCTGTAGCTTTGCTTCTCGCAGTGAGGGAACCGCCAGAAGGCCCTCGGCTCTGGATCTCAGTGTCCGGGCTGAACGGTGGGGGTGGAGACGCCAACACTTTCAATTGTGCTCGGAAACGTACTGGGAGCCTAGCTGCCATATACGGAGTCAATCTAGCTCATTATCGCCTACACTGACTGGCAGTTGCTCTCTGGGATTTCAGGCAGGGAGTCTCTTCCTGGATTGGACTTGCAAGGCAAATGCTCTACCCTTGAGCTACGGCCCTTTCCCTTTGAACATGACCCAATGGTCTCCTAAATAGATGCTTCCTGGTTCTTTAGGCCTGGGAAGAAGTTTGCAACAATTTCATGAATGAAAACTCAGGAGCCAGATGCAAGAACATAAAAAGTGCCCCGCTGTGTGAGAGCAGAAAGTCCACCTGCTTCCCACACTGGTTAGCCAAACATAGGGTCCCCATACCGTACATCCAGAATTTCCCGGACATATCCGGAATACTGCAGTCGGCAGCAGCGTCTGGGCGGAAATCGGGGAAATGTCCGGACATATGGCAGTCCATATTGACAGCGTCATTTTTGCCGATTTCCCATAAAATAGCTCAAAATGGAATTTTGCCAAAGAAGCTCAGCAAAAACCAAAAGCAAACAAAAGCAAAAGCTCGGCAACTTTGCCCCCCTTCCCCCCCCCAAAGCTCAACAACTTTCTGTCCGGATTTTCACTGTTTGAAATATGGCAGCCCTAGCCAAACACTTTGGCAAATTCCGAGAAGAGCACAAGCAGTGCTTTGCGCGGAGGTATATTACCTAGGAACTTGGAGGCTGCATTTAAGGAAGTTTTTAAATGTTTGAAGTTTTATTCTGTTTTGAGTGTTCTGTTGGGAGCCGCCCAGAGTGCCTGGGAAAACCCAGCCAGATGGGCGCGGTATAAATAATAAAATTATCCTGCTTGCTGGTTTCCCACCTGGCTGGCTACTGAGAGAACAGGATGCTAGATTGGAAGGGTCGTTGGCCTGATCCTGCAGGCTCTTCTTATGATCACCCTTAAGCATGCACCTAGCTCCCCCATCAATGCCAACAGTTCACACGAAGCCTTCCTTTCCCTCCTTCTCCTGCAATTCCATTTTAGAGACCAGAAGGTTTAAAAGGCAATTTAAAACGAGATGATCAGCTAGCAATGACTCCCTCCAGGGCACCTAAGCAGTGGGAGGATTTAAATCTTATGATGATCATGAATATTTAGACAGCTATTATGGTTTATTAAACTTGCAACGTCATCTAGTCTAGTTATCTCCCGCTTGGACTACTGCAATGCGCTCTACGTGGGGCTACCTTTGAAGGTGACCCGGAAACTGCAATTAATCCAGAATGCGGCAGCTAGACTGGTGACTGGGAGCGGCCGCCGGGACCACATAACACCGGTCCTGAGACCTTGGCTCCCAGTATGTTTCTGAGCACAATTCAAAGTGTTTCCCTTTCCCTAACCTTTCCCTAAGTAACGCCAGGTGGCAGAATGAAGAAAGCTGGGAAGCAGAGCTCAAAGGTGGGGGAGGGGGGGCGCAAGAGAGAAACAAGAGAACATGAGCAGTTGTCATGTACCAGCGAGACAGCTGAGCTTTGCCAACTGTACACTTTGGCTATGCAAAAGACAATGTGTTCAATTTGGCTCCTAGCCAGGCTGGATTTACGTGGTTGTAATTCCGTTGGCAAAGGCAGAGCGATATTTTCACAGCGGACAATGCACTCAAACTGAGGCCCAATGGAAATGTGGCACTCAGTCAAGTCCCCCCCCCCTTTTTAACCTCTCGACAGACATCTTTCTCACTCTATGAAGGTTTTCTTTTTGGGGTGGTGAAGGAAGGATTTTTTCCATCAGGGTTCCCGATAGAGGAGAGGGGTGATTTGCAATGCACCCACCACAATTCCTGGTTGAAGGGACCCCTGACCATTAGGTCCAGTCATGGATGACTCTGGGGTTGCGGCGCTCATTTCGCATTATTGGCCAAGGGAGCCGGCGTACAGCTTCCGGGTCATGTGGCCAGCATGACTAAGCCGCTTCTGGCGAACCAGAGCAGCGCATGGAAACGCCGTTTACCTTCCCACCGGAGCGGTACCTATTTATCTACTTGCACTTTGACGTGCTTTCGAACTGCTAGGTTGGCAGGAGCTGGGACCAAGCAACGGGAGCTCACCCCGTCGCGGGGATTCGAACCGCCGACCTTCTGATCGGCAAGCCCTAGGCTCTGTGGTTTAACCCACAGCGCCACTTGCACTTTGACGTGTTTTCGAACTGCTAGGTTGGCAGGAGCAGGGACCGAACAACGGGAAAAACCTCTAATTTTCTTGGCGTTAAGGAACAACACTCGGCTTGGTCATGCAATGCTAATTCTGGATTGGGGCTTTGCAAAGCAACGCACGAAGAAGAGCTCTGCTTAACTCTGAAGCTCACATCCTTCATTATCTAATCGCCCACCCATCTCAGTCACACTGAGGTGTTGCTACTCTGTGACATGAACATATTGGCTAAGTGCATTTTCACACAGTTACTTCAGCGTATCAAACTCCTTCCCCTGTTTTAATTCCCATACTCTTCACCCTGAGCACTGAATCACACATGTATCTATCTACTGTATATGGTACAGCTTCCCTTTACTATTTCAAACTTCAGCTGCTGGTACTAGTGCTATTATTTATATCTAGCCCAAGCGAATTCAAGGCCACAAATAAAGCAACAAAAACCAGACAATCTGAAACATATTAAGATATCTGAAAATCCTTTAAAGCAATCATGGGTCCTCGCAGCTAATAATTTCAAGGCTCCCGGGAACAGTCTCTTCTAGCCATTGACAGGGAGGGCATTCCACAAGCAGGGAGCCACCACCAAGAAGGCCCCGTTGTGAGTCAGCACCAACCAGGAGGCACCCAGCAACATGGAGCCTCCATGCGCAGAGGCAGTCTACCTTCAAACACCAGCTGCTGGGAGGAACACCAAAGGAGGGCTATCACCTTCAGCCTCTGCTTGAGAGTATCCAGCCAGCTATTTCTCTACTTCGTGAAGCAGGATGCTGTGCTAAGATGGACAATTTGGTCTGATCGAGCAGGGCTCTTACTATGTACTTAAGTCCCAGTTTATGTCGTCCGTTGCCTTTTTTCTTTACAAATAAATTCACTAGTCCTCAGGGGGGTTCATGCCATGCATTTCCAGTGAGTCTTTCAGTCAGTTTTAGCTGAGATTCCTGCATTGCAGGGGGTTGGACTAGATGACCTTTGGGGTCCCTTACAACTCTACAATTCTATGATTCTATGACACCTAAAATATCAATAGGAATGAGTGAATCAGTTCCTCATTTTTCTAATCTTAAATCCAGCTCGACACATTTCCCCACAGTTTGTGTGGTTGTTTTTTAAGTCCTCAAAAAATTAACCAGCATTTCAGTGCTAATCTCCAAACATGTAATGATATTTGTTCATAATTTTGTCTTTAGCATACACAGCTTTAGCAAAGCAATACCACCTAATATAACACATTTTTGTATGCTGTTTTCACTAATGTAATGCACACGGCATATGCAAACTGAATACGTAAAAATATATATATCAAAAAATAATAATCCAGCAAGCATTTTAATCAAAGTCTGATTAAAGAGAGCATTGTTGGCTGCTCGCTCTCCACCTTAGAGCAGATTTATGCCATGAGGTGCCACAGAAAGGCACTGGACATAGTGAAAGATCCATCGCATCCTGGTCACCGTCTCTTTGAACTTTTGCCATCGGGACGGAGATACAGGACGATGACAACAAGAACAAGCCGTCTTAGAAACAGCTTCTTCTCCAGAGCAATCGCGGCCTTGAATGGGAAGCCTGGACTTTGAAGTCCTCTAATCTTACCTATTATGTTTTATCATTATACGGTTTTAATCAGTGTGTATGGTTTTAATCAGTGTTTTTGTAGTTGTTTTGTTTTTGAGTGGAGTGCCCTATCTGGGTGGATGGAGCAGCCAAGAAATTTCGTTGTCCCCGAAGGGGACAATGGCAATAAAATATTCTATTCTATTCTATTCTATTTTAAAGTTTTGACTCCTGTTTTTTTTTTGTATCGTATCCTCACAAACCGTTTAAGTGGTTAAGCAGCACATAGCTAGCTTAATTAAATAAGCAAACAAATTTTGCACACATTACTAGGCTCGAGAACTGAATTGGCAAAAAATTTCAAAGAGCGGCTCTGTTTCAGTTTGCAGATTGCAAATTTGGTAGGTTTGCCTTTCTGTACAACCTGAACTGAATTCCCTCTCTCCACCTCTCAGCATCAGAGCCAAAATTCACAGCAAGCATCAGTACACCTGAATTTTCTTTTTTTTTTTTACCGCAGGTTTGTGGCATCAGCTCAATGCTGCTTGAGCCAGGAAAACTATTTTACAATAACTTTTCATATGCTGTCCTTATAAATCTCAAGCGAGGGCCGGCAGCTCTAAGAAACCCCAGACCCAGCCTTCTGTCATTGGCCCATTTGTCTTTCAGGCCAGGTGCTCAGAAGCCTTTGGATCCTGGCCCCCAAACATATTAATCCCACGTCTCCTGGAATTTTAGCTCCGGGTCTCCGACCGAAACAGCTGCTTCAGAGGCCAGGAGAAAGGCTGGCCTCTTTCGCCTGCCACACAAAGAACTGACAGCGACCCAAAAGCTTTGCTGAAACGAATCTGACAGAAAAAATATACCGTATTTTTTGCTCCATAAGACTCCTCCTAAAAAGTAAGGGGAAATGTCTGTGCGTCTTATGGAGCGAATGTGTGGTCCCTGGAGCTGAACTGCCCAGGGGAAAAAGCAGATCATGCTTTTTTAAAAAAAGAGAGAGAGAAGGGGGTGTTGAAAGGAAGCCCGCTGAGCAGCTGCTCAGCAAACGATCGGGGAGAGAGATAAGGGAGAGAGATTCCAGCCCCGCCCCCTTGCAGAGGGAGGCTGTTTCCCCAGCGACATGTGATTGGCTGATTAGATTATCTGTCTGGAAACTGTAGAAATGGCTTCCTGAAGCTGCAGAACTGTGAGTTAAACCACATAAAACAGGGTTTTTTCCCTTTGCAAAAGAAGCTGCAGAAATTTGAGCCGATCCTCAAAAAATGGGCCTTTTCTCCTTTGCAAAAGAAGCTGCAGGAATTTGAGCTGATCCTCAAAAAATGGGGCTTTTCCCCTCTAAAAACTAGGTGCGTCCTATGGTCAGGTGCGTCTTATAGAGCGAAAAATACGGTATACCACAAGATTTCGCACAGAGCCGTGAGAGCTTTGTCATCCGTTCACCACGGCAATACCAGAACAAGGAAAGGGGGCTGCCACTCTGAACATCCTGTGGGGGGCTGGACATTTGCTTATCTCGTGGCCAGAGGCGTAGGAAGATCAGGTGGTATCCGGTGCGAAAAATTTATTGTCACCCCCCACATTGATTTTTTTTTTTTTTGCCTGCAAAAATGGTTTTACGTTATTTCATATTTTCTTACAAAGGAATAATAATAAGTAAAAATAAACTTTTATTTATATCCCGCCCTATCTGGCCGAAGTCGGGCTCAGGGCGGCTAACATCAGATACATAACATTGATATAAAATCAAACAATAATTAAATTACCTCCTAAAACATGTCAAAATCAAATTAAAGTCTAATTAGATGGCTTTCTGCAGGGTTAGGTTTGGGAACAGTAAGTGCTCCACTGAATTGAAATTTCAGCCTTCACGACATAGGAAAACAGCTATTTTCATAGAGGAGGGTCAAGATATTAACGGATATGCATGAAATTTCATATATAGCTATATAATCCCTAGTGTAGTAAGATAAGACCTTTGGAGCAGGCATTTAAAAACAAAAACAAAAAACCAACAGTTTTTTTTTATGAACCACCCTAGTAGGGCAGTAATTGTTCCTTGATAATTTGTCACCCCCCTCCATGATGGAACCTGGGGCAGCCCGCCCCCGCCCCTCTTCCTACGCCCCTGCTCGTGGCTCTCTGCCTTCAGTGGGCACATCAACAGGCAGAAATTCAACGGTGTAGCTCGGTGGCAGGACACCTGTTTTGCATGCAGAAGGTCCCCAATGGTAGCTCCAGGTAGGGGCCGGGAACGTCCCATGCCTCGAACCCTGGAGAGCTGCTGCCGGTCCATGCGGACAATACTGAGTTAGCAGGACCAATGGGCCTGACTTTGTAGAAGGCAGCTTCCCAAGCTCCTATGCGGTGAGGCAGTGCGGGGTAATGGTTAGAGCGTTGGACTACTACCTGGGAGACCAGGGTTCAAATCCCCACTTGGCCATGACACCCCCTGGGTGACCTTGGCCCAATCACTGACTCTCAGCCTAACCTACCTCACAGGATTGTTGTGGGGATTAAATGAAGAGAAGAACCATTTACTTCCTTGGAGAAACAGGCAAGATATAAAAAGGCAGTAATAAATAAATAAACCACAACTGAAGCGTCGCCCTTCATTGCAGGGCTCAGATGGGGAAAGCTTCGCCTGTTGAATACCAGCCTGTTTCGCTGCTATTCCCAGCACAGAACCTCTCCCGGGGGGGGGGGGGGAAGTGGTAGAGAAAAGAAACAAATTCTCCTCCTCACCCACGTCTGATAAATCTGGAGGAGAGTCGTTTCCCCCCAACAATATGCATGCAGCTTAGTTTTCTGGCATGAATCATTTTGAGAGCTCTCCTTTTTTCAAAACAAAAAATCACCGCCTCTGCTTGTGGGAGTTTTCAAGAGAAGCGTGGGTGTCTATCCCAGCAGAGATGATTTCACTTTTGTAGCAAGCAATGCTCACAACGCTCCTGCTCACAATGGCAACATGCAAACGGTGGGCGGGGTGAGAGGCAAAGTGGGCGGGGCTGCATTGCTGGGGGGTCAGACTAGATGGCCCTTGGGGGTCCCTTCCAACTCTATGAGGCTATCATTCCATGCAAGTACAGTAGTTTCCAGACAAGCTCCTCTCTGCCCTCCACCCAGGCAAGCGAGGGGCGTTATCAGAGTTGAGGGACGCCTTCTGGCTTTCGGATTCCAGAGAGAGACGGGACTCGATCCCAAGCCCCACTCCACTAACCGACACTCTGCAACAAACGGCGCGAACGGCAGGCGCAAAGGGAAGGGAAAGAGCACCGCTCTCTGAGTGTTTGCAAGAGAAGAAAACAAACATACAATGTGCTGGAATTAATAAACATCTCGCCTTCTTACATAATTTAGCTTGGCACAGCTTTCCGGAGAGGAAGGACAGAACAGCCTCTCCCCTCCCCCCTAACCCAGGGGCACTCCATGACATGAGGAATTAAAACAACAATGGGAATCCCTCTGAGCATATGCAGAGCGATTTCTGTTTCCCAATGAGCGACCGCAACCAAACCTTGCCTAGTCCGGGGAAATGAAAAAAAACCTCTAAACAGTGATGTGGCCTTATAAATGTGTCAGCTGCAGAGGTTGTTTTTTTTTGGGGGGGGGGGAGCTGAGAAGGCTGATAATTAAGAGGATCAGAGCAGGCATGAGGGGAGAATCTAACCCAGGGGTCAGCAACCTTTTTCAGCCGTGGGCCGGTCCACCATCCCTCAGACCATGTGGTGGGCCGGACTATATTTTGAAAAAACAATAAATGAATGAATTCCTATGCCCCATAAATAACCCAGAGATGCATTTTAAAGAAAAGGACACATTCTACTCATGTAAAAACACGTTGATTCCCGGACCATCCGTGGGCCGGATTTAGAAGTCGATTGGGTTGGATCCGGCCCACTGGCCTTAGGTTGCCTATCCCTGATCTAACCCACTCCTCCCCAGATTAAAACCCTTGCTTTGAAGTTGGTATCACTGGGAGGAACAGTTGCTCTCCGCCCCCCCATTGGCACCATAGCAGTTTCAACATATGGGTTTATCCTCAGCAAAGAAGGAAAGGGTTAAACCCCACCTCCCTCCCTGCCTGCCACCACCCTAAAAGTTATTAGGTCCCCATTCAAACTGATTTTTTCTTTTCTTTTTTTCAAAAAAACAAACACGTCATGGCTACTTTAGCCCTAAGACTGCGGGGGGTGGGCTTGAAGGGTTCAAGTCTATGAAGCGTCTGTCACACAAATGTTATGAAAATTGGACCGAAGGAAAGACAGCCCTTTCCATTCAATGGGTCAGTTGCACCACTGTGGTCCTCTAATTGCCTGCGTCAGCCTTCCCCAAGCAGGTGTTGTGCAGTGGTTGTCAGGCTAGGACCTGGGAGGCCGGAGTTCGAATCCTCACTCATCTGTGAACATAGCTGTCAACTTTCGGATTTGAAAATAAGGGATTTTTTCAAACTTTCGGATGCCGCGAGGGCGGTGCAATGGCACCAAGTAGCCTCGCCACCCTGCGCTCCAGAGGCTGCGCGCGAACGGGTGAGCGAAAGAGCGAGCGCGTAGACGGCAGGCAGGCTGCTTGTCTGGTTGGGCGTGAGGGTCTGGCTGCACAAGGCATGCAAGCTCCGCCCCCAGTCGGTCTCAGACTCCTTATTGGCAGCCGAGCAACGCAGCTGAGGAGCCTCCCTGGCCGGCAGGGAGGGAGAGGAGCTGCTTCCTTTGAAATCCGGGGAATTTAAGGGATATCAACAATCCGGGATAGCAGTGGGAAACGGCATTGGAATAAGGGAGCTTCCCGCCAAAAAAAGGGAGGATTGACAGCTATGTCTGTGAAGCTCAATGGGGGACCCTGGGCCAGTTCACAGGGTTGTTGTCGTGGGGATTCAGTGAGGAGGAGGAGGAGGAGGAGAACCAGTTAAGCCACCTTAAACCCCATGGAGAAAAAAGCTGGACTATAAATTCGTATAGTTAAAGTTATGGTTTTCCCAGTAGTAATGTACGGAAGTGAGAGCTGGACCATAAAGAAGGCTGATCGCCGAAGAATGGATGCTTTTGAATTCTGGTGCTGGAGGAGACTCTTGAGAGTCCCATGGACTGCAAGAAGATCAAACCTCTCCATTCTGAAGGAAATCAGCCCTGAGTGCTCACTGGAAGGACAGATCCTGAAGCTGAGGCTCCAATACTTTGGCTACCTCATGAGAAGAGAAGACTCCCTGGAAAAGACCCTGGTGTTGGGAAAGATGGAGGGCACAAGGAGAAGGGGACGACAGAGGACGAGATGGTTGGACAGTGTTCTCGAAGCTACCAACATGAGTCTGACCAAACTGCGGGAGGCAGTGGAAGACAGGAGTACCTGGCGTGCTCTGGTCCATGGGGTCACGAAGAGTCGGACATGACTAAACGACTGAACAACAACAAAAATAAATGCAATGTATAAATGAAGAAACCACTCCTTCTGGTGATGGAGCCTGCCTTGCATAAAGAGGGGGAAAGACTCAGCCAGCGCAGCAACGGAGGAATGTGCGCAGAGATGTCAAAGCAAGGAAGCCCGGTGATTCACGAGGTCTGTTTCCCCCAAGCTATGTATCCTAGCCTTTTACCCAGCCTGGGTTTACATTCCTACAGAGAAGCATCACGTTCTCTCGGGAGACGGTTTCTTCAATGTGAGTTATTGCCCTGCCAGGCACTTCTCCTCCTGGCCCTAAAAATATATCACCCTCCTCTCCCTGCTGCCCCGGCCCCAATTGCTTATGAGTAGCTTTCTGTTTCTCAGATCTCTTGCTGAATGCGGTTGCCTGTGACTTCATCTGTTGCCACAACTGGAGCTGTGCTCTGCACGGACCTCAACTCCCGGCTCTCTGACCAGCGTTTCCAAGGGTGAGCGGTAACCAGCCAGCTAGTAGCGTAGTAGTTAGAAGCCCATTTTCAGTATCTAAGGTAAATGCCTGTCATTATAACTGGAGAAAGGAAGGCAAAGAGGACTTGGGTACATCAAGGACATATAATAATAATAATAATAATAATAATAATAATAATAATAATAATAATAATTTATTATTTATACCCCACCCATCTGGCTGGGTTTCCCCAGCCACTCTGGGCAGCTTCCAACAGAACATTAAAATGCAATAATCTATTAAACATTAAAAGCCTCCCTAAACAGGGCTGCCTTCAGGTGTCTTCTACAAGTCTGGTAGTTGTTGTTCTCTTTGACATCTGGTGGGAGGGCGTTCCACAGGGCGGGTGCCACAACCGAGAAGGCCCTCTGCCTGGTTCCCTGTAACTTGGCTCCTCGCAACGAGGGAACTGCCAGAAGGCCCTCGGCGCTGGACCTCAGTGTCTGGGCTGAATGATGGGGGTGGAGACGCTCCTTCAGGTATACTGGGCCAAGGCCATTTAGGGCTTTAAAGGTCAGCACCAACACCTTGAATTGTGCTCGGATACGTACTGGGAGCCAATGTACGTCTTTCAAGACCGGTGTTATGTGGTCTCGGTGGCCATTCCCAGTCACCAGTCTAGCTGCCGCATTCTGGATTAGTTGTAGTTTCCGGGTCACCTTCAAAGGTAGCCCCACGTAGAGCGTGTTGCAGTAATCTAAGCGAGAGATAACTAGACATATAGCTGGGGGTTGCAGTGTTGGACTAAGACCTCAGCAACCAGGTCCCTACTCAACCATAAAGCTCATGGGATGACCTTGGGCCAGTCACACACTCTCTCAGCATAACCTACCTCACAAGGTTGTTGTGGGGAATTAAAAGGCAATGGGGCAAGGATTTCTGCCAATGCAACAGCACCTCCTAGTATGCTACTTTCCTTTCCTCCATTCATTTATATGGGAGAAACTAGAAGGGGGATCAAACACCCCCCCCCCAGTGGCCCTCAGGCTAAGGGGCAGGCTGCCCGCTCCATTCCACAAATCCCAGATTAAATCCTGCTCACCATGTTCCTCATCCCATGGAACTTAATGGGAACCGCCGAGAAAACAGGGCCACTTTCAGTTTGCACAACCCTGCCTTGTGTTCTGATTCCTTGGTCACATTAGTGCGTGACAAAGGGACAGAGTCCAGAAGCTGTTTTAAAAAAAAACAAAAAACCTACCAGTGAAAGCAGTATGAAAGTGGCAGGTAGATGATGGAAAGACCTTGAAGGAGAGGCAAGAAAGTGAAGATCTCCCAGGATGAGAGAATGGGAGAGGAAAGCAAAGCTGCAATGTAAGAGCTGGGATGATCTGTAATGTTATTTTTAAAAGGCACCTTTGGGTGGAGAGAAGATTCTGCATTTTTGCACTGTTCTTTATATTTTAGGCACCCTGTTATCAATCTCCTCCCTCCTTGTTTTTTTATACGTCGCTGCTGTTATGAGAACTTGTATTTTATTTGTATTTCTAATCAGAATTGAATTTATATAACTGATTTGGGTTTTACGCTGTATTGGCATCTGTGTTCTATGTTGCAAACCGGCCTGCGTTGTAACCAGTTTCACAGCATTGTAACGAAGTAGCAAAAGGAAGCAACCCCCCCCCCCGTCCCCGTCAGACGACCAAAGGGAAGAAAAGTAAGGGAAGTGATGCATGTGGGAATTATTGGGAATATATCAATGGTTACTCAAGTGCTTCCAGCTCAGAAATTAGGAGCCGACTTGGGAAGCTGGCGTTTCAAGGGTGAGTGAGACTAAATTCACACATCATTTGAAATCTCAAGCCCTATGCCTGTTAATCTGCGCTAAATGATTGCAGTTGGATTCCACTCAAAAGCACTGATTTTAAATCAAAACCATCCTGATGGCATCAGCAGGATGGAGGAGGCTTGGCATAGCAGGAGATGGCTTTTTAAAACATCGGTAGGACTGAATCTTTCGAGGACCACCGGGCTTAGAAAAAGATCCCTCAATTTCAGGAAGGATAATTTTCTTGGCTCCTATCAGCTGTAAGAGTTAAATGGAAACCCCATGTTCAGAGGCAGTATACCACTGCATAATAGACACCCAGGAAAAAACACAAGGAAGGGCTCATCCCTTTCCTGCGCTGCCTGTGAGTATCCAGAAAGAATCTGATTTGTCTCTGCACACTGAACTAGATGGTCTCTTGGTCGGATCCAGCAGTCAGGGCTCTGTTTATGGCCCATTCATACTGGCAAGTCAACGCTGATGTTGCAGTTTTTAGGCGATGGGATGTGCACATGGGAACAGTCCTGGCAAATGACACCGAGGAAATATGACTTGCAGAGAGAAGCTCCTTCAAGCTTCTTCTCATTTCGCAGAATTCTCGGTTTTAACGAAGGCAAGGTGCCATAATGTGTATTTGGCTCCTGAGAATAGCCATCAAAGAACCGTCTTTCTTTATAGCCATGGTGACAGTAAAAGACTTACGCAGAGCTCAAACGACAATTAGAAACACGCGTATTAAGGGGCAAGTCCTACTGAACTCAAGTGGGGCTTAACTTCGGGGCCAACGCGTGTTAGGAAGTGACTGGAGGTGTGACAACATCAATCCCCTTTTTCGTTCGCCTTCTGCATGGGAGGACCGAGGCCAAGTGACGCATTGGTTACCCTCCCGCAGAGGTGGGGTTCAAATTCACCATCTCCCAGGTATGCCAGACATTCTAAGGGATTATTGCAAAGAAGACATGTGGGCCACAGAAGAAACACAATTTCCTGCAAGACGGAAAAGGCAAGATAGATTCAGCTTGTTGTCGTCGTCCCCCCCCCCCCCGGGTCTCCTTAATCCTGATCTGCCATTATTATCAATTTTCACACTATGACTTTATCCGCTCTCAGGAAGAGACTGATGCTTTGGACTACAAATCCCATCATCGCTCTCAGATGGACACTGCAGTCCTTAATTGCAAACCTGGAGGTCATCACCTTGGTTGCCCCTGCCCTTACATGAACTAAATCTATGTCTGCGTTAACTGAAGTGATGTCTGTTCCTCCCTCAATTACCTGCAGTATAGAAGTTGAGATTGTAAGCGCCTCTCCTTCCATTCTCTGCAGAGCTCCATACACAGGGGTGATTGTGTTATGAGAATAACATGCAATCTGTGACAGCCTGTATGTTCTGCAGCCAAATGTATTTTGCAGCTGAACAGAGCGAGTGAAAAGGCATTAACTGTGGGAAATTGAAGTGATTAATGGGAAGCGGGGGGTGGGGTGGGGTGGAAATAAAACTTGTGGCACAACCAAGTGAGTACAATCCAACAGGGTCTGTTTTAAAACGAACCCTGGAATAATATAGCAATGATCTATGATTTAAAAAAACAACAACTGGGGGAACAACAAAACAGAACTTGGGGGACAAGCAAATAGGCAGAAACCATTTCGAAGTCCTGCAGCACAAACTCAGTGAATGGAAGTCCACCCTCTGTGTTCAAGGTAAAGGTAAAGGGACCCCTGACCATTAGGTCCAGTCGTGGACGACTCTGGGGTTGCGGCGCCCATCTCGCTTTACTGGCCAAGGGAGCCAGCGTACAGCTTCCGGGTCATGTGGCCAGCATGACTAAGAACCAGAGCAGCGCACGGAAACGCCGTTTACTTCCTGCCGGAGCGGTACCTATTTACCTACTTGCACTTTGATGTGCTTTTGAACTGCTAGGTTGGCAGGAGCAGGGACCGAGCAACGGGAGCTCACCCCATCGCGGGGATTCGAACCGCCGACCTTCTGATAGGCAAGCCCTAGGCTCTGGTTTAACCCACAGCGCCACCCGCGTCCCTCCCAGCTCTTACTTTGCAGCTTTCCTCTCCTCTCCCATTCTTTCATCCTGGGAGATCTTCACTTTCTTGCCTCCCCTTCAAGGACTTTCCATCATCTACCTGCCACTACCTGTGGTTTAACCCACAGTGCCACCCGTGTCCTTTGTTCAAGGTAGCATTCTGAAAATCAATCGTAACCCAGCCGAACATTAGCCCTCCTATTGACTTCCAAAGAGAGAAAAAGAAGAATTAAACACTCGCTTAACTTTCTTGCTGAAATCATCAAGGCTCAGAATTGCTTATTGGGGCTATTGATTCAACTTTGGATGAGATGCATGCTGGATTTTACCCACTGTAAGGCTTGTTGTGGGGATGAAAGGGCAGCGATTCAGATTAATTATTGTGGTGTGAATACCCCCCCCCCCGGGCCACGGAGAAACAGCCTCCCAGCAGCTGCTTTGAGCTAGGGAGGGGGGGGGGTGTCAAGAGGTCCCATCACAAATCTCCTGATTTCATGTGTGGCTAAAACACTTTGCCCCCACCAAATGAATCGACGAACGAGGGGAAATCAAAAGCCTTTGCTTTGCCCTGTGCTGAGGAAAAACCCTGAAATTCTCCCCCCATAAACCAAAAATCAGAAGAATTAATGATGTCCCTTGACATAAGCTGACTTTAAGCTCGCCAAGGCTAATCCATCGATCTCAATACCTGAACTAGATCACGCAGGAACAAATGAAAATGCCCTGAGCATGTGCAGAAAGCACCTGCCTCATCGCCTGTTTGTCTAGAAATTAAGCACTGATAAAGTTGGAAGATCAATACTGCCAAATGCTATTGATTAATTTAAGACCGTTTCTATGCTACTCAATATATATTTTTTAAAAAACCTCTCAGGGGTGTAGAATAAAACCAAAGCATAAATATTACAAAATAAAAACACAAGCACGCTTGATATCTGTCTATATACACAGACCTGCATTTGTGCGAGAGACAGAGACCGGCGCCACCATAATGAATACATGGTTTTAGTGGTTAGCAGCATCCTTCCAAAATTCAAAGTAAACTTGTCCAGATCACTGTTGGATGCTTTAAAACAATCAAGTTTGATATATGTGCGAGTGCGTGCATATTTTGAGCATGCATGTATAAACACAAAGTGGAGTTTTTAACGCATCAGACAGCCCTTTGGACAGACCTAGAAAGCAGCCCATTTAAAATGTCACCCCCTGGAAGAAGTCCCAGTATGTTTACTGCGACTAGGTGGCTTGTGCCAGGCACTGTACAATGTTTTGACCCAACACAGCACCCATCCTCGTGGGCTTTTCTCCTGACACCCCAGTTTCCTCACTAAGCTACTCCAAATAGGGCAAGACTGAAAAGACGCAGCTCATTGGTAGCTTTGATTCATTCCCTGCTGTGGGGTGCTGTCTGAAACCTTCTAGAGAGCTGCTGCCAGCCAGTGTGGACGATACAGGCTTAGAGGGACCAAATCTCTGACCCATGGCAAGGTAAATTCCTATGTCCCTAATAGGGGGACATAGTAGCAGAGGAACTGTCTTGTATGCAGAAAGTCCCATCTTCCATCTTCAGCTAGGGCTAGGATCTTACCCCATCTGAAACCACCCACAGAGCTGCTGCCAGTCAGGGTAGACAATACTGAATTGAAACCGCTAATGCTCTTCTAGGCTGCGTCAACAGAAGTACAGTGTCCTGATCAAGGGAAGTCATAGTACCACTCTATTCTGCCTTGTTCAGACCACACCTGGAATACTGTGTCCCGTTCTGGGCGCCACAATTTAAGAAGGATGTTGACAAGCTGGAAGGTGGGCAGAGGAGGGCGACCAAGATGATCAAGGGTCTGGAAACCAAGCCTGATGGGGAATAATTGAGGGAGTTGGGTATGTTTAGCCTAGAAAAGTGGAAGAGGAGATATGATAGCCATCTTCAATAAAGGGCTGCCCCATGGAAGATAGAGCACAGATGTTTTCTCCTGCTCCGGAGGGTAGGACTCAAACCAGTGGTTTCAAGCTACAAGAAAGGAGATTCCGACTGAACATCAGGAAGAACTTTCTGACAGTAGAACCTGTTTGACAAAGGAACAGACTCCCAGGAGAGGTGGTAGATTCTCCTTCCTTGGAGATTTTTAAGCAGAGGTTGGATGGCCATCTGTCATGGATGCTATGGTTGAGATTCCTGCATTGCAGGGGGTTGGACTAGATGACCCTCTGGGTCCCTTCCGATTCTACAATTCTACGATTTTATGAAACGGACCATTGGTCTGGCTCAGTATAAAGCAGCTCCCTAGCTTCCTAAGGCATGAAGGTGGTTAGAAACCAGAGACTTTCCCTTCTCCTGTTTAAGAATTTCCTATCTTGCCCTCATCGCTTACCGTCTTTGCAGAGAAAAAGGGGGAATTCCAACCCTTTGCTCACTCACCTTGGAAATCATGCCGCTGAAGACGGTCACCCAAAACCACAGGTGCGGTCTTGCTTTATACTCCATAGTGTGACGGTGCGGGGCAAGGAAGACCCAACAATGCAAAATGCTTCTTTTCTGCCGGATTTCCTCTTGGGCAATTAAAATAATAATAATAACTACATTATTCTGCCCCGTGCGTTGCTTTGCTTATTATTATTTTTTTTAAAAACGCCTCCTCATGCAAGAGAAAGTGATCTCTGCATTCTGCAGAAGTTGAATTTTAAATAAGAAAAATAATTTAAAAAAAAAATAAAAATCCACCAGCGTCCTCCTTTTTTGTTTCGTTTTGCAGACTCTCGTAGGGACGAAGCTCCCTTTAGCAGAAGAGACGCAGACCCGGAGCGAGAGGCACCAGCGAGCAGCGAGGCTCAAGTCAATGTGCGGCTCTCTCGGAGGCGCCGCGTGGAAGGGCTTCCCTTGGCTCCGCCCCGAGGGCGGGGCTTGCGGGAGGGGGCGGGGCTAGCCAATGGGAAGAGGCTCGGCTCGGCTGGGTCCAGGTAGGGACCCGAGTTTGGATAGCTTAGCAGGCAGGAGAAGGAGGGATGGAGGAGGAAGGTAAGGAACGAAAGACGGGGAAGGAAGGAAGGAAGGAAGGAAGGAAGGAAGGAAGGAAGGAAGGAAGGAAGGAAGGAAGGAAGGAAGGAAGGAAGGAAGGAAGGAAGGAAGGAAGGAAGGAAGGAGGGAGGGAGGGAGGGAGAGGGAAGGAAGGAAGGAAGGAAGGAAGGAAGGAAGGAATTTTCTCCTGCAGTTCTCAGGGTGGTTTCCCCGTCCATCGTTCTTCCCAGGAGCTCTGGGAACTGTAGCACTTTGAACCCTTTAATGAACTATAGCTCTCAGGATGCTCTGGGGGGGAAAACCACGACTGCCACAAAGTGTGGTATGGTGGTGCTTTAAATGCATAGAGCAGATGTGGCCATGGGCAGCTGCCCCTCCCAAATCAATAAAAATCAACACAGATCTCAGGTTCTGCCCCTCCCTACAAAAGTCTGCCCCCACCCCCCAACAAAAATCCTGGCTACTCCCATGGATGGGGCGAAAGCAGTGTTGGCCAGAGAGTCAGTTAAGAGTTCCTACCAACTGAGCTATAGAAGAAGAAGAGTTTGGATTTGATATCCCGCTTTATCACTACCCGAAGGAGTCTCAAAGCGGCTCACATTCTCCTTTCCCTTCCTCCCCCACAACAAACACTCTGTGAGGTGAGTGGGGCTGAGAGACTTCAGAGAAGTGGGACTAGCCCAAGGTCACCCAGCAGCTGCATGTGGAGGAGCGGAGCCGCGAACCCGGTTCCCCAGATTATGAGTCTACTGCTCTCAACCACTACACCACACTGGCTTTCTCTGTCCCATGGAGCCTGCAAAGCCTAGGAAAAAATAAAACTAGTTTGCAAAGGGATGGTGATGGCCCTTGTTAGGAGAGCAAGGACTTCATCCATGCTAACGCAGGAATTTTGTCTATTGTGATTGGCAGCTGGGAAGCAATGGAGAGAGCAGGAAATAATTGGGGCAGGGCACATGCCACTGTCCCTTACCTCTTAACCCGCCCCCCCCCCCATCATGGTGGCTATGCTCTGAATAGGGATTGCTGGAAACCACCCAAGGGGAGAAAATGCTCTTGTGCTCAGTTTCTTCTTGTGCATCTGGTTGGCCACTGTGAGAACAGGATGCTGGACTAGATGGAGCCATTGGCCTGATCCAGCAGGCTCTCCGTAGGTTTTTTTTTGCAGAGGTTTCTCTAGTCACCTACCTGGCACTGAGGAGCAGTGCTTGAAAGCTCAATGGGTTGCCGACCTGTCCTCAGGAACGATGGGAATGGAGGAAGGTATCAGCAGGCAGGACAGCATGCCCATGTCTAGAGCAGCCTTCCCCAACCCGGTGCCCGCCCAGTGTTTCGGACCACAACTCCCATCTGCCACAGCCAGCACAGTCAAAAGCTGGCAGTGTTAGATGCGCCTCGCATCCTCTGCGGCTAGGGATTAATAAAGCTCTTTCAGCAGCCTGAGACGACAGGCGACTTGACAAGTGCATTAACAAGGCAAGTCCCCTCTAACCACAAAGCACAGAAGGGAATTCTGCTTTTAGCCAAACAGAGGCAGAACTCGGTGATGACAAACTGAGAGAATGTAGTGACAACATGGAACAATATATATCACTGAATTGTCTTCTTGATGCTGTTGATCAAAGCCTAGGAGACAGCCAAACAAACATCCCTGGTCTCTCTCGCCCGCCCTCCCTCCTTCCCTCCCTCCCTCCCTCTCTCTCTTTCCTTCTTTCCAGGGATTTTTTTTCCAGCCAGAACTCACTGGAACTCAGTTGTGGGCACCATTGCCATTCTAAGAGAACGAGGGAGGCATCTATGGTGAGTTCCGGCACCTCTTTTTCTAGAAAAATAGCACTTTTCTTTTCTTTCTTTCTTTCTTTCTTTCTTTCTTTCTTTCTTTCTTTCTTTCCTTCTTTAAGCTGCCTTAGGCCATAACCCAGTATTGCCTGCACTGACTGGCAGCAGCGCTCTCCAGGGTTTCAGGCAGAAGAAATTTCCAGCCCTACCTGCAGATGTTAAGAAATGAACCCGGACCTTCTACGTGGAAAGCAGGTGCTTCAGCACTGACCTCTTTCACATTAAATATAAAGTAAGATACTAGTCCTCGTGGTTTTAAAGCAAGAACTGTTTTGAATAGGTACGAAGGAAGCAGCCTTATACTGAATCAGAGCACTGGTCCATCAAGCTCAGTATTTTGTACACTTCTGTGTGCTCCCTCCCTCCCTCTTTTCCTTCGAGATGAACATTCCAGAGAATATGGCTGGTGTATATGTTAATTCAAGTGTTCAGGCTCCTCCTGCTGCTCTCATTTATTAAACAATATGAACATTTCTGACAGTGATTCAGGAGCTGTCTCAAAAGTTTACAGCAATGCTGATTGATGGTGCAAGGGAGAAGATGAGCAAAAACACGGGATCTCAAATAGACACACACACACACACACACACACACACATGACTCATGAACAACACACATGCACCAATGTAAAAGGAGAGTTTCCTTGGGAAGGAAAGAAGAAAAAACAGATGTTTCTCTGTAACTGCACTTTCTGACTTAGGAGGTAAGCAGAGAAGCGGCTGAAACGTTTGCATCTTCTGCAGAACTGGCAACAGATAGTGCACTGCAAAGCCAAATTCATGCGTACAGGACAGACATAAGAACGTATTGGTTCACCGGCATACAGCTGACCTACGGAACTCACCGCCACAGGAGGCAGCGATGGCCAATGACTCGGATGACTCTAAAAGAGGATTGACAAATTAATAGAAGAGAAGGCTTTCCATGGCTACTAGCCAGGATGGCTATGTTCACCCTCCACTGTTGGGGGTGGTGTGATCTAGGCTATCTATGTGCCACAAAGAAACAAAAGGAAACCAATTGCAATTTGAGTTTTGGAGACTGAGAGAGATGCAGAGCTTACCCTCTGATTTGCCCTCTGCTAAAGCATCCTGCCATTTGTACCACTTTCAGGGGTAGATAAGGAGACACAGGGGACTTGGGTGGCGCTGTGGGTTAAACCACAGAGCCTAGGGCTTGCCGATCAGAAGGTTAGTGGTTCGAATCCCCGCGACGGGGTGAGCTCCCGTTGCTCGGTCCCTGCTCCTGCCAACCTAGCAGTTCAAAAGCACGTCAAAGTGCAAGTAGATAAATAGGTACCGCTCCGGCGGGAAGGTAAACGGTGTTTCCGTGCGCTGCTCTGGTTCGCCAGAAGCAACTTAGTCATGCTGGCCACCTGACCCGGAAGCTGTATGCTGGCTCCCTCGGCCAATAAAGCGAGATGAGTGCCGCAACCCCAGAGTCTTCCGCGACTGGACCTAATGGTCAGGGGTCCCTTTACCTTTAAGGAGACACAGAATGTAGCGTAGCAGCGGGGAGACTCACAAATGCAGAACACACAAAAATCGGATATAGCTATCAATGATAAATTAACATGTGCTATTAAGGTAAGACGGGGAATGCGCAGGAGGAATGATTTTGAGGAGATAGGGAAGGTGGTTGTAGAATTTGTACTGTTAAAATGGAAAGGGGTCAAACCATTGCAAGAGGGGTTGAAATTTTGGGAGGTTGGATAGTTACAATGGAATGGTCTTGGGGGTGGGGTGCACACTTTTATTCTTATTTATTTATTATTATTACTTTGTCAAAAGAAAAAAATACAATTATTAAAAAGAAAAAAAGAACACACAATAATCAAGCCTAATATCTATATATATAAAAATGTTCCCATTGCGTGTTTGTCCGAAACACCCTTGCTGTGTAACCGCTGGACCAAATCGCATCAAATTTGGACACAGCGTTCCATTACCATGGCAAAATAATCTGGTATAATAAAAATTTTAAAAAACCACACTTGACATACCTAAAATAAAGAAAAAATGCAACAAAATTGGCGCACACATTAGACGTCACCAGCAAAACAGCACCCTCTAGCGACGGCTATACTGTTACTACAGCTACAAAAGCAAAAAACTGGCGCAGCTATTAGACATCACCAGCAAAACCTCAGAGCTCCGTCGGCCATTTGCAAACTCACAAACCGGTAATTGAAAAGGGGGGGGGGGCGAGAAGAGGGTAATTGAAAACAGGGGTGGGGACAGAGAAGGGGCAGACAGAAGTTGAAGTTCAAAACCTCAGAGCTCCGTCGGCCATTTACAAGCTCGCAAACCGGTAATTAAAAGGGGGGGGGGCGAGAAGAGGGTAATAGAAAAGGGGGGCTGAGAAGAGGGTAATTGAAAACGGGGGTGGGGACAGAGAAGGGGCAGACGGAAGTTGAACAGGGGAACACCACAGCATTCGCACACATAGCCACAGCAAGACGTGGCCGGGTCAGCTAGTACATTCTAAAAAGCTTAAATGCAATTAAAGTGAAACATTGAAACATTATTAAAAATAATAAAAATATACACCTGGGGTTTCTAATTCTTATATCACTAACAGGCATAGAGGGTTAAGGCAGCATGGAGGTTGGTGCAGTGCGAATGCACCAGCAGGACTGCTGGATTGGCTCTGCCAATGCATGTGCACTGCGTCAACCCCTCCACTGCTTCGTCCCTCTCCTTCCAGGCACTTTCCGCCTGCCATTTTTAGAACGAGCTTGCATTTAAAATCATTTAAGTTTAAATGACTACCTAATGAATCAGGGGCACCTTTTGAGCTGATCAAAAGGCTCTTCTAATCAGCTAATCAAAGCAATTGACTTAACGGTTGCAGCCCTTTTAAATGAAAAGTAACAGTTGCCATCAAAAACCAATTCTCATTAAAAACTTCCCTTTTCCTTCCTACCAGTCCTTAATTGGATATATTCCATATTTCCTCTTTTAGACAGCTAAGTTGATGTGATGTGCACTGCATACCAGGGATGATTAATTCAAAGCTTTTTCTCTAGAAATCTAAGTTTCCTTTTTCTTCATGATGACATTGTGGTTTTCATACTACCGGTAATTCTAAGCCCAGGTAAGATACTCCTGTTGCTTCTGTTGCTTCTTCTTTAACCACAGTGTTGATGGTTTCTGTTTTCACTAAGGAGAAAAAAACCTACAATTTGTCAGGTGTTAAAAGATACGCCTTGCACCTCCGGGTGCAGAATCTTGCAGCTTCATTTCTTCTCTTGACTATTGCTTGCGGCTACAGTTTGAGTAAGGACACGGGTGGCGCTGTGGGTTAAACCACAGAGCCTAGGGCTTGCCGATCAGAAGGTCAGTGGTTCGCAACCCTGCGATGGGGTGAGCTCCCATTGTTCTGTCCCAGCTCCTGCCAACCTAGCAGTTTGAAAGCACGTCAAAGTGCAAGTAGATCAATAGGTACCGCTCCAGCGGGAAGGTAAAACGGCGTTTCCGTGCGCTGCTCTGGTTCACCAGAAGCGGCTTAGTCATGCTGGCCACATGACCCGGAAGCTGTACGCCGGCTCTCGGCCAATAAAACGAGATGAGCGCTGCAACCCCAGAGAAGTCCGCGACTGGACCTAATGGTCAGGGGTCCCTTTACCTTTACTTTACAGTTTGAGTACAGCAAAATAATGTACGCATACTTCTTAAATTAGGTAATAAATGTGCTGCACAGCACTAATTCCTCGGCTTGCTGTTAAAATTTCAGAGGCCAACCCACCTAGAATCCTGAAACCCCCACTAGTGGGTGGTAGGGACCAGGTTGACAACCCCTGCTGTAGACCAACTTTTGCCAACCAGTTGGCCTCCATATGTTCAAACTAGAACTCCAGCCCTGGGTTGGAGAGGGCTGCAGCAGAATGCACGGTCGAATGTGCCATTGCATCGTATTGCACCGGTTAGGGCCATAAGGCAATGCCACCTGAATGTTTGCTCTCTCTAGATCAGTGTTTCCCAACCAGTGTGCCTCCAGATGTTTTGGGACTACAATTCCCATCATCCCTGACCACTGGTATTGCTAGCGAGGGATGATGGGAGTTGTAGTCCCAAAACATCTGGAGGCACACTGGTTGGGAAACACTGCTCTAGATGACTGCAAATGCTGGATAGCTCAGTTGGTTAGAGCGTGGTGCTGATAACGCCAAGGTTGCAGGTTTGATCCAGCTGCATGTTCCTGTTGTGAATTCTGCCCAAGTCGAGCGGCACGCAGCTGCAGTGAGAATGGTATTACTTTTGCCTATCACACAGACCCGTGAGAAAGTTCCTTTGTTATTTCCTGCTTGGAATGCTTACCTTTTCTATACTGTTGTAATGTGAGCCTTTGGGCTCTTTCACTCTCTTGCTTGTCCTGAAGCTAGAAGGACGGCTAATATGGCAGCTCTGGCTGGCAGCAGAGAATGTCTCTGCAAAATTACTTGGAATAAATAGGTAAAGGTAAAGGGACCCCTGACCAAATGGTCCAGTCGTGTCCGACTCTGGGGTTGCGGCGCTCATCTCGCTTTACTGGCCGAGGGAGCCGGCGTACAGCTTCCGGGTCATGTGGCCAGCATGACTAAGCCGCTTCTGGCGAACCAGAGCAGCGCATGGAAATGCCGTTTACCTTCCCGCCAGAGCGGTTCCTATTTATCTACTTGCACTTTGATGTGCTTTCGAACTGCTAGATGGGCAGGAGCTGGGACCGAGCAACGGGAGCTCACCCCGTCGCAGGGATTCGAACCGCCGACCTTCTGATCAGCAAGCCCTAGGCTCTGTGGTTTAACCCACAGCGCCACCTGGGTCCCTACTTGGGATAAATAGATTAGCCTAAATAACGGCTGTGTGTGTTGTTCTTTCAATCTGGGAACAATCACATATTCCCGCACCTCCGGACTCTCTGTAGCCAGGGATGTGTGCAGACTGATGTGCTCTGCTTTGGGGCAGTCTAACAACTTGCCCCAGGCCGGGTATATCACAACAGTTCCTGCATCTCAGGGGGTTGGACTAGAGGATCCTCAGAGTCCCTTCTAACATTATTATTCTATTTAAATATACATATGATAGCCAGGTGGTCCTCTTGATTCATGCGAGAGGGTTGTGGCTGACTAGTGCTAGGTTCACTAGTATGTCAGTCTCTTGTGTAAATTAGTCGGGAGGAAGCTGGATTCAAAAATTTGATACTCCTTTTTTTAAAAACTGCGCACACACATTCAACTAGAATCTTCATCCTTAATTAATTAAAGCTTTGCAGTACCAAGCTTGCCTTAATAAATTGCACTGATGATCGTGATGATTTTTCTCCAGTTGCTGGCAACCCTCTCCCCCAGCTCCCCGCAGAAGGAAAGCATCTTCTTATAACTGCACATTGAGGATTCTGGTGTTGGCACCACATCATCATTTTATTCCTCAGGGATTTAAAAATAGTACCTGGCTGGCTCGCTACCCAGCCAGCAGAAAAGATTTAGTATGCAAGCCTAACCCCCTCTCCCCCCGCACCCAGAGTAACTCCCTTGGCACCATCACAATTCATTGAGAAATGGCTGGAACAGGGACTGGGGTTCAGGAGGTAGGTATACCATTTTATTCCTATAGAGATGGAAGTCCAGAAATGGCTAAATCTCTGAAGTTTCAGGGTGGGTGTGAGGTGTTGGCATGGGTGGGCACCCATTGAGGCCCATGACTTTTTAAGGCCACAGCACCCTTGAGATCTTCCTCCGATGCCCAGGAGCCATCCCAGTCCCCACTCTCTTCCTCCTTGGCCATGGGATGGTGAGGGTGATGACCTTTCCTTCTGTGAAATGCGCCTAGAACTGAAGTGGGAAGTGGGAAATGTGACATTTTCTCACTTCCTCTTTCATCTCAACGTGCCTTTCAAGGCTCAGATTCATTCTTTCGCCCAGTACCCTTGGAAAATCAATGTTTGTGAGTGAGCATTTTGTCTGTTTCTGTGATGGCCTGGGATCCGGGCTCGGACTCGGAACCAGAGGGGTCTCAGTCTGCACAGGATCCTCTGCCCCAGACATCGTCTGAACCAAGTCTGGGGCCTGATCCTGAGGAGCCCCAGTCTGCACAGGTTCCCCTGCAACAAGCACCAGCTGAGCCGAGTCAGGGGCCTGAGCCTGTCCTGGCTCCAGGTGTGGAGAATACCTCATTGCTGTCAGCTGGGCCATCACTGTCAGCTGCTCCACTACCGGCTGAGTCAGGAGAGGCTGAGGCGGCCCCTGGGTCTAGTAACTGATACGGGAACTTCGGTGATCGCCTTCCCTGCCTGCCGCCTGCGTTCGGAAGACTCCCGCCAAGAAGGACGTCTCCGAGTGCGGGACCCCCCCCTCTCCTTGAAGCTGTCCAACTGTCCCCACACAGTCGCACAATCACCTACATAACACCCTCGCGATGAAGGGTTCCCCACCCCACCCCTTGCGCCCTTTCCCGTCTATTCAGAACCGGAATTACGGAGGGTCTATGTCCCTTTAAACCCTCGGTTTTCGTCCCGGTCTACTGCTGTTAAAGGCGCTATTCTCCTTCTGTATTTTCTGTTTCGTCCCGGGCAACCTCCATTACTTCCTATGGCCAATGCTTTCCTATGGGTGCGTCTTGGCCAATCAGAACCATGCATTTCTTCTGCAGAGCAGAGCTCAATCAGAACTCTGTGCACGCTCCAGTAACCACTAACAAGGTGTTGACAAGGTTAACAAGGTGTTGACAGATTCCCCGCTGTTAGGACAATGCTTTCGAAACTATGAAACCCCGCAAATGGAAAGTTATTAATTAAAGCTGCTACATTTCACTCAAACAGAGTCTAGACACGGAAGAATCCTTTTTCTCTGTTTATTGTGCCCTGACCAACCGCGTACCTTTGTAAAATCATAACAAATCACTGCCTTGATGGATTTCTCTCATCTTGGTGTCATTTTAAAGCTCAAGAAGAGGGCTTCCAAACCTCTTGGCCTCCGCCATTGCCCAGGCACCAGGAATTGTCTTCTGATGCCTTCTCGTCATCCGCCATTGGTCAATAGGAAAAGGGAAGCCTCTCTCCAGCCCCTCCATAATCCTCCAAGCGTAAAGTCACGTACTCATACCTAGGGCCTCAGGAAATACCCCACCTGAATATTTCCCTCAAGCACCCATCTCAGGGTTTCCATGGTGCCAGACAGCCCCAAGATGTTTCCCATTGTTCTACCCCAGCAGATACTCTTGATGAATAGCAGACCCACCCAAAGACCATTTACCGGTTCCTGCAACCCATCACCCATATGCTAATCTTGTTTACCCTTATGCTGATCATGTCGTGTCCTCCTACTCTCCACCCCTTCCTTGACGTTTTGCTCATGTAATAATGATGTATGGTGAAATGTATTCTGGGTTGTAGCGGGAAGTTTTAAAAGTCTCTGTCACCCTTTGTTCGGGGTTCAGTCTCTGTTACTCGAACCTGTTGCGCAATAAAGGATCTTGTCCTTGCTCCAACTGCTGGTCGCTGTCGTCTTTAGCTCCGTAGTACCACGGACCTCCTGTCCGAAGGGCCAGGTTGCTGAGAGGACTCGTGCCTGGGATTTTGCCGTATCAGTTGGTGCCGAAACCCGGGACCTACGGTTCTCCCGCTGCTGACCGGGGGCCCCGACTCCTTCAGCCGGCAACGGACCCCTTTGTCCGAGAAGACGTTAGGACCTCCGGCCATACATCGGGCGGTAATTGTAGGTCTCGACGGGACCGGCCAGGGAGCAACGACAAGGACAGCCGGCTCTCATCGATCCCGGGATCCCAGCAAGACTCGTGAGTATAAAGAGTGAAAACCCAGTGCACTGGTGGTTTGGGGTGGTATCTCCTGGCAACCAATTCTCTGCCCTCTTCCCTATCATTACTTCTTGCCTTTTCTTGGTCCAGAAGGTCCCGGACCTTGCTCAACTCACGGGGAGTTCTGAGCTCTATTTCTGTCTCTCTCCTCTGGCCAGCCGCACCGATGGTCATCCGCTCGTAAGTCAGAGAAATTGCCTAAACAGCTCTCTCTCTGCAGGCGGGACTTCCGTCGAAAGCAAGGGGTTAGAGCTCTTTTTCGTACTTTTGCCAGCCGCACCGGTGAACCCTGGCCGTTAGTCAGAGAAATTGCCTAAACAGCTCTCTCTCTGCAACCAGGGCGCCTCACCGAAAGCAAGGGGTAAAAGGACTGTCTTTCCTATCATATCCTCAGCCGCACCAGTCGGATCACGTGTACACGCGTGTCGTGTGTGAATCCGCTTCTGAAAGCAAGGGGGGACTTCCGGAACGAAATTCTGTCCAGGGTACACCCGATCTGGCACCGCACTCGCGGGCGTCCAGTAGGGCCCCTTTCTCAAGATTTGGTGATAGGTAGGAGGTTGCCAGGATGGGTTTCCTGACTACAGGGTGGGAAACGGCAGAGTGAGGATTTAGAACCCCGGTTAGTGTAGGATAAGTGTAGTGACCTCTTAAACAGACGAGTGAGATAGTCCCCGACCCTTCTGATACCTATCTATCTACCCGCTTTAGGCTACACCACCTTGAAATAAAATGGGCTCCAAGGCTTCGAAGCAAGAGCAGGCTCCTTCTGGGAGGAAGTCTTCCCGGAAGCCTTCCTCCCCTCAGCGGGACCCTGACTCCCCTTTAGATTTCGTGCTAGCACACTGGAAATCCATCCCAGGACATGGACTCCTGTCCAAACAAAAGTTAGAAGACCTCTGCAGAGATACATGGCCCATGACAACGGCAAATAAGACGTCGGACCTCCGCTGGCCACCGGGGGGATCCTTTAATGAGGATCGACTTAAGGCTCTGAGAAAGCACTTAATGGAGGAGAGGCCTCGACAGTTGGAATACTTGGCCACCTTCGAAGCGGTACAACGAGTCCTGGCTGCCCTCCCGCCTACCCCGTCCCTACAAATGCCGGTCCTAAAACCGAGGAAGGGACCCCAGCGGAAAAATTCTAAGAAAATGCCACAACCCCCTCCATATGACGGTTACTCTGTCGACGACTCCATAGAACAAGCCTTGATCCCCTTCTATTACCAAGGAGCTTCGGCCCCGGCCCCAGACTCAGACCAGGAGAGCACTGATGAGGAAGAACGCGGGGAACCGGGGGGGATGACACTCCGCAACGGGACCCAAACGGGACCAATCCCTCTGCCCAAGCCAACTCAAGCCCCCGGCCAACTGCAGCAACAGGCATCTACATCTACCACCTCACCGGCCCCACAGATGCCCCTTAGAGCTCTTCCTATACCACCAACGGAACCGAACGGGCCACCTAGGATGATCTTTACCCACCACCCCTTCTCTCCTGCCGACCTGGTCCTGTGGGCAAACCAAATGCCATCGCTGAGGGATGACCCGGACCTCTGCTATCGCCAGGTCAAGGCCATTTTCTCCTCCCATAAACCCACCTGGGCAGATATCCATATGCTCCTGGACGCGCTCTTTAATGAGGCAGAGAAGGAAGACATCCTAACCAAGGCAGGGGAGGCACTGGAACGCACCAATTTCCAACAGGACAAGCCCGCAGACATCCCGGCCCTCACTCCCCAGGTTCTCCGCATAGAACCGGACCCCGCATGGGACTACAACACCACCGGGGGCATGTGGCGACTAAAAATCTTCAAGAAAGCCATCCTAGATGGCGTTAAGGCAGCCGGGCAACGAAACGTTAACTGGATTAAAGTCCAATCCGTCCTACAAGGACCAAATGAACACCCGTCTGACTATTATACCAGACTTGTGGCCGCAATCAAAACCTGGGGAGGAATAGATGCAGATAACCCCCAGCATGATGTTATAGTCAAAGGGTTCTTCAAGGACCAAGCCACTCCGGACATCCGAAGGGCTCTAACCCTCCAAATAGGATACGATGGAAAGAGCATCAGCGAGATCCTGTCCATCGCAAAAACAATTTATAATACTAGGGATGATAGGAAGAAGAGAGACCCCAAGGTAGAAGAGGATCATGTCCTGGCCCTCAGCATGAACCCACAAAACTTGGGAAGGAACTGGGGCAGAAGCAGAGGAAGAGGAAGGGGGGGAGCACCACCAACCATCACACGTCCGTGGGGCCCCACGGGGGGCGGCTGTTACAACTGCGGAGAGGACGGCCACATAAAGAGATTCTGCCCATATTTCAACTCGTATGGGGAAAACAATTATTACGGACACCAGGCAGCCAACCCCCGACCCCACCAAGGCTTCGGAAATCAACAGGCAACTCCCTACAGACCACAGCCCCCAACACCGGCCGCCCCTCAGGGAAACCCCAGGTTTCCTCAAGCCCTACAGACCACCGGACCCCAACCGCCTAACCAGCCAAATGTCGCGACCCAATCTCACCCATCGCAGCCAGGAAACTACCCACCCCCAAACACCCTACGGAACGCCAGCACTCCCTATTGACAACTAACCGGGGATCCCAACTACGCTACAGCCATCTGTCCTGTCCTCGCCCTCTCACCAGAAGACCCTGTTTGCACCATTGAAATAGACGGCCACCCATACCGGTGCCTTCTAGACACAGGAGCAACATACTCCACCTTAACGGATAGTCACCTAGAACCGGGACTTGACACCCGCAAAGTAATGGGATTAGATGGGATCCCCCGAACGTGCCCTCTTTCTCAGCCCGCCAAGGTCTCCCTGGGACCCCTGCTGGCAGAACATACTTTCCTCCTTACCAGCAGCCCAGTTAACCTCCTGGGGAGAGATCTCCTGTGCAAATTAAACGCCACCATACAGTGCTCGGAAGACGGCATCTATCTGCACATGCCCGAGCAGTCTGTTGTTACCTTTCAAGGCATAATACAGGAGGCCAAATCAGACCGTCAATTCCCCGACCTACCATTGGAGCTAGAACAAGAAATGCCTCCGTGGCTATGGGGAACAGAATCCACTTCTGTGGGGCTCCTAAAGTCAGCCATACCCGTGAGGATCACTTACAGAACTGATCTTCCGTATCCTTCAACAAAACAATACCCACTACCCAAGGAAGCAATAGAAGGCTTAAACCCCATGATACAAGACTTCCTCCGACAGGGAATCCTAGTCCAATGTGCGTCGCCTTGCAATACGCCAGTACTCCCTATTAAAAAACCGGGAGGGCAGGGAACCCCCGTCCGTTACCGTTTTGTTCAAGACCTACGATTAATCAACCAATTCGTAATACCACGCCACCCCGTCGTAGGGAACCCCAACTCCCTCCTAAACGCTATTCCACCCGACACCACTTGGTACAGCGCGGCAGACCTCTGCTCTGCCTTCTTCAGCATCCCAGTAGCCCCCGAAAGTCAGTTCCTATTCGCCTTCACGTGGGGCACGGGTCAGCTAACCTGGACCAGATTACCCCAAGGATATGTAGAATCTCCCGCCATTTTCGCTGCCACCCTACATCAGGACCTACAAGATGTCACCATGCCCGCGGGGTCCTCGTTCCTTGTCTACGTTGATGACCTCTTAATTTGCTCTACCAGCGAGGAGGCCTGCAAAGTAGACACTAAACACCTCCTACTCCAATTAGCCTACAAAGGACACAAAGTCTCCCCAAAGAAACTCCAATTTTGCAAGCAAGAGGTGAAATACCTGGGCCACATCTTAGGAGTTGGGACAAGGAGTCTAGCAACTGACCGCATAGACGCTGTCACAAAAATACCCTTACCAAAGACGAAAAAACAACTCCGCGTCTTCCTCGGGATGGCGGGCTTCTGTAGGGCTTGGATCGCGGGCTATAGTGAATTAACAAAACCACTGTCAGCCATGACCCGCCAAGATCACCCGGACCCCCTAGAATGGAGTGAGGAAGCCTTTAACTGCTTTGAACGGGTGAAACGGGAACTCCGGTCAGCCCCCGCTTTAGGGCTCCCTGACTACCGTCTCCCATTTAATCTGTTCGTCCACGAACAAGAAGGGGTAGCCTCCGGAGTCCTCACCCAGTCTCTCCGCGACCAACAACGTCCTATAGCTTATTACAGTCTCCAATTAGACAATACAGCAAAGGGCTCCGTAAGCTGCCTGAGAGCCATCGCAGCAGCGGCCATCCTCTTACAGAAAGCCCAAGAGACAGTCCTAGGACACGAAGTAACCATCCATGTCCCACACGCTGTCGCCACACTCTTGACCTTAAAGGGCACCCACCATTTCTCAAATCCCCGGCTCAACCGCTACGAGGCCCTCCTGCTAACTCCCTCTAACGTCACCATCAAAAGGGTCACCTCTTTAAACCCAGCTACCTTACTGCCGCTGCCGGATGATGGCACCCCCCATCACGACTGTGCCAAGATAATTCGACAGGCTGAGAAGCCAAGGGATGATCTAGACCACTTGCCCCTCCACAACCCCGACCTTATCCTCTACACCGATGGTAGTTCAAAGATTGTGAATGGTGAGAGGAAATCGGGATATGCTATTGTCTCCGACTTTGACGTAGTGGAATCAAACCCTATCAACCCCCAGTACAGCGCACAAGCGGCCGAATTAATCGCCCTCATCCGAGCCTGTGAATTAAGTGAAGGAAAGCGCACCACCATTTATACAGACAGCTGATATTGCTTCGGACTAGTCCACACGACCGGCCAAATCTGGCTCCAAAGAGGGTTCCTGACAGCAGCGGGCTCCCAGATATCCCATGCCGCCCTCGTCGAAAGACTATTGAACGCCATACACTTACCCGAGGCCATCGCCGTCGTACATTGTAAGGCACATACAAAGGGGAGAGACCCAGTCTCAAGGGGAAACAGACGGGCAGATCGGGCAGCTCAACAGGCAGCCTTACGACAACCCCAGGAAGGGCTAGACTTCCAATGCGTCCACATCCCAGCCGACATAGACTTCACAGAAATGTATGACGCAGCCCCAGAGGAGGAAAAATCTGCCTGGACCTCCATGGGGGCAACCCAAAGCCACAACCTCTGGGTCCTCCCCGACGGTAGAGCTATACTCCCGAGGGCTTGGACTCCTAGGTTCGTTAGGATCATACACCAACAGACCCATTGGGGAAAGAGCAAATTAACTGATTTCATTCAACGCTATTGGTATGCTCCCGGGGCTGCCACTGCATCATCAGCGGCAACCAAAAATTGCAACACCTGCCAGGCCTTCAACCCAAAGCGCCAACCAAAACGACCCCCAGGGGCTAGACCATGGGCTTTCATCCCCTTTGAGAGCCTACAACTTGACTTCATAGATCTGCCCCAATGTCAAGGCTTCAGGCACGCTTTGGTTGTGATTGATAAGTTTTCCAACTGGGTTGAGGCATACCCCGTTAAAAGAGCAACCGCATCGACGGTAGCCAGAGCCCTCCTCCAAGACATTATTCCCCGATTCGGCATACCCCGCAGTTTGGACTCCGACAGGGGTAGTCACTTTACTGCAGATGTCACTCAACATGTAGCCACAGCCCTTGGGATTAAATGGAGACTCCATACTCCCTACCACCCAGCCTCCTCTGGACAGGTAGAACGCATGAACCAGGAGATTAAAGTACAGCTAGGAAAACTCTGTAGCGAAACCGGACTCAAGTGGGTGAATGCCTTACCACTTGTCCTTTATAATATCAGGAGCGCCCCCACAGGACCACTCAAGTTGTCTCCCTACGAGCTCCTTTTCGGCAGACCCCCACCCATCTATAACACCCAATTCCCCCTCTCGGATCTAGAACTGGGTGAGGCAGAACTCACGAATTATGTTATACAGCTCCAGAAGCAACTTCGTAGTCTTCATAAGTACGCTGCCATAGAAGGCCAGAATCTCCCCACAGACTGCCCCGTGCATTCCTTTCAACCAGGGGACTGGATCTGGGTGAAAGTCTACCAAAAACTACCTTTACAACCGGCCTGGGAAGGCCCCTTTCAAGTCCTCCTCGTCTCTCCCACTGCTGTAAAAATTGGGGAGAAAAACGCTTGGGTGCATCACTCTAGGTGCAAGACGGCACAACCTCCCCGAGAGGAGGAGGACAAGGGAGGGGAGGACTATACCTTTGATACCCCAACCCCTACCCCAGACTCTTACATAGACGACCAGGACCGGGACCAGGATCGGGGCCAGAGTCGGGCCCAACAGACCGGACCAGGATCGGGGCCAGAGTCGGGCCCAACAGACCGGACCGCGACCCCACCCGCCGACGCTGCCTGGACCTCCGAGGCACTCCCGGACTCAAGCGGTATTAAACTCCGCTTCACCCGCCACCGGCGCCTCTCTGCTTGAACGGATTCATCGTTGACAGCTCGTCCTTCGCTTCGTCTCATCGTTGACAGCTCGTCCTTCACTTCGCTTCGTCTTTGACAGCTCGTCCTTCACTTCGTTTCGTCTTTGACAGCTCGCCCTTCGCTTCGCAGCTCGTCCTTCACTTCGTTTCGTCTTTGACAGCTCGTCCTTCACTTCGTTTCGTCTTTGACAGCTCGCCCTTCGCTTCGTCTCATCGTTGACAGCTCGTCCTTCACTTCGCTTCGTCTTTGACAGCTCGTCCTTCACTTCGTTTCGTCTTTGACAGCTCGCCCTTCGCTTCGTCTCATCGTTGACAGCTCGTCCTTCACTTCGCTTCGTCTTTGACAGCTCGTCCTTCACTTCGTTTCGTCTTTGACAGCTCGCCCTTCGCTTCGCAGCTCGTCCTTCACTTCGTTTCGTCTTTGACAGCTCGTCCTTCACTTCGTTTCGTCTTTGACAGCTCGCCCTTCGCTTCGTCTCATCGTTGACAGCTCGTCCTTCACTTCGCTTCGTCTTTGACAGCTCGTCCTTCACTTCGTTTCGTCTTTGACAGCTCGCCCTTCGCTTCGTCTCATCGTTGACAGCTCGTCCTTCACTTCGCTTCGTCTTTGACAGCTCGTCCTTCACTTCGTTTCGTCTTTGACAGCTCGCCCTTCGCTTCGCAGCTCGTCCTTCACTTCGTTTCGTCTTTGACAGCTCGTCCTTCACTTCGTTTCGTCTTTGACAGCTCGCCCTTCGCTTCGTCTCATCGTTGACAGCTCGTCCTTCACTTCGCTTCGTCTTTGACAGCTCGTCCTTCACTTCGTTTCGTCTTTGACAGCTCGCCCTTCGCTTCGTCTCATCGTTGACAGCTCGTCCTTCGCTTCGTCTCATCGTTGACAGCTCGTCCTTCACTTCGCTTCGTCTTTGACAGCTCGTCCTTCACTTCGTTTCTCCTCTGACAGCTCCTTTGACAGCTTGTCTCCCGCTTCATTCACCTTTGACAGCTCCTTTGACAGCTTGTCTCCCGCTTCATTCACCTTTGACAGCTCCTTTGACAGCTTGTCTCCCGCTTCATTCACCTTTGACAGCTCCTCTGACAGCTCATCGTTGGATGACTTCGCTGCTGGAGATGAGCCTCCCTGCCCTATTCCTCCTTCTTTCCGCCCTCACAGGGGCCCCGGCATGGACGCCAGAGCAATGCCCTGGCCTAAAGACTACTTACCACTTCTTGGACTTCCATGTCATGGAACAGGGAGGCAAACTAAACCCAGAACGGATAGGGGACTTCGAATTTTGCCTTCCCGAAAGTAGAACTCTATTGCGCCACTCTTTGGTCCCCAAGTTGAATGGGACCCAATATTGGGAACTGTTTATACGCAACCGAAACTACCACCGGCTCGGCTCCGCCTCCGTCACCCTGGACCGAGGACGGTACCGCCTCAGCTGCATGAATGGCTCGTATTTCCTCTTTGGCCAAGGGGAGGTCTCCAAAGGCCCCAACTGGACTGCCATCGAGCAAGGGGGGGCTTCCCACGTGTATACCGACACCACGCCTCACCCGGAGAACCTCATCTTCGGGTTCAAATGTACCCACCTGACGTCTCAGTCCCTCATGACCCAGATACAGGGTGTCTGCCTCAGGCGATTTTGTTGTCTATGGGACCTTGGCTCTGTGGAACATTGGCCAGGGAATGACTATCTAGAAGGCTGGTACCACCCTGCGCTCCCATCTAACCCTCCTACTTGGGATCACACTGGACCCTTGAGGTGCGGGGGCATTGCAAAGACTGCCTCTCTTTTAAACACCACTGACCCCCTTCACCCCATTGGCACTGCCCCTCGCCAGCTAACCACTGACGACTCTGTCCCTGAGCCGGACTTCCTTTCCTCCTGGGAACAGAACTCCTTTATCCAGCTCCTTGGTAAAGTGGCCAAGGAGACCCAGTACCCGGACTGTTGGATTTGCGCACACGCCCCAAGTCACCTCCGCCAGGGACTGCCGCTGGTCCCAATAGCAGTCACCCTGGAACAACTCCGCTCCGGGAACATTGCTTCTTGGAACCTGACAGCCTTAAACCTCACCCATCAATATTTATACCTCACTGGCCCGACCCACGGGCCGCTCTGCCGCATCTTCACTGGGGATGGAGCCGCGGTGGGGACCAGCTCTTGTGACACTAGCCTAGAGATCCACGAGTCTGGACGTGTGACCATCCAAACCCAGACCGGATCTCGTATGGCTGACAATCTCCCCTCAGCATGGACCCTCACCATGGGCAACCCATCACCAGGATCAAACCCTAACCCGGCCCTTCCCTTCCTCCATAGTTTCGCATCTGGCAGGCTGGGATCCGACCTTCCAGGACTATGGTGGATCTGTGCCCATCGCGCGTACCGGTGGGTGAGCCCCCACATGTCGGGCTCCTGTTACATGGGCTACATTGTTCCGGGGGTAAGGGTGACCCGCGACTTACCCACCGGACGGCTAAGGAACAAAAGAGAACCGCAGGCTCTCTCCGATCTCTCCGACGTGTCCGCCAACGGAGAAACCTGGGGAAGGGCTTTATTTCCTGCCTATGGGGCAGGATCGAATCACGTGGACATCTTGAAATTGACAGATATCTTACTTAAGTTCATGCGCGAGGCCGAGCAAATCACGGACTCATTGACTACGGAACTCTCCCAGGTGAGACAGCTATCCATTCAAAACAGGATTGCGACGGACTTTTTGCTGTCAGCGGAAGGTGGAACCTGTGCCCTGATTGGCTCAGAGTGCTGCACCTATGTAACTGACCAGACTTTGAACATCACTGGACATCTGAACAACATCCACCGCCTAGCCTCGAGTCTCCAGGACATCCAGCACGAAGGCTTATCGGACTTTGACTTGTGGGGTTGGATGCCCAGCCTTGGATGGGTCAAGCAACTCCTCAAAGGTATCCTTTTAGTCGTGTTTATTATTGCATTGTGTGTGACTATGTTTTGCTGTATTTCCCACTGTTATACCCCGTGTTGCTCCTTCTTTAATGGCCCCATCTCTCGTGCCCCCCGTTCCATGTTTCCCCTGAGAGCTTATTCACTTGGGCAAGATACGTTCCCTGAATACATTCGGCTTAGACACCTGGGGGAGGGGGAGTACCAGATCACCGAAGTCTAGATGCGGAGAAAAGGATTTGTGGTTCTACGAACCTGATACAAATCTTATCTCCGAGTGCGGGACTGATACGGGAACTTCGGTGATCGCCTTCCCTGCCTGCCGCCTGCGTTCGGAAGACTCCCGCCAAGAAGGACGTCTCCGAGTGCGGGACCCCCCCCTCTCCTTGAAGCTGTCCAACTGTCCCCACACAGTCGCACAATCACCTACATAACACCCTCGCGATGAAGGGTTCCCCACCCCACCCCTTGCGCCCTTTCCCGTCTATTCAGAACCGGAATTACGGAGGGTCTATGTCCCTTTAAACCCTCGGTTTTCGTCCCGGTCTACTGCTGTTAAAGGCGCTATTCTCCTTCTGTATTTTCTGTTTCGTCCCGGGCAACCTCCATTACTTCCTATGGCCAATGCTTTCCTATGGGTGCGTCTTGGCCAATCAGAACCATGCATTTCTTCTGCAGAGCAGAGCTCAATCAGAACTCTGTGCACGCTCCAGTAACCACTAACAAGGTGTTGACAAGGTTAACAAGGTGTTGACAGATTCCCCGCTGTTAGGACAATGCTTTCGAAACTATGAAACCCCGCAAATGGAAAGTTATTAATTAAAGCTGCTACATTTCACTCAAACAGAGTCTAGACACGGAAGAATCCTTTTTCTCTGTTTATTGTGCCCTGACCAACCGCGTACCTTTGTAAAATCATAACAAATCACTGCCTTGATGGATTTCTCTCATCTTGGTGTCATTTTAAAGCTCAAGAAGAGGGCTTCCAAACCTCTTGGCCTCCGCCATTGCCCAGGCACCAGGAATTGTCTTCTGATGCCTTCTCGTCATCCGCCATTGGTCAATAGGAAAAGGGAAGCCTCTCTCCAGCCCCTCCATAATCCTCCAAGCGTAAAGTCACGTACTCATACCTAGGGCCTCAGGAAATACCCCACCTGAATATTTCCCTCAAGCACCCATCTCAGGGTTTCCATGGTGCCAGACAGCCCCAAGATGTTTCCCATTGTTCTACCCCAGCAGATACTCTTGATGAATAGCAGACCCACCCAAAGACCATTTACCGGTTCCTGCAACCCATCACCCATATGCTAATCTTGTTTACCCTTATGCTGATCATGTCGTGTCCTCCTACTCTCCACCCCTTCCTTGACGTTTTGCTCATGTAATAATGATGTATGGTGAAATGTATTCTGGGTTGTAGCGGGAAGTTTTAAAAGTCTCTGTCACCCTTTGTTCGGGGTTCAGTCTCTGTTACTCGAACCTGTTGCGCAATAAAGGATCTTGTCCTTGCTCCAACTGCTGGTCGCTGTCGTCTTTAGCTCCGTAGTACCACGGACCTCCTGTCCGAAGGGCCAGGTTGCTGAGAGGACTCGTGCCTGGGATTTTGCCGTATCATAACCCACCAGCGTCTCCTGAGCTGCAGAGACTCAGGTCTGAAAGAAGGAGGGACCTGAGTACTCGCAGGAGGAGTGCTCGCCTTCGGGCGAGACAGGGTGGTGAGTCGTCGGGGGATCGGGACTGGCCATTACCTCGTCAGAGATAAAAGGCTGCCGGACCCCGCCCCAGGTGGTGGGAGCAACATTGCTGTTTGCCTGATCCTGCCTGTGTTCCTGTCCCTGACCTTGCCTGGTTCCCTGCCTTGACTCTTCTGGACTGACTTCTAGCTGACTCTTCGAACCCCGGACCGGACCTGGACCTCGCTTCCCGGATACCCGCGGGCCAGCACAGTTTCTGCATGATGTGGGGTGGGGTGGTTTGACCTAAGGGAGGGAGAGAGAAGAGACCAGAGGGGGTGGCACCTGCAACACTTGCTCAGGGATCCGAATGTGCCCATGGGGATGAGCGAGAGAGATTGGCCCTGGCAGGGACTTGAATGCCAGCTGGGCAAAAAACAGAATGAAACAAAAACACCCAGTGGTGGTGGTCATAGCTGTCAACTTTCGGATTTGAAAATAAGGGATTTTTTCAAACTTTCGGATTTGAAAATAAGGGATGCCGCGAGGGCGGTGCAATGGCACCAAGTAGCCTCGCCACCCTGCGCTCCAGAGGCTGTGCGCGAACGGGTGAGCGAAAGAGCGAGCGCGTAGACGGCAGGCAGGCTGTCTGTCTGGTTGGGCGTGAGGGTCTGGCTGCACAAGGCATGCAAGCTCCGCCCCCAGTCGGTCTCAGACTCCTTACTGGCAGCCGAGCAACGCAGCTGAGGAGCCTCCCTGGACGGCAGGGAGGGAGAGGAGCTGCTTCCTTTGAAATCCGGGAAATTTAAGGGATATCAACAATCCAGGATAGCAGCGGGAAACGGCATTGGAATAAGGGAGTTTCCCGCAAAAAAAAGGAGGGTTGACAGCTATGGTAGTGTTGCTGGTGGAGATCAAAATGCCTACTAAAGGGAGGACACAGAGGGCATTGAGAACCAGTGTGGTACAGTGGTTAGAGTGTTGGACTAGGACACGGGAGATCAGGGTTCGAATCCCCACCAGGCCATGAAGCTCACTGGGTGACATTGGGCCAGACATTGTATTCTTTCAGTCTCATCTACCTCACAGGGTTGTTGTGGAGATTACCTCAGGAGGGGGAGAACCTTGAGCTGGTGCTTTATAAATTCAGCAAATAAATAAATAAAACTCTTAGCTTGCTGGAGCCTGCATTGTGGAGTTCAAATTAGTGACTGAATTATTATCCGGAGCCTTACAGCTCTGTAGCCTTACAGCTCTCCTCCACATGCAGCTGCTGGGTGAACTTGGGCTAGTCACACTTCTCTGAAGTCTCTCAGCCCCACTCACCTCACAGTGTGTTTGTTGTGGGGGAGGAAGGGAAAGGAGATTGTTAGCCGCTTTGAGACTCCTTCGGGTAGTGATAAAGCGGGATATCAAATCCAAACTCTTCTTCTTCTTCTTGTGAGTTTGGAACCATTCAGGCATCAGAAAACCCTGTGCATCTGCCTCAGACCATCTAGAAATCTGCTAGTAGATTCTTCTTCCACGCTGAGTTGCCTGAAGTTAAAAGGAAAGGAAAAGAGGAAGACTGAACAAATGAGGGAAGGGCAATTTCTGGATAACAGGTTTGACTTGCAAATACCACCCACTCATGGTTGGGCAAAGAGAGGAGACGTTGGCACGCTGACAAAAGCAGGTTCCTCAGAAGGGAGGTTTGGGCTTTGGGCAAGTTTGCCTAGGCCTTCTGCTCTCTCTGTGTGTGAGAGAGACGGAGAACCTATGCAACTCGGATGTATACTGTCTAATAGTAAAATACTCATCACTCTGACGGGTGGTATCGGAACCAGCCCTGCCATGGGGCAAAGTAAGGCAGCTGCCTCAGGCGGTAGATGCTGTGGAGTGGGCAATAGCAGCTAGACGTTTGAGGGCACAGCTGTGTGGGGCAACTTGATCTGCCTTGTACTACCCTGCTGGCCTCACATGCAGTGAAAGACATTGTCATCCCATCACCAGAGTTTGTGGCTGGTCTCATCAGCTCCCTAGAATGGGAGGGGGCACCATCTTGCCCTTTGCCTCGGGTAGCAAAATGTATTGGACCAGACCTGGGTGGTATATATGAGAGTCTGCATGTCCATGAGTGTAGGACAAGCAATATATTCTGTTTCCAATTTCAATTCCTTTCCGAGCTCAGTTTAAACTGCTGGCTTTGCTTTACAAAGCCATATACAGCTATCTTCTGGGTCATCTCTCTCTCTCTCTCTCTCTCTCTCTCCACCTTGCTTAGAAAGCCAAGGTAATTTTAATCTGTTTTAGTATTTTAACTTTCATATGTTTTAAAGTAGGATTGTATTTTTTAAAAAATAGATTTTTCTCTTTTAACTTTTGCAAACTGCTTTGAGTTTTGTGTGTGTTTCTAATCAAGCGGTGTGTAAGTTTTACGAAATAAAATAAACAAATCACCCGAGACTCTTTTCTGTGTGCCACCTCCAACAGGGGCAGCAACAAGAGAACAGGTATTTTCATTGATGGTAAAAGTTGATGCATTCCAGTCAGGCAAAAGTACTCCACGAAGATATGAAATATGGCTGCTGAGGGGTGTGGTCTGTGGAGAGGGGTGTGGCTGAGGAGGGGTTTGCGACATGGGGGAGAGTACCCAAGGCCAGATGGAGAGGCCTGGGGTAGATAATTTGGCCCCAGGCCTGAGATTCCACATCCCTGCTCAGTCCAAAGGGACTCCTCCATCCATGCAGGCTGCCCAATTGCCCCTTCCAATTGAAATGGGCAATAGAGGCTTCTGAGTTGGTCTAGGGCAGGGGTAGGCAACCTAAGGCCCGTGGGCCGGATGCGGCCCAATTGCCTACTTAATCCGGCCCGCAGACAGTCCGGGAACCAGCGTGTTTTTACATTAGTAGAATGTGTCCTTTTATTTAAAATGCATCTCTGGGTTATTTGTGGGGCCTGCCTGGTGTTTTTACATGAGTAGAATATGTGCTTTTATTTAAAATGCATCTCTGGGTTATTTATGGGGCATAGGAATTTGTTCATATTTTTTCCCCAAAATATAGTCCAACCCACCACATGGTCTGAGGGATGGGGGACCGGCCCACGGCTGAAAAAGGTTGCTGACCCCTGGTCTAGGGCTTTTTCTGAGCAACAGCAGTAGACACAGTGTCTGCTTCTCCGTTTGTGACTCCCACCTCATGATTTCTGGCTCCTGGGCTATGACTCCTGGCTTTTACTCCTCAAGTTGCCTATGGACACAGTCTGCTGGGATACTTCTCCTACTCTTGAGAATCTTCAGTCATCAAGGTTTGCGCAGGAGAACTTGACTATGTATTCTCCATCCCTTGCTTCAGTTGTTCCATCTCTTGCTTTGGTACGAAGGATCATTGGCCTTGCTCTTCCCTCGTCTGCCCAGATACCCAAGTTATAAAGTGCATAATGGCATAGCAGTTTGATGCAACTAGCCCTCTAGAAGCATCTTAATCCTCAGGGATGTGTAGGTACAGATGAGCTTACCATTTGATAGCTCCTTAGAGCATTAGGATGGCGGCTTGTTCAGGAGATCCATCATGAATACGCCCGGTGTACTCATATAAATGAAGAATAGGCAGGGTTTTTCATTTAACCAAGATGGAGATGATTCATCCCCCAATAGCAAGCAGTCCACCCACCTCTCCAAAGGAAGTGAGATATTGCAACTCTGCTCTTAAAGCTGTTCTCAGAGAGTCACGAGCTTTTGGGAGCTAGATGTCTTTAAGTCGTAGAAACTGCCAGAGCAAACACTTTCCTCAATCGCGTGCAGCTCTGCCAAGTCATCGTGGTAACATCACCTCTTTCCCATCTGATACTTGGGGGGAAGAAATCCAGAGGACCCAGGAAGAGTTTCCCCAAGCCCATTACCAGGAAGTTAGGAGCTGTGCAGACTATTTTCATCAGCTGTTGTGACAGGAGAGACCTCAGATTTATTCAGTGACCATCGTGCAAGGTGAGCATAGATGGGAAGATCTTCAAATGCATTGGCAGAGTTTTATGTGCCCCCAGAGTCATCGTTTGTGGAGGAAAGGATCTGTAGCAGGGGTGGAGAACCTCAGGCCTGGGGGGGGCCAAATGTGGCCTGCCAGATGCCATGGACTGGTTGGACGCAGAGGAATGGTGGGAGGAACCAGCTGGGGAACCACCACGGGACAAAGGCTCAGAGCCTGGAGAGCAGTGGTGGGACAACGATGAGTTGTCAGAGGGAGAAGACTGAGAAGCTGGGAGAATCTGTGGCAGAGAGAAGTTCAGAATCAGAGGCAGAAGCTGAAGTAGGCAAGTGGAAGGAGGGAGGCCAAGAGGCAGAGATGAGTCAGGTTGGAGAAGAGTCTTGCTGTGACTCGCTTTGTCTCCCAGGACCAGGAGAGGCATGAAGAGGGCAGAGGAGAAGTTAACTTCATGCAGGCGCAGTCTCTGATTGCTTGGAAAAAAGCTCTGGAGAGGAGGGCTCTTTGCTGTTGATGCTAGTTCTCAAGCTTTACTGTTCTGTACCCCACACAAGCTCCCTGCAATATTGAGCTTGGGCGGTTGCCTTGCCTTGGCTCTGGACCATGTTTTGGACCTAGACATGCTTGATTTTTGTTTGTTTGGGCTTCGCTGGCCCTGGAACCTTGCCCTCGCTGGAGAGTGTTTTGCTAATATGCTTATCCTTCCTGACACCAGCATGCATTTCAAACAGTGCTGGTTTGTGAACTGGACAAAATGAATGGCTGCAATGAAAGGTGGAAGAAGGCTTTGGCTCCAACATGTGACCAGCTACTTTCTCAAGGTCCCCTAGAATGCAAGGAGAGCCCTGTTGCTGGATCAGGCCAATGACCCATCTAGTCCACCATCTTGTACTTACAGTGGCCAACCAGATGCCTTCAGGAAGCTCAGAAACAGGACCCAAGTGCATCATCATCATCATCATCATCATCATCATCATCATTTATTTATACCCCAGCCACTCTGGGCGGCTCCCAACCAAATATTAAAAACACAATAAAACATCAAACATTAAAATTTTCCCTAAACAGGGCTGCCTTTAGATGTCTTCTAAAACTCAAGTAGTTGTTTATTTCCTTGACATCTGAAGGGAGGGTGTTCCACAAGGTGGGTGCCACTGCCGAGAAGACCCTCTGCCTGGTTCCCTGCAACCTCACTTCTTGCAGTGAAGGAACCACCAGAAGGCCCTTGGAGCTGGACCTCAGTGTCTGGGCTGGACGATGGGGGTGGAGACGCTCCTTCAGGTATACTGGGTGAAGGCCGTTTAGGGTTTTAAAGGTCAGCACCAACACTTTGAATTGTGCCCAGAAACGTACAACACAACAGTGCTCTCCTCACCTGCTATTCTCCACAATGAGTATTCGGTGGCCTACTGGCTCTGACAATGGAGAAAGTACATAGGCACTGTGGCTAGTAGCTACCGATGGCTTTATCCTGCATGCATTTGTCTAATCTTCTTTTATAGCCATCCAAATCCATCACCTCTTGTGGGAGCGAACTCTATAATGTCAGTGTTCTGCTATCAGTGAGCAACAGCCTGCTCAGTCACCAGTGAATCATTCTACTGTTTGCCTCATTATATGAGCCAAGTTCTCTCCAAACACCATAATATTAGGATTAAGGAGGATAGTGATTTCAAGTGTTTGGATGGTGATGCAAATGGGATAAATACCCAACAGATGGATTCCAGGACGGAATGGGAAAACATCTCATTGACAAAACTCTGGAGACTTTGGAATATGTCAAGATCATACAGTGGTGACTTCATCTGCTTGGATGTTTCCCTCTTTTGGCATCACCAATTCTGAGGATAGAGACAAGGAACCTGTGGCCCTCCAGATTTTGCTAGACTAGATTACTGCAATGCGTTATACATAGGGCTGCCTCTGAAGATGGTTTGGAAACTTCAGCTAGTGCAGAATTCAGCGGCCAGGTTGCTCACCGGAGCAAGAAGGTTTGAGCATATTACACTGATCCCGGTCCGACTGCACTGGCTACCAATTAGTTTCCAGGCACAATTCAAAGTGCTGGTTTTGACCTATAAAGCCTTAAGCAGCTCAGGACCGCAATACCTCAAGGGCCACCACTTTCCATATGAACCTACCCGGACCCTGAGATCATATTCTGGGGCCCTTCTTTGCGTGCCTCCTCCTTAAGAGGTCTGGAGGGTGGCAACATGAGAACGGGCCTTTTCTGCAGTGGCTCCCCATCTGTGGAATGCTCTCCCCAGGGAAGTTTGCCTGGTGCCTTCATTACACACCTTTAGGATACTGACAAGCTGGAACGTGTCCAGAGGAGGGCAACCAAAATGGTCAAAGGCCTGGAAACGATGCCTTATGAGGAACGGCTTAGGGAGCTGGGTATGTTTAGCCTGGAGAAGAGAAGGCTAAGGGGTGATATGATAGCCATGTTCAAATATATAAAATGATGTCATATAGAGGAAGGAGAAAAGTTGTTTTCTGCTGCTCCAGAGAAGCGGACACGAAGCAATGGATTCAAACTACAAGAAATAAGATTCCACCTAAACATTAGAAAGAACTTCCTGACAGTAAGAGCTGTTTGACAGTGGAATTTGCTGCCAAGGATTGTGGTGGAGTCTCCTTCTTTGGAGGTCTTTAAGCAGAGGCTTGACAGCCATCTGTCAGGAATGCTTTGATGGTGTTTCCTGCTTGGCAGGGGGTTGGACTGGATGGCCCTTGGGGTCTCTTCCAACTCTATGATTCTATGATTCCAGGTGCCAGGCAAAATCGCTCCTTTGTAACCAGGCCTTGGGTTAATTTGATTGACATCCTATGCCCTTTTAAAATGTGGTTTTTGGTGTGTGAGTGTGTTATTGGGTTGTTGTTTTGATTTTGATTATATATTTTGTGGTTTTATATTTTGATTTTGTTCTGTGAACCACCCTGAGACCTCCAGGTATAGGGTGATATAGATAGATGATAGATAGATAGTTGATAGATAGATAGATAGATAGATAGATAGATAGATAATAGACTACAGCTCCCATCATCTCTGACCATTGATCATGCTGGCTGGGACTGATAGGGTTTGGAGGCCAGCACTGTATCCACTTCGCCTATCCACTTTCTCCAAACCATGAATAATTTTATACCTCTATCCCAGGCATAGGCAAACTCAGCCCTCCAGCTGTTTTGGGACTACAACTCCCATCATCCCTCACCACTGGTCCTGTTAACTAGGGATGATGGGAGTTGTAGTCCCAAAACAGCTGGAGGGCCGGGTTTGCCTATGCCTGCTCTATCCTGTCAAATTTTGTACACTCCCCATGCAATGATTCCAAATCTGTGCAAATTTTTGGTCACGAGCCTGTGCAAGGAACTGTAGTCTTAAACTACACAGGACTAGAAACGCAGTTTTTCGCAGCTCTGTCTCAAAATTGCCAAGGTGGCTGAAGCTTTCGGACGTGCAGAGATCACAGCGATTGCCTCTTGTAACTGGTGGTTTAGGCTGTAAATCTGGGCTCTGTCCCAGCTTCCCCAATGAGCACAAAAAAATAGCCATTGGCTCAGGGATTTAATTTTGGTTCAGTGTGTACAATGGACAGCAGCAAATCCTCACGTAGCCTCACGCAGGAAGCACAGTATTGGTTTTCTTAGTCAAGATAAATTAAGTTTGAATAAGGAAACTAATTCAAATTGACCATTTGAGGGTTGTTGGTTTTTTTTGGAAGAAGCTGAAACACAGTTTGCAAATGTTTGTCGCTTGGGTTTCTTTCTACATATCTAATTGCTTTGCCAAATGTTGCAACATCAGGCAGGGCAGGGAATTGAATTACACCAGCTACATCTGCCTCCCGGGAAGTTCAGGACTCTCTCGAGACCTCACTTTACACAATCACTTATTTCATATGATCCTCACCTGATCCCCAACGGTGCTTCTCCACAAAAGATTACACTCTAAGTGTCTCGCAGCCCATAAAAAGTAAATCAGCCATGACAATGAATAGCAGAACATCTCAGCGTTTCCAAACATCTCCCTGACAACTCACTTTGTAAAGAGTCGAGCTGCAAGACCTTTAACCCCATTTGAGTCCTTAATGTTCCAAGCGCAAGAATCTGGAGAAACATTGGTTTCAAGTATTTACACGTTATGAACAGAAATAGACATTAGCTCTACTGAAAGTTTTAATATGATATGGAGAATGGACATGAACTCAAAGCAGTGGGGCCTCCTCCCTCCCTCCCTCCCTCCCTCCCTCCCTCCCTCCCTCCCTCCCTCCCTCCCTCCCTCCTCCCCACTTCCTTCCTTCCTTCCTTCCTTCCTTCCTTCCTTCCTTCCTCCCTCCCTCCCTCCCTCCCTCCCTCCCTCCCTCCTCCCCCTTCCTTCCTTCCTTCCTTCCTTCCTTCCTTCCTTCTCCCCTCCCTCCCTCCCTCCCCCTTCCTTCCTTCCTTCCTTCCTTCCTTCCTTCCTTCCTCCCCCTTCCTTCCTTCCTTCCTTCCTTCCTCCCTCCCTCCCTCCCTCCCTTCCTTCCTCCTCCCCCCTTCCTTCCTTCCTTCCTTCCTTCCTTCCTTCCTTCCTTCCTTCCTTCCTTCCTTCTCCCCTCCATCCCCCTCCCCGCTCCCTCCCTCCCCCCCTCCCTCCCTGGAATGTGTGTATAACCTTTCTCACTCCAAAGACCCCATGTTCTTTTGAACAATCTTCCAAGATGCCAGTAGTGGGCAGGGCAGAGGCAAAAGTAGGCGGAGCAACAAGTGTAAATTGTAGATTAGTTTCTTCACCCACCTTCCGGTCCTCCATCGAGGCAAGCCAGCATGGCAGGCATACCAGTTAGAGTGTTGGACTATGGCCTGGGTGATCAAGGTTCGAATTCCCACTCAGCCATGAAGCTCACTGGATGACCTTGGGCCTGTCACCATCTCTTAGCCTAACCTACTTCACAGGGTTGTTTTGAGGATGAAACATGGAGGAGGAGAACATCACCTTGAGCTCATTGGAAGAAAAAAGGTAGAAGATAAATGCAATAAATAAATAAATAAGCAAGAGAAATGACCACCATTTAGGGATGCACTTCAGCCAGGCAAAGCTATTTGGGGTGTGGAGTAGGACCAATGGGTGTGGCTTGAGGAGAGTTCTTAGGGCCAGTCAAACATTTCAACATCCAATAAAGCCAACAGCTCAAGGCAAGAGCAGAGGGGAAATGCATAAATATAAAAATCAATTCTGATCAATCAAGTCCAAAACTGTGTCTCCAAATTCTACCTAAAACAGAATGAAACTGGAAGCTCTGAAAATCTGAAACTGGGAGGAGGCAGATTACCACAATACTTTCCCCAGATGATGCAATGATATATCCAACGTACAGATTATCATGCAAATTTAAGACTGGGTTGTCTATATTATGCTGCAACTTTGAGTGAAATCTAGATTTGTGGGACCAGTTGTTATGCTTATTAAGTCCCTTTGGGTTGCGTCCAATAAGTTTAATAAATAAAAATAAGCAGACATATGACTACAGTACCCATGATGCAGTACCCATGACGAATACTTGAGCTAAGTATGCAGGCACGAAAACATCCTGGACCTATAGATCAGGCATCGGCAAATGCGACCCTCCAGATGTTTTGGGACTACAACTCCCATCATCCCTAGCTAACAGGACCAGTGGTCAGGGATGCTGGGGAGTGTAGTCCCAAAATATCTGGAGGGTCGAGTTTGCCTATGCCTGCTAGAAATGAAGTGAGGGAACTAGTGCTAATGATGCAAGCTGAATTCTGAACAGCACCTGAGCCATTTCTGAATATGGCCTGAAAGTCCTTTAAGAGGCCTGTCCACATTTTTATTTTATTTTATTTTATTTTATTTTATTTTATTTTATTTTATTTTATTTTATTTTATTTTATTTTATTTTATTTTATTTTATTTTATTTTATTTTATTTTATTTTATTTTATTTTATTTTATTTTATTTTATTTTATTTTATTTTATTTTATTTTACAATCTTTGAATACAGATCAACTAGCCTCTCTGCAGTAGCGTGAACAGCTTCTGGTCACTTCCCTGTCTTGCCTTCTGCTTTATGGCTTTATTAGCATGCGGTTGTTTCAAAGGACTCGTTTAGGAATTCTGGCAGGCCGGCTCCCTTCACTGCTGAGGAAAAAGTTGATTGAGGGCAGAGGTATTCTTGGGAGAGAGTGAGAAGCAGCCTTTGAGTCCAAAATCTAATTGCGGCATCGCCGAAGGGAAGCACAGCCTTCTCTGTAGGACAAAGTCACACGCCGTACTGTCCCATAACAGATGGCAAAGAAAGCAATCAGCTTAATCACCGTTTGGAGGAACATCCTCGTCAGCAGAAGGGAGTTGAGGGTTGATGGCTCTGGCTTCATTCTATGAAGTCTAGCAATGTCACTCTTGCAGGCGTGGAATGCACAGAAATAGCAAGATACTAAGGAAGGGTAATTTTGGGAGTGGCAACATAGATGCTGCTCTCTTGATGCTGCTCTCTTGATGTTCTTTGGCTGTCTGCTGGCTCTCAGCCAGCAGCACATGGGCTCAATCCCCATATGGGATAAGCCCACACTCTCTTCTGTAACTACAAGCTAAAGCCTGCCTTTGGGATCATGCTGTGAACTGAATGTAAGTAAACCTCTTATTAACTTTCAGAGAAGTCTGTTGTGTCTTTATTCTTTTAAAGAGGGAATTAAAGGGGAATTCACCAGGAACAATCCAATCTGGACAAGCCAGATTGAATGGCTTAACTCAAGAGAGTCTAACCTTTTTCAGTCGTGGGCTGGTCCACTGTCCTTCAGACCATGTGGTGGGCCGGACTATGTTTTTTGGGGGAAATGAATTAATTCCTATGCCCCACAAATAACTCAGAGATGCATTTTAAATAAAAGCACTCTACTCATGTAAAAACACCAGGCAGGCCCCACAAATAACCCAGAGATGCATTTTAAATAAAAGGACACATTCTACTCATGTAAAAACACGCTGCTTCCTGGACCGTCCATGGGCCGGACTGAGAAGGTGATTGGGCCGCACCCTGCCCACGGGCCTTAGGTTGATTACCCATGGTCTAACGAATCTACCAACTAGCTTCCTGCAATATACAGGGGAATGTACTCTCCTACCAGCTCACTAGCATGAGTGAGGAAGGATAATATTTAATCAATATATCCTCTCCTACTATCCACAACATTCCCACACCTTTGAGGTATAGGTTCTAGTCTTTGTGGTTTAAAGTTTTAGAACATATGGTAGTAGAGGCCATGGGTGCAGCTACAGTGGAAGAATCTTGCTTGCAGGCTTCATATGTAACCAGGCTGACTGTCTACCAGCTCCATCCAGTATGTCGGCTGAGACTCTATCTGCCTGCGCACTGTCTTGGCAGAGTGGTGCATGCTCTGGTTATCTCCCACTTCAGCTGCTGCAATGTGGGGCTACCTTTGAAGGTGACTTGGAAGCTACAACTAATCCAGAATGCAGCTGCCAGACTGGTGACTGGGAGCGGCCGCCAGGACCATATAACACCAGTCCTAAAGGATCTTCACTGGCTTCCAGTATGTTTCCAAGCACAATTCAAAGTGTTGGTGCTGACTTTTAAAGCCCTAAACGGCCTCGGCCCAGTGTACCTGAAGGAGCGTCTCCACCCCCACTGTCCATCCCAGACACTGAGGTCCAGCTCTGAGGGCCTTCTGGCGGTTTCCTCACTGTGAGAAGTGAAGCTACAGGGATCCAGGCAGAGGGCCTTCTCAGTAGCGGCACCCACCCTGTGGAATGCCCTCCCATCAGATGTCAAGGAGATAAACACAACGTTTAGAAGACATCTGAAAGCAGCCCTGTTCAGGGAGGTTTTTAATGGTTGATGTTTTAATATTTTGTTGGGAGCCGCCCAGAGTGGTTGGGACAATCCAGTCAGATGGGTGGTGTCAGGGATCTGCCAGCCCCTGCCAGTCCAGCTCTGAGTGTTTATAGAGAGCCGCAGCCTGTGTTAACAACAGATTCATCTTCGAGTGAATCTAGCAATCCAGTCTCGGGGGAGGAGCAGTTAGTGGCTGGGAGCCAGGGAGTGCCAGGTGTCCAGAGAGATAGTGAGAGGCCTGGCACCACCCAGCAGACTCGCGCGGAGGGGGAAACGTCAGTTCCGGCGCATATATCACGTAGGAGCAGCAATTTAGGATGCCGAGACTTTGGTGTTGGCACCAAAACAGGAGGGAGGCACTTCCGGATTCTGCTTCTGACTGAGCAGTTATGATAAGACTGAGCTCTGCACTGTAAATAGTTTGGCACTGAATAAAAAGGCTAAAAGACAAATGGCTCGGTCATTCTATTTAACAACCGATAAGAGAACCTGACAGGTGGCATATAAATAATAACATTATTATAATATTATTATTTTTATATGATCTAATCCATCTTCTTAAGAGCAGAAGAACCCTAGTCTTCTTAGCTAGTCTAGCACCCTGTTCTCACGGTGGCCAATCAGATGCCCCTGGGGAGCCCAAAACAGAACATGTGTGCAACAGGAGAGCATCAAAATAGCCTTGTTGGATAAAGCCAATGGACCACCCAGCATCCTGTTCTCACGGTGGCCAACCAGATGTCTATGGGAAACCTGCAAACAGGACCTAAATGTAACAGAGCTCTAACTACTTGTGATTCCCGGCAGCTGGCATTCAGAAGAATGCTACCTCCCACACTGGCAGTAATACAAAGACATTGCGGCGAGTAAACACTGATAGCCTTGTCTTCCAGGTTGACCTGGTTTAAAATAGGACCCTATGCTCCTCTGCATCAGGTGGCAGGGGAGCTGAAGGTTGCAAAATGGACTATACCATGGGGAACTGGTTTTTAACCCCCCCCCCCATTACCACTGTTTAGCGGGTGATCATTAGCATTGTAAAGCAGGGAAACGAACATTCGGTGTGAAAACGGCATGCAGTGTTTACAAAGTAAAACAAAAAAGCAAACAGCATAATCATGCAATAATGGCTGCTTTGCGTTAGATAAGGCAGTCCCTGGAACACCAAACCGCAATTTTGTGTTGTAAATATACTTCTAATTTCTCTTCAGTGCAGATGCAAAGAGAGTTAGCATAAGAGTTACATATTAATCCCTAGTCTCTCCCCCTCCCCCCCTCAAAAAAGGAAAGAAAGATGGGAATGGGATGGGAAAAGGATAGGGAATGAGCATGTCAGCTGACCAAATTACAATCCCTGGCTGATCACTGCTGGAAACAGAATGCTGGTCTGTGAACCCTTGATCCAAGAGACCTCCTCTTTGTGTCATTGCCTCAAGTACACTGCCATAGCCGGAGGTGATGGGATGAAATGGCAATCAAAACAGCTACTGCTTGCATCTCTCAGCCACCTGCAAATATGTCTTCTGTGTCTGGGTGGATGGAAGAAAAATCTCTTCTCCAATCTTTAGTCTGAATTTGGGGACAGCAGGGTATTGGAAGCATGCTCAAAGGGCATTTTCACCAGTTGCACAAGGTTTTATGTAATGCATTCTTCGATTAAATACCAGAGGCTCCATCAGTATAAAGGTAAAGGTAAAGGGACCCCTGGCCATTAGGTCCGGTCACGGATGACTCTGGGGTTGTGGCGCTCATCTCGCTTTACTGGCCGAGGGAGCCGGCGTACAGCTTCCAGCTCATGTGGCCAGTATGACTAAGCCGCTTCTGACGAAACCAGAGCAGCGCACGGAAATGCCGTTTACCTTCCCGCCAGAGCGGTACCTATTTATCCACTTGCACTTTGACGTGCTTTTGAACTGCTAGGTTGGCAGGAGCGGTGACCGAGCAATGGGAGCTCACCCCGTTGTGGGGATTCGGACCACCGACCTTCTGATCGGCAAGCCCTAGGCTCTGTGGTTTAACCCACAGCACCACCCGCGTCCCTTCCATCAGTAGCTTTTGAAGAAGCACTTCCTTTTATCTGTTTCTGCTGGCTTTTGAAGGCACACCTCGATCACTTGACCCTGAATCTCTTGCTTTAATTGCTGTGCTGTTTTAATATGACTCAGTCCACGTTTGAATTATGTATGTTTGAGTGTTAATGCTTTGATGGGATCGTTTTATTCTGCATTTTTAGAGCTGTATTTTTTATTCAGTATGGTTAGAACGTGGTGCTGATAACAAGGTCGCTGGTTTGATCCCCATATGGGACAGCTGAAGATTTATGCATTATCCTTTTAACCCCCCCCCTTTTTTTGCAAATTTTGGGAAAGGTGCTCCAGGAGTGTAAAGCTACATGTCCATAGAAGAGCTTGTGCTGAATGCACAGAATTCAGGATCCTTCCCTTTGCCCTTTATTTACATGTTCAGGAAATTTAATTTTTTGTTTGTTGTTTTGTTGTTGTTTAGTCGTTTACTCTTCGTGACCCCATGGACCAGAGCACGCCAGGCACTCCTGTCTTCCACTGCCTCCCGCAGTTTGGTCAGACTCATGTTGGTAGCTTCGAGAACACTGTCCAACCATCTCATCCTCTGTCGTCCCCTTCTCCTTGTGCCCTCAATCTTTCCCAACATCAGGGTCTTTTCCAGGGAGTCTTCTCTTCTCATGAGGTGGCCAAAGTATGGGAGCCTCAGCTTCAGGATCTGTCCTTCCAGTGAGCACTCAGGGCTGATTTCCTTCAGAATGGATAGGTTTGATCTTCTTGCAGTCCATGGGACTCTCAAGAGTCTCCTCCAGCACCATAATTCAAAAGCATCAATTCTTCGGCGATCAGCCTTCTTTATGGTCCAACTCTCACTTCCATACATTACTACTGGGAAAACCATAGCTTTAACTATATGGACCTTTGTCGGCAAGGTGATGTCTCTGCTTTTTAAGATGCTGTCTAGGTTTATCATTGCTTTTCTCCCAAGAAGCAGGCATCTTCTAATTTCGTGACTGCTGTCACCAGCTGCAGTGATCATGGAGCCCAAGAAAGTAAAATTTCTCACTGCCTCCATTTCTTCCCCTTCTATTTGCCAGGAGGTGATGGGACCAGTGGCCATGATGTTAGTTTTTTTTATGTTGAGCTTCAGACCATATTTTGCGCTCTCCTCTTTCACCCTCATTAAAAGGTTCTTTAATTCCTCCTCACTTTCTGCCTTCAAGGTTGTGTCATCAGCATATCTGAGGTTGTTGCTATTTATTCCGGCAATCTTAATTCCGGCTTGGGATTCATCCAGTCCAGCCTTTTGTATGATGAATTCTGCATATAAGTTAAATAAGCCGGGAGACAATATACAGCCTTGTCGTACTCCTTTCCCAATTTTGAACCAATCAGTTATTCCATATCCAGTTCTAACTGTAGCTTCTTGTCCCACATAGAGATTTCTCAGGAGACAGATGAGGTGATCAGGCACTCCCATTTCTTTAAGAACTTGCTATAGTTTGCTGTGGTCGACACAGTCAAAAGCTTTTGCGTAGTCAATGAAGCAGAAGTAAATGTTTTTCTGGAACTCTCTAGGTTTCTCCATAAGGAAATTTAATTAATGAAGGTGAAAACAAGACTGCAGCAAAACAGCCACACAGTTATTATCTCTGCAAAAACCCACCTTTATTTAGGGTTTGGGGAAGCTTGTTTGCCTCTGTGCAAAGGATTCTCAAACTCAACCTGAAAAATGTTGTGTTCAAACAAACATGTGCCATTTTCTTTAAAATTCAGTCCCTTCCCCTTACACACAGAATAAATTGCCATCCGTTAAACAGCTGCTGAGAAAGACCTCAGGGCTGAAACGAATTTGGCACTTTACATGGATTCCCCCCCCCCTTTAATGAGCATGTATTAATTTTCACCCAATTTACTCCAATTAATGGAAGCATTTATGCTGAAGTGTCTAATGATGTGGGCAAAAGTATATCTGTTTGGAAATGTGTGTCTGTGTGTTAATTATACATTAAAATGACAATCTTTTAAACAGTGCTTAATGATACATTTCTGAAGTGTTTTATCAGCATAATTCAGCTGCAATGAAATAATACTAATAATCAATAGCAATAATAATAATTTCTTCTTTGGAAAAGGAATCTTCTAGAGTTATAGCCAGCCAACCTCACCCTGAAAGAAGAGTATGCAGTTTGCTCAAAACAGCAGTTTTCAGAGAGTGTTATTTCCCTTTTCTGATTTACATATCTGTGCCATTTTGTAAGAAAAATAAATGAGCAGCTCAAATTCAGAGTTGTGGGGTACAGAGGGACTCTTTGATGAAGCCACATGCTCTGTGGCAGAACACATACTTTTCATGCCAATATTGTTTTTAACTCTGCCGGTGTTTTTAATTGTTGCAATTTTTACATATGAGGTTATGGAGTTGTTTTTAATGGCTGACATTCTCATTGTGAAATCTCTGTCCGATATTGTATGGGAAGTGATTCACACATGAGAATAAAATAAATTTGGAATATATTCTGAACTCCTCAAACTGGTTTCAATTGCAGCATTTTGAATATTTTTTGTAATGTTTTTTCATCCCCTTGAAATCTCCAATTTTGACCTTCGCAATCAGTGTATAACTCACACCAAAATCCAGATTGTGACATTTTTATTTATTGATTTTTCACATGCCCTTCATTCAAAGTCCTCTATTCTGCCAGGTTTTCTCCTTTTGGTATTTAATGCAATGCAAAAAAAGAATGCTAATTAGGGCCAAGGTTATTAACATCAGCCAATTAACATTCCAGAATCTTTGTGGAGCAATGAATGACTATTCTGTGTGCTTCTAATTAATGTGTTCATGTCTTTAGAATGACTTTCTATTTTTAAATAGTTTGGAGACATTAGACTCCAACCCCACATACCTGGGAGTAAGCCCCATTGAATCCAATAGGACTTACTTCTAAGTAAATGTGAGTAGGGTTGTGTGATGTTAGACTTCAGAATTAACCCGCACATTTTAGATCAATTTGGGGGACAACGTGACCAAGCAGCTTATTTTCAATTGGAAAGAGAAACACATGCTTAAATCTCCAGCGTCGGGATCAATCAGTCCCGAAAGTAGTTGGGGCATGACATTTTAATCCAGAAGAAATCCTTTTGTCTTGGCAAGTTGACTTTAGGTCCCAAATTCCGCTTGCACACTGGATAATTAATGCCTGTTGACTTGAGGTCTGCAAAAACAGGTCAACTTGGGTTGCAAACGAATGTGGCATATAGAGAAGCTGCCGACTGTTGACTTCAACAGTTAGCCTGCTGAAAAATCAGAACCATGGACAGCAGCACAAATCTTCTGGCAGCTTGCAATGCCTAGTCCAGGGGTCTGCAACCTTTAAGACAAAAAGAGCTACTTGGACCCGTTTCCGAAGAAAAAACAAAACCTGGGAGCCGCAAAACCATTGCGACATTTAAAACAAATATAACACTGCATATATTGTTTCTTACCTTAATGCTATATATACAGGATCGTGCAGTCAGCTGTCAAAAATGGAGGAGGAACCCCCAGCAATGGTGTGCAAGCTCCTATATAGAATTTTGAAATCCCCCCCTTGGAGTCCAGTCCACCCCCAGACACATCATCCTACATCACAGATACACCAGAACTACATCACAAATAGGGAGAGTCAGAGGAAGTAACCTGAGAATTCTCACACCTGTGCCATCTCTCCTTGACCCCTCCCAGACACACATTTCTGCAAAACTGGTTTCCTGCCCTGGCCAGGCAAGGCTAATGTAGAGCTAAGGACTATCCTTTGTTCTAGCCTGGGCCAAATCCACAAATTAAAGTGGAATGATATTCCCTTTGTGAGGGAAATGGCCCATCATCTAGCACTCAGGCAGAGCCTCCCCTTCCTTGCAGAGAAACAGCTTGTCAGTTTAGGAGTGAAAAAAAATGGTTCTTCTTGTGCTGCTTTATTCATTTTAATTAATTTTGTAAGCAGTAGCACTGGAAACTTTAGCAAGAGCACACTAAATCCTGAATTCTTTGATTACTGAAGAAGTTTCTCAGGATCCTCAGCCCTTGCAAAGGAACTACATGCCAGGGAACTCAATTTCCCAAGCTCCCTTGCAACGATGAATCCCGTCGGCATGAGGGAGGGGGGAAACAGCCCGTGCAACACACACACACACACACACAGTGACCAGCTGTGTGTCGGAAGGAGTTCTCCCTGCAATTGCCCATTGTCATTGAGATTTTGGGAGGGGGAGAAAGACGTTGTTGAGCTTTTTTTTCCTTTTTTGGCTGCTGATCACTAAGGCAGCAAGAGAGGCAAGTCAGCGCCGGGGTACTTAGAGCCTTTCCCTCCCCCTCTCTGATTCGCTCCTTCGCAGCCAGTACAGCGCCCGGAGCCGCGGCAAAGGTGTAAGAGAGCCACGTGCGGCTCCGGAGCCGCGGGTTGCCGACCCCTGGCCTAGTCCATGGGTAGGCAAACTAAGGCCCGGGGGGCGGATCCGGCCCAATCGCCTTCTCAATCCGGCCCACGGACTGTTTGGGAATCAGTGTGTTTTTACATGAGTAGATGTGTCCTTTTATTTAAAATGCATCTCTGGGTTATTTGTGGGGCATAGGAATTTGTTCATTTTTCTTTTTTTCTCTTTCAAAATATAGTCCGCCCCCCCCCAAGGTCTGAGGGACAATGGACCAGCCCCCTTCTGAAAAAGTTTGCTGACCCCTGGCCTAGTCCTTCTGCCACCCATATAATAATAATAATAATAATAATAATAATAATAATAATAATAATAATAATTTTTTATTTGTACCCCGCCCATCTGGCTGGGTCTCCCCAGCCACTCTGGGCGGCCTTCAACAGATATTAAAATACATCAAAATATCACAGGTTAAAAACTTCCCTAAAGAGGGCTGCCTTCAGGTATTTTCTGAATGTAGGATAGTTGTTGATCCCTTTAACCTCTGATGGGAGGGTGTTCCACAGGGCAGGCGCCACTACCGAGAAGGCCGTCTGCCTGGTTCCCTGTAGCTTTGCTTCTCGCAGTGAGGGAACCGCCAGAAGGCCCTCGGCGCTGGATCTCAGTGTCTGGGCTGAACAGTGGGGGTGGAGACGCTCCTTCAGGTATATAGGACCGAGGCCGTTTAGGGTTTTAAAGGTCAGCACCAACACTTTGAATTGTTCTCGGAAACGTACTGGGAGCCAATGTAGTTCTCTCAGGACCGGTGTTATGTGGTTCCAGCGGCCACTCCCAGTCACCAGTCTAGCTGCCACATTCTGGATTAATTGTAGTTTCCGGGTCACCTTCAAAGGTAGCCCCACATAGAGCGCATTGCAGTAATCCAAGCGAGAGATATCTAGAGCATGCACCACTCTGGCGAGACAGTCTGCGGGTAGGTAGGGTCTCAGCCTGCGTACCAGATGGAGCTGGTAGACAGCCGCCCTGGACACAGAATTAACCTGCGCCTCCATGGACAGCTGTGAGTCCAAAATGACTCCCAGGCTGCTCACCTGGTCCTTCAGGGGCACAGTTACCCCATTCAGGACCAGGGAGTTCCCCACATCCGCTCGCACCCTGTCCCCCCAAAACAGTACTTCTGTCTTGTCAGGATTCAACCTCAACCTCAATCTCAATCTGAATGACTTCCAAACCATCTCAATCTGAATGGCTTCCAAACGTGCCAGTCAAAAGGATGTATGAAGCTGTGATGTGAAGTGGCCAAGTCCTGGTTTTTGCCTGCTGCAGCAGATAAAACTGTGTCTGATCCGAACCGTGTTGCTATCTTGTTCCAATCTTAAAGTGGGGGACTTGGGAGAGGAAGACTCACAAAGTCTCCTCCTCCCTATTGAGATCAAAGGGAAAGGGATTTGGGCAGGTGGGTGGCCCCACCCACGTGTCAAATTTGGCCCAAGATGCAGATCCAGATGGTGACTGGGAGTGGCCACCAAGACCATATAGCACCGGTCCTGAAAAACCTACATTGGCTCCCAGTACGTTTCTGAGCACAATTCAAAGTGTTGGTGCTGACATTTAAAGCCCTAAACGGCCTCGGTCCTGTATACCTGAAGGAGCGTCTCCACCCCCACCGTTCAGCCCAGACACTGAGGTCCAGCTCCGAGGGCCTTCTGGCGGTTCCCTCATTGCGAGAAGCAAAGCTACAGGGAACCAGGCAGAGGGCCTTCTCGGTGGTGGCGCCCGCCCTGTGGAACGCCCTCTCACCAGATGTCAAGGAAATAAACAACTCTCTGACTTTTAGAAGACATCTGAAGGCAGTCCAGCTTAGGGAAGTTTTTAATGTTTGCAGTTTTATCATGTTTTTAATATTTTGTTGGCTGTCGCCAAGAGCGGCTGGGGAAATAACAACAACAATTTCCAAAGTCCATCTTTGTTGGATGTCCCTAATATCTTGTGTTATGAGAGAAGGGGAAACCTTTTTGTCTGCTCCCTTTCGCCATTATTTTATACACCTCTATCATGTCATCAGAACATAAGAACCTGCTGGATCATGCCAATGGCCCATCAAGCCCAGCATCCTGTTCTCACAGGGGCTGGCCAGTTGTCCATTATGGGAAACCTGCAAGAGTTCTCTCCTCTCCTGTGCCTTCTAGCAACTGGTATTGAGAAGCATTTCTGCCTCCAGCTGTGGAGGCAGAGAAGAGCCATCTGGCTGCAGTCCCTTATCCACCTTGGCTTATGCAAATTGTTAACAAGATCAAACAAATCGGCCTAAACCCCGAAGACCTCTTTAGTGGACCCTTGAATAAGGCAAGAACATCTATTACTCAGAGGCTTCTCGATATCAAACTGCAAAAAGAGGATGCCTTACTTCCTGAGAATTTGTTGTTGTTCAGTTGTTCAGTCGTGTCCGACTCTTCGTGACCCCATGGACCAGAGCACGCCAGGCACGCCTATCCTTCACTGCCTCTCGCAGTTTGGCCAAACTCATGTTAGTAGCTTCAAGAACACTGTCCAACCATCTTGTCCTCTGTTGTCCCCTTCTCCTTGTGCCCTCCATCTTTCCCAACATCAGGGTCTTTTCTAGGGAGTCTTCTCTTCTCATGAGGTGGCCAAAGTACTGGAGCCTCAACTTCAGGATCTGTCCTTCTAGTGAGCATTCAGGGCTGATTTCTTTAAGAATTGATAGGTTTGATCTTCTTGCAGTCCATGGGACTTTCAAGAGTCTCCTCCAGCACCATAATTCAAAAGCATCAATTCTTTGGCGATCAGCCTTCTTTATGGTCCAGCTCTCACTTCCGTACATTACTACTGGGAAAACCATAGCTTTAACTATATGGACCTTTGTCGGCAAGGTGATGTCTTTGCTTTTTAAGATGCTGTCTAGGTTTGTCATTGCTTTTCTCCCAAGAAGCAGGCGTCTTCTAATTTCGTGACTGCTGTCACCATTCCTGAGAATTACAGGTGTCTAAAATCTTGGCCCAACTTTTCAGCTGCCCCTTATTTATCTAATATTACTTATGAATCTTATAGATGGGCTTTTTCCAGAGCCCGATTTGAGGCACTGCCTACAGCTGTACTACACGGCAAATTCCTGCGGGTACCAATCCACGAGCGCCTATGCCCATGCATGACCAACAAGGTGGAATCTGTTACTCACATTCTTCTGTTCTGTGAATTTTATAGTGAAGAACGGTCTTGTCTTATATTACCCCTTTTATCAAAATTTAAACCCTTGCAATATTATCTGGAATTTATTCCTGAAATCCTACGCAAATTCCTTTTGGAAGACTCTTTGAGCTCAGTATCCTATGCTGTGGCCAAGTTTTGCACCTTAGCCATCAAAAAACGTAAATCGCTTCTACTGGAAAATATACTATAAATTTCTTTTGCGCCATTGGTTTTTTTCTAATCCTTAGGATTTTGATGCCTTGTAGCGATATTCTGATCGCTGGTTTAGAATTATACTGTACTGTATTATATTGCTGGCTTTTGCTGTAATAAACTGAGTTGAGATTGGTGGCCTCCACTGTCTCCTGCGGGAGTGAGTTCCATAGTTTAACTAAGTGCCACATGAAGAAATACTTCCTTTTATCTGTCCTGAATGCTCCCGCCCTGAACTCACCTTTTTGCTAAACCAAAAAGCTCCAAATGTGCCTTTGTCACTGGCCAGAAGTTCCCTCCACAGTGATCTCTTCCCCTCGTCTGGGTCCCATTGACAGAGCAATCTCCTGGAACCCAAAAGGAATGGAATGTAAAGAATCCATTTAGTCTCAGTTCTGACCTGGTCGTTTTCCTCTACTGCTGCTGCAACTTATTAATAAATCCCACTGCAACAGCACACCATTAACCTCTACCTGGGGAGATTTTCATTCACTCTCCCTTAGATGACGTTTTCAGCAAACAGGTCACGAACCAGGGAGCTACTCTTGTTAATGGAACCAGCCTTCATTGATGCCATGATTAATACAGGCTGGCGATTTACGCTAATGCAGACTCTACTCGTCTGCCAACGGATTGCAAGTGAGAAGTGGGAAAGGTTTTTTTGGTGTGTTGACTTGAGTTAATTTGCTCCCCTCCTTACACTTTGAGCGAGAAGGGGCAAACTTCAGGAAGGATATCCAAGTGATTCTTTAAGGAAAGTGTAAGTCTCTGAAACACAACTGAACTGGGAGTGGAAAAAAACCCTTCCTGGCACAAAGTTGCAACAACGTCATGTGCTTAGGTGATTTTGCACTCTGGGCTTAATGATGCTGGAATGCTCTAACTGACTGAGCTGCCATCACTATTGTTACCCCCCTCCCCCATATAATAATAATAATAATAATAATAATAATAATAATAATAATAATAATAATAATTTATTACTTGTACCCCACCCATCCGGCTGGGTCTCCCCAGCCACTCTGGGTGGCTTCCAACAAAGGTTAAAATACATTAAAATGTCAGACATTAAAAACTTCCCTAAACAGGGGTGCCTTCAGATGTCTTCTAAATCTCAGGCAGTTGTTTATCTCTTTGACATCTGGTGGGAGGGCGTTCCACAGGGCGGGTGCCACTACCAAGAAGGCCCTCTGCCTTATTCCCTGTAGCTTTGCTTCTCGCAGTGAGGGAACCGCCAGAAGGCTATCAGAGCTGGACCTCAGTGTCTGGGCAGAATGATGGGGGTGGAGACGCTCCTTCAGGTATACTGGGCCGAGGCCATTTGGGGCTTTAAAGGTCAGCACCAACACTTTGAACTGTGCTCGGAAACGTACCGGGAGCCAATGTAGGTCTTTCAGGACCGGTGTTATATGGTCTCGGCGGCTGCTCCCAGTCATGAATCTAGCTGCCACATTCTGGATTAGTTGTAGTTTCCGGGTCACCTTCAAAGGTAGCCCCACGTAGAGCGCATTGTAGTAGTCCAAGCTGGATGTTCACCTTAAGCTACTCAGTGAATTTATGGCAGAAGCGAGATTCGAACCTGGGACTGATTTGCAGCTGTGAGCCTGCTGGATCAGCCCAATGGCCCCTCTAGTCCAGCATCCTGTTCTCACAGTGGCCAACCTATGGCAAAAATCCTCAAGAAGGATTCAAGCACATGAGCCCTCTTCCCTCCTGAGGTTCCCAGCCAATGGTATTCAGAAGCTTTGCTGCCTCCGACCATCTGCAGGTTGCAATTTGCAAGTACAAGATACGGCTTTTTGAGAGAGGCTTGGAAGACACAGTGTGATGGGAAGAGAGGTAAGGAAGCCCTAGCGTATTCAAAGAACCCATTGCATGGTTCTTACATCCATCCAAGCCCACCGATCTCAGAAAGTCCTTTTCCGCTGCTCAGTCCAGCAGCATCTCAGCTACGGCTTAAGTGGATGATAGTTGAACACCTCATTCCCCTTGAGAGGTCAGTTCATTGCCACAGAATAGATTCAAAGAGTGAGAAATGGGAGGTTGGGAAAGTCAGCAGGGAAATGTCTCTCTTTAAGGCTGCTGTGATGGTTTGAATAAAAATTGACCTGGCGCTAAGAAGGTTTGATGTCTCTGTTTATCCCCCCACAGATGAAACTCAAAAGGCCCAATATGGCTTTATTTTGCTTAATGTGGTGACCGTGGACAGCGCTTAGTTCTGATTCAGTTTATTCCCCCTTGATGCAATTATGGTTCAGAGGAAAGGGCACAGCCGGTTCCTGCTTTGCAACATGCGGCTGACTTCTCCTTTGGAAATAGCAACCTGAGCCTAACAAAAATTTGTCCTTTTCTTTAAAAACACACACACACACACACACACACACACACACACACACACAAAAACACCCAAGCCCCATTCTATTAGTAATATTCTTTATTACGGTCACCGACCAGCATAGTAAAAAGCATTACATCCTCAATATTTGAATTTTGGTATAAACTAGTGTATCTTATCTAAAAACTAAAATATCTTATCTAAAAGGGATCAAGCATCCTTGGATCCTTAGGTTATATTAATTATTTACTATTCACTACAAATTAAAACGGAATCAGTCTGGCTCAGATAAGGAGTTATTTTGAGTATCTCCTGTGTAGGCACTCCGGATTCTTATAGCGTTGGCGCAAAATCTTGCCACCATAGCGGTGACCTTTGAATTTGAGTCTGACAGGAGCCATTTTATTTAGAATCATAGAATCATAGAATCATAGAGTTGGAAGAGACCACAAGGGCCATCCAGTCCAACCCCCTGCCAAGCAGGAACACCATCAAAGCATTCTTGACAGATGGCTGTCAAGCCTCTGCTTAAAGACCTCCAAAGAAGGAGACTCCACCACACTCCTTGGCAGCAAATTCCACCGTCGAACAGCTCTTACTGTCAGGAAGTTCTTCCTAATGTTTAGGTGGAATCTTCTTTCTTGAAGTTTGAATCCATTGCTCTGTGTCCTCTTCTCTGGAGCAGCAGAAAACAACCTTTCTCCCTCCTCTATATGACATCCTTTTATATATTTGAACATGGCTATCATATCACCCCTTAACCTTCTCTTCTCCAGGCTAAACATACCCAGCTCCCTAAGCCGTTCCTCATAAGGCATCGTTTCCAGGCCTTTGACCATTTTGGTTGCCCTCCTCTAGACCCGTTCCAGCTTGACAGTATCCTTCTTGAACTGTGGTGCCCAGAACTGGACACAGTATTCCAGGTGGGGTCTGACCAGAGCGGAATACAGTGGTACTATTTGCCGTTCTTCAGATTGTCCCGGTAACCCCTCAAATATCTTTAGGGTAGATTCTTTCCCGTTCTATTTCATAACCAAGCTGATGAAATGAATGCACAGGGCAACATGATTGCTATTTACATGTAGGAAGCAGGTCGTGTTTTACTTGCGTCACAGGGGGTTGGACTAGATGACCCTTGGGGGTCCCTCCCAACCTTCCAATTCTATGGTTCTACTTGGAACGGGAAGGTGCAAGTTCAAATCTCTGCTCAGCGATGGAGATCTTGGAGTGGCTTTAGGGAAGTCACACTATCACAGCCTGGGCTACTTCACAGGGAGGGCCAAACTGAGACATTTTGGCTCCTGAGGTGAACCACAAAATGCCTCCCTCCCCCGGTGGGTGGTGGTGAAAAAAAAGAATCAGAAATGTTTTCAGAAAAAATGCCTTTTGAGAAATTTCATCTCAACCCTAAAGGTAAAGGTAAAGGGACCCCTGACCATTAGGTCCAGTCGTGTCCGACTCTGGGGTTGCGGCGCTCATCTCGCTTTATTGGCCGAGAGCCGGCGTACAGCTTCCGGGTCATGTGGCAAGCATGACAAAGCCGCTTCTGGCGAACCAGAGCAGCGCACGGAAACGGCGTTTACCTTCCTGCCAGAGCGGTACCTATTTATCTATTTGCACTTTGATGTGCTTTTGAACTGCTAGGTTGGCAGGAGCTGGGGCCGAGTAACGGGAGCTCACCCCGTCGCGGGGATTCGAACCGCCGACCTTCTGATCGGCAAGCCCTAGGCTCTGTGGTTTAACCCATAAATAGGTACCGCTCCGGCGGGAAGGTAAACGGCGTTTCCGTGTGCTGCTCTGGTTCGCCAGAAGCGGCTTAGTCATGCTAGCCACATGACCTGGAAAAACTGTCTGTGGACAAACGTCGGCTCCCTCGGCCTGTAAAGCGAGATGAGGTGGAGTCTCCATCTTTGGAGGTCTTTAAGCAGAGGCTTGACAGCCATCCATCAAGAATGCTTTGATGGTGTTCCTGCTTGGCAGGGGGTTGGACTGGATGGCCCTTGTGGTCTCTTCCAACTCTATGATTCTATGATTCTATGAGCGCCGCAACCCCAGAGTCGTTTGCAACTGCTCTTAACAGTCAGGGGTCCCTTTACCTTTACGTTTAATCCCAGTTGAGTACAACCTAGGAATAGTCATCAGCAACATCTATGCTTTTAAGAAGTTAATAGCAGTTATCGGGGGGGGGCATTTTCATTTGACTTACAGGAACCCTCCCCCCCCACATTCCTTGTGAACGTTGCTCCCCCCCCCATTGTGCTATTAGTCACAATAGGGAAGCCTTCCTCTATTGAAAGCGGGGAGAGCTTTTTAACGAAGAATCTTTGACTCTCAGAATGAGGCAATTTCCCCTTCGTGATTGGAGTTAAGATAATCAGAACTGACAATGTATTTTATTCCCTAACTCCATCAAATCTAATTTGCCTCTTTCCAAAGTCCTTCGAAGTAGGACATTAGTTCCACAGTGAGCTGCAAGAGCCGCTCAGGGAATGATTGTGCATAGAAAATTGAGAGTTGCTGAGAACCCTGGGCGGCGCCTCTTGCCAACTGTTCACTGCAAAATGCCTTCAGGCAACCTAGTTTACTTGGAGGCCTGCCACCACTGCTCAGGGCCTCTTTGCAGAATCTATTTCAGTGACCAATTGTATTTTTAATATTTTGTTGTGCGGGTGGCTCAAGGCTGCAATGAGTTGAAAGTGTTTATTTGCATGCCTCCCCCCCTTTCCCCCCTTTTAATTCCCATTCTCACAATCAGCTCTGATTGATTTATCCCTGCTTCAGGTTCAGATTGTACTATTTGATTTTTCTTTACTTTTTACCTGGACTAATTCTTTGCTTGTCTTTTCCCGGATTCCATATCTTGAATTGATCTCTAGTATTGTTATGTGCTGAGCTGAATCCTAGAACAATAGGATCCAGAATGCAGCAGTCTGATTGGTCTGCAGGAGCCACCCAATCCAGCTCCAGGTGGAAGTGAATCAGCAACCTGATTGGCCTGCAAGAGCAGCCAATCAGGCTCCTGGATGAAGTGAACCCACAACCTGATTGGCCTACAGGAGTAGCCCGGAATTATCCAATCACGTGGGGCCCATTGTGTAAATAATGTATATATAGCAGACATTTTGGAGAAAGATTCATTCCTTGCTACTTTGAGCTGAATAAAGAGCATGAAATTCACACTGGACTCTGAGTATATTTCATGTAGTGTGCATCAAAGTGCAGAGGAAGCTGATTCCTGGAATATCGCTGTGGTTTGTTAGCTATGTTCTTCTCTTAAACTGAAAGACAGCATAACTGGGACAGTGGAGAATAATGCAGAAATATTTAACTAGGGGGCTGATGGGGTTTAAGTGGGCCATTATAGGATCCAGCAATGGTTGCCATTCATTTAATTTTAATCTTGTATCTATTCTGAGTGACGTGCTTAAGTTAGTTTGCATATTTATATCTTATTGGTCTTTCCTTGTAATCCGTATTTGTATATATTGTTCCTCATTTCTCCCTTCCACAAGAGCCATTCACATATAATCCACTGTTGATTTCTGTTTGATATTATCACGCTCATTTCTTTCAAAAGCTGAAATTCATTCACTGGGAGAGGGAGTGAGTCTTATGGCTCCCAGTACGTTTCCGAGCACAATTCAAAGTGTTGGTGCTGACCTTTAAAGCCCTAAATGGCCTCGGTCAGTCCTGTATACCTGAAGGAGCGTCTCCAGCCCCATTGTCCAGCCCAGACACTGAGGTCCAGTTCTGAGGGCCTTCTGGCGGTTCCCTCACTGTGAGAAATGAGGTTACAGGGAACCAGGCAGAGGGCCTTCTCGGTGGTGGCGCCTGCCCTGTGGAACACCCTCCCATCAGATGTCAAGGCAATAAGCAACTATTTTACTTTTAAAAGACAACTGAAGGCAGTCCTGTTTAGGGAAGTTTTTAATGTTTGATGCTGTATTGTTTTTAATATTCGGTTGAAAGCCACCCAGAGTGGCTGGGGAAACCCAGCCAGATGGGCGGGGTATAAATAATAAATTATTATTATTATTATTATTATTATTATTATTATTAGGAATGGTTGAGGGAGTTGGGGATGTTTAGCCAGGAAAAGAGGAGACTGCGAGGAGATATGATAGCCATCTTCAAATAGCTAAAGGGCTGTCAGTCACATGGAAGAGGGAGCAAGCTTGTTTTCTCCCGCTCTAGAGGGTAGGATCTGAACCGATGGATCCAAGTTACAAGAAAGGAGATTCCAACTGAACATCAGGGAGACCCTTCTGACAGTAAGAGCTGTTTGACAGCGGAACAGACTCCCTCGGGAGGTTGTGGACTCTCCTTCACTGGAGGTTTTTAAGCAGAGGTTGGATGGCCATTTGTCATGGATGCTTCAACTGAGATTCCTGCATTGCAGGGGGTTGGACTAGATGACCCTTGGGGTCCCTTCCAACTCTGAAATTCTATGGCTCACTGGTCTCCTATTCAGATAAATATTTCCAAACGAATGTGAGCCTCTGGAGTTTTTTTTAGCCACCACCCGCATGCTCATTGGGACAATCTACCGTATTTTTCGCTCCATAAGACGCACTTTTTTCCTCCCAAAAAGTAAGGGGAAATGTCTGTGCGTCTTATGGAGCGAATGCATGGTCCCTGGACTGGAGCCAAATTGCCTAGGGGCCAAAAGCAGATTGTGCTCTTTTTTTTACAAAGAGAGAAGAGGGTGTTGAAAGGAAGCCGCTGAACAGCTGTTTAGCAAGCCATCGGGGAGAGAGATAAGACTCCCTTTCCAGCCCCGCCCCCTTGCCCAGGCCTCCGTTGTTGAATGCAGAGGGAAGCTGTTTGTTTCCCCAGCGACATGTGACTGGCTGATTAGATTATCTGTCTGGAAACTGTAGAAATGGCTCCCTTTCCTGTAGGACTAGAAGCTGCAAACTGTGAGTTGAACCCCATAAAAACGGGGCTTTTCCTCTTTGAAAAAGAAGCTGCACCACTTTCAGCTGATCCTCAAAAAAGCAGGGCTTTTCCCTTTGCAAAAGAAGCTGCACCACTTTGAGCTGATACCCAAAAAAGCAGGGCTTTCCCCCTTTCCTCCTCTAAAAACTAGGTGTGTCTTGTGTTCAGGTGCGTCTTATGGCGCGAAAAATACGGTAAGTACTTCATTTTCAGTCCTGATGGCATGAGTTTTCACCAGCAGTTATCTGAGGGGTACACATTCCCATGAACAAAAGCAGCCCATCTCTTGTTTGTGGGTTTTAATTCTCTTTTCGCAACTGCACCCAAGAGTCACAGTGCAACCCTAACCTCATCTACTGAGCAAGAAATCCTACTGAATTCAATGGAGCTTACTCCCGGGTAACTGGATTGCAGCCTGAGTCCCGGTGTCTTGAGCGATGCCAAGCGAGGCCAAGAGATTTGTGCACATTTGCTGTTAGCTATTCAATGCAGGGCTTAGCAGTTCATTGAAAAGTCTCATGTGAGATGAGTCAAGCTTTTTTATATATATATATAAAAGGGAAGATATTTCTTCATTCCCTGGGAACAATAACACTGAGATATGGAAGAAAGGCACCGTGTTCCCCTAATAGCAATATTGATATAATGCAATAAAGAGTTGCTTCATTTTTTCACGGATACTAATTAAGCTTTCAGATCTTGAGCGCATTGTTTATAGAGACACGGATGAGCTGCCAGGCTCCCAAGAATGTGGGTTTTAAAGAAATGGAAAACACCAATGGAATGATGGGGTGGGTCATCTTTTGAGTCATCTTTGGGGGGGGGGGGTGGCGGAATGAGGCCTGCTGATGGTTCAGGCTTATCATGGGTTAATCTATCACTCCCCAGTTGGGCAGGTGTGCCCTGGGAGGCGGAGCTTGTGGGCATTCTATAAGGAGGAAAAGATCGGTTGAAAGGCAGTTGGGGGGTTGGCAGTTGGGGGTGGAGGTTGGAGAAAGATAGAAAGATGAAATGGGAGGTTAGGCTTTGGAAAGTGACTAAGAGAATGCAGGAAATGTTATAACAAAGCTGAAGTCCATGAAAGGAAGATTTGTACCAGTAATAGCCCGAGACATCCATGTTTTCTTGTTACCTAATAAAGTTAACTGTGCTTAAACGTTCGTTGACTCTGGCAGTGTGTCAGTACCTTAATATAATATAATAATAATAATTTATTATTTGTACCCCGCCCATCTGGCCGGATCCCCCCAGCCACTCTGGGCGGCTTCCAACAAACACTAAAATACATTAAAATATCACACATTAAAAACCTCCCTAAACAGGGCTGCCTTCAGATGTCTTCTAAAGGTCTGGTAGTTGTTGTTCTCTTTGACATCTGAAGGGAGGGCGTTCCACAGGGCGGGCGCCACTACCGAGAAGGCCCTCTGCCTGGTTCCCTCTAGCTTTGCTTCTCGCAGTAAGGGAACCGCCAGAAGGCCCTCGGTGCTGGATCTCGGTGTCCGGGCTGAACGGTGGGGGTGGAGACGCTCCTTCAGTTATACAGGACCGAGGCCGTTTAGGGCTTTAAAGGTCAGCACCAACACTGTGTGACCAAGAGGAGAGAGCAAAGCTTTTCTGTGGAAGAGGAAACTGTTTGCTTATTCTCACGTCATACAGAGGGCTGGACAGTGAAGCCAAGTGAGCCACTACTGTGCCTAAAGGGAAGGCAAATTGCAGTAGGTGGGAACCCAGGTAGGGAGATCCCACGGGTGGCAAGAGGTTTTCAAACGCAGAGCCCTGAGGTACCCCAGTGACAAATAAAAGGGAAGAAGGGGGGGGATAGTGTAACCCTCACAGGGGGCAGGTCTGGAATGCTTTCTAAAGACACTGTGTCCGTCAGCTGTTCCCCCCCCCGGCGCTTCTTCTTCCTCCTCTCCCATTATCCCCCAGCTTTCCCCCGCATCTTCCTCTGAGTTGTGATCTCCCTCAAACCCCTGTTGTAATTCTGAACTGTCTTCTTCTCTGGAAGGGTCAGGCTGGGGAGGCAGTCTGTGTTAGGAAATACCCCGCCTGGGGCAGTTTGTGAGACTGCCCCAAAGCCGGAGCAAAACCGTGTGCGCACATCCCCGGCTACAGAGAGTCCGGTGGCGCAGTCATATGTGATTGTTCCCAGCCTGAAGAACAACACACACAAGCCATTATTAAAGCTAAACTATTTATTGTAGGAATAGCGCAGAGAGAATCTCTGCTGCCAGCTCAAAGACAGAGCTACCATAAAGCCGTCTGTCCGGCATCGAGGTCTAGCCAGAAGAGAGAGCACAAAGGCTAGAATTACAATAGTACAGTAAAACATAAACATTCCATGTAGGGAAAGATAAGACAGCTTTCTCACGGTTTAGTGAGACAGGCAATAGTCAGACCAGCCTCGCTGCATTTATTGCCGCTCGGCTTGGACAAAAATCATAACAGTCTGGTGTGTGAGGCAGCCAGTGTGGTGTAGTGGTTAAGAGCAGTAGACTCGTAATCTGGTGAACCGGGTTCGTGTCTCCGCTCCTCCACATGCAGCTGCTGGGTGACCTTGGGCTAGTCACACTTCTCTGAAGCCTCTCAGCCCCACTCACCTCACAGAGTGTTTGTTGTTGGGGAAGAAGCGAAAGGAGAATGTTAGCCGCTTTGAGACTCCTTTGGGTAGTGATAAAGCGGGATATCAAATCCAAACTCTTCTTCCTCTTCTTCTTCTTCTTCTTCTTCTTCTTCTTCTTCTTCTTCTTCTTCTTCCACCATTCCTCCTCTGCCCAGTCCCTGAAACCTGATCACTGAGAAAGCTCCTAAATGCTTTTCAAGCTATTGACATGGACTCGTGGAAATGTCAATTTATATATGCTGCTGGCGGGTGGGAGATCATTCGATGTCAATGACAGCCCTCATTCTGTGAGATAACGATGGCACCAAGAAAAGCAACCACGCTGCTAGCCATTGATCACGGAGGCGCCTTAACAAACAGAACCTGAAGAAAACTCAATGTGAGACACCACCGTAAATCTTCCCCTTGAAGGAGAGAGTGACTTTGCGGTGAGGGACCAGCCAGGCCATCAGTCAGTGTGGAGAGCTCCGAAGACAAGATGGACTTGTTTCGCGCACAGGGCTCTTGCAGAGGATGAAATGCTTAAACCAAAAAAGCACAACTCATATATGTAGCCCCAGGATAACTCTGACAAGCATTATCTTCCCCAAACAGAAAATATTTGAAGTGAGCTCGTTTTTCATGTGTGACAACCAATTTCAACCAATCTCCGCAGGGCCCAGGATTCCTTTGCAAAGGCCCTCTCAGGGTGAGCAGATGAATCCAAAATGGATTCCGCTTCCTTTTTGCAGCCTGTTAAATGCAAAATGTGAGTTCCCTTTCCAGAAAGACAGTGATATTGTTAGAGGCAGTTCCATAGCTGTGCACTGCAGGAAGAAGGACTTCCTTTTTCTCTGTCCGTCATTCAGTTTCATTGTGTTTCCACTAGTTCTAGTGTTACGAACCCTTCTCTATCTTGTCTTGCTGCAGCTTGACCCTGTATCTGGCCTGAATCTCACTGGGAACTTAGCCTGATTTTTGCCTTTGTTTCGATGTGCCACAGGGCAGGAAAGTTCGGTAGGCTCTCAAATAACAGCACCAGAAGATTGTCCAGAAGGGAATGTGGCTCTTGGGTTCCTCAACCCTAATGTTAACCAGTACCTCTATGGTTCTATGACTCTGAAATATACTCGGAGTCAAGTTCAGCTCAGTACATAACAGTTTCCTTGATCATATTGGCTGCTCTCCTCTGCACATGTCCCAGCTTGTCAATCTCCTTCTTCAGTTGTGGCCCCCAGAACTGGACACAGGACTCCAGGTGTGGTTGTGGCCAGAGGCAAAAACAGACAGAGCAACAAATGTCAATTTTACCTTTGTACAGCAAATTCGTCTCTACATACACACACCCCTCTCTAATCTCTGTTTGGCAAGCAAGAGTTATTATCCAAGTTCAAGGACCCAATCTAGGCAGATAACAATAGGCAGATTTCCAAGTGCCCCCCATCAGGTTCAGGAAGGTTGGAGGCTATTAGCCAAGGGATTGAAACTTGGAGCATAAGCAGGTTTATTGAAAGGAATTGTTCTTATATCATTATGATTATAGTTATTTTTAAAAAAATCAGTGTGAAACAAAAATAGCCGACTCCCAGCAGGATCTTGACGTTCAGCATAAGTGTGAACAGGAGGCCTCCCAGATACTGCTGACTGAGTTCCAAATGGTTTCGGTTTGATCAATTAAAAGCGCAGTACATGTCAGCCTCAACAGCGCATTAGGATTCTCAAACGGATGGGCCGGCAGTCAGTGGATCCATAGAAGAGCAGGAATTAACTTGCTGATCTGGTGCATTACCACCAGGGCTTAGTTATCGCTGGATAATGCCTGGTCTCAGTGACCTCTGAACTGAATGCTTTTGTACAACACAGCAGGGGCTGGATTTGAGCACTGGCGCTTGATTCGGGGACAGTGTGCTGGTGTCAGGATTAGCGGCAAGGGAGGAATCCATTGGGTCTGCTTTTCCCAGGGGGCCAACAGGAACCCATTCTCTCCAATGTGCTAGATCAGGCATCCCCAAACTTCAGCCCTCCAGATGTTTTGGACTACAATTCCCATCTCCCCTGACCACTGGTCCTGTTAGCTAGGGATCATGGCAGTTGTAGGCCAAAGCATCTGGAGGGCCGCAGTTTGGGGATGCCTGTGCTAGATTGCAAGTCTGGTCTAGAAGCATAGAAGACAATTGAAGGCAGCCCTGTTTAGGGAAGCTTTTAATGTTTAATAGACTATTGCATTTTAATATTCTGTTGGAAGCCACCCAGAGTGGCTGGGGAAACCCAGTCAGATGGGCGGGGTATAAATAATAAATTGTTGTTGTTGTTGTTGTTGTTGTTGTTGTTGTTGTTGTTGTTGTTGTTGTTGTCAGGGATCTACCCACCCCTGCCAGTCCAGCTCTGAGTACTTACAGGGACCCGCAGCCTGTGTTAACGACAGATTAATCTTCGAGTGAATCTGGCAGCCCCTCTTCAGGGGAAGAGCAGTTAGTGGCTGGGAGCCAGGGAGTGCCAGGTGTCCAGGGAGTTGCTGAGAGACCTGGCACCACCCAGCAGACTCGCTTGGAGGGGGAGGTGTCAGTTCTGGCGCATATCTCACGTAGGAGGAGAAGGCGGCAATTTAGGATGCTGAGGCTTTGGTGTTGGCGCCAAAACAGAAGGGAGGCACTTCCGGATTCTGCTAGTGACTGAGCAGACATGATAAACGGAACTCTGCACTGTAAATAGCTTTGCACGTAAATAAAGAGACTTAAAGACAAGATGGCTTGGTATTACTATTGAACAACCGATAAGAGAACTTGACAATTATTATTATTATAGAGAGCAGAACCGAGTGCATCTTTATGGCAAAAGTGAGGGCTGAGAGTCATTGAGATGTGGAGTACATTGTGCTGCAGAAGAGTCTTGGAGTATTCTTCTGAAACTGCAAAACTTAGCAGAAGCACAATATATCACACGAATTTGCCCTCTGAGCCCACGCACAGAGAGATGCTCTTTTCCAACGATATACTACAGGAAGAAGACTTGATAAGTCGAAATGTGCCTGGCATATTTTCCGAAACGCATTTGTAGCAAACAGTTTCCATCTCCAGGATATCAAGGTTTGGGGGCAAGCGTATCGTCGCCTCGCTTTGCTGTTGTGCAGTCAGCAGTCGAAAGATGCACCCAGTCAGCGAAGAAAGAATACATTGAAAGATGCTGCGTTATTTAACACGGTACCTGTTTTTCAGGGCTGGGAAGTCAGAGAAGATTATCAGTCTGCAAAGGTGACTCTATAAGCCATGGACATATCATTTGCAATCAAGAACAACGACAGCAACGCATTTTGGGGCATCTTACCCTGCTCCCAGGGACACGGGTGGCGCTGTGGGTTAAACCACAGAGCCTAGGGCTTGCCAATCAGAAGGCCGGGGGTTCGAATCCCCACGACAGGGTGAGCTCCCATTGCTCGGTCCCTGCTCCTGCCAACCTAGCAGTTTGAAAACACGCCAGCGCAAGTAGATAAATAGGTACCGCTCCGGGAAGGTAAACGGCGTTTCCGTCCGCTGCTCTGGTTCGCCAGAAGTGGCTTAGTCATGTTGGCCACATGACCCGGAAGCTGTACGCCGGCTCTTGGCCAATAAAGCAAGATGAGCGCCGCAACCCCAGAGTCGTCCGCGACTAGACCTAATGGTCAGGGGTCCCTTTACCTTTACCCTGCTCCCACTTTTTGACCTATGATGAGTAAAAAGAGAGGGGCAGCAGCAGCAGTGCTTCTCCCCTGAACAACAATATTTCCCCCATATGTATCGAGTTTCCAAGGCAGCAAATGCAGGCTTACATATATATATTGTTGGTGCTGAGCGCTTCCCACCAACTCACACACACACACCCCTTTTAAGCTTGGCAAATTTGACAAAGGCCATAGAATGTGTTGAGAATGGTGCGCTCAGCAAGAGAGAGATGGATGAGGCACAACGCGGCCCATTGATATGAAATGGCATACCTGGCGGATTAAGGCAACAACTGATTCTTAGCAATGGTACAGGAGGCGGCATTCTTGACGGCTTCCTGCTGTGAGATGTTTTCCATCCTGTTTTTGCTGTTTCAGGGCTCATCAACTGCTATATAATTTGATTTGGGGGTTGCAACGGAGTGTGTGTGTGTGAATACTTTAAATGCAACCCTTAAAGTTTCTGAGCTTTTGCTTTTTTTTAGTTATCACTTCTGAGGTGAGGAAATGGGATAGTGAAACAGAGACTAAGATCATAAGCTGCTAGCTCATCCTCAATGCACAGCAAACAGAGCCAGTGTGGTGTAGTGGTTAAGAGCAGTAGACTCATAATCTGGTGAACTGGGTTGGCGTCTCCGTTCCTCCACATGCAGCTGCTGGGTGACCTTGGGCTAGTCACACTTCTTTGAAGTCTCTCAGCCCTACTCACCTCACAGAGTGTTTGTTGTGGGGGAGGAAGGGAAAGGAGAATGTTAGCCGCTTTGAGACTCCTTCGGGTAGTGATAAAGCGGGATATCAAATCCAAACTCTTCTCCTTCTTCTTCTTCTTCTTCTTCTTCTTCTTCTTCTTCTTCTTCTTCTTCTTCTTCTCAGACACAAATTCATGCAGATTCCAGCTAAATGTTTCTGCTCTTTACCTGAAATGTAGCGATACGTTAAGCCAGGTTTTGACCACTGAGAATTCCAGAGGCTTTCTCAGTGACAGACAGAGAGAAAACTATCATAGTGTCTGTTATGTACTGAGCTGAATCCTAGAACAATAGGGTTCAACATGCAGCAGTCTGATTGGTCCTAGAACAATAGGATCCAGAATGCAGCAGTCTGATTGGTCCGCAGGAGCCACCCAATCCAGCTCCAGGTGGAAGTGCAAGAATTGGCCTGCAAGAGCAGCCAATCAGGCTCCTGGATGAAGTGAATCCGCAACTGGATTGGCCTACAGGAGTAGCCCGGAATTAGCCAATCACGTGGGGCCCATTGTGTAAATAATGTATATATAGCAGACGTTTGGGGAAAGATTCATTCCTTGCTACTATGAGCTGAATAAAGAGCATGAAATTCACACTTGACTCCGAGTATATTTCAGCAACCAAGCCTTATGAGGAACAGTTGAAGGAACTGGGTATGTTTAGCCTGGAAAAGAGGAGGCTGAGAGGCGATATGACATTCATCTGCAAATAGCTAAAAGGCTGTCACATGGAAGAGGGAACAAGCTTGTTTTCCCTTGCTTTGGAGAGTCGGACTTGAACCAATGGCTTCAATTTACAAGAAAGATCATTCCAATGAAACATCAGGAAGAGCTTTCTGGCAGTAAGAGCAGCTTGACAGTGAAGCGGACTCCCTTGGGAGGTTTTGAAGCAGAGTTTGGAAGGTCATCTCTCATGGATGCTTTAGTTGAGATTCCTGAATTGCAGGGGGCTGGACTAGATGACCCCTGGGGTCCCTTCCAACTCTGAAATTCTGTGATTCTTTGATAAGCAGAAGACCAGTGGGACCCACCCATCAGCCAGAGATGGAGGAGCTTCAGGCTGCTTGCTTCCTGATCAGAAAGAACACATGGTTTCATCTTCCAGTTTCTCTGGGAATGCAGAAGGGAGAGGCAAAGAGACTCTGGTCCTATCCATCAGCCAGGAGACTAAAGGTTGCTAGGTTGTATGAGTTTGGGGGGTATATGTGTATTGTACTACGGTCTGCTATGAACTGCTTTGAAGGCCATTCACTTGAAAGATGGGATGCAAGACCTACAAACAAACAATAATGTCAAAGAATTGACAGTTGCACTTAAGAAAAAGATTCTCCCTATGAGTAAGTAAGTAAAAAAAAAGGAAAGGAAAGAAAAAGGGACATTGCAGAGAGCAGTCTGAGCAACAGCTGTCATCCTCTTGTGCTACATTTCTACCTGCAGGGAAACCAATAATAATATTGGTAATATTGAAATGGTATCTCCCATGTGTATTCTGAAGCAGTGCAGTCACCTCTCCCAGCACCAGTGTTGGTGTTGACCTTTAAAGCCCTAAACGGCCTCTGTCCAGTATACCTACCTGAAGGAGCGTCTCCACCCCCATTGTTCAGCCTGGACTCTGAGGTCCAGTTCTGAGGGCCTTCTGGCAGTTCCCTCGCTGCGAGACACCAAGTTACAAGGAACCAGGCAGAGGGCCTTCTCGGTGGTGGCACCCGCCCTGTGGAACACCCTCCTACCTGATGTCAAAGAGAAAAACAACGACCAGACTTTTAGAAGACACCTGAAGGCAGCCCTGTTTAGGGAAGCTTTTAATGTTTAATAGACTATTGTATTTTAATATTCTGTTGGAAGCCGCCCAGAGTGGCTGGGGAAACCCAGCCATATGGGTAGGGTATAAATTAATCATCATCATCATCATCATCATCATCACCATCATCATCATCTCAGGATCATAGTACATTCAGCTATATGAATAGGCCAGGCCTGCAATTCCACCCACACTTACTTGGGAGTAAGCCAAGTGCAGCTTGGTGGGAATTATTTCTACACTAATATTTGGATCCTTGTGCTGCACATTAAGGTTCAGAAGTCCTTTCTGTGTTCTCTCGGGCTGGCGTCAATAGCCACAGAAATTGCTAGCTTTGGGAAGACTTGAGTGTGCTTATTGCTTTCCAATTACACTCTTCGTTTCACTTACTGAACTTCAGTGAAAGGGAACAGACGGGGAAACTGAAGGAGATTAGTAGGCAATTTCTTTCGGAGGGATACCTATCTCATTAGTGAACAAGGCAACCTCCTGTTCGTAGGCGATAACCAGGCTAAGAGACATGGTAGGCAAAAAAAGGAAATAAGGGTGGATACAGAATAGCATTTCATGGCTGTCTGGCTGCATTCAGCTTGGTGGGTCAAAAGCCAGGTCACCTTGGCTTCCCCGATGGAAGGAAGCTGGATGTAATGCACTCCCTTTTTTTAACTAAAAAAATCTTTTCATTCAGTTTTACACTATACATTTAAATTCAAACAATAATCATAATCATCAATATTTAGGATTCCCTGAATCCTTAGACTTCTCTCCACCCCTCCATATTTTCCATTATCAAACTTTTTTCTACTGCATCATATACTTTCAACAATCCATTTTTATCTTAGTTTTTAATTCATTACAAGCGTTGCGTGTGAAGACCCCCAAACCCCCTCCAAAATAAATCACACAGGACACAGAATATTTGTTTAAGATTTTTGGCATTAATTTGGCCACAGCTTTATTGATTACAGCATGTGAGTGGTTGCTTAGGCATTGGTTCGGACTACCTGAACCTGCACCCACAGGAACACGACTGACAATTGGAAAGGGAAAGGGAAAACATACTGGGGGAGCACAGAGGCGGATTTCTGCCTCTTAGTTCACCCCAGATGCTTCCAGGAACTCTGGCATGGCCCTACCCCTGAGAAGGGACCGGACAGAGCAAATCGAGCCCCTAGATTCCTTTAATGAAATTCCCTAGCAGCAGCAACAAAAATGAGGGGCAGGCACAGCCAATCCATAATCCCCTCCACCAAAGAATGAACCAATGCCTAACTGCCAACCTTACAAAGTTGTGACGATGCTTTTGAATTATGGTGCTAGAGGAGACTCTTGAGAGTCCCATGGATTGCAAGAAGATCAAACCTATCCATTCTGAAGGAAATCAGCCCGGAGTGCTCACTGGTCCGCTGCACGATGTGAAAGAGAAAGTACTTCGCCTCATGCAGCCCCTTAAATAGCCCCTTAGTTGCCAATCAAACCCCAACCGACAGAAAATTTTCCCCAGCAACAAAGGGGCAACCAATGAGGTGAGGAGATCATCCAAACAGGCCTGCCCCAGCAACAAGAAGGCAGTTTGGTGATCTCACCACAACACTTGGCTCTCCATGATTTGGAGGACACGATTTACTCAAACTCAGTTGTTTACAGTGTTCTCTTAAGTAAATTGTAAATTTATTCCATTCCTTATTCAAGTTTCCATCTTCCTGGTTTCTGATTTTCCCGGCCATTTTCACCAGTTCGGCGTAGTCCATCATCTTCATCATATTTTCTGCTCCCTTGGTATCTCTGCATCTAAAATTCCTAATAAAAAAACCACCTCTGGTTGGATGTAATGCACTACACCAGGGGTCAGCAGACTTTTTCAGCAGGGGGCCGGTCCACTGTCCCTCAGACCTTGTGGGGGCCAGACTAGATTTTGAAAAAAAATAATGAACGAATTCCTATGCCCCACAAATAACCCAGAGATGCATTTTAAATAAAAAGCACACATTCTACTCATGTGAAAACACTAGGCAGGCCCCACCAATAACCCAGAGATGCATTTTAAATAAAAGGACACATTCTACTCATGTGAAAACACACTGATTCCTGGACCATCCGGATTGAGAAGGCGATTGGGCTGGATCCGGCCCCTGGGTCTTAGTTTGCCTACCCATGCACTACACCAATCCTTGTCCTCATTTCAGAACTATTTGCACGTCCAGCAACCAATATACCTTACACCTTAATATGCAGGCATATTAAGAAGAGAAACAGCGAGCTGAGAAATGAACATCATTTGATGGGCCTTTTGCTAGTAGAGATCTCAATGGCAGAGCCGGTTTATTGTTTTGAATTCTCCTCCAAAGATACTTTTTTGTTCCCAAGGCTACAAAGGCATCCTCGGTTTTTCACACTGACGTAGCTGGTGGGAAGAAATGCAGGCTGATTCATTGTGGGTGGTGGTGGTGGTGGCGGCTTGTGGTGGATGGCAGAAGACAAACATTTTAACAGCCATCAAGCACCCATCCCAGTGTGTGTCTAAAGTCTCAAGGGATGCCTATTTAGCTGGTGGGGGAGCTAAGTTGTTCAGCTCTGAACCGAAGATGAGAGTTGCGTACTTTGGTCTGAATGATGCTCAAAGCCTTTGGTGAAGTTAGCAAAAATGTATAGAATGAGAGATAAAGCATGCTGGGAGTGTAAAGATTCAGACGGTGATTTTTTTTCATATGTGGTGAACTTGTGCTAAGATTAAAACATTTTGGGATGAACTAAAGAAGATGTTTAGTTATTGTTGTTGTTGTTTAGTCGTGTCCGACTCTTCGTGACCCCATGGACCAGAGCACGCCAGGCACTCCTGTCTTCCACTGCCTCCCACAGTTTGGTCAGACTCATGTTGGTAGCTTCGAGAACACGGTCCAACCATCTCGTCCTCTGTCGTCCCCTTCTCCTTGTGCCCTTCATCTTTCCCAACATCAGGGTCTTTTCCAGGGAGTCTTCTCTTCTCATGAGGTGGCCAAAGTATGGGAGCCTCAGCTTCAGGATCTGTCCTTCCAGTGAGCACTCAGGGCTGATTTCCTTAAGAATGGAGAGGTTGGATCTTCTTGCAGTCCATGGGACTCTCAAGAGTCGCCTCCAGCACCATAAATCAAAAGCATCAATTCTTCGGTGATCAGCCTTCTTTATGGTCCAGCTCTCACTTCTGTACATTACTACTGGGAAAACCATAGCTTTAACTATACGGACCTTTGTCGGCAAGGTGATGTCTTTGCTTGTTAAGATGCTGTCTAGGTTTGTCATTGCTTTTCTCCCAAGAAGCAGGCGTCTTCTAATTTCGTGACTGCTGTCACCATCTGAAGTGATCATTGAACCCAAGAAAGTAAAATCACTCACTGCCTCCATTTCTTCCCCTTCTATTTGCCAGGAGGTGATTTGCCAGGCTGTTAGAGGGCACCAAACTCCTTCAAGCAAGGCTTTGGGAGAGTTTTCATCTATTTCCACCTGATGCTGCGATTTGTCAATGGGCCTCCTCTGTATAAGAATGTTTTTTGTTGTTGGTCGTGTCTGACTCTTCGTGACCCCATGGACCAGAGCACACCAGGCACTCCTGTCTTCCACTGCCTCCCGCAGTTTGGTCAGACTCATGTTGGTAGCTTCGAGAACACTGTCCAACCATCTCATCCTCTGTCGTCCCCTTCTCCTTGTGCCCTCCATCTTTCCCAACATCAGGGTCTTTTCCAGGGAGTCTTCTCATGAGGTGGCCAAAGTATGGGAGCCTCAGCTTCAGGATCTGTCCTTCCAGTGTGCACTCAGGGCTGATTTCCTTCAGAATGGATAGGTTTGATCTTCTTGCAGTCCATGGGACCCTCAAGAGTCTCCTCCAGCACCATAATTCAAAAGCATCCATTCTTCGGCGATCAGCCTTCTTTATGGTCCAGCTCTCACTTCCGTACATTACTACTGTTTAGTTATACTTCCTGCCCCAAACCAGAAGATCAAAGACTGTTCATGTACTCCACAGTTGCAGCGAGAATGTTGTTGGCCCAAAAGTGAAAGTTACAAGAAGTACCTACCGTTGCGGAGTGGCGGACGAAAATGTTGGACTTTGCAGAAATGGCCAAGTTGACCTGCAGGATTCGAAACCAGGACGAACAGAAGTTCCAAAGAGACTGGAGTAAATTTATTGATTATAGGAAGAACAATTGCAAAAACTTGAAGACACTAGCACGTTTGATATAAATCCTACAAAGAGGACTGTAAACTAAAGACTTATAAGTACGTGGTTGGATTTGAGTATGTATACCTGTTGAAGGGAGGGAGGGAAGTCACAAGCTCGGCAGAGCGGAAAGTTTTATTGTTTGACATTGTATTGTTGAAGCTGTTGTTTAAGAAAATAATAAAAAATTATTTATGAAAGCCTTTGGAATTTTGGGAGGAGGCATTTGACCCCAGAGCTCTGAGATGTGTTTCCCCACCCATTTTTTTCTCCTTTCTTTGCTTCTCTCACGTTTGCCTGTGCCTTTTGTTACATGCTCACTGGCATGTGGCCCCTGGAAGGTTTCCTGGGAGAGAATGTGGCCCTCTGACTGAAAATAGCTCGCATTTTAATGAGAAGCTATCTGATCTGCACTTCTCAATCCAATGCGTGAACGAAAACATAGCTATCTGTTCACACCTCTCTGACTTTTTCAATGCAGTGCTCAAGCCCAGCAATAAGTATAAAAATGCACACACCGGGGGCAAAGTGTGCCTAAAAATGCATATAACAGTGCCGACAACATCCAAGAAAGCATTGCATTGTGGGAAAGTGCTTGCAAAAAGGTTTAGATTAGTCAAAACTGAATACAAATATGTGCTTATGAGTAAAAATTCATACTAAGATGCTGAGGAATTTTCATGAGGATTAAAAGAAGACACAAATGCACAATTTTCTGTGGAAATGTGGAGAACTGAACATATTCCTGGGGGAGGAGAGTGAAACTGAAAGAAAACGAGGTTGACAGATTTGCTCCTCCATAATTCTGAGTATGACTTAGTTCAGGGGTGGGCAAGGCTTACCGTACCTCACCTGGGCCAGTTCACTCCAACAGAGATCCCTTTGTGGGCCAGATCGCGTGTGCGCCCGCGATTTCTGGCATCTGCGCCTGCGCAGATGTGATTTCCGGAGCTGCGGAAGCAAGTCCCTGCGCCGTGCTGCGCCGGTTTAGCGCAGTGCATGGGGACTCACCGAGCGGGCGGCTCTGTTGGGGGGAGGCTTTTGGGCTGGTTAAACAACCTCTGTGGGCCGCTTGTGGCCCACGGGCCGCAGGTTGCCAACCCCTGACTTAGTTGTACTCTGTGAATGTTCAGTGGAGTGGGGAGAAATGAGGGCGCATCTCTAAGGCCCAGACATTGTCTATGGGCTGTATCTCATATTAGCTCTACTCGGAGTAAACCCATTGAAGTTAACAAACATAACTAAGGCTCATTTATTTTAGTCAGTCTGCTCAGAGTAGGAATTAGTTAGAGCCAACCTGATAGCTCTTATTTGAATCTCCTCTCTCTCTCTCAACAAAAGAAGTTGAGCAGTCAATGAGAAGCAGGAATGCTAATCCCCCTACTTATGAAAGAATGGAGTTCTGCTAATGGCAAAATTGGAACCAGTCCAAGGAATCCTGCGCAGCAAATTAAAAGGTAATTACTCCGAACGTTATGGGAAATCTTTATCATTCACTTGCCAGCTTGAAAAGTCAGCTCTTGGTGCGGGACTCTGTTGCTGTCTTCAGGGGCACAAAAGGTCAATTTCTTGGATGACAAGAAAATTCCTTTTAAAAAAGAAGGGCTTTGCTTTTTTTAAAATATATATATATATGGGTACAGGTGTGCCCTTCAGATCTGTTTCCTCCGAGCTGGGTGTGTGGTCTTCTTTTACATCTGGGGTCAGGAACCTCAGGATCTAGGGGCCACATATGCAGTGGTGGACTTTGGGCTCTCGAATTTCAGCGGTGCCCTGTGCGGCACAAAAAATTGGTGCCCTCTGCCTCTTGCATTTCACTCTGCAGCATCGCTTTGATGCCCCTGCCTGGCGGTTGCACTTCCCTCAACTTCCTCTGGGGATGTGGCTCTTCACTTCTCTCTATCTGGCCCTTGGACGTCTCCCCAGGCCACATGCCTGCTTCACTCCCTGAAATATACTCGGAGTCAAGTGTGAATTTCATGTTCTTTATTCAGCTCATGGTAGCAAGGATTGAATCTTTCCCCAAAACGTCTGCTATATATACATTATTTACACAATGGGCCCCACGTGATTGGATAATTCCGGGCTACTCCTGTAGGCCAATCAGGTTGTGGGTTCACTTCATCCAGGAGCCTGATTGGCTGCTCTTGCAGGCCAATCAGGTTGCTGATTCACTTCCATCTGGAGCTGGATTGGGTGGCTCCTGCGGACCAATCAGACTGCTGCATTCTGGATCCTATTGTTCTAGGACCAATCAGACTGCTGCATTTTGGATCCTATTGTTCTAGGATCCAGCTCAGTACATAAGAGAGCCAGTGTGGTGTAGTGGTTAAAAGCGGTGGCCTCGTAATCTTGTGAACCGGGTTCGCTTCCCCGCTCCTCCACATGCAGCTGCTGGGTGACCTTGGGCTAGTCACACTTCCCTGAAGTCTCTCAGCCCCACTCACCCCACAGAGTGTTTGTTGTGGGGGAGGAAGGGAAAGGAGAATGTTAGCCGCTTTGAGACTCCTTCGGGTAGTGATAAAGCGGGATATCAAATCCAAACTCTTCTTCTCTTCTTATAACACTCCCCCAGGTATTTTTCCCTGGCTGAAACATGTCCTTGTTCATTGCTTCTCTGGATGGAGGATAGAGCGTGGCATGTGAATGTGTGTGGATACTAGCCCTCGGTCAGGCTTCGGGGGATCAGCTTCCTCCCCTGTGGCAGTAAATAAGAAGATCAGATGAAAGGAATGGCTTACCAGTTAGATTCTTTAATAATCACAGTGAGATACAAAATAACACATCTCCCTAGAAAGGGCAGTGCTCCCAGGAAGGCCAGATTTTGTATATGATGAATCCTCAAAGAACTTTACAAAAATTATCCCTGTAATCCTTCCCACAGCCCGGTTTGTTAGGCTGAGGTTTCTATCCCCATATTGGGGTTGATGCTAAAACAGAATGATTCCTCCTAAGGACACCTACGTAGTGATATAGGTAAAAGGTAAAGGGACCCCTGACCATTAGGTCCAGTCGTGTCCAACTCTGGGGTTGTGGCGCTCATCTCGCGTTACCGGCCGAGGGAGCAGACGTACAGCTTCCGGGTCATGTGGCCAGCATGACAAAGCCACTTCTGGCGAACCAAAGCAGCGCACTGAAATGCCGTTTACCTTCCCGCCGGAGCGGTACCTATTTATCTACTTGCACTTTTGACGTGCTTTCGAACTGCTAGGTGGGCAGGAGCTGGGACCGAGCAACGGGAGCTCACCCCGTCGAGGGGATTCGAACCGCCGACCTTATGATCGGCAAGCCCTAGGCTCTGTGGTTTAACCCACAGCGCCACCTGCATCCCCAGTGATATAGGAAGCTGCCTTTAAGACAGGTCAGAATATTCTCCAGCCTCCTGGAAGTATCAGCTGCTGGTGCAGGCACTAGAGAGAGGGGAGCATATTCAGCACAGGCTTGGGGACTGAGATTCCTGCATTGCAGGGGTTGGACTAGATGAGATCTAGTGTGCCCTTGTGCCTGTATGAATCAAGGGTCTGCATAGATTAAGTCCGGATGCAAGGAAATAGTAATGGGGAAACCAGATCTATGAATACGTTTATGGAGCGCCGTGTCCTTCAGGAGCAACCTAATATCCCAGTCTGAAAAGAACTACAAGCATCAAGCTGCTCTATTGGATTTGCAAACGAGAGCTGGGCTTGTTATTGATAAGGATGTAAAAGGCTGTTGCATTTGATAAGGTGGTCTGCAAGGCATTCAGCATAATAGATGCCCTATTTATAGATGGAGATAACGTCCGTCTGGTTAATACAGCACACTGGTGTATTAACATGCCATTACTGTTAGTGCAAGGAATGTTTTGCAGTCTTAAATACACTTCTGGGCCAGAGTTCTCTGGCATTGGCTAGGATTATTATTTCACCATGGTGAAAACAGAAGGGTTGGGGATTCTGCCACTACAATCCTGCTGCAACAGAGAATATTGCATTGAATTTTGCTTTAAGACAAGTTGGGGTTTTTTTTGCATTTAAGAAACAGAAGGGGTGTCATGGCTAAAAATTGGCCGCAGTTTCTTTAATAACAAAAAGAGACTGATTCAGATAGGTAGCCGTGTTGGTCTCTCGCAGTCGGAATATATAAAAAAATAAAAAAATTGTCCAGCAGCACCTTAGAGACCAACTAAGTTTGTTCTTGGTATAAGCTTTCGTGTGCATGCACACTTCTTCAGATACACATGCACATGGGACGCGGGTGGCGCTGTGGGTTAAACCACAGAGCCTAGGGCTTGCAGATCAGAAGGTTGGCAGTTCGAATCCGCGCGACAGGGTGAGCTCCCGTTCCTCGGTCCCTGCTCCTGCCAACTTAGCAGTTCGAAAGCACGTCAAAGTGCAAGTAGATAAATAGGTACCACTCCGGAGGGAAGGTAAACGGCGTTTCCGTGCGCTGCTCTGGTTTGCCAGAAGCGGCTTAGTCATGCTGACCACATGACCTGGAAGCTGTACGCTGGCTCCCTTGGCCAATAATGTGAGATGAGCATCTTAATTGGTGTGTGGCAGAACATCCATTAGTTGCATGGAGACCAACTTCTGGAGATCACCATGAGCTGTTCATAGGAGCACCAGAGGTTGCCTCATCAGACCATTATTCTACCCAGCTCTATAGTGCTTATACTGACTGGCAGCTGCTCTCCAGAATTTTGGGCAGGGGTCTCTCCCAGCTGTACCTGGAACTGCTGAGCATTTGTCCTGGGACACTCTGCATGTGGCTCAGATGCTCCGTCACTGAGCTGTGACTGTTCCCCATGGCGACTGCAGTGGGCCAATCCATGCCTGCCGGCTCAGCTTTCATTTCCAGCATTGCAATTTGAAAAGGGATCCATGCCATCAAGAGCTCTTCTCTGTCAACAGGTTGTAAACATTTAATGTTTGGCACTCGGGAGACAAAGTATATAGCACACACAAAAAGAGAGGAAAGAAAAAAAAGCACTCCAAACTTTGAAACTATTTAGTAAGTGCTGAAGCACTTCAGATGCCAGGCATAAAAGCATCAGGAATCTAGGAACGGGATTAAGAGGCACTAAGGCTGTAAATCAGAGATCAAGAAAAGAGGGGAAAGTAATTTTCAGTGTTTTGAAGTCTTCCAGCTTGAAGAGTGTGGCGGTGAAGTGAGACAGCTGTTCCCGTTCTTTTCCTCTTCTATGGTCAGAAGGAGAGAGATCTTTTGAGCATTGATCTAAAGCAGCGGTCAGCAACCTTTTTCAGCCGTGGGCCGGTCCACTGTCCCTCAGACCATGTGGTGGGTCAGACTATATTTTGAAAAAAAAATATGAACAGATTACTATGCCCCACACATAGCCTAGAGATGCATTTTAAATTAAAAGCACACATTCTACTCATATAAAAACACCAGGCATGCCCCACAAATAACCCAGAGATGCATTTTAAATAAAAGCACACATTCTACTCATGTAAAAACACGCTGATTCCCAGACCGTCCGCAGGCCAGATTTAGAAGGCGATTGGGCCACATCCGGCCCCCGGGCCTTAGGTTGGCTACCCCTGATTTAAAGGTTGCTGCAAGGTTCTGATGAACACAGAATTTGGGGCATTTGGGCAAGGCAGGATTCAGGAAGGAATTTGGGTAATGTCTTACCAGAATCCATAGAGTGCTTCCATAGAATTCTCAATGGTGCCTGTCAGGTCCTCCCCCTCATCGGTTGTTCAATAAGAGAGCCACGCCATCTGTCTTTTAGTTCTTTTAATCAGTGCTCAAACTATATACAGTGCAGAGCTGAATCTTATCATGTCTGTTCACTCACTAGCAGAATCCGGAAGTGCCTCCCTGCGGTTTTGGCGCCAACACAACATTCTTGGCAGCCGAAATCGCCTTTTCCTCCTACGTAATCTCTGCGCCGGACCTGACGACTCCCCCTCCGTCCGAGCCTGCTGGGTGGTGCCAGGCCTCTCACTATATCTCTTGAGCCCTGGCACTCTTTCCCTCCCAGCCACTAACTGTTTCTCCCCCGAGGAACTGCTGGTTTCACTCGCAGATGAGTCAGTAGTCAGAACAGGTGGCTGCTCCCTATAAACACTCAGAGCTGGACTGGCAGGGGGAGGCAGATCCCTTCATGCTGAAACACATTCTTCTTCTTCTTCCTCTTCTTCTTCTTCTTCTTCTTCTTCTTCTTCTTCTTCTTCTTCAATATTCTGAAAGTTGTAGACTCTCCTTCCTTGGAGGTTTTCAAGCAGAGGTTGGGTGGCCATCTGTCCTGGATGCTTTAGCTGAGATTCCTGCATTTCATGGGGTTGGACTGGATGGCCCCCGGGGGTCCCTTCCAACTCTACAGTCCTTTGATTCTCTGATTGATAAGCTGCCTTTTCCCCTGATGGGGCTCCAGGCAGCTTATAGATAAAAATAAGAACCACTAAAAACATGGCCGGGGGGTGGGGGGACCATTATTTTTTTTAAAAAAATGAAACAAGTGATAGAAGTAAAACTACACACAGATATACCGGTAATGTCTATTAAGCACCAGCTCTTTCATTAAAAGCAGTCATTCCAAAAGCCTGTTAGAACAAATAAAGTATTCACCTGTTGGCCCAAGCACAACAAGGAAGGAGCCAGTCTAGCTTCCCTAGGGAGGGAATTCCAAAGTCTGGGAGAAGCCACCACCAAGAAGGCCCTCTCAAGTGTCCCCACCAAGCCTGCTTGTGAGGGTGGCTGGACCAAGAGAAGATCCCAAAACCCCGGTAGGTTTGTATGAGGGAACACAGTCTTATGAATTTGAAATAAGAGATACCTTCTGTTTTGCTCACAAACACCATGAGGCTTGGCAGTATACAGTCACCATTGACTACAATGCCTACGATGCAGCGTGACTGCGAGCAAAGTGCTCGCTCTAACATGTTGATAGCAAAACTTCAAATCTGAGCAACAGGACAGCATAAGTATTACTGGGATCTGTACTTCTTTTGATGAGCACACAGTGGATGCATTTATGCCCCAGGTTTTCAGTTCCAACACCTGATCATGATCCATATGTCGCAATGCAACTTTAGGCTGATATTTAGCTGCAACTTCTGAAATTAACTGGAATGAGTCAGAATGTTCCATGTTCTCTGGCCGGCCTCTTGTCTCTCTCAAGAAGAAAAAAGCAGCTCGAGTGAGGTGGTTTTGAAAGGAACGGAATGGCCAGCAAGGAAGCAGTTAACCACCTGCTCCTTACCTGCCCTACCTGTCATACATGACTGCAGGGACGCAGGTGCCACTGTGGTCTAAACCACTGAGCCTCTTGGGCTTGCTGATGAGAAGGTCGGCGGTTTGAATCCCCGCGACGGGGTGAGCTCCCGTTGCTCGGTCCCTGCTCCTGCCAACCTAGCAGTTTGAAAGCAACCTCAGTGCAAGTAGATAAATGGGTACTGTTGTGGCAGGAAGGTAAATGGCATTTCTGTGCGCTCCGGTTTGCATTGTGCCAGAAGCGGTTTAGTCATGCTGGCCACATGACCGGGAAAACTGTCTGTGGACAAACGCTGCCTCCCTTGGCCTGAAAGCGAGATGAGCGCCGCAACCCCATAGTCACCTTTGACTGGACTTAACCACCCAGGGGTCCTTTACCTTTATTTTTTACATGACTACAGAGCCCCAATGGCTGCTCTTCAGGGGTAAGTTACACAGAATCCTGTATAACTTGTACTTCGGCCTCAATAGTCTTATGAAGGATGCACAGTACAAACAATAACTGTGAAATTTAAATATCTGTCTATCTATATCTATCTATCTATCTATCTATCTATCATCTATATCTATCTATATCTATCTATATCTATCTATCTATCATATCTATCTATCTATCTATCTATCTAATCTATCTATCATGTATCTATCTATCTATCTATCTATCTATCTATCTATCTATCTATCTATCTATCTAATCTATCTATCAATCTATCTATATCTATCTATCTATCTATCTATCTATCTATCTATCATCTATCTATCTATCATCTATTTTATCTATCCATCCATCCAGGGATGCTGTCGTTTGCTCAATTGTTATAAATCACAGTAAAGGGTATCTGAGGAGAGTCACAAAAGGTTCTGGCAAGGCAGCAGAAAACAGCATTTTTCTTGGGGTGAGTATTAAATTGGATGCAGCAGGTTGGAGAGAGAAATTATTCAATTATGCTGAAAAGCGTATCAATCAAGCCAGCGAAATGGAAGAGCAACGACAGGGGAACATGCCTTATCATTGCGGGGATGAGTGGATCCAGGCATAATGCCCTCTCTATACAGCCCCCCTTTCCCCTCCCACCCATGTTATCACTGCAAATTAGAAGGGGAGCCATTGTGTTACACAACTACAGTCAGGAGAGCGAGGCTCATGGTCGAGTGGAATAAATGGCATTCATACTCCTCTGAGATGCTGCTTTTAATAGCCAGGGCTGCCCTACAATTGTTGAAGGTTCTACTTGAGGCAATGGCACCAGCATCATTATTACATTTAGATCCCACCTTCCTCCCCCGATGAGCTTAAAGTGGTGTGCAGGGTTCTTCCTCCCTCTTCATTTTATTCTCACAAAACAGCCCTGTGAGGTAGGTTAGCTTGAGAAACACTGACTGGCCCAACGTCACTCAGGGAGCTTCATGGATGAGTGGGGTTTTGAACCCTTGTTCCCCAGCTCCCTCTCCTCTCCCCCTTTATGATACATAGGGCTAGGCAAGGGTTAGAAGGTGAGTTGCATCACTAGATGCTAGCTAAGATGGATGAAATGAGCTTCTTCATTTTGAAGAGGGGCTGGTACAACCTTAAGCGGCAGGAGTTATGATGCCTGCAGAGATCTTCAGCAGGCTAGTTCTTATGCGTTTGAGTCTTTCAACAATCCTTTGTTGCTCTTGCGTTGGCAGATCTTTAAAAGAGCCTTTCAAATTCTCCCCCAAGACATAGTTGCCCTTGGCTGGATCTTCTGCTTCCTACTGATCAAATCCTCTTGAATGGATTTGCTTTTTGTGTTCTCCTTGTTGGAGTCCAATGTGTTCTTTGTGTTCTCCTTGTTGGAGCCCTTTGTGTTCTCCTTGTTGGAGTCCAATTATAGTTCTGGTGGGTGGCTGCCTTAAAGTTAACAATTAGTGGTGATAAAATTAGGTTGTTAAAAACTTGTACACACACCTTGTCTTGGATCCCCAAGGCTGGATGAGCAATTAGGCACCTTTCGAGTCCCAGGTGAGGTCAGGTGGACAAGGCAGGTGGAATGGTTTGCCCTTGATGGTTCCAGCACGACACTTTTCAGTTAACTCTAATGACAGAACCTGGATTTGGCAGCATGAGCCTGAACCCCACCGAAAAAGAGCGACGGTCTGGAAGCATCCTAAGGTGTTAAGCAGTGTAGGAATTGCTGAAAATAAATGAATACATAAATCTGGATCCACTACTCAACAAGTCTCAACCATCCCACCCAGGCTCCTTACTCATCTAGGTAGCCTGTAGAGCAGTCACGGCTAAACTTGGCCCTCCAGATGTTTTGGGACTACAACTCCCATCATCCCTGACCACTGGTCCTGTTCGCTAGGGATGATGGGAGTTGTAGTCCCAAAACATCTGGAGGGCCAAGTTTGGCCATGCCTGCTGTAGAGGCTTCCCATTGACTGGACCTCAGGCCATTTCACAGGATCTCTGAGCCAGTCCCCTGTTGACCAACATCTTTTGAGGTTCCATCTGTCTTGAAAGTACTGCCCCAAATCGTCTACATCCTGGGATAAGAATGACCACTCCATGCTCAACCCTAAGCTCTTCTCTGTTCCTCCAGTTGTGAGGACTTTCCTGTGGATGTGCCATGCTCAGGCAGTAGGTAGCGTCAAGAACATAAAAACATGAGAAGAGCCTGCTGGACCAGTCTACTGGTCCATCTATTCCAGCATCCTGTTCTCACAGTGACCAATCAAATGATGTGAAACCCAGAAGCTCTTGCATCTGCACCCTTCCTTTCAGTGGTGCATCACATCGACCCTTTCCTCTTTACCGAATCCTTTGCTTTAGCTTCTCAAACAAAAGCTCTGGGCCTGTCTTCCCCACCCTATGTTCTTGAGGTCCTTTTAACTGGACATTCCAAGGTTTGATTGACTGTAGAGTTATGACAGAGCACAGCAACCTGTATTTCAGGGATAGGGAAACTTTGGCTCTCAGTGGTCAGGGATGCTGGGAGTTAGGAGTCCAGCATCTTCTGGAGGAGGAGGAGGAGAAGAAGAAGAAGTAGGAGTAGAGTTTGGATTTGATATCCCGCTTTATCACTACCCGAAGGAGTCTCAAAGCGGCTAACATTCTCCTTTCCCTTCCTCCCCCACAACAAACACTCTGTGAGGTGAGTGGGGCTGAGAGACTTCAGGGAAGTGTGACTAGCCCAAGGTCACCCAGCAGCTGCATGTGGAGGAGCGGGGAAGCGAACCCGGTTCACCAGATTACGAGACCACCGCTTTTAACCACTACACCACACTGGCTTTCTTATGTACTGAGCTGAGTGAACCAGATCTGCATTTACCGGTAGTAATTTAGTTTAAACTCTGGAACTCACTCCCAAAGGAGGCAGCGATGGCCACCAAATTGGGTGCCGAAGAAGAAGGAGTCTCAAAGCGGCTAACATTCTCCTTTCCCTTCCTCCCCCACAACAAACACTCTGTGAGGTGAGTGGGGCTGAGAGACTTCAGGGAAGTGTGACTAGCCCAAGGTCACCCAGCAGCTGCAGGTGGAGGAGCGGAGACGCGAACCCGGTTCACCAGATTACGAGTCTACCGCTCTTAACCACTACACCACACTGGTTCTATGGAGGGTTGCAGGTTCCCCATCCTTGCTGTTTAAACTGTTGCAATTGGACAACCTCAAATCCTAAAGGAAGAGAAGCAATTGTGTGACTTGACCCTCAGGCCCGCCCGCCTGCCTGCCTGTCGGATCCTTATAAAACATATCAATCTAGCCCATTCTTATTGCTGAAGAATACATTAATGCACTAATTGCTCCACAGAGAGAAAGTGAGTGAGAGAGTGAGTAAAACATAGTCACTCAGCAACAATGTTCTGCTGGAACATCTATATATAGATTGCAAGTGATGTTGGGTTTGAATGGCTTTGAACTACGACTGTTGCTACTGTATTAAAGCAATTATGCAGAGTCTATTGCTGGCAAGGGACAAAACAAAGCAAGATAGATGTTATAAGGAAATCAGAGCATTTCTCTTGCAAGTGTGTGCCTTGTAGCACTCACAAGAACTAGCAAGGCTATACAGAAGAAGGAAGTGAGAGAGCACCAGGGATTCCATTTTTGATATTAATGACAGTTGGGACTGTATGGGTTCCACATCTAGCACAAAATCCCACACCTTGAGAATCTTGGACCTGAATTGCAGGCATGAGAGGCGATTAGATCCAGTTTGCATTTAGAAGTGGACCTGCCCAATTCATACTTTCTAAATCAAAACATGAACCCAAACACAGATGTCCTTTGAAATTCGCACCTCCAAATTTTGCAATGCAGTTCTCCATCCAGGCGATGTGTGCGAAAAGGGTAAAATGTACAAAAGAATGCATTTATTAGTGAAAATAACGTACAAAATACATTATATTTGAATCAATGCTATGTATATTAAGAGAAATCCATACAAAGGTTGGTATATTTGGATAAATTTACACTAAAAGCTGGTGAATTTTCACGATGACTTCTTTTTTTTAAAAAAGGGTATGGAAATGCAAAGAACTGAACTTAATATAGGATAAATGAGAAACAGAGAGAAACTGAAACCACAAAACCAAAAGAGTCCCTTTGAATTCTATCTGCTGGCTGAATGGGAGAGGGCACATTAGAGGGTGGGCAGCCCCAATGTTCTGCTTGTCTTCCTGGAAGCATCTGTCTCTTGGCAGCAGGATGCTGGGTTGGTCCTTTAATCCAGGGGTAGGCAATATGATGCTGCACAGATGCTGTGGACTAGCTCTCCCACCATCTCTTACCATTGGCCATCCTTGCTGGGGCTGGTGGGTATTGTAGTCTACATGTTGTTTAGTCATTTAGTCGTGTCCGACTCTTCGTGACCCCATGGACCAGAGCACGCCAGGCACTCCTGTCTTCCACTGCCTCCCGCAGTTCAGTCAGACTCATGTTGGTAGCTTCGAGAACACTGTCCAACCATCTCGTCCTCTGTCGTCCCCTTCCCCTTGTGCCCTCCATCTTTCCCAACATCAGGGTCTTTCCCAGGGAGTCTTCTCTTCTCATGAGGTGGCCAAAGTATTGGAGCCTCAGCTTCAGGATCTGTCCTTCCAGTGAGCACTCAGGGCTGATTTCCTTCAGAATGGATAGGTTTGATCTTCTTGCAGTCCATGGGACTCATCCAGCACCATAGTCTACATATTGCATCACATTTGCTAACTTTAGCTTAATCCAGGAGTAGCCAACATAATGCCCTGCAGATGTAATTAGACTACCAGTTCTACCAGTGCTAGCCAACATGACCAGTGGTCAGGGATAATGTGAGTTGTAGTCCAGCAACTTACATAAGTTACTGCATTGGCTTCCCCTGAGCATAATCTCTCTGGGCTTTTCCAGTGTTTCAGGCAGAACAGAATTTCATAGGGTCCAGGAGAGCTTGCAGGGGCTACAAGCATTCCTCTAACACGACCCATGGATACCTTTTATTCCAAAGAGGCTCCGGCGGTTGATACAGCTCTACTTCTCAAGTGAAACTGACGTTTGTTACAATCGTATTTGACAATTGCTATAGGAGTTTTGACAGCATTGTCTTCTGACAGAGGGGATCTGACACGTCAATCAAAAAAAGATTAATCTGGAGAGGCTGCTCAGAGAACCCAAGTGCTGAATTTGGAGGCCAAATTTCACATTCAGAACATATGCGTTTAGAAATGGGTAATTTCAGCCTTGAAAACTTGCATGCCACAGACCCAGATCTGTAGAATGTTGATCTGCTTTTAGCTTGTTGTTGATTTTAATTGCTTTTCTAAAAAAAGGCTTTAATTTAACTGCCAATTTTATTGCGTTATTCCTTTTGGAAACGGCTTTGATTTTTGCGTGGTCAGGCGGAGTCCCCCCGAACCCCGGGCAGCCCCTGAGGGAAATAACGACACGTGACAACGTTCTATAGGATTAAATTGGCCACAACTTTATTAATATTCAGATGTAGGGAGACCTTGGCTCAGGCTTTGGGCGTTTATCCTTCCCAGCCCCCCAGCCGGGGTTCTGGGTAATTTTCAGGGTTATCCAGCATGTGTGGGGAGTGGGCTAGCTCTGGAGAACATATGTTCAAGCAGATAGCCCACCCCCCTGTTCACCGCCGCTGGAGGGGGAGGGCAATGATGACCTCTGGGCATATGGTCAATGCCTCCCCCTAAGACCCTTTTAACGGGAACCCTGGTATCGCCGCTGCAATGGGGGCGGGGGTCACCACCCCACGCCCCCCCATTTTAGGTAGATGACTGAAGGATTCCGCTCAAGGCCTGCAACCGCCAAAGTTGTGATGAATTGCTACGGGAAAGGCAAAACCTGCCAATGCAGGGAAAGTCCTTTCCGGCCCTTCAACAGCGACCTTGTCATAGCAGCGCCTGCGTGCCTGTGTGGCGGTGGAAAATAAAAGGTTAATCTGCATAGTAAGCGTTAATTGAGGGAGTGGAGGGTGGGGAAGCTCTGAATCCAACGGCCGCTTCCCAGGTATGGCTCAACTTCTATTGGTTCCTCCTTCTACCTGGCCAATCTATTGCTTCCTCCTTCTACCTGGCCAATCCCCCTGGCAACACCTCCCCAGCCAGGATTGGGCGGCTGCTGGAGTAGGTAGAGACCACAGGTGTCCAACCTGGGAAGGTGGTGCCAGACCCAACTGCCAGGAGCTGCAACGTGATCCCAGGGGGCTACTTGCGACCACGCAAAATGCGCACCCCATTTGATGTGGGGAACAGTCATTTTTTAAATAAATGGAATAAATAAATAAAATAAAATGTACACACCCACCTGCAGCGGTACAGTGCAAACAAAAGGTTTTGCTGCTTCATTGTGTGGAATACCTGAAGAACCACATTGTAGCATCTCTTCCGAGTTTTATAAACATGTAAGTTTCTAGGTTGATACTCACCTTATGCCCTCTGTGCACCGTGAGCTAGACACTGAAAGAAACTCTCTATATGGGGCATAATCTAGACAGCGAAGTAGTCTTCAGCTCCTTTATCTTCCCTGGAAAATATTTAAGCCAGTGTTTTATTTCCCCACTGGAATCAGCGGAGCTTCAAAGTTTGAAGACTGAGCCCATGACAAGACCCCACAGACCATATTTTATCGTCTTATTGGGCTATTGTTGCAAAATGTAAAATCTGATGACTCAGTAGAACGTGATGTGTTTGTTGAACTGCCCGGCATATTAATCAAGCCTACTTGTGCCTCATTAAACAATGAAATGAATGTAATAAAGCGGGAGGCCCTTTTAAGCATCCCACAGCAATAAAATCAGGCCCGGAACATCCTTCATCAAACAGAATCTCTAAGTTGAAAAAGAAGATGGGATCAACAAATCATGTTTCAACCTTAGTACCCATGTGCAGGGAAGGGTTTGATATTTTTGGATCTATGTTGTTAATGTTAAAGTTGTAGATGACCAGGATAACTTAGATATCCAATAATACACATGTCACAATGAGTAATTTGTATCTATTACTGTCATGGTTGAACATGATGTTTATGAAGGCAATAAAAGGAAGGCAGGTTTTTTTGAACTGTATTATGTTATGTGAGAGTGAGAGCTGGACCATAAAGAAGGCTGATCGCTGAAGAATTGATGCTTTTGAATTATGGTGCTGGAGGAGACTCTTGAGAGTCCCATGGACTGCAAGAAGATCAAACCTATCCATTCTGAAGGAAATCAGCCCTGAGTGCTCACTGGAAGAAGGACAGATTCTGAAGCTGAGGCTCCAATACTTTGGCCACCTCATGAGAAGAGAAGACTCCCTGGAAAAGACCCTGGTGTTGGGAAAGGGGACGACAAGGAGAAGGGGACGACAGAGGACAAGATGGTTGGGCAGTGTTCTGGAACTACCAACTTGAGTCTGAGCAAACTGCGGGAGGCAGTGGAAGACAGGAGTACCTGGCGTGCTCTGGTCCATGGGGTCCCGAAGAGTCGGACACGACTAAATGACTAAACAACAAATGTTATGTATTTGTGTATTTGCTTTGCATTGTCATTGTTGAACACCCACAAACACGCACCCACCCACACTGAACAAGCCTTGTCACTTGCTGTGCTGTTTCAGCGATATTCAAGGTTTTAGGATGCAATCATGGGCACACGTACTTGGAATAAAGTACGTGTGAACTCAATGAGCTTCCTTCTGAGAAAGCATGTATAGAATTGCACTGTAAGCTGCAATCCTAAACCCACATACCTGGGAGTAAACGCCGTTGAGTTCAATAGGACTTCTAAGTAGACATGGTGAGGACTGTGCTAAAACACAACACTTCCATGTTTTTTTTGGTGTGTGTATGGTCTTCCCATTTCTGCACAACCAAATTTCTTGTCTCCCTTTATTTGATCCCAGACATTTTCATGGTGCTCTGATCCTATTCTCTCATCTCAGTTTCCAAGCAACCCTAACCATTATTTGGCACAGGAGACTGGCTCAGAGATCCTGCAAAATTAGTATTTCTATGAAGACTTTCCCAACGGGGTGTTATTTTAGGGCAGGCATAGGCAAACCCTGGCCCTCCAGATGTTTGGGGCTACAATTCCCATCATCCCTGACCACTGGTCCTGTTAGCTAGGGATGATGGGAGTTGTAGTCCCAAACATCTGGAGGGCCGGAGTTTGCCTTGTTGGAACCGGGGATGAAAAGCCAGCTGGCTCGGCTCCAGCCGGAGCGTCTCCCCTCTCAGCCTTGCTGCTGCGGAGATCCATCAGTCATCCTCCTCCGACGTGCGTCTGTGACTCAAGCTGCTGTGCATGCAAGAGCACACATTTCTCATCAGAGTAAACACACAATAGATCAGGCTCGAGGCATGGATACTGTACTATAAAAAGGTAAAGGGACCCCTGACCATTAGGTCCAGTCGTGATCGACTCTAGGGTTGCGGCGCTCATCCTGCATTATTGGCCGAGGGAGCCGGCGTACAGCTTCTGGGTCATGTGGCCAGCATGACTAAGCCGCTTCTGGCGAACCAGAGCAGCGCACGGAAACGCCGTTTACCTTCCCGCTGCAGTGATACCTATTTATCTACTTTCACTTTGACGTGCTTTTGAACTGCTAGGTTGGCAGGAGCAGGGACCGAACAACAGAAGCTCACTCCATCGCGGGGATTCAAACTGCCGACCTTCTGATCGGCAAGCCCTAGGCTCTGTGGTTTAACCCACAGCAGCACCCGTGTCCCTATAGTATACAGTAGTATACTGTACTATACTACACATTTATTCTACATAAATCAGGACAAAGAAAAACATGGCCTCTCTCCTTGTCATTTTTCTCAGAGAGAGAAAAAAACAAGCAATACAGAGTGTAACTTCCGCTCATGGGATTCCAGCAATCTGTGCTGGACTGTAAACAGACATGTGACATGTAACAATCCACATATCTGCAGCAAAGGGTGGAATGGAATTCCCAACACCCCCATGCCTGTTTTAGGGTATCTCAAGCAGATACGTAACACACACAAGCACATTATACTAATAGCATTCCCAACATCTATTTTGTTCAACTGGATAGCTTTTAGTAATATGGAAGTCTGTTGCCAGTGAAGGCAGAGCATAGCCATCATGGCTAGCAGCCAGATACATGTTAAGACTGGGATTGACTAAGTGCTTTTGATTTATTAAATTCCTGTGCCTGTACTTCACTGATTGACCCAGGGTTATGGGTGTCATAAAACCACATCAAATATTATGCAATATCAACAACATGTAAAACCCATGAGTCCAGATCCAAATAATAAGAAAAATAAAAATGTCTCCAGTTTATACATGACATTAATTACAGCTGCTGCATCAGCAGCTACCAATGATTGTGACATTGGCCAGTAGAGCTCAGTATTGTCTACACTTTCTGGCACCAGCTCTAAAGGGGCTTTCCAGCCCAACCTGATGATGCCAGGGATTGATCCCTCAGGTTCAGCATCTGAGTCTGAATCTCAGGCCATCACATTTCCTGTGATTTGCTTTAGATTGGAGAGACCACCCTCCCGGTATTTTCATTTCCTGCTTCTTGAATGGGTCTAGTGTGGCTTGTAGCTCGATCCTCAAAGCAGTCAAGTGAAAAGATTTGTGTTTTCTATCAGAGCTGCATGTCCAAGATTTGGGGATCTAGAGTATTATTCTACACAACCGGACTTCCACTGGCTTTGAGGGGCCTTGGTCTCCTCAAAAATATATTTGGGGGCCCAAACTGCCCTGGGAGTCAGTACCTAGGCATGCAACAGATGTTTGGAGCTGCACTGAAGTGTGAAGTCAATGTTGTGGTTCAGGTTGCAGCAACAGCATCTTACAGGAAATAGTTAACTTCTGCTTATTATGGGTTCTGGTTGCATATCCGGCTAAGAATGGTGGAACAGAAAGAACGCTGCACATGGCAGCATGAAGATAAGACAGTCTACATTAGGCAAAGCATTCTTACACTACCAGGTGCCTAATTAGTGGCTCCTTTCGCTGGACTTCATTAGCATAAACGGAGCCGCAGGGTTTCTCTTGTTTTCTCTAATGAATGAATTAGAGAATGCCAGTTGTTTCTTCACTAGCGATGGGTTGTGTGTGCCTGCCCCCCAGGGTAGAGATACGAGAACCATTTGAGTAGCTTTCCTCTGGCCTAGCAGCCATTCCTTCCACAATTTTGGAAACCGCGAGCTTTGATCCAGCAGCAGAGATCTCTGATCCCAGTTGCTCATCAGGATCTGGAAGAACATCCAGAATCTCGTGTTTCCCACCCCTAGTCCAGGAAGCCATCAAATCAAGCTGGATGCCTCTATGAATGACCCCAGCAATGCAATCTTCTCCACATTTTAACAGGGGGCTCCCGAAAGCCCTTCCAGTGTCAAAAAATATGGAGTTGCCCCAAGAAGTAGACTGGAGCATAGCATAGGACAGTGGTGGCTAACCTTGGCACTCCAGATGTATTGGAACTACAACTCCCATCATCCCTAGCTAACAGGACCAGGGGTCAGGGATGATGGGAGTTGTAGTCCCAAAACATCTGGAGTGCCAAGGTTAGCCACCACTGGCGTAGGAGGTGGCACAGGGGCGGTTGCCCTGGGTGCAAAAATTTTAGGGGGTTAAAAATTTCAACACCCGGTGCTGCCTCAAAACAGCTGCTTACTTCCATCGCTGGACTCTGTTGAAAATGAACCAGGAAGTGACCTCTCCAGACAACGGAACAACTCTTCTTTTCAATTGAATGCTCTGTTCATTGCCCTCCCTCCCACACCCCTCCACACCGCCCTGGGCTCTGGCAACCCACGCTACGCCACTGAGCAGAGCTATTTAATGCTCACTTCAATCAGCAGAGAGCCAGTGTGGGGAAGCAATTAGAGTGTTGGACCAGGACCTGGGAGACCAGGGTTCAAATCACCTCTCAGCCGTGAAGCTCGCTGGGTGACCTTGGGTCAGCCATCATCTCTCAGCCTAACCTACCTTACGGAGTTGTGGGGATTAAATGAGGGGAACGGTGTACACCACCTCGAGCTCCCTGAAGGAAAAAAAGGGGGGTTATATATGGAGTAAATAAAGAAATGACTCATTGTAGTGGGAAGCCAGTGTGAGAACTATCTTCGCACATTACCTATTGTCAAAACAAGGTTTGCTACCCCACCCATCTGCCTGGGTTTCCCCAACCACCCTGGGCGGTTTCAAACAAAATACCAAAAATACATTAAAACATTAACAGGGCTGCCTTCAGATGTCTTCTAAAAGTCAGAAAGTTGTTTATTTCCTTGACATCTGATGGGAGGGCGTTCCACAGGGTGGGCGCCACTACCGAGAAGGCCCTCTGCCTGGTTCCCTGTAACCTCACTTCTCACAGGGAGGGAACCTCCAGAAGGCCCTTGGAGGTGGATCTCAGTGTCCGGGCTGGATGGTGAGGGTGGGGATGCTCCTTCAGGTATATAGGACCGAAGCCATTTAGGGATTTCAAGGTCAGCACCAACACTTTGAATTGTGCTCGGAAATGTACTGGGAGCCAATGTAGGTCTTTCAAGACCAGTGTTTTATGGTCTCGGCAGCCGCTCCTGGTCACCAGTCTAGCTGCTGCATTCTGGATTAGTTTTAGTTTCCGGGTCATCTTCAAAGGTAGCCCCACGTAGAGCGCATTGCAGTAGTCCAAGTGGGAGATAACTAGAGCATGCACCACTCTGGGAAGACAGTCTGCGGGCAGGTAGGGTCTCAGCCTGCCTACCAGATGGAGCTGGTAGACAGCTGCCCTGGACCTGTCTCCATGGATTGCTGTGAGTCCAAAATGACTCCCAGGCTGCGCACCTGGTCCTTCAGGGGCACAGTTACCCCATTCAGGACCAGGGAATCCTCCACACACCCCTGACCTCTGTCCTCCAAAATCAGTACTTATGTCTTGTCAGGATTCAACCTCAATCTGTTAGCCGCCATCCATCCTTCAACTGCCTGAATCACTGATGCACAATGCACATTAACCTTCCGTTGCTCAGGATCACTCCTGGCTTGGGTTCTGGGTCCAGATTGTGCTACAGTTCCTTGCTAGCGACACCTGTTTTATAGTTCATTTAATCTTGCCAGAGCAGCTTTAGAAAGCCCTTTGCTCAACTGAGCATCCAGTCTAAAGCGCCCTCCCTCCCACGCCAACTCTGCAGCTTTTATCATATATCTAGTAGAGGATTAATAGGCAATTAGAATGTAAGGCTGAACCAGCAGATGGTCAGTACTCCCAAACAACCCCCGGGAGCTGGTTGCAACTTGCTCCTGAGTGCAACGTCTTGCTGCCTGGTTGAATAAATTAGGCTAATTGGAAGGTGAGTGGGATGTGGGCTTAGACCAAATCTGTCCCCCTCCTCCTCCCCACCTGAATTGAAATGAGGCTTCTCTTTCCAGGGAGATGATGCTGTTCCATTGGAAATGGCGGCAGGTGAGTTATAGACTCATCAGATAGATTCAGCATCTCTGGCATGGAAGGAAATGAAGGGAGTATCTTCAGTGCCGACTGAGAGCGTATGAGCTGTCTGATTATTAGAGAGATTTATACTATCTTTCTCTCAGGCAGTTCAATTTGAGCACACTCTGGAAGGCAGAGAGAGAGAGAATTACTTGCACAACATTTCCTTTCAGATTTGAAAGTTAGATTGTTGCTGACCACTGCATTCAAGACTGGGTGTAATCCAGAATTCCACTACCTTGGAATCTGTTCCGGAATCTGTTCAACTTTCAAAATGTTCGGAAACCAAAGCACAGCTTCTGATTGGCTGCAGGAAGCTCCCGCAGCCAATCGGAAGCCACGGAAGCCCCGTCGTACGTTTGGCTTCCAAAAATAGTTCGCAAACTGGAACAGTCACTTCTGGGTTTGTGGCATTCGGGAGCCAAAATGTTCGAGAACTAAGCTGTTCGAAAACCAAGGTACGACTGTACTGTACAAAATAGCATCCAGTGCCTAACACATTGCAATTATCTACCTTCTTTTCATGAATATGGTGTTATGCTCCACCCCAACAGATGAGTGGTGAGAGATTTCAGGGTTCCAGGCTCTTACCCAGGGTTCAGTTTCCTTGGAATGAAGGTCAGGGGAGAGTGTGGTGTCTGTAGGATATATGCTTTTATTTACACACATATAAAACCTGTGTGTACAGGGACCCAGGTGGCGCTGTGGGTTAAACCACAGAGCCTTGGGCTTGCTGATCAGAAGGTCGGTGGTTCGAATCCCCGTGACGGGGTGAGCTCCCGTTGCTCGGTCCCAGCTCCTGCCCACCTAGCAGTTCGAAAGCACGTCAAAGTGCAAATAGATAAATAGGAACCGCTCTGGCGGGAAGGTAAGTGGTGTTTCCATGCACTGCTCTGGTTCACCAGAAGCGGCTTAGTCATGCTGGCCATATGACCTGGAAGCTGTACGCCGGCTCTCGGCCAATAAAGTGAGATGAGCGCCGCAACCCCAGAGTCGGATACGACTGGACCTAATGGTCAGGGGTCCCTTTACCTTAAAACCTATGTGTGGGATGGAGGAGCTCACAGCATTAACACCCTAACAGATCCTTCTTCTCCATTAGTCACAGCTTTGGCTCCAGCACAGAGAAAGCATATCTCTTTGTCTCCAGCTTCCAGCCTGGTTACAGTTCTGCTCTCACACACCACAAAGTTTATTGTTCTTCTGCATAGCAGCTGGGTAAGGAAGTGTGGGGAGGTCCACCCATTAGCTTGGAGAGCATCATCACTTGGTTGTAGCTCCTGCAACTGAGCTCATTGTTTTGAGACGCTGATGAGGACACTTAAGCAGCAAGCTAAGGTCATTGCCTTATAAAGAAATTTGTCTGACTAGTTCAGTAACATAATCCTCTATTAGATTCTAAACCTTGCTGGGCACAGGACCCCAAGAACTGGAAGGGACTCAAGGCATCTTCCCGACTGTCTCTCCAAATCCACAACACCATCCTATGTTCTACATTTTGATGCTTCAGTTGTATTCCTTTGGAGTCAGGAAGAATTTTGGTTCACAGATTCTCTTCCATCAGCAACATCTGCACAGGCATAGGAAAGTTTAGGTCAGGAGATCTGGCTTGCACTGTAGAACTAGCTGCCTTGTTATCGAATGTAGGAAAAGGCAACACCTAGTAGAGAAGAAGAAGAGTTTGGATTTGATATCCCACTTTATCACTACCCTAAGGAGTCTCAAAGCAGCTAACAATCTCCTTTTCCCTTCCTCCCCCACAACAAACAGAGTGAGGCTGAGAGACTTCAGAGAAGTGTGACTAGCCCATGGTCACCCAGCAGCTGCATGTGGAGGAGAGGAGACGCGAACCCGGTTCACTGGATTACGAGTCTACCGCTCTTAACCACTACACCACACTGGCTCTCTCTCACCCACTCCCCTTTGGCTTATTAATCCCCCCCACCACCACACTTTCCCTTGCCCCCAGCTAAGCCCCACAGAGTGTAATTATGGGTTGTATGTTCTGCACTCCTGTTCCCCCTCTCTCAGGAGGGTGTCCATGAACGTCTCGAAGGAGAAACGAGCAGCAAGGTGTCGGGCATGCGGATCCCCCAGGGCGACGGCCTTCACAGGGAAACCCGGACGGATAGGGAAACAACAATTCACAACTCTCCCGGGAATTCATCTTTGGCCCTTCATCTCCCCAGCTGGCTTCTCGCTCATTTCACCTGGCATCTCGTTCCACTTAAGAGACTGGTGTCATGCTTAAAAGGAAACAGAAAGCAGCCTCAGTGGCAAACGGCGCGGTTTCCGGGCCTGCCTAGTGTGTCCATCCGTCCCCAGTAATGTAAAACTACTTTATTGGTTACAGCATAGAACATTTCAGCTCAACACAGACAACATTGATCCCCAACACAGACATCATTTATGACAAGGACAAAGTAGGTCTCTGAAGAGTGTTTTGGAGTGGTGTGGAGAGGTGTTACTCCAAGATGCTTCCTGTAAACTGGGGTCAATTATTTTTCTTGGGCATTGCTGCATTGAAGAGCACATAAAGGAGATAGCCTGTTCCAAAAACAGCAAGGATCATGTTGGTTCGATACAGCATTGCATCCATTGTTCCACCTTTTAGGTACACTGGAATGCCATTATCTTCCTAGAAATGTTTTTGTAATTCCGGAACCTTGTTTGCAACCTGCCTGCTGGAAGCAATGCTTATGGTTTTCTGAGAAATTTGCTGAAGAGTTAAAAAGTTCTGAAGATTTAATGTTTGATTGATTATTGTATTTTAATATTTTGCTGGAAGCCGCCCAGAGTGGCTAGGGAAGCCCAGCCAGATGGGTGGGGTATAAATAATAAATTATTTATATAAATTATTATTATTCCCGTTCACCTTCCTCCTCATCTACGCCGTGGCCTTCAACTGAGAACTCGCCTTCAGTTTTGCCCGCTTATGAGTTCTGTTTATTTTGCAAGCTTGCATGTACACAGAACTACTTAACATTGGCTTCTAGGTAGCACCAGAGAAAAACGGTGGAGAGCTTTTGAACAGGGGCATTATCAGGGACACCTGGTACGTGTAAATCATGCAATTCTACAAGTTTGGGGGACTGGCTGTTCAAGATGCAATTTTGCAACTGCAAGGCCCTCCGGGCGTAACCAAGATTGATGAGACGCCCTCGGACAATGCATTATTTATATGTGCTAGAGCTGCCAACTCCAAATGCCTTCAAAGTGATAGAGATTTCCTTGCTGGCGGCAAGGCCTTCTCATCATTAGTCCCTGATAGGGGCTGAGTCGATGCAGGTACAAGCATTGTTTTGGAGCATAATTAGAACCAGAGAATCCCTTACGCTTGCATTCTTGAAGGCAAGGCTTCAAATGTGAACAACCTCCACAATTCAAGGAGCTGGTTGCTAACGTTTTAAACACCTACATCTCGGAGACCTCCTTTCCTTCGGCTGACCCCCACGTCCCCACATTAAACAGGCATAGCTCTGCTTTGCTTGCAGAATGTCCCAGGTACAGTGCTCAGTAGAGGGTGGGGGACTCATGAAGATGTCCTGCAAGGCAGCAGGTATGGATTTTTACATGGGGTTTACTCCCAAAGCTTTTCTCATGAATGAATATAGCTTCAAGGCAGTGGAGGTTTAGGATCGGAGTTGTCCTTCTCCTATAGGGACCAGCTTCCCTGGTAGACAAGCCCCACCTGCCCCTAATGAGAGCCAGTGTGGTGTAGTGGTTAAGAGAGGTAGACTCGTAATCTGGTGAACCGGGTTCGCGTCTCCACTCCTCCACATGCAGCTGCTGGGTGACCTTGGGCTAGTCACACTTCTCTGAAGTCTCTCAGCCCCACTCACCTCACAGAGTGTTTGTGGTGGGGGAGGAAAGGAAAGGAGAATGTTAGCCGCTTTGAGACTCCTTTGGGTAGTGATAAAGTGGGATATCAAATCCAAATTCCTCTTCTCATTTCCATTTTTAACTTAGCAAATTGGGGGACTATTCTGGAAATCACAAGGACGTATTTTAAAGATTCAAAAGCCTATATTTCTATGCTTTACTTTGTTGCGTATTTTGTGATTTTAAATCTCTGCTGGAGTCCCCTCACCAAGGAATACTTGCCCCAAGCTTGGATCTTGACATCCAGGAATCCTAATTTTTATGCCTATTTTTCCTTGAATAAACACAACCAACACGTGTTCCTTAGAGCATTGGTCTTCAGCAGATGGCTCAGGACACACTACCAGGTCTACAACAAGGGGATGGTTGTATCCAGAAGCACTACCACTTAGGCAAAATGGAACCATGTGTATCCTGTGCTTCCAAAGAAGAATCCAATATGGCTGCAAAGGCACTCCATGAACTCAGGCGCAATCAACTAGAGATTCAGAGAAGGTATGGTTTTGATGCACATTCCCATGAGACTATCCAGGATGGATGCAAAAAGTTGGGGTTTCCCCCCACTTAATTGGCTAGTCTTGGCCCTGAATCTTCCCACCAATAGGGAATGTTTTGTGTGTTTGTGTCGGTCTGTTGTGTTACAAAGGATGCTCCCTCCTTGAGCGAGTACAATGTTGCCGTTCAAGAATCACTTTCACAAAGAGGAGGTTTGTTTGAATGTTGATATTCCCTTCACAACAGAAGCAAGCGAGATTCGCCCCCTTCTCATTTTAGCATGCCACTCATCTTCATTATTAAAGGCTTACATTTCCTTGTTGTTCATTTACAAAAACCACACTTGTTTTGTCAGGCTTTCAGCTTAAATGCCATTCAGTTGGGTACTCATTTTAATTTTATTTTCCTTACTGTTTGCCACTGCTGCCCATGACTGTAGCGACAGCAGAGCTGATTTCTGTGGCTGTCATTATGTTTTCCCAGAATGCTGCGGCATCGTTCTAGGATGTTTTCTGGGGGGTGGGTGGGATGGCAGATGCCACTGTCAGCTGCTTTGAATGCCCTGGATGCTCTCCAGATCTTTTTGACTACAACTCACTGACATCATTTACCCCACCTGGGGCAAAACAAACAAACAAACAAAAAATAAAAAAATAAAAAAAATAAAAAAAATAAAAAAATTTCCTTCCAGTAGCACCTTAGAGACCAACTAAGTTTGTTCTTGGTATACCATACCAAGAACAAACTTAGTTGGTCTCTAAGGTGCTACTGGAAGGAAATTTTTTTATTTTATTTTGTTTTGACTATGACAGACCAACACGGCTATCTACCTTTAACCCGCCTGGGGCAGGTTGTGAGACTGCCCCAAAGCAAGAGCAAAGCCGTGCGCTCATCCCCGGCTACAAGGAGTCCGGTGGCGCAGTCATATGCGATTGTTCCCCAGCTGAAGAACAACACACACAAGCCATGAATAAGGCCAAACTATTTATTGTAGAAAAAAGTGCAGAGAGAATATCTGCTGCCAGCTCAGTAAGTCAGAGCTGTGCATAAAACGTCCGGCCGGCATCAGGTCGAGCCAGAAGAGAAAGTACAGAAGTATTGAGTACAATAGTACAATGAAATATAAACATCACATAGTGTAGAAAGCAGATAAGCTAGCTTTCTCACGGCTACTGTAACAAACACAAGTTATACCAGCCTCGCTGCAGCTGTTTGTGCTCGGCTTGGACAAATATCACAACATCCTCCCCCGATATTTGATAGTGAGAGAGTGGCAAAAGCTAAAGCATCATTAAGAGAAACAAACAAACAGTTATCATATGCAATGTATGACTCTGTTGTCTGTGTCCCACACATGGAACTCTCTGAGACTGGCTTTACCAGTTGGAGCCTTTGCTTACCATTCCTCCAGGGGGCTAGAGCATTTGCTCTATGTGTGTTGGCAGGAACAGTGTTGAACATTTCAACCTGTTGCTGTGGCCTTTTCACTCCTGTGAATTGAGCCTGAGTGCCTGGAACTTGGTTATGAGTGCGAACTACAGCTACAATTGGCAGCGGCTGAGATTGCAAACTCACGAGAGTACCTTTTGGGTGGCTGACCCCTTGTAACGCTCTCAGATCTGCGCATGAGATGCAGATCTTCTTTGGTGAGTGTCTCCTGGTCAGGACTTTTGGGAGAACTCTTGCCAATAGTGAACAGCGGCCGGATGGGGATGATGGGTGTTGTAGTCCAAAAAGTCTGGAGGTTGTGCCAGGTTGGCGAAGGCTGTGCTAGAGTCATGCACCACCTGGGGCATTCTGGGAAAGCAGAATAGTAGCTGATAGAAGCAGATGCTGGGGTTTAGCTCTGCCGCAACCACTGCTAGGAAAAGTAACATCCCCACCTCACCTGAAGGAGTGCTAAATGAGATGATGAAAATGACACCAATTCATACTTTTTTACGGCTCATTGCATTTGTTTAAGAATGAATGAAAACTCTGAGTGCAACTGGCAGGTCATATAACAGAATCTATATTTAATGCTGCAAACTGCTACATGGTATCTGAATGGTGAGCGGTATAGATTTTTTTTTAAAAAAAGTGAAAACACGATTCCATCTCTTCCCTCCAAAATCCTTGCACCCAGAAAGCCAGCATGTCAAGGAGATGAAGACACCAGAACCTATCTGCCTGGCATACTAATATCCTCTGTTCTTTTTCTGAGCCAAATTCAATATTGTCCCATTTCCCCCTCCCCATGCTTTTTAATGGAGAATTTAGGGCCAAACAACATTTTATAAGAAATTCATTTGTTGCAGGGGAAGCGGAAACAATGCATAATGGAATACAGGTAATTTTAAGACGCCAGGATGTACATGGCTGCATCTTAAAAACAACAGCAGGAACAACCCATCCCTATCTGGATTTGAACCAGAGCAGTACCACTTTGGCATGCTAATCAGGGGAGGTCATGAATATTCAAAAGCCTCTGTCTCCTGACTCCACCTCTCGGATGGCTTCCCACTGCCAATTATATACCACTCTGCAGCTTCAGTGCATTAACCAGGCAGTTAAAGCAAGTAGCTTGATTTAAGGCAGTGGAATAGTCAGATGATTTTAGACCGTAGACTTAATAGTCTTAGAGCGGAGGGGCTTTGGGGCAGCGATATGAGAATATAAGGAGAGCCTACAGGATCTAGTCCAACATTTCCATAACTTAAGCAAGTGGGTTTCCAAACTTCCTACCTCCCCACCAGCTTGTCTGTGTATGTTGCAGAGGCATAGCTGTCAACTTTCGGATTTGAAAATAAGGGATTTTCCCAAACTTTCGGATTTGAAAATAAGGGATGCCACAGGGCGGTACAATGGCACCAAGTAGCCTCGCCCACCCTGCGCGCGAACGGGTGAGCGAAAGAGCGAGCGCATAGACGGCAGGCAGGCTGTCTGGCTGGTTGGGCGTGAGGGTCTGGCTGCACAAGGCATGCAAGCTCCACCCCCAGTCGGTCTCAGACTCCTTATTGGCAGCCGAGCAATGCAGCTGAGGAGCCTCCCTGGCCGGCAGGGAGGGAGAGGAGCTGCTTCCTTTGAAATCCGGGAATTTTAAGGGATAGCAACAATCTGGGATAGCAGCGGGAAACGGCATTGGAATAAGGGAGTTTTCCGCAAAAAAAGGGAGGGTTGACAGCTATGTGCAGAGGAATTCTGGGAAGTGTCCCAGAAGGTCTCAGGGCACTATCTGGGCCTGTCAGTCTTCCAGGTCGCCTCCCAAGAACTGACAACCAAGGATGCCACCGAATGTCGCAATGACCTGGTTCAGAATACGAATATGCCCCTTTTGCAATGCTCACACAGATTACATGAGCCAAACCCAATTTCCTTGCACATTGTTCTGCAGCTCTGAATGTACAGCAAGATTATGCAGAGATGCAGAGTGTTCTTTTCATTCATAGCTATGTTTACTGAGTCTGTTTTGTGCCCTTGGCCTTGGGCAACCCTCATATAGCTCCGACCAAGCTGCTGCACACACCTCGAAGGAGATGATCAAAGCTCCAGATAATCATGGATGAGTCCAGGGAAGCTCTGGAACTACAGTGGTTTACAAAAATAATCTCTCTCTCTCCCTCTCCCTCTCCCTCTCCCTCTCCCTCTCCCTCTCCCTCTCCCTCTCTCTCCTTAAAGCAATTGAAACATTCTGAAACTAGAATCACTAGAAACACATCAGCATTCTAGGTAACTGGGTAGGTTTTGTCTAAACCAGCGTGGTTAGTGGTTAAGAGCGGTGGACTCGTAATCTGGTGAACCGGGTTTGTGTCCCCGCTCCTCCACATGCAGTTGCGTGTCGAGGTCCTCAAACCACCCCTCAAATAATTCACACATCAGTCAGAATTTTAGTTTTGGTTTTTGGCATGATTTTGGCCACAACTTTATTAAAATACAAACAATGTGAGTGGTTGCTTAGGCATTGGTTAAGACTATCTGTCCCACAGGGGACAGAACTGATGACCGTCAGTAAGGGGAAAACCCTCTGGAGAGATAAAGGGAGCCAGGTGGTCTGACCCTCCCCTCTCCCCTCAGGCTCCCAGGGCTCTTGCACGGCCCTAGCCCCGACCGGGGGTTTGGACAAAAAGCATCGAGCCCCTGGATTCCTTTAACGGAATTCCCCCTAACACCAGCATCAATTGGAGGGGCAGACGCAATCAATCATAACCCCCTCCTCCAACCAACATAATAACCAATGCCTAACAGCCAACCTTACATGTTGTGACTATTTGCTATGCAGTAGGCGAAAACCAGATGGCACCAGCCAATCAGCCAAATGGAAAAATTCCTACCAGGCCCCTGCCCCAAAAGCAGACGACCCCATGACAGGCATAGCAAGGTCAACGCAGGAGTCTAAATTATAGGGAGGGAGGGCGGGTGATCAGAAGCACTCAACAAAGAGGGAAATCACATTGCATACCAACCAATATATATCCGCTGGGCTGTCCATCAATAAATTGCAACCTACAAATCTCCCCAATAACACCCAGGGTCCAATCACAACAGTGGCCATCCATACGATCCTGCCCAGCACCAGAGGGGTGACTTGCTGGCCCCCACCGCAACACGTGCTCTCCATGAAGGAGAACACGCTCTGCTAGTCACACTTCTCTGGAGTCTCTCAGCCTCACTCACCTCACAGAGTGTTTATTGTGGGGGAGGAAGGGAAAGGAGATTGTTAGCCGCTTTGAGACTCCTTAAGGAGAGTGAAAGGTGGGATATCAAGTCCAAAATCTTCTTCTTCTAAACAAAAGTGATTTTAGCAGGTGCCAAAAGAGTACAGTGAAGGCACCTGCCTGATGTCAATATAGGTAGGGAGTTCTATGATCTTTCATGCTAAAAGATCAAATTCTTACAGATAAAGGATGGCTATTGTGTAATAGTGCCAGTCCCTCATATTGATGTGGTCCAGGGTAAGGGGTAAGGCAATCTCTCAGGTCAACTGGTTCCAAATTGTTCAGGGCTTTGTATTCTAACAGCAGCATCTTGAACTTGGCCTGGTAGCAAATTGGCAACCAGTGTAGATCTCTGATACAGCCTCACTCCTGTCATATTGAATGCAATGTGTGAACACCCCTAGTGTCAAACTGAATCCTAAGCAGGAAGCATGACTTGCCCCACACCAGGAACTCATCCATCTCACCACGATGGAGGTGCATGCAACCATTCTCTAAGCCTGGGATCTTGATTGGTATTTTGAAGCCCATGGGAAGCAGGGCTATCTTGCAGAATGCTTACGGTATCACTTTCAGCTGTACACATTAAGTAATCAAATGCCTACTGATTAAAATGAAAATGCCCCGCTGAGATGATGGTCAGGGTCTGATGAGATCGACAGGGGGCTGATTGCAGCTTCAATTTATTCTCCCAGGACTGCTGGCTCAGCTGCCAATAAGCTGTGCAGTGTAAGCCTGACAGCGCTCATGGCTACGTCTTGATAGCCCAGTTGGCTCCGGAAGGGGATTAAGCATATTCACGGAAGGTGGCTATTAGTCAGGATAGCTATATGGTCAAAGGCCTCTACCTCACGAGACTGGAGAGGAGCGAAAGGAAAGAGCTGTTGCCTTGAAGCCCTGCTTGGTCACTGTGAAAAACGCAGGATGATGGATCAAATGGATCCACTGTTGGATTGTTGTTGTTTTTTTTGCTATGTTCTCATTAGCTAGCCAAAATGAATGGATTTTGGCTTAGTGTCTGTTGTGTCCTTCCTGCATGGGGATCTTTATTTCAGTGGTGTCAAGCAACTAATAATCCCACCTCTAGGCTTCACAGAAGCACTGTTGCATGGTCACAGAAATTAGGATTGCCATATTTCAAAAAGTGACAATCTGGACTTTTTTATTTTGCAAAATCTCCCCCCAAAATTGATGGTTTTTTAAAAAATATATAATTTGTATTAAATTTTCCACTTTAACAAACAAATCAAATCACATTAAATATTCCAAATTATACATAAGCATATCAAATAGTCCAAATATTCTGCCAAATTATAAATTTGTTGTACTTCCCATGCTTCAAACTTGAGTTTTTGAACTACTGTATTGGCCCAAATATAAGATGCACCCGCAAATAAGCTGCACCTAAACTTTTCACAGTTGGAATTGGGGGGGGGGGGGAGTGCGGCTTATATTTGGACCAATACGGTATTTTTTAGGAAAGTCGCCAAAACATCAACACTTGGGTTGCCATACGCCAGGGTTATCCCAGACATTTTCCTGCCTGGACTCTATTTCCGACAGACGAATCCCGGATGTGTCCGGGGAAATGGCAGCCCTACAGAAATGTATCCAGCACTGTATCACACTTTCCCCAGTTTCAAGAGACCTTATCTGTTCGCTGATTAAATTCTCAGGCCAAGATAGGGGTATGTGATCAGTACACACAGAGATTGGTACACACACAGAAAGGCTATTCAGAATGTAATCACACTTATGATTAAATAAAGTGGTTTCCTGCCCCTGGAGAGATCTTACCATGTGGCTTAGGTAAAGGGACCCCTGACCATTAGGTCCAGCCATGGACGACTCTGGGGTTGCGGCACTCATCTCGCTTTACTGGCCGAGGGAGCCGGTGTACAACTTCTGGGTCATGTGGCCAGCATGACTAAGCTGATTCTGGCGAACCAGAGCAGCGCACGGAAACGCCATTTACCTTCCCGCCGGAGCGGTACCTATTTATCTACTTGCACTGGGTGTGCTTTCGAACTGCTAGGTTGGCAGGAGCTGGGACTGAACAACAGAAGCTCACTCCATCGCGTGGATTCAAACCACCGACCCTTCTGATCGGGCAAGCCCTAGGCTCTGTGGCTGCTGCTAAGTCGTGGAATATCCACTGACATTCCAGCTTCTGTAAGGAAAGGGTTAATCACAGAACGCTGAAAATCAATGCAATTGAATAGGCAAGAGTTGGGAGAGAATCCTGAGGGTCAGAGAGCTGATGTTCTGAGGCAGGTTTGCAATCATAGGCCTTTATTATTAGCATATTTTTGAAAGTCAGCCTGACCCTAATAAAGTATCTAAAATCACAAAGCACATTTGACACCTAGTGAAATTTAAAGAACGCCAAGTTTCTGGCAAACTTAAGAAACATTTGGTGGGAAGGGCCATTTCTAAGAGCTTTCCCCCTGGGAGTTGTCATCTGATTTTTCATTAGTTTGTTCTGAAGGAGCCTAATTTACTGATCTTTAAAACCACCTTGGGACAGATTTGGACCCTAGCGCAATCCATTAAACAACCTTCTAATAAGTTCTACGCATTTCATAAAGCTTGTTATTAACATTTCTTTGTCATGCTCTGGAGAATATGTTTAATTTAGGCAAACGGGGAAATCCAGTTAGTTAAGACAGCCTACACATTTCCTATTACTTGGAGATTAACTTGGGCCTCAAGTATTTGCTGCTTTAGCCTGGCAGCTTTGCACCCTAAATTGAAACTTGCTTACATATGGACTTAGCATGGTGTTTGGTTCATTAATAGGGCACTGCCCCATCAACCTCAGTGTACCCTCTGCCCAAATGCCTGCGTTCTTATTTACAACAAGTCCTGGGAGTGCCCACCATCTTTCTCCTTCTTAGTCTTAGTGTTGTCCTTGCAGAAGCCAGCAGAGAGGAGGAGGAGGGGTGGAGACAAAACGTGAACTATTGGGTTCTGCCTCTCATTGACTCTGAATCTACCAGTCATTTGTTATAGCTCAACGTACTGTTGGCCTCCCTGCCTTGCATCCGACTGACCCCAATGAGCACCAGCCTCCACTGCGCACTTACAAGATTTTGATGGTTCATAAGCGATGCGGGTGGCGCTGTGGGTTCAACCACAGAGCCTAGGGCTTGTTGATCAGAAGGTCGGCGGTTCGAATCCCCCGCGACGGGGGGGAGCTCCCATTGCTCGGTCCCTGCTCCTGCCCACCTAGCAGTTCGAAAGCACATCAAAGGGCAAGTAGTTAAATAAGTACTGCTCCGGCGGGAAGGTAAACGGCATTTCCGTGCGCTGCTCTGGTTCGCCAGAAGTAGCTTAGTCATGCTGGCCACATGACCCGGAAGCTGTATGCTGGCTCCTTCGGCCAATAATGCGAGATGAGTGCCACAACCCCAGAGTCGTCCGCAACTGGACCTAATGGTCAGGGGTCCCTTTACCTTTACCTTTAGCATGGTTCATAACAAGTCAAGAACAATGATTAAATAAATTAAAAAAGAAAAAAAAAAGAAAGAACAATGACCACAAATGGCAAAGACAGATAAGCAGTGAAAGCGGAAGTGATTTTATTTTTTTTGGGGGGGGAAGAAGCTCCAGACCTTAAAAAACTAGACCAGAGTTTGTTGAAGCTGCCTGACGCAGCAATCGAATCAACCACTAAAAGCCTCAGAGAACAAAACGACCTTCACTTGGCATGATCACATCTACATTTCTGGGTATAGACTTTGCTACCAATGTGTCAGCTAAGAGCTCTTGCATCATCATGGCGGCAGAACTGCGCCACCAATTTAATTTTTAATTATCATTCCTTCTCCTGGTATGAGATATATAGGGAGCGGTTGGTGAGATGCGGCAGGAAGCACTTGGAAGTGCTGCCAAGATCACCGGGCAGCACATTTTAGGTCAAAACCAGCCCTTTGAATTGGGCCCAGAGACTAATTGGCAGCCTGCGCAGTTGGACCAGGATTGGTATAATATGCTCAAACCATGTTGCCCCGGTGAGCAATCTGGCCACCAAATTCTGCACCAGCTGAAGTTTCCGAACTGTCTTCAGAGACAGTCCTACATATAACTCATTGCAGTAATCTAACCTAGAGGATGGGGGACGCAGGTGGCACTGTGGTCTAAACCACAGAGCCTAGGGCTTGCCAATCGGAAGGTCGGTGGTTCGAATCCCCACGACGGGGTGAGCTCCCATTGCTCTGTCCCAGCTCCTGCCAACCTAGCAGTTCGAAAGCACGTCAAAGTGCAAATAGATAAATAGATACTGCTCCAGCAGGAAGGTAAATGGTGTTTACATGCGCTGCTCTAGTCATAGCTGGCCACATGACCCGGAAGCTGTCTGCGGACAAACGCCAGCTCCCTTGGCCTATAGAGCGAGATGAGCGCTGCAACCCCAGAGTCGTCCGCGACTGGACCTAACTGTCAGGGGTACCTTTACCTTTAACCTAGAGGGTTACCCAGAGCACAGACAACAGTAGTTAGGCTATCCTTGTCCAGATAGCAGTACAGCTGGGACACTAGCCAAAGCTGATGGTACTCTGCACCACTGAGGCCCCCTGAGCCTTGAGTGACACCCAATGATCTGACTTGGTATAGTCTGTCTGTCTGTCTGTCTGTCTGTCTGTCTGTCTATCTATCTATCTATCTATCTATCTATCTATCTATATCATCGGAAGTTATTTTTATACTGTGTTGGTTTTATGATGTTAGCTGCCCCTGAGCCCAGCTCTGGATGGGGGAGGTTGGGGTACAAATAAATTATTCTTATTCTTATTCTTATTCTTATTCTTATTAATGCACTGCGTGAAGAAATGCTTTCCTTCGTCTGTCCTGAAACATCCTACATTCAGCTTCATTGGATGTTCAGAAGTTCTAGTATTATGTGAGAAGGAGAAAAACTCAGGGGACAAAGTCCAGGACCTCACTTGGAGAGTGGCAGATGGCGGGGCCAGTGGCAAACAGGCCCCGTTTTGGAGCACTGGGGCATCTGGGCTCTATAGGGCTGATGCTGATCTTGAAGCATTTGCTCTCCTTATTTATCTCTCTTTGCAACTTTCTCCTTATCTTTCTCCTTATTTTTAGAAACAGACGGCTTGCAGCTGACTGGGAATATCCATGGTTACAGATGCTCACATTATTGTTTTTACCTTACATGTATATTATCCTTTTCTTTGTCAAAACCGTTATTTTTTCCTAAGCAAAGATACTTTGCATGAAGGTAGGCAAAACCAACCTTCTGGTTTATTCCTGAAGTAGTGGAGGTGCTATGCTTTTCTATTTGAAATAGGGGGTGGGGGTCATTTTTCATTCCAAGGGCCACATTCCCTTCTGCACAACCTCCTGGGGGCCACATCCCAGTGGTGGGTGGGGCCAGAAGCAAAAGTGGGCAAAGCAATGGATGTAAATATTAATCTTTGTACCGCAGACTAGTTTCTACACACACGCCTCTCTATCCTCCATCCAGATAAGGAAGAGACACTATCAGTGTTCAAATATGCATTTCAGCCAGAAAAGCCCCCCAAGAGAGTTCAAACAGGGCTAGTGATTCCATAGAAACACAGAATTGTAGAGTTGGAAAGGACCCTGAGGGTCATCTACCCCAACCCCCTGTGTGGGATATGCAGCTATCCCACACAGCAGGCACAACCAACAGGTAGATCACGACCTACTGGTAGATCGTGGGGTGTCCTGGTAGATCCTGGCAGATCTCTAGCCCCTCCGTGATCTCTCAACAACCTTGGCTTCCTAAAAAAAAGCTCAACAACTTTGGTCCATCCAACGGTAATGGGTAGATCACTGCCAGTTTTTTTTATACCGTGAGTAGATCGCAGTCTGTTGGGAGTTGGACATCCCTGCTATAGGCAACTGAACAGAAACCTATGTCTGACAGGAGGGCCATACAGGAATCGAATCTGCAATCTAGGTGTCATCAGCACCATGCTCTAACCAACTGAGCTATCCAGGCCCGTTATTCAGCATCCCCACGCATGAGCCCCCCCCCCCCCCGTGTTTTAAACCCTTGATCTGGACAACTCATTTCACAGCCACCACATTTTATCTCATCATTTTGCTGGGAAAACCACGGGGGGGTCCCCCACGTATCTGCTTCAAAAACAAGTAAGTGCTGCTAAGGTCAGAGGCTTTGCCACTTGAGCCTTGCTAATTGAATCTTGGCACTCGGTACACTCTCAGCAGCTGTTTTAACCATCTCCATTAGAAAATTGCACTTAACCCAGGGTTCCAAACAACATGTCCCAATCCACGCTGCAAGCTGACGACGAAAGGGCCACCAACCGGTTCGGCGTAGCTTGTTAATCAAGCTTCTGCTATAAAAAAAGGGGAGCCCCGGTGTCCACTTCAGAACCTTGGACAGCAGCCAGCCAACAGGCAGGATGACTTTGCAAGGAGCACCGTCCATGTGCAATGACTGGAGCAGGGGTAGGCAACCTAAGGCCTGCGGGCTGGATGTGGCCCAATCGCCTTCTAAATCTGGCCCGCGGACTGTCCGGGAATCAGCATGTTTTTACATGAGTAGAATGTGTGCTTTTATTTAAAATGCATCTCTGGGTTATTTGTGGGGCCTGCCTGGTGTTTTTAGATGAGTAGAATGTGTGCTTTTATTTAAAGTGCATCTCTGGGTTATTTGTGGGGCATAGGAATTCGTTCATCCCCCCCCCCAATATACTACAGCCCACCACATGGTCTGAGGGATGGTGGACCGGCCCATGGCTGAAAAAGGTTGCTGACCCCTGGCCTTGTGGAACACTGCAGATCAGTTCTCATCTTTCTGATAAGAAGAAGAGTTTGGATTTGATATCCCGCTTTATCACTACCCAAAGGAGTCTCAAAGCAGCTAACAATCTCCTTTCCCTTCCTCCCCCACAACAAACACTCTGTGAGGTGAGTGGGGCTGAGAGACTTCAAAGAAGTGTGACTAGCCCAAGGTCACCCAGCAGCTGCATGTGGAGGAGTGGAGACTCGAACCCGGTCCCCCCGATTAGAGTCTACCGCTCTTAACCACTTCACCACACTGGCTCTCCAACCTTTCTGAGATGTCCAGTAGAACTAGTGGAGAGAGATTATCCCTGATTAATCATGCTTTCTCAGTCCCATTACAGAGGAGTCGGCAGCGTGCTGTAAGGTGCATCATCACTAGTGGTGGGAGAGCACGGATTAGTCTGTCCTAATTAGTTGTCATGCTCTGGAGAATGCCTCGTTATGGAGACTTGCATGCCATACTTTCCCAATAATTTTGATGCTGGTGGAATCATAGAACTGTAGAGTTGAAAGAGACCACCAGGGTCATCTGGTGCACCCCTTGCAATGCAGGAATCCTTTGCCCAATGTGGGACTCGAACCCACAACCCTGAGATTAAGAGTCTCATGCTCTACCGTCTGGAGGTGGCAGCCTGCGTTGTACCATTTCAGGCTGCAAGTGTGTGGTGTTATGACTGAATGCTCCCCCCCCCCACTTAAAAAGTTCCTTCAGATCACATAGTCTAGAACAGTGATGGCTAACCTTGACACTCCAGATGTTTTGGAACTACAACTCCCATCATCCCTGACCACTGGTCCTGTTAGCTAGGGATGATGGGAGTTGTAGTTCCAAAACATCTGGAGTGTCAAGGTTAGCCATCACTGGTCTAGAATCACTGCCACAGACAAGGCAGCCACAAAACATTTCACTACCTGAGGCAAAGTACAGATGGGAACTCCTGCCATGTTCAGATCCACCTGGACAGGCAGTGGACTCTTATATCAGTGCCGGTAGTAATAGCAAGGGACGCATGTGGCGCTGTGGTCTAAACCACTGAGCCTCTTGGGCTTGCCAATCAGAAAGTCGGCGGTTCGAATCCCCGCGATGGAGTGAGTTCCCATTGCTCTGTCCCAGCTCCTGCCAACCTAGCAGTTCGATAGCATGCCAGTGCAAGGAGATAAATAGGTACCGCTGCAGCAGGAATGTAAAACGACGTTTCCGTGCGCTCTGGTTTCTGTCATGGTGTTCCGTTGCGCCAGAAGCGGTTTAGTCCTGCTGGCCACATGACCTGGAAAGCTGTCTGCGGACAAATGCCGGCTCCCTTGGCCTGAAAGGGAGATGAGCGCCACAACCCATAGTCGCCTTTGACTGGACTTAACTGTCTAGGGGTCCTTTCCCTTTCCCTTTTACCTTAGTGCAGGGGTGCCCATATTTTTTCAAAGAGGGTCAGATCTGATGAAGTGAACATGCATGTTGTTGTTCAGTCGTTCAGTCGTGTCCGACTCTTCGTGACCCCATGGACCAGAGCACGCCAGGCACGCCTATCCTTCACTGCCTCTCGCAGTTTGGCCAAACTCATGTTAGTAGCTTCGAGAACACTGTCCAACCATCTCATCTTCTGTCGTCCCCTTCTCCTTGTGCCCTCAATCTTTCCCAACATCAGGGTCTTTTCTAGGGAGTCTTCTCTTCTCATGAGGTGGCCAAAGTACTGGAGCCTCAACTTCAGGATCTGGAACATGCATGAGGGCTGACCAAATTTTTTGAGCTTTTTTAGGATTGAAGTTGTTGAGTTTTTTTTTTAACAATTTTACATCTTACCCCAAAGGATTGAAGTTTCCTCCAAAGTTGTTGAGCTTTTCGAAGGATTTTACCCCAGGACATATACTGCCATGGGGCTGGGTTAAATTGACCGGCGGGCCAGATTAGGCCCCCGAAATAGACTTTGGACATGCCTGCCTTAGTGCAATAGCATAGACTGTCACGCTTGAAGAAGAAGAAGAGGAGTTTGGATTTGATATCCCGCTTTATCACTACCCGAAGGAGTCTCAAAGCGGCTCACATTCTCCTTTCCCTTCCTCCCCCACAACAAACACTCTGTGAGGTGAGTGGGGCTGAGAGACTTCAGAGAAGTGTGACTAGCCCAAGGTCACCCAGCAGCTGCATGTGGAGGAGCAGGGAATCGAACCCGGTTCACCAGATTGCGAGTCCACCGCTCTTAACCACTACACCACACTGGCACTCTTGACAACAGTAGGCTACTTATGAGACATGCCGTGTAGCAGACAGATATCTGTTCTGCAGCAAAAGAGTGCAGCTGCCACCACTGCAGCCCCACCCACAGCATCGACTGCCTAAGGCAGTTACCTCATTGCCTACAAATAGACGCTTTGCTTTTGGGAATACTGGGCTCTGCTGATAGTCTGCAAAGCAGCAGGGTGAGTGTACAATTTGCAGGAGATAGTGGCAGGCTGATGAACTCTTCCAGGCAGAAACTGCCCTGACTGCTCCATCCTTCCTAGGGAACCACTAGAGCCCCAGTGAAGCCTCTGTTTCCCTTCTGCTCCTTCCTTGTTTCTGCTTTGGGGTCGTAAGCTCCTCAAAGTAGGGGCATGTCAAACCTGTCAAGAGCTTTGTATACATAGATAGCACTATGCATATGAATGACGATTAATAAGCAAACAAGCTAAAGGGAAGAAGATTGAGGCAGGCAGCAGAGAAGACCAAGATGTGAGACGGGAAGTAGTTAATAAGGGAGGGAAGGTGGAGGGTTGAATTTCAAGTGTTGATTTGAATTATCCAGCCAGAATCCTGGGCTGCAGGATAAACTGTAAAGCAGGAGCGGGCAAAATGGTGCCCTCCAGAGGTTGGTGGACTCTGGAGAGCCAGTGTGGTGTAGTGGTTAGAGTGTCAGACTAGAACCTGGGAGACCAGAGTTCAAATCCCCAATGTCATAGAATTGTAGAGTTGGATGGGTCATCTATCTGGTACGCAGGCTTAGACCCTCCCTGCCCGCAGACTGTCTTGCCAGAGTGGTGCATGCTCTGGTTATCTCTCGCTTGGACTACTGAAATGCGCTCTACGTGGGGTTACCTTTGAAGGTGACCTGGAAGCTACAACTAATCCAGAATGCGGCAGCTAGACTGGTGACTGGGAGTAGCCGCCATGACCACATAACACTGGTCCTGAGAGATCTACATTGGCTCCCAGTACGTTTCCGAGCACAATTCAAAGTGTTGGTGCTGACCTTTAAAGCCCTAAACGGCCTCGGTCCTGTATACCTGAAGGACCGTCTCCACCCCCACCGTTCAGTCCGGACACTGAGATCCAGCGCCGAGGACCTTCTGGCGGTTCCCTTACTGCGAGAAGCAAAGCTGGGGAAACCCAGCCAGATGGGCGGGGTACAAATAAATTATTATTATTATTATTATTATTATTATTATTATTATTATTATTATTATTATTATCTAGCCCAACTTTTGTGCAATCCAGGAATCACAGCTTAATGATCCCAGGCAAATGGCCACCAGTCACTGCTTCTCAGCCTAACTTTCGTCACACAGTTGTTGTGAGGTTTATATGAGGAGCGGGTGGAAAAATCCCAAAGTTGGGATATAAATAAATAAATAAATAAATAGTCCCAGCCACCAAGGCCAATGGTCCAGGACAGTGGAAGGCGTATCTCTAACTTCTGGAGGGCATCATAGAACCATAGAATTGTAGAGTTGGAAGGGACCCCAAGGGTCATCTAGTCCAACCCCCTGCAATGCAGGAATAACCTGGGCTTCCTGGGCTGCAAATGACATTGCATGTTTGATGTCCTCTATAAATAATGAGTAATGATGGGGTGGTTGTTTTTTTAAAAAAATACACCACCTTTCTAAAGCGGTTTACATCAAACTGACAAAAACATTCCAACAGAAAAGAAAAATACTCATAAACCGCCTACGCTCTTTTCAGCAGTTAAAACACAAATATCAAAATATTAGCTCAGAAAATCGCTTACGACAATTCATTAAACATATAATATACAATTAATGCATTTATTTGAACCAAGCAATATTTGATTTTTTTTAACAGCAGAATTTAAAAAGCAGAAATAGCAAATAAAATAAAATCCAACAGGTCAAGTAATACTCAAATAAAATGGATTACCAGGGGATTGATAATCCTTAACAAGCCAACAGACCTAAAATGCAACACAGCCACTAAGTCTAAAAATTCTAGAAGGTAAATTGTTAATTTAAGCATCCCACTCAGAAGTGTCATTCATACTGGTTAAATGTGTCATCTTGTTCTTCCTAAAACTGTTACCAGCTGGAACAGGGACTATCTAGCCTCAATGGGTCTCTATAATCATGTTGGACAGTAAAATGCAGTCAAGTAGTGAACTCAGCTCGTTGGTTGCCCTGCATTCATGTGCAGTCAACACATCAATTATATGACTTGGCAATTGACAGCACTTATTCTCTGGCAAACCAGGCAGCCCAATAAAAGCAGCCCAGGCTATTGAAGATAAGACCTCGAGCATTGACAAGGATTGAAACAATCTCTGCGAAGAAAAACAAATAGCTTTTTATTACCATTTGGACAAACATGATGGGGAGTTCAGGTTGGAAGCCAGAGAGATTAATTCAAGTGCAGTTATTTTCAGCGGGGGCTGAACAGAGTTGTAAGACTAGGGGGAGATCTGGCATGCTTAAAGTTAGGTGTTTTGCCAAAGTTCTCTGACCAAAGTCTGCCTCTCCTAAACTGGTATTATTATTATTACAAGTAAAGGTAAAGGACCCCTGGACGGTTAAGTCCAGTCAAAGGAAACTATGGGGTTGCGGCGCTCATCTTGCTTTCAGACCAAGGGAGCTGGCGTTTGTCCACAGACAGATTTCCAGGACATGTGGCCAGCAAGACTAAACCGCTTCTGGCGCAATGGAATACCGTGACGAAAACCAGAGTGCACGGAAATGCCATTGACCTTCCCACCACAATGGTACCTGTTTATCTACTTGCAATGGTGTGCTTTTGAATTGCTAGGTTGGCAGAAGCTGGGACAGAGCAACAGGAGCTCACCCTGTCACGGGGATTCGAACCGCCAACCTTCTGATCAGCAAGCCCAAGAAGCTCAGTGGTTTAGACCACAGTGTAACCCGCTCCATCATCATCATCATCATCATCAGTTAGTTAGTTACTTGCTACACTGAAAGGTCTCCAAGCAACTCACAATGTATTTAAAAGCATAAGCAGAAGTAAAGATGCAGTGAGATGCATCTACTGAGGGCCAGTGTGGTGTAGTGGTTAAGAGCGGTAGACTCCTAATCTGGTGAACCGGGTTCGCGTCTCCGCTCCTCCACATGCAGCTGCTGGGTGACCTTGGGCTAGTCACACTTCTCTGAAGTCTCTCAGCCCCACTCACCTCACAGAGTGTTTGTTGTGGGGGAGGAAGGGAAAGGAGAATGTTAGCCGCTTTGATATTCCTTCGGGTAGTGATAAAGCGGGATATCAAATCCAAACTCTTCTTCTTCTACAGAGAAACACATGCAATTCATAAAGAATCCACAACACAACCCCCAATAACAGCAGCTGAAAGCTTCAATTGCATCCTGAAGAACAGACACTATCATGCACCAGTGTGGCATAGTGGTTAGAGTGTTATCCTAGGACCTGGGAGACCAGGGTTCTAGTCCCCACTTGACCACAAAGCTCCTTGGGTCATGTTGGGGGCCAGTCACTGCCTCGCAGAACAACCTGCTTCAGAGCATTGCTGTAAGGATAAAGGGGGGGCAACAGTGGGGAGAATGATGTATGCCACTCTGAGTTCATTGGAGGAAAGGTGGGAAAGAAATGCAATAAAATAATAATGTTGTATTCCATAAAAAGATGGGGAAGGAGCAAGTTGTTATCTAGCTACAAAACGAAGCTAAAGAAGGTGCCAGGCAGACCCCACAGGGGAGAGCATTCTGCAGAAAGGGAGCCACAACTAAAAAGACCCCTCTCCCTTGTCATCTCTCTCTAAGGCTTCCTCAAAAGGGGGGGGCAGGGAAGGGCCTTAGAAGAAGGTCTAAGGCTCTGGATAGGTTCATACACTGGGGAAAGCATTCCAGAAGCTATTTGGGTCCTAAGTCATATAATAGGCATGTGCTCTGTGAACTATTGAGATTAACTAACACTCTTTTTCTGAGATCTAAGTACTAACACCCTCTATTTTGGAATAGCCTGTTTGGGTTCCATTGAAATCCAGGTATCAGTATTTCTGCAAGAAATCTGAGGGAAACAGCAGGAGAAGCCAAAGGTTCACATTATCCAAATGAGCACGGCACAGCAACGAGACGGCCGGCTAATTACTTCACTGGAAACCACACGCCGGAACTAATCCCTTTGATAACAACACATTTTCTGGTTCAATCCTGGAAAATCTTTCCATCCTGGAGAGTTTATTAATTGTCCTCTTTATTGGCTCTGTCAACTTGGCTCTGCTTTGAATAGCAGAGAGAACACAAGGCGTAGTTAATCTTTTACCTACCTTTTGGCTCCCTGTCCTTCTCAGACTTGGGCTCCAGTTGCCAGTTGGTCTTTGCGAAAGCGCTGCATTGCGTCTCCTACCCCCGTAGATTCCAATTATATACCTCAACTTAAAGCTGTTGTCATTAGTTTTCTTCCTCCTCCTAGTATTGGGACTAGCCAGGTCTTACTTGAGAGCCTCCTTCTGGTGTCTGCTTTGAAGGTGCTTCAGAGGCTGGTGACAAGGCAAAGATCCTTTTCAGCTGGGGCTCCTCATCTGTGGAACGCTCTCCCCAATGAAATCCTCCGGATGCCATCATTCATGTACTTTTGGCACCCAATAAAAACTCCTCTCTCCTCCCAGGCAGTTTACAGTTCACGAAAGTTTTGTTGTCTAGTAATGGCATGGTCAGGCTGCAGTTTTATGGAGTCTGTTTAATAGGTTACTGCGTGGTTTTTATGTTAACTCTTTCTCATCTTGATCTCTGATCTTCGCGGTCATCTTTGCCATTTCAGCATAGTCCATCATCTTAGTTCTCCATTCTTCCTTTGTTGGCATCTTCTCCTGTTTCCAATTCTGGGCAAGGAACATCCTTGAGGCTGTTGTCGCATACATAAATAACCTTTTTAGGTCCCTAGGTATTCCATCCCCTGTTAATCCAAGTAAAAAGGCTTCTGGGTTTTTTTAGCGAAGGTTATCTTAAACATCTTTTTCAGTTCATTATATATCATTTCCCAGAAGTCTTTTCCTTTTCTACAGGACCACCACATATGGTAAAAAGTACCTTCCTTTTCCTTACATTTCTAACACACATTTGATGCACTTTTATACATTTTTGCTAGTTTTGTCGGACTCAAATACCATCGGTACATCATCTTCATATAATTTTCTTTCAGTGATCAACAAGCCATAAATTTTAAGTCCTCTTTCCATAACTTTTCCCATTGATTTAAAGGTATATTATACCCCACATCCTTTGCCCAGTGTATCATGACCGCCTTAACTCCCTCATCCTTTATCTCCCATTCCAACAGTAATTTATACATTTTTGATAGCAGTTTATCATTATTGTCTACTATCTCTCTTTTAAACCTTGGAAATTCTTTTCCAAAGCCCACTCCCCTATCTATCCTGCTCTCACTTTGGAACTGGGGAACAGGAGAAGAGGCCTGCTGAATTGGATAAGTGTCTACCTAGTGCAGAGGCGCTAGCCAACGTGATACCCTTTGTGTGTGGATGAACTCCACCTCCCACAAGCTCCAACTCACATGATTAATAGTGAGGGATTATGGGAATTGTAGTCCAACAACACCTGGAGGACACCATGTTGGTTATCCCTGATCTATCATACTCTTCCTTTGCAAACATTGGCCAACCCAATGTTCCTGATATGTTTACAATGAGGGCATTGTTTGGCTGTCTCGTTATTTGATGTTAACTGATGCTAACTGAGTTGAGTGAGGATGGGATTTGCCTTTGCACATCTCTGTTCTTTCCCAAATTGCTAGGAAGTGAAGGACAAGTCCTTCTGATATTTTAATTTCCCTTTATTCATTTGAGGAAAGCAGCAGTGACACTGATTTGAAACAAGCTTGGCTTCCCATCCTAATGTGAATTCGATGAGGCAAGGGGATTTGACTCAGGTGCTCAGACCCTGAAGATATCTCTTGTCAACTTGACAAATTTTCCCGTCACCTCTAATCATGATGTGATGAATTCACAAGGCTCGCTCGAGAGTAAAAGCCTGTGCTGACTTGATTTGAAGTCTTCCCCCACCCCAAATGTATCCAGTGAACTTGTGTAACATAGTGGTTAAGAGTGTGAAATGTGAGCTAGGAAGCACCGAGTTTAAATTTCACATGAAGTTAAAAATTTATAAGATAGCCATAAAAAAATCTATCATTCTCTTAGCTCCATGTTTTACAGTATGGATGCAATGTGTTCCGGCTTTCTTTACAAAGATGATATGCACGTAGGGCTCTATATATTCTAAGCACAACATCTCTCCTTCTTCAGGCACACTCCTTGCTGATCAGAAGGTCGACGGTTTGAATCCCCGTGACGGGGTGAGCTCCCGTTGCTCGGTCCCTGCTCCTGCCAACCTAGCAGTTCTAAAGCATGTCAAAGTGCAAGTAGATAAATAGGTACCACTCCGGCGGGAAGGTAAATGGTGTTTCCGTGCACTGCTCTGGTTCACCAGAAGCGGCTTTGTCATGCTGGCCACATGACCCGGAAGCTGTACGCTGGCTCCCTCGGCCAGTAAAGCGAGATGAGTGCCACAACCCCAGAGTCATCCGTGACTGGACCTAATGGTCAGGGGTCCCTTTACCTTTACCTAGTCGGAGTAAGGAAAGAGCCATAGCTCAGTGGAAGAGCATCTGATTTGCAAGCTGAAGGTCCCAGGTTCAATCTCTAGCATCACCAGGTGGGACTGGGAGAGCCACTGAGTAGATAATACTCAGCTGGATGAACCAATGGTCTGACTCAGTACAAGTGAACAGAGTAGAAGGACCTAATGGTCAGGGGTCCCTTTACCTTTACCTAGGCGTGGTAGACTGGAAGCAGAAGCTCAAAAGATGCCAGTTTGCTTCCAACCCTTTTGGGAGCAAGTTGCTCACCAGGAGCTCTCCGTAGTGCTGAAATAATAGACACATCTCAATCTATGGCCCCCTCTGTGACACCAGAACAGGACACAACTCTGTCTTAAGCATATGCACCACAGAGGGTAGATGCAAATAAAAAATAAAATAAAAAAGCAAATTGTATATAAATAGCCATTTTCATCTCAGCAAATACTAAATCTCAACAAAGGCATATATATATATATATATATATATATATATATATATATATATATATATATGTATGTATGTATGTATATATATATTTGCTCCAATGTGCAAGGTATTTTTTAGTTTTAAACGCCCCCCTCCCCCCGTTGGTCTCAGAGATTGTTTTCAATAAAATGTCTGCTAAAACATTTGCAATTACTTAGGGCACTTTAATTTATCTCCACCAAAGGCATCAATATTCATGAGAACGCCCAGAAGTAAACACATTATTCAGTCAATTTAATTAGTATTTAATTACCAGACATAACTACCGATTATTAAGGGGTGCTATAAGCGAGCAGATACCCAGCTGGAGTCACTTTGAAGTCCTGATACTTCATTGAAATTTCAGAGGGAAGAAAACGATGATTTTCTGGGCCGGTGTAGAAGTGCATAATGAGTAACCAGACAATAATTACAGCAGATGCAGAGCCGGTCTTAAGGAATTGGATTTACATGCTGGGCATGAAAATGAATTAATAGCACTGAAAATTCAAGCAAAAAACAAAACAGCACTAAACCCCAAACAAAACACAATGAACTCTGGCAGATATCTTGTTAATAAAATTTAAGCTACCATTATAAAGGCATCAGGGTGATTATGGCATTTAGCATTTTAAGGCATAGTGCCTCCACTAGTGGAATACAGCCATCGTGGCCAGTTTTCTTATCCTCCATGATGAAAGAAAGAGGCCAGTGAAGGCCTTGATTTCCTTTTTTTTTTTTAAATAAATTTTATATTTAAAAGTTTTAACATACATTATTATTTGCATGACTCTACAAACAATCACAATACATTTATGGGGGTTCTTCAAACCCCCAAACTCCCCCCCACCCCTCTTCCTGGATTCCAATAATTATATCTTCTCTTTTCTGCGTCTAAATACCTTTATCCAGTCTATTAAATTTCCTTGTTAATATCTTTTGTCAGATTATATTACAAGTGCTAGTCCAATCCAGCTAACGTTTTTAGATGTTTGCAATGCTCCTTCATATATTCTCCAAAGTTAATCCATTCTTTTTAAAATTTATTGTCCTCTTGGTGTCTAATCTTCCTGGTCAATTTCGCCATTTCGGCATAGTCCATCAGTTTTAATATTCATTCTTCTTTTGATGGGGTTCTTTCTTCCTTCCATCCCTTGGGCATACAACATTCTTGCCGCTGTCATCGCATACATAAATAGGACCTTCGAAGGTACTGATTTCCTAGACAGCTAAGCATCTGGTCCAGTGAGGCTTTCTTCTACTTCTCCTTAGAATCATAGAATTGTAGAGTTGGAAGGGACCCCAGGGGTAATCTAGTCCAACCCCCTGCAATGCAGGAATCTCAACTATAATAATAATAATAATAATAATAATAATAATAATAATAATAATAATAATTTATTATTTATACCCCACCCATCTGGCTGGGCCTCCCCAGCCACTCTGGGCAGCTTCCAACAAAATATTAAAATACAACAATCCATCAAACATTAAAAGCTTCCCTAAACAGGGCTGCCTTCAGATGTCTTCTAAAAGTCTGGTAGTTGTTCTCTTTGACATCTGCTGGGAGGGTGTTCCACAGGGCGGGTGCCACTACCGAGAAGTCCCTCTGCCTGGTTCCCTGTAGCTTCACTTCCCACAGGGAGGGAACCGCCAGAAGGTCCTCGGCTCTGGACCTCAGTGTCCGGGCTGAACGGTGGGGCTAGAGATGCTCCTTCCGATATACTGGACCGAGGCCGTTTAGGGCTTTAAAGGTCAGCACCAACACTTTGAATTGTGCTCGGAAACGTACTGGGAGCCAATGTAGGTCTTTCAAGCATCCATGACAGATGACCATCCAACCTCTGCTTAAAAACTACCAAGGAAGGAGAGTCCACAACCTCCCGAGGGAGACTTTTCCACTGTCAAACAGCTCTTACCTTCAGAAAGTTCATCCTGATGTTTAGCCGGAACCTCCTTTCTTGTAACATGAAGCCGTCGCCTTGAGTCCTGCCGTCCAGAGCAGGAGAAAACTGTCCGTTTGCATTTCTTAGTGCAGAAAGTGTTGATCTGATGTGTAGAGATATTTCCTATTCTACTTAATTCAAGAAGCTTCTGGATGCTTCTCTGTGTGAAAGAAACAAGCAGAAGGTTCATGTTTGGGTTATTCCTTCAGAGAAGCAGAGTACAGCTGGCTTAAACTGGTTCTGTTATCTTTTCTGTCAAGGTCATGCTGACTATAAAAGTAAGGCCAGAAGGAGCCTGGGTTTCACTTTCTCTTTCTATCTCTCTTCCTTCTGGTGTGGTGTTCTGTATATAGTGTTAAGGTTTAGTCTTATTATAAGTTATTGTAAGTTTAAGTTAAGTCTGCTGCAACTGGATTTCTTATGGACAGGGCCAATCCTGATTGCATTGGATTTGTGACCATTCGCCTTCAGTACCAGTAAAGCTCTGCTGGATGAAATACAATTGCCTCTGATCTATTTTTATTTTATTTTTTGAATCCTGCAACATGTTTAAGTTTTTACTCTGCTAACCATACATTGGAATCTACTCTGGATCAATATTGAGTAGAATTGCGTGACAAAAACAAGCTTGCTCCATCTTACACGTGACAGCACTTTCTGATGTTTGGAGATGACTATCATATCTCCTCTCAGTCTCCCCTAAATATACCCTCAACAGGTACAGACCGACATCACTATCTACCTGTAACTGGAACTATGGAAGGTACCACATTGAGCTGCATGAAATGGAAGTCCATCAACCTCACCAAGAAACTGGCACAGGTACAGACCGACATCTTTTCTATCTACCTGTAACTATACCCTCAACCGTTCCTCATAAGGCTTGGTTTCCAGACCCTTGATCATATTGGTAGCCCACCTCTGCACCCATTCTGATTTGTCAATATCCTTCCTAAATCTTGGTGCCCAGAACTGGACACAGTATTCCAGGTGTGGTCCTACCAAGGCAGAATAGAGTGTTACTATTACTTCCTTTGACCTGGACACTATACTTCTGTTGATGCAGCCTAGAAGAATATTAGCTTTCTTTTTATTTATTCTTATTTTTGCTGCATCACACTGTTGACTCATGTTAAGCTGGTGGTCTACTAAGATCCACCAGATCCTTTTCACATGTACTACTAGCAAGCCAGGTGCCCCCCCATTTGTGCAGCTGGTTCTTCCTGCCTAAGTGCAGAACCTTACATTTGTCCCTATTGAAATTCATTTTCTTAGTCTCCTTCTCCTTCTTTCTGCAGGACAACAATTTTGTGCTTTTCTCTTCTGCCTGTCTGCATCTTGTTCTTGAAAGAAAAAAAAACAACCCAAAAATTGTTACAAGGAATCTTTCCACTCACCCCTCATCATTCACTGCTGTAAATTAAACTCTGTTTGCAAGTCACTTTGCTCTGTTTTATTAAAAAGCAAGACAGGATGCTACCTGTGATCTACATACATTTTTATGCCCTCCGGTGTTTTAGAGCGGAAATTTGCTGTAATGACTCACACTGGGGCCATTCTTCCAGAAATGGCATGCACTCTGGACGTGCCTAGAAAACCCATTGATTGTCCTCTTGTCTGCATTACGGGGAAAACTTGGCAATTCTTTTCCTCCTTGGCTTCATTGCAGAGCCATGGCCAAGGGTGATGGGAATTGTAGTCTGGGAGGTAAAAGGTAAAGATAAAGGACCCCTGAACAGTTAAGTCCAGTCAAAGGCGACTATGGGGTTGTGGTGCTCATCTCCACTTTCAGGCCAAGGGAGCCGACATTTGTCTACAGACAGCTTTCCAGGTCACGTGACCAGCACTGTGAGGGAAGCCAGAATGTACGGAAATGCCGTTTACCTTCCCGCCGTAGCAGTACCTATTTGTCTACTTGCACTGGCATGCTTTCGAACTGAGAGCCAGTGTGGTTAAGAGCGGTGGACTCGTAATCTGGTGAACCGGGTTTGCTTCCCCGCTCCTCCACATGCAGCTGCTGGGTGACCTTGGGCTAGTCACACTTCTTTGAAGTCTCTCAGCCCCACTCACCTCACAGAGTGTTTGTTGTGGGGCAGGAAGGGAAAGGAGAATGTGAGCCGCTTTGAGACTCCTTCGGGTAGTGATAAAGCAGGATATCAAATCCAAACTCTTCTTCTTCTTCTTCTTCTTCTTCTTCTTCTTCTTCTTCTTCTTCGAACTGCTAGGTTGGCAGGAGCAATGGGAGCTCACCCTGTTGCGGGGATTCGAACCACCGACGTTTTGATCGGCAAGCCGAAGAGGCTCAGTGGTTTAGTCTGGGAACGCTTGGAGGGCCAGCCTGTTCTTAATATAGGGCACTCTGGAGAAACTAAAATGGTAGCTGCTTGTTGGGAGGAGTGCCAGGGAGGTTTGCATGATTCAGACTTCACACATGCTCCCTCAAATTAACGCAAATCCTCCTTTTCCATAGCTGGTAAATGAAGAGAAACTGTGAGGGCTGTTTTGACCCTTTGTGTGCATTCTGTATTGGCTACCTTGGTGCAGATTTACGTATAAGCTAAACCAGCTGTAGTGTAGGGCCCCACTCTCTTGGGCCCCCCAGAAATTTTAAAGGAAGAAAAAACTGGATGTACATTTCCAAAATATTAGATAAAAAGAACAATAAAAGAAAATTAAACCTACATACAGCAACAGTGTTTTGTGTTGTGTAGGTTCCTATGATGTAAGTAATGGGCCCCGCATCTAGCATATATTCAACACAAAAAACAACGACAATTTGTTGTTGACAAAGGACAGCTGGATATATAAAGGGCCCCATTACCTCCAGTATCTTAGGGCCTCATCAAACCTAAATCCGGCCCTGCCTTGGGGGTTAATCCTATAGGAAAGTCCCAACCAGAGCCATGAGATTGCGTCATCCAGATATTTGGTCCACAGCCATATGGAATCCACTGATGGAGAAGCTTCTCTCACATAGCTGCATTTTTTATGAAAGAGTCCTGAATAATAATAATAATAATAATAATAATAATAATAATAATAATAATAATTTATTTATACCCCGCCCATCTGGCTCGGTTTCCCCAGCCACTCTGGGTGGCTTCCAACAGAATATTAAAATACAATAGTCTATTAAACATTAAAAGCTTCCCTAAATAGGGCTGCCTTCAGATGTAGTTCAATGTAGTTAAAGACTTGGAACATGGCCTAAAACGAGTATCAAACAGTCATGTAAACATTCTAATTTTGCTGTGTGGTTTGTTAATCTGGAACATCAATTGCTATATAAAGTTTGCAGAAGATAAAGCGAGAGCTTTTGTGGAAAGCAAACAGAACATAAGAGGTAGAACTGAAAGCTACTTCCTCCTCAGAAAGCAAACTTTGTATCAATAGGAACAACACCTAAGAGCAGCCTTTTGACACTTCAAATCAATTAGTGACATTTCAGCATCCAGGCAAGATATTTCCATTTGATATGTTACCTGCTTAGTTCAAAAGGTAAGGAGTGTTTTGGGGATTCTCTGCAGAGCTGAAATGAAATTCTAGAAATGCGCAGTGCAGGTGCCGATTTCAAAATTTTGCTCCTGGGATTTGACTTCCAAACTCCAGAATTAGAATTTGACATCATAATCAAACCACTGAGATGAACTGAATGCAGTTAATAGCAAACTGCAGCTATCTAATTTTGATGGCAGACTCCAAGACTAAACTTACAGGAAACACACAATTATCCAGTCTGATTTTAAACAAGAGTGAAGGAAACAGTCAATAGCAAGAGGAAATGAGACAAAGGCAAGAAGAGATGGCATGCAGGAGAGATAAATATACAATAAATGTACACTGAAGATGTTAATGCAGTCAGGAAAAAAACCCAGAGGTGAGCTTCAATAGATTTTTCTATGCAGCCATGTATTTGTCCCATGCATTATACTGTTGTTAAGTGATAATGCTTTTAAAAGAGAAGCTTGGTCAAATCATCCTTCCATTATTCCAAAGCACCTGACTTCCGTTACCGCAGAATACTGCAACGTTGATACAAATGCTTAAACACATTGCCATCATTTAGCCATTAGGCAGTGGGATGATAGCGTAATTGTCGCATAACTCAGCTCTGAATTGCACAGACAATGAAAATGTAATTGCATCTTTAAGGCTTTCTTACATGGCAGGACCATTTGTATGAGGCGCTGTCTATTCTATCCTAGACGCCATGCTCTATTTCCCGTGATGCAGATTTGAGCTCCTTCTGCCTCCCTGAAAATCCTTTGGGGAGAAGATGCAGCAACCTGGGATTATTCCATCCGGAGACTCTTTCACAAGACCATCTCCCTCCAAAAGACATTGGTGGTGGTAAGTCACCTCGGGAAATTCTACCTTCCCAGAAATAGTCACAAGTCTCATCCCACCCTACTCCGAAAGCACCCAGCACAATAGGATAACAGCTATGAATTCCTGAATTCCATAGTTTAGCTATGTACTACATAACCAGAGCCAGTGTGGTGTAGTGGTTAAGAGCGGTAGACTCGTAATCTGGTGAACAGGGTTCGCGTCCCCGCTCCTCCACATGCAGCTGCTGGGTGACCTTGGGCTAGTCCCACTTCTCTGAAGTCTCTCACCCCCACTCACCTCACAGAGTGTTTGTTGTGGGGGAGGAAGGGAAAGGAGAATGTTAGTCGCTTTGAGACTCCTTCGGGTAGTGATAAAGCGGGATATCAAATCCAAACTCTTCTTCTATAAGAAAGACAGGACACATAGTTATAATAATAATAATAATTTATTATTTGTACCCCACCCATCTGGCCGGGTCTCCCCAGCCACTCTGGGCGGCTTCCAACAATATCAAAATACATTGAAATATCACAGATTAAAAACTTCCCTAAACAGGGTTGCCTTCAGGTATTTTCTAAATGTCAGGTAGTTGTTTATCGCTTTGACCTCTGATGGGAGGGCGTTCCACAGGGCAGGTGCCACCACCGAGAAGGCCCTCTGCCTGGTTCCCTGTAGCTTGGCTTCTCACAGTGAGGGAACCGCCAGAAGGCCCTCGGCGCTGGATCTCAGTGTCCGGGCTGAACGGTGGGGGTGGAGACGCTCCTTCAGGTATACAGGACCGAGGCCGTTTAGGGCTTTAAAGGTCAGCACCAACACTTTGAATTGTGCTCGGAAACGTACTGGGAGCCAATGTAGATCTCTCAGGACCGGTGTTATGTGGTCCCGGCGGCCACTCCCAGTCACCAGTCTAGCTGCCGCATTCTGGATTAATTGCAGTTTCCGGGTCACCTTCAAAGGTAGCCCCACGTAGAGCGCATTGCAGTAGTCCAAGCAGGAGATAACTAGAGCATGCACCACTCTGGCGAGACAGTCTGCGGGCAGGGAAGGTCTCAGCCTGCGTACCAGATGGAGTTAAACTGAGGAAACACAGAACACACAGCCTTAAACTGAGTCAGACCATTGGTCCATCTAATTGTCTATCTTAACTAATGGGGTTTCAGGCAGAGGACATTCCATACCTGAATATTCCAGAGATTAAACACGAGGTTTTGCGTATGCAAAGTAGATGCTCTAGCACTGAGCTATGAGCCTTCCTCAACATTTTCCAGTTCTGCAATATCACTTGGGAAGACATGTGAACTAATACCAGTGTACTGGAAGAAGCAAAGATCACCAGTGTTGAAGCAATGATTCTTCAACACCAACTTCGTTGGACTGCGCATGTTGTGCGGATGCCTGATTATCGTCTTCCAAAGCAACTACTCTATTCCGAACTTAAAAATGGAAAGCGTAATGCTGGTGGTCAACAAAAGAGGTTTAAAGACTGTCTCAAGGCAATTTAAAAAAAAAAGTAGTATAAACACCAACAATTGGGAAACACTTGCCTGCGAGCGCTCCAATTGGGGAACAGCCTTTACCAAAGGTGTCATGGGCTTTGAAGACACTCGAACTCAGGACGCAAGGGAGAAACGTGCTAAGAGGAAGGCACGCTTAGCAAATCCACACCGTGATCAACTCCCACCTGGAAACCTATGTCCCCACTGTGGAAGGACTTGTGTTTATGGAAGACAATCTTACTCGGCTACGAGTGATCTCCAAAAAGAAGAAGAAGGTTTGGTAAGTTTTTATTTTCAGTCCCTTTCCTAATGATTCCTACCATGCAATCTGGGTTTTTCAGAGCAGCCATACACTGGGTCAATGTTTTCCTTAAGGCTGTGGCATTGCGAGGGGGTGGGGGGGCAGCACGCCCCGGATTCCAGGGGAGGGGGTGAAACTTGGGCCAACCTCGCCCCACCCCGCCCCACCACAGCTGCGGGCCCCGAGCAAGCAGCAGAGCGGGGTCACTCCACACTGCGGCCCATCCGCTGGTACTGCTATGGGGCTGCCGCGCACAATTGGCGGCTCGTGGGGCTGCCCCGCCCCTGCTGCTTTTTGCGTGGGGGCTCGCAAAGTCACTGTGGGAGCAGCGGCACCAGTCTAGACGAAGTGCGCATGTGCAGAATGTCGCACATGTGCACTCCATCGCCGAGCCTCCGCCGCTGCTCCCGTGGTGACTTTGTGAGCCGCCGCGTGAAAAGCAGCAGGGGGGCAGCCCCACAAGCCGCCGATCGTGTGCGGCAGCCCGTGGGGCTGCCCCGCCCCTGCTGCTTTTCACACGGAGGCTCGCAAAGTTGCTGCGGGAGCAGCAGTGGCCCAGCGACGGGGCATCGTGATGTGGCGTCGTGACGTCACTACGCAACGTCACCAAGGACTGCGCATGCAGTCTGTGGTGACGTTGTGTAGTGACGTTGTGATGCCACATCACGATGCCCTGCCCCCAGGGGTGCCTCCGTTCGCCGCCCTGGGTAGCGAGGAGGCTTCCTCCGCCCCTGCTTAAGGTATCCACCGAGTTTCCAATATGTCTTTCCCGGATCATTGGGTGTCTTCTGCATATTCTGCTGGATGGGACTCTAGATTTCTGCCCCCAAAGACCTGTTCTGATAGCCCCAGAGAACATGGGTTGCTCTCACCCATGACACAATTCCTTTCCATGTCTTGCGAATGATGCTTCAGTTAATGCAGCCAAACACATACAAGGAGGGAGAATTGAGCTTTGGAAAGTTGTAAAGATGGAAGATGGTCCGTACAGTTAAAGCTATGGTTTTCCCAGTAGTGATGTATGGAAGTGAGAGCTGGACCATAAAGAAGAATCGCCGGAGAATTGATGCTTTTGAATTCTGGTGCTGGAGGAGACTCTTGAGAGTCCCATGGACTGCAAGAAGATCAAACCTATCCATTCTGAAGGAAATCAGCCCGGAGTGCTCACTGGAAGGACAGATCCTGAAGCTGAGGCTCCAATACTTTGGCCACCTCATAAGAAGAGAAGACTCCCTGGAAAAGACCCTGATGTTGGGAAAGATGGAGGGCACAAGGAGAAGGGGACGACAGAGGACGAGATGGTTGGACAGTGTTCTGGAAGCTACCAACATGAGTCTGACCAAACTGCGGGAGGCAGTGGAAGACAGGAGTGCCTGGCGTGCTCTGGTCCATGGGGTCACGAGGAGTCGGACACGACTAAACAACAACAACAACAACAAGATGGGAGACAGACTTACCAAATGGTTTCAAATTCAGCTCTTCTCATTGACACCAAAGGATGGTGACAACTCCCACAACCCTATTCCTGGGGAAAGAACTCTAGAATGCACCGTTTATCCAAAGCCAGCGAGTATTTGCCTATGAGGTTGATAGAGATAATTTTGTAATTACTTCCAATGACTTTCTGCTGCTTAAGAAGATGGATTGTGTTTGTTTACAGAAGCAAATAAACTACAGTGAAGTCAAAACGTTGGCAGGTCACGTCCCCCCCCCCCCCGGAGAGAATGATGTGAATGAGTGGTCCCTCTTTTCTGTAGCCGGATTGAATTATGCTGCTAAGTGAATCCTGACTCAGTGACATACACTTGATGTCATACAGATCTAAAGTGAAGATGCATTAAACAATAACAGCATTCAAGTCTACATGAAGGCAATGATGATGTAAACATAATGAGCGTTGCCTCCTGTATGCCTCAGCAATGGCCTTCATTCCTCTCTTTTGTTGTGATTTGTAAGAGCTTGCTTTCACCTTAGTCACTCTCTGTGGAAGTTACTCTGAATCACATGGGTTTGAACCTCTGCTTGGCAATGAACCTCACCAAGTAACCATGGTTAGAGCATAAGAGTATGCTCTATACCCTGTTTCCCCTATTTTAAGACGTAGTCATAAAATAAGCCATAGCAGGATTTTTTCGCATTTGCGAAATATAAGCCGTACCCCGAAAATAAGCCATAGTGATAGGCGCAGTTCTGGAGGGTGCCAAGGAAAAGGCGGGGCGGGGTGTCCAGTCCCGCCACCAAAACCAGTCAGCCCCAGAAGCAGCGCTCAGGAACTCGGCAGAGCAGGGAGCGCAGGAAGGGGCAGCCCCAGAACTCGAGCGTGGCCTTGCCAAGGAGCCGTCGCAGCCGCTTGGCTAGGCGGCCGGAGCGTGCTCCAAACGGATCTCAGCCCGAGGGGAAGGAGGCTGGCGGAGGAGGCGCAGCCGGAGCGCACAGCGCGGCGACGATGAGCCACCTGCTGCTGGGCTGAGCTGGAAGGGTTGAAAGCCACAACTCTCTGTTGGCTGTTGCTCCCCCCAAGGGGGGGGGACGAATAAAATCCCTCCAGCCTTCAGGGACAAGGCAGACTAACCGGCTCCCCAGGAGCCTCGCAGCAGTGCCGTCACTTGGTAAGTTTCCAGCGCCGTCGTTCTGTGTGTGCTTACGTAATAAAAATAAGACATCCCCTCAAAATAAGCCATAGTGCGTTTTCTTGAGGAAAAAAATATATAAGATGGTGTCTTAAAATAGGGGAAACACGGGGTAAGAGTATAAGACGAGTTTTGCTGGATCAGACCAACGGCCTATTTAGTCCAACATTTTATTCTCCCAGTAGCCAAATGGTACCCTTCCCACTTATGATCCCCAGCAACTCAAATTCAGAGGCATGCTGCGTCTCATACAGGAAGTAATACACACACACACACACACACACACACATACACACACTAAGGTTCACCTTGTATCTTTTATTTGCTCTGTGTACTCTGTCTGCTTTGATCTTTTGATCTTGTGATTTGAGTTCACTCTAAAATGAAGCTCTGTGTACCTCATTCACTCTGTTGGAAATTTTTTAAAAGCCTATAATATTCTAACCCTTTTGGCAGGATCACATGAAATTTGCAGGCACAGGAGCGGAGTAAATTAAGCATTCCAAATTAAGGATAAAGAGGTCCAGGGATTTTTGCGGGGAAGTAAAATGGATTCACTTGCCTCCATAATGAATATCAGGACAAGACTTTCACTGAGTCAACTAAAACTCCAAAATCCATATTAGTTTCACATTTTCAAAAGAAAGGAGTCTGGGACTGGGCTTGCCTCTTGCTCTTTCTTGCATCAGAAAAATTAAGAGGTAGCAGTGAGTATTCTCAGTTGTACAATTTTGAAAACATTGGCATCTCCACAGTACCATTGATTTCCAGGGCCTTGCCTGGAGGAAGGAGCAAATCAAAGGGGTTGTTAATGGTGGAGTGCCGAAGAGTTCTTGAAGCAGGGAAGGAGCTGATTGCTGGATCTTTTAAGTTCTCCAGTCCTAAACTGTGCTGGCTTTCCTTCTTGCCTTTTCACATGAGCAGGGCCGGCGCGTCCATTTAGGCGAACTAGGCAATTGCCTAGGGCGCCAAAATGGAGGGGGCGCTGGCCAGCCTGCCCCCACCCCCCGCCGCCCCCTGCTGCCACCCGGTGCCGCCCCAACCAGCGGCGGAGCAAGCAGGTTGGGGCGAAAACCGCGGCAGCGAGGGCGCCAAAATGGAGGGGGCACTGGCCAGCCTGCCCCCCGCCGCCGCCCCAACCAGTGGCGGAGCAAACAAACCGCGGCGGGCAGGGGGCAGGGCACCGCTCCGCAACGTGCATCATACGCAATGACGTCACGTGGCCCGCCCCCTCGCCTAGGGCGCCAAAATTGCCAGCACCGGTCCTGCACATGAGTGGCCTATAGCCATGTTGTAGAATATTCATATCAATATGATGCTGGAAGCCTCATTAAAGACCATGCATGAGAGGTTTTGGGAGTTTATTCAGCTAAAAGAGAACCAGGGAATCACTGAGCAAAATGACAAGAGCATTAGAAAACAACATTTTTTTTAACGTTTCCAAAACTGTAGAGCAGATGTTCCATTTTGCAACAATCATTTCCGCAAGCCAGGTTTTCAACATTTCTTGCATTCCATCTCGAAGAAAACTAAAATTGCTTGTCCTGATGACATCCCTGCCTGCTGCCTATGAGGTCATTCAGTGTCATCACACATTCTAAAGCACCACCGGCTTATTTATGCATTCAGGGTAATCAAGTGGAATGTCACACTGAAAGTTTCATGAATGCCTCCCAGGCCCCTTGTGGCCCGAATTCCAGTGATTCCTCTGCCGGCAAAAGCTGACTCATGGCACCATCTCATTTCCCCTCTCGACTCATGGCACCATCTCATTTCCCCTCTCGTCGAGTGAGCAGCAGAGCCATAAATCACGACTCAGCAAAAAGGGGTCAAGGGGCAGCCTCTCCATCTAATTTCAACTGCCTTATGCCCCACTGCTGAGAAAATCTGGTGTGTGAGGAAATGGTGTAATAAAGAGATGAAATCTCTCCAGCTGTTTTAACACTTTTTAAAAACAAAAAAAACGTCAGTGCAGTGACACTATAAACACAGTGTGGGATGTAATCCACTGGGAGCAGTCAAGTACAACATTCCTTGTTTTCCTAGAGGGGACATGCAAGGGAATGTTTGGCCCATTCAGTCAAAATTTCCTCTTGTTCCTCCTGGCCTGGAGCATCCTTCCTTGCATGTGACTGGTGGGTGGGCATGACCTGGTGGCGCTGTGGGTAAAACCACTGAGCCTAGGGCTTGCTGATCAGAAGGTCGGCGGTTCGAATCCCTGCGACGGGGTGAGCTCCCGTTGCTCGGTCCCAGCTCCTGCCCACCTAGCAGTTCGAAAGCATGTCAAAGTGCAAGTAGATAAATAGGAACCGCTCTGGCGGGAAGGTAAACGGCATTTCCGTGCACTGCTCTGGTTCGCCAGAAGTGGCTTTGTCATGCTGGCCACATGACCCAGAAGCTGTACGCCGGCTCTCGGCCAATAAAGTGAGATGAGCGCCGCAACCCCAGAGTCGGACACGACTGGACCTAATGGTCAGGGGTCCCTTTACCTTTTTACCTATGACCTTTCCAGATCTGGTAAAAGGCCAAGGCATGCTGTCACTCTCTGTTTTCCATCTTCCTTTCCTCCTGTGAACTGCTGGACTGCTAGCCTGCAGTCACTAGGTAAATCTCCCTTTTGGGGTAAACCTGTTTGTATATGTTTGTAACTTTAAGCCTAAAGCCTGACTTCAGGGATCATCACACTGTGCTCTGCCTAATCATGAGTAAACTTTCTTGTTGTTACTTATGAATATGACTGTGGTTTCTTTTAGGAGGGATTCAAGGGGTCTTACCATAGCTGTCAACTTTCGGATTTGAAAATAAGGGATGCCGTGAGGGCGTTGCAATGGCACCAAGTAGCCTCACCACCCTGCGTTCCAGAGGCTGCGCGCGAACGGGTGAGCGAAAGAACGAGCACGTAGATGGCAGGCAGGGTGTCTGTCTGTTTGGGCGTGAGGGTTTGGCTGCACAAGGCATGCAAGCTCCGCCCCCAGTCGGTCTCAGACTCCTTATTGGCAGCCGAGCAACGCAGCTGAGGAACCTCCCTGGCCGGCAGGGAGGGAGAGGAGCTGCTTCCTTTGAAATCCGGGAAATTTAAGGGATATCAACAATCCGGGATAGCAGCGGGAAACGGCATTGGAATAAGGGAGTTTCCCGCAAAAAAAGGGAGGGTTGACAGCTGTGGGTCTTACCAGGAAAATATTAGAACACATTTCAATCTGGACAAGCCAAATTGAATTGTGTATTGTCTTAAGAAACTGACACGAGTTTGCAACAAGTTTTCTACTGTGTAAAGGGGAATGCATTCTGCTAAGTAAAGGAACTTGCTAGTGCAAGTTAGGAAGGATATGAATAAACAAGCTTACTTTATTCCAGTATAATCTGTGACATTTCAGTGCTGTTAGGAGTTGGCTGACAGGTTTTGTGTGGGAAAGGTCCCAAGTTTCAATCCCGGGCATCTCCAGGTAGGGTGATGAATGAAAGCAAGGAGAGACCTGCTGCCAGTCAGTGTAAACAACACTTAGCTAGATGGACCAATGATTTGTCTTGGTATGAGGCAGCTTCCTATGTACTTCCCCTTCCAGGTTCAAAGCAAATGAAGTGAATCATCTCCTCTCCTGATGAGATATGTAACAAAATAATTAGAACTCAAAAAATACTGAGCCGGATGGACCAAGAGATTTGAATGAATACCAGTTGCTGGAAAAAGCAGGAGGGGAGATTGCTGTTGTGTCTAGGTCACACTTGCAGATTTCCCAGAGGCACCAAAATTTAAGAAGGATGTTGACAAACTGGAACATGTGAGGCAACCAAAATGATCAAAGATCTGGAAACCAAGCCTTATGAGGAACGGTTGAAGGAGTTGGGTATCTTTAGCCTGGAAAAGAGGAGACTGAAAGGAGATAAGATCCCATACGATCAGAGACTCTGCTCCTGCCCACTGGGGGAAGTAGGTAGCCCTGAGCATCTATTCTTTAGATGCCCTTTTTACGACAAGGCGCGCAGAGACATCATTGCCCCCCTATTGGAGAGGTTAGCTGACCTTCCAGATAAGACTAAACTAAATGCCCTTTTACTAGACAAAGATCAAAAGATAACCCGGATGGTAGCTAGATTCTGTACGCAGATTTGCAGGCACAGTCTATCCTCCCAGAACAAACCAGTCAGTGGGGAAAACAGTCGCAGTGAGCCCCCGGGGCAATAGGGGCAATCTGTATGTGATTTGATGCAGAAAGCTCTGAAGCACAGTGGAGGTCAAACAGTTCTGGCTCCACACCCCCATTTACTTTGGAGGAGACACTGCTCAGTGGCTTTGTATGTAGAAGATCTCTTGTTCAGTCCCTGACCTCCCCAGAGTATTGAACTTGGTGTTGGGCTGTGGGTAGCAGCTCTTCTGTTCGGGAATGGAATGAAGACCTTGAGCAGAAGCTGGGAAAATGCAAGCTGGACCCTCCTCTTGGATATTTTTAGCCCCTTTAAAATTTTTAGACTGCTATATTCATTCTACGTTTTAATTTCTTTTAGCTCTGTAAAGCACTTTTCAGATTTTAAATGCTGGTCTATGACCATAATAAAATTTGATTGATTGATTGAACTAGAGGAGATATGATAACCATCTTCAAATATCTGAAGGGTTGTCTTGTTTGCTTGTTAACATTTCCAGTTTCCCAGCACAGAGGGGGGAGCAAAGCATGGGGGACATTTTTCATTTATTCCCCCCCATATCTCTAGAAATGAGGCTGAAATGCTATGTGTTGCCTCTGAAAAAATAAATAAAATCTCTCTCTCTCCAGGGTTTAAATGGAAATAATCCAAATCAGTGTTGAGCTTGTTAACTAAACCAGTTTTGACCTTGCATAGTAAGTTCATATCCAGCTATAAGGCCCGGTGATTTGCTGCTGTTTGCGTCAAACCCATTTAGCTCAAGGTTACAATTGCAGTTTCAAATTTGATTGTACCTCTTCCCTGACTCTTGAAAAACAGCACAAGCTTGCTCCGGCAAGCAATTACCAAAAAATGTACTTTTCAGTCTGGACTAGGAACAGCAGTGCAATATGAACCCAATTAATTTCTGGAATTCAAGGGTCATTTTTAAAAAGTACTGTATGCAAAAACATCCGATTTCTTATTAGAATCAGGCAAGCAGGAGGTCCAGTCATACATGGTTATTTTCAATTATTGGAGACACAGGCAATTTTTGATATCTGGGTACTCAGGAAAGAAGGGTGCAAAAGAGGCCATCTGAGGTTATAATCTGAACATGGAAATTAGTGGAAGATGTAGCATTGGAAGGAAGCCTATTCAGAGCAATTGCAAGAGAACCTGCCCTCACTCTGGGTACTCAGGAAAGAAGGGTGAAAAAGAGGCCATCTGAGGTTGTAATAATAATAATAATAATAATAATAATAATAATAATAATAATTTATTATTTATACCCCGCCCATCTGGCTGGGTTTCCCCAGCCACTCTGGGCGGCTTCCAACAGAACACTAAAATACAATAATCTATTAAACATTAAAAGCCTCCCTAAACAGGGCTGCCTTCAGATGTCTTCTAAAAGTCTGGTAGTTGTTGTTCTCTTTGACATCTGAAGGGAGGGCGTTCCACAGGGCGGGTGCCACTACCGAGAAGGCCCTCTGCCTGGTTCCCTGTAACTTGGCTTCTCGTAGTGAGGGAACCGCCAGAAGGCCCTCGGCACTGGACCTCAGTGTCCGGGCAGAATGATGGGGGTGGAGACGCTCCTTCAGGTATACTGGACTGAAGCCATTTAGGGCTTTAAAGGTCAGCACCAACACTTTGAATTGTGCTCGGAAACGTACTGGGAGCCAGTGTAGGTCTTTCAAGACCGGTGTTATGTGGTCTCGGCAGCCGCTCCCAGTCACCAGTCTAGCTGCCGCATTCTGGATTAGTTGTAGTTTCCGGGTCACCTTCAAAGGTAGCCCACATAGAGCACATTGCAGTAATCCAAGCGAGAGATAACTAGAGCATGCACCACTCTGGCGAGACAGTCTGCGGGCAGGGAGGGTCTCAGCCTGCGTACCAGATGGAGCTGGGAGACAGCTACTCTGCACACAGAATTGACTTGCGCCTTCATGGACAGCTGTGAGTCCAGAATGACTCCCAGGCTGCGCACCTGGTCCTTCAGGGGCACAGTTACCCCATTCGGACCAGGGAGTCCTCCACACCTGCCCGCCTCCTGTCCCCCAAAAACAGTACTTCTGTCTTGTCAGGATTCAACCTCAATCTGTTAGCTGCCATCCATCCTCCAACTGCCTCCAGACACTCACACAGGACTTTCACCGCCTTCACTGGTTCCGATTTGAAAGAGAGGTAGAGCTGGGTATCATCCGCATACTGATGAACACCCAATCCAAACCCCCTGATGATCTCTCCCAGCGGCTGCATATAGATGTTAAAAAGCATGGGGGAGAGGCAGAACCCTGAGGTACCCCACAAGTGAGAGCCCAGGGGTCTGTAATTTGAACATGGAAATCAGTGGAAGATGTAGCATTGGAAGGAAGCCTATTCAGAGCAATTGCAAGAGAACCTGCCCTCACTCTAATTTGGCTTTACAACATAGACCATACACCCAACCCTGATTGCCTGTATGATGGTGCATGGTGCCATCTCATTGCTTGCCATCCCTGACTTGGCTGTGATCATTACAGGAAGAAGGGAGGGACAAATGACAGAGAGTGATGCTCCCATTAACAGGTGGTGAACAGGTGTAAAATGATGGGCAAAAGGAGCTGTGGAACGTTACACCCACCCTAAAGCTCTGCCTTTCACCCTCACAATTTTCATGGACAAGAATTCAGCTCAGTATTGCTGAAAATTAGGCAGATAGGCTGCCGTGTTACACCAGGTCAAATTATCTGCGCCTCTAGCTCAGCACTTTCCTCTCAGACTGGCAGGAATTTCCCAGGGTCTCATCCAGAGACGATCTCTCCCATCAACTCCTACCTGATACCTTTAAAAAACAACCCTGTTTTGTTTTATTGAATCCGGTGGTTTTTCTGTTTTGCCTCTTGATAATTGCTTATATTAATTACACAGCATACTTCATAATACCAGCTCTGTGTTAATTTAGTCTGCATTATTTGCAAGTTGGGATCCCAATTGGTACTTGGTCACTTTTCTTGGTTTCTTGGGACTTGTCTCCTTTCTGCTTAAACAATAATTTACCTACAATGTTCCCTCCAGGTTATGCATTCCAAATATAGGCGGTACTGAAAGTGAAGTGTTCCTTTGGTAGTTTTATTCTGAAAAAGAAAAATAGAAGCAGCAAAACACATCATGAAAGTCAAATTTCACAATTTGGTGGGGATTTTTGTATACAGTAGTACCTTGGTTCTCAAATGCCTTGGTACTCAAACACTGCAAACCCGGAAGTACTCCATTTTGAGTGCCACACTTCCGTTTTGAGTGTTATGCTGAGGTCTCTCTGTTTTTGCTATTTATTTTGCGTTTTTGTTTTTGCGTCTCTTTTTTTGTGACTGTGTGGAACCCAGTTCAGCTACTGGTTGATTGTGTGACTGCAGTACATTGTTTATTGCTTTCATTTTATAGATCAATGGTCTCGTTAGATAGTAAAATTCATGTCAAAACGCTGTTTTAGGGGTTGTTTTCCAAAGTCTGGAACGGATTAATCCATTTTGCATTACTCTCTATGGGAAAAGCGCGCTTTGGTTTTGGAACGCTTTGGTTTTGGAACGGACTTCCGGAACGGATTAAGTTTGAGAATCGAGGTACCACTGTATCAGAATCCTTTAGGTGTCAAATTCTGAGATGTGTGAATTTCTAAGGATGGGTGTGCTTCGATTTTCCAGTTGTTTTGGAATAAGCGAGTTTGGTAGGTCTGCCTTTAAAGGCGAAATGAATCAAATTCGTATCTAACAACCATTCTATCCACACAGATCTTGTAAATAATAATAATAATAATAATAATAATAATAATAATAATAATAATTTATTATTTGTACCCTGCCCATCTGGCTGGGTCTCCCCAGCCACTCTGGGCGGCTTCCAGCAACATTAAAATACATTAACAAATCACAGATTAAAAACTTCCCTGAACAGGGCTGCCTTCAGGTGTTTTCTAAATGTCATGTAGTTGTTGATCCTTCTAACCTCTGATGGGAGGGCGTTCCACAGGGAGGGCACCACTACCGAGAAGGCCCTTTGCCTGGTTCCCTGTAGCTTTGCTTCTCACAGTGAGGGAACCGCCAGAAGGCCCTCGGCGCTGGATCTCAGTGTCCGGGCTGAACGGTGGGGGTGGAGATGCTCCTTCAGGTATACAGGACCGAGGCTGTTTAGGGCTTTCAAGGTCAGCACCAACACTTTGAATTGTGCTCAGAAACGTACTGGGAGCCAATGTAGATCTCTCAGGACCGGTGTTATGTGGTCCCGGCGGCCACTCCCAGTCACCAGTCTAGCCGCTGTATTCTGGATTAATTACAGTTTCTGGGTCACCTTCAAAGGTAGCCCCACGTAGAGCGCATTGCAGTAATCCAAGTGAGAGATAACAAGAGCATGCACCACTCTGGCAAGACAGTCTGTGGGCAGGTAGGGTCTCAGCCTGCGTACCAGATGGAGCTGGTAGACAGCCGCCCTGGACACAGAATTGACCTGCGCCTCCATGGACAGCTGTGAGTCCAAAATGACTCCCAGGCTGCACACCTGGTCCTTCAGGGGCACAATTACCCCATTCAGGACCAGGGAATCCCCCACACCCGCCCACCCCCTGTCCCCCAAAAACAGTACTTCTGTCTTGTCAGGATTCAACCTCAATCTCAATCTTGTGCGTTTCTATTCTGATTGTTCACAGAAGTGGGAAAGAGACCAAAGAATGCATCGCAAGAGCACACAACATTATTGTTTCTAAAACCTATGGATTTAAAAACTAATCTCACGATGGCATTCTTGGAGGCTGAATTGTTGTTTCAACAGGGAGCCTGCTGGCATTTATTAACAAATTTGTTCAGCTGGTATTTGCTGGGATACAAACTCCTGCACATTTATCAGAATTAGGTCCCATTTCCAGCTGTGGCATTAATCAGGGATTTAAATTGCCTCTATCCTCCTCCAAGCGCTCCTAATTGCAGGAGGACTCGTGGAGATAAAGGAAGTGTGAAGTTCTCAAGCTTAGTTACCTTTGTTTAAATTTTGTTGTTTACTGAAGAAACCAAAAGCTACAGAAGTTCAGCAATAAGGTTCACAAGGTTCAGTTTGGACACAGAGTCCAGTACTTTGGAAAACAGCCTGATTCAGTCTGAACTGTTTCAGAGGCTTCCCAGATGGGTTCAGGTCCAAATCCTGATTTGGGGGAAAATGATGCTATTGGAGAAAAATGGTACCCAGCCACTGGTAACCACCAGGGATTTCCCAAAATCCCTTATGTCGAGAGGGCATGCTGGTGTCAGAGACCAGGCTGAGGAGTACTGCTCTTATGAGGAATAGTGGGAGCCGCCCCCTGCTCCTGACCAGGATCCTGAAGCTGCCCAGGAACAGTGGAGCAGTATAGATATGGAGCGGTGGTTTGCAGAGGAGCATAGTTCTGAAGACAAAAGTTGGGATGAACTGAGGGGTGAACAGCAAAGTGAAGAAGAACTGGGAGAGAGAGAGCTAACAGACTCTCTCGCTCGCTCGAAAGTGTTGAGCCTATCAGTCCAAGGTCACGTAGAGCAGATAAGGTGGCTACACAAAAAGCACAGTGCTTGCGAGATCAGGTTGCAAGGCACGGAAGTGACGGGGGGGGGGAATGGGTGGAAACCTTAATTGGGAACACCTTCATTCCGAGAATGGCTGCTTTGTTCTTTTGCTGTGGTCATTAAAGTTTCTTGAAATGGTAAGCGACTCTTTTCGCTTTGTCCTGCTTAAAAAGTAAAGGTAAAGGGACACCTGACCATTAGGTCCAGTCGCGGACGACTCTGGGGTTGCGCGCTCATCTCGCTCTGTAGGCCGAGGGAGCCGGCGTACAGCTTCCAGGTCATGTGGCCAGCATGACTAAGCCACTTCTGGCGAACCAGAGCAGCGCACGGAAACGCCGTTTATCTTCCCGCCGGAGCGGTACCTATTTATCCTGCTAGGTTGGCAGGAGCTGGGACCGAGCAACGGGAGCTCACCCCGTCGCAGGGATTCGAACCACTGACCTTCTGATCGGCAAGCCCTAGGCTCTGTGGTTTAACCCACAGCACCACCCGCTTATCTATGGCCAAAAGGGAGGAGGAAGCCGAGTCCCCGAAGCTTGACAGCTGGGAAATAAAAGAGCTAGATGGACCAATTGCCTGTCTTGGCGGCTTCTTCTGTACCATACCAACTTTGTCCCCTTTGCCCAAATTCTTCCCCTTCACCCCATTGGGCACTGGTATGGTTATGGAAAAAGCTGCAGGCTGGTTCAGTCTGAGTGCCCGTGGGTGAGGGTCGGAAGGTTAATGAACAGAGTCAGAGCCAAGCAGAAAGTTAAGCCTGAAGCTGCAACAGAAGGCTGAATGGGTCACGTACAAGGGGGCATCAACATCCCAGGCGGAGTCTTCACACTGACACGCTGGCTGGATTTCAAGGGACTGGTGTGTCCCAACTGGCTTGGAGAGTCAGCCGACAGCACACAAACAGTCAGCTGGAGCTGAAGTTTGGAAGACACTCCTTCCATAAGGACTGGTCTACCCACAGAGGTGACAGCCTGCTGATGGGGCAAGAGAGTAGTCACTGAAGACCTTGGTTCAATGCCTCCATTTGGTATATTATAGCCCCACCCCAAATCCTCCAGGTGGTGGTTGAAAAATGTGAGCCTCAGTAAAATGGAAGCCACTGTGCTGAATCCTTCGTGTGCACTTATTCTCCGGAAGATGTAGGTACGCTACGAATTCAAGATGGCGACTTCCAGTTAGATGCTTCCAAACTTCTACACAGACTTTTTTATATATAAAGTTCAGCTCCGTTCCTGAAACCTTGGTGTATTTGTAACTAACTAACGAACAAACAAATAATCCAATATCTCCCAGAAGCACACATTTAATTAACTTTCTTTATTGCGTTCCCCACAAGGAGATTGTATTTACATATATACAGCAGGAGTGTCAAATGCGAGGTATCAGAACATACAGAGAACTCATATTTGTTGCTATCTGTTTGGGGTTAAAGCCTTAGGCCCAGGATCCACTGAGGAGCCAAACCTTTTATGCAGGCTGCACCACTACAAGCTGCAGGGCATCACAGCATACCCACCAACGTTCCTCAGGTGAAAACTGGGACATTTCTCATCTCCTCGCAACTGACCCTCCTTGACCCCCCATTTTGTTGTTGTTCCACCACCACTGAGCATTTCCTATCAGAAGAATGGCAAGTGCCGCCACCACACCAATGGGACACAACACACATGCCCTCCACCGTCTTGAGAAAATCCCTTAATTCCTATTTTATTTTATTTTATTTTATTTTATTTTATTTTATTTTATTTTATTTTATTCTATTCTATTCTATTCTATTCTATTCTATTCTATTCTATTCTATTCTTTGGTAGATTTACAAAATGGAAAACACACACCAAGAAACATTTTTTAGAAAGGGGTAAGATTAGACATGGACACAAACCATCTTTCTTTCTTTCTTTCTTTCTTTCTTTCTTTCTTTCTTTCTTTCTTTCTTTCTTTCTTTCTTAAAATCAAGACTCTTTGTGCTCCACTAGGATCCTGCCAGAGCCTCACACCTCCTTCCAAAAGCCCAATGCTTCCCTAACTTGGATTTGGGAAGACAGCTTTGGGCTATGCACACCCCCTCAAATTTTGGCCTTGCATAGGGTGCCATATTACCAAGGTCCACCCCTGTAGAATGATGGTGGCGATGATGGTGATATTTTATTATTTATATGCTGCCCATCTGACTGGGTTGCCCCAGCCACTCTGGGCAGCTTCAAACATCAAAAACATTAAACACCAAACATTAGAAACTTCCCTGTACAGGGCTGCCTTCAGATGTCTTCTAAAAGCCAGATAGTTGTTTATTTCCCTGACATCTGTATGCTTCCAACATTTGCTGGAAACAACAGGAGGAGAGAGTTCTCATGTGCCTGGGTCTTGCTTGAGGGTTCCTCCCGGGCATCTGGGTGGCCTCTGTGAGAACAGGACGCTGGACTAAGTGGCCTCATCCAATACACTCCTCTTATGTTCTAAAGCACCTTGTGTTTTCAATGTCCTCAAATGCATAGGTAAAGGTAAAGGGACCCCTGACCATTAGGTCCAGTCGTGACCGACTCTGGGGTTGCGGCACTCATCTCGCTTTATTGGCCGAGGGAGCCAGCGTACAGCTTCCAGGTCATGTGGCCAGCATGACTAAGCCGCTTCTGGCGAACCAGAGCAGCGCACAGAAACGCCGTTTACCTTCCCGCCAGAGCGGTACCTATTTATCTACTTGCACTTTGACATGCTTTCGAACTGCTAGGTGGGCAGGAGCTGGAACCGAGCAATGGGAGCTCACCCCGTCGTAGGGATTCGAACCGCCGACCTTCTGATCGGCAAGCCCTAGGTTCTGTGGTTTAACCCACAGCGCCACCCGCGGGACAGCCTCGGAGCATACAGTGGCTAAAAAGCCCCTTTCCGTGCTGATTGGATGGCTTTAGCACACTGGAGACAGGGACCCTGCTGTGGAAATAGTAATGGGTCTTCAACCCCCTGTGACCACTGTATGTGGCCCCCAGAAGTTTGTCTACCAGGGGCTGTGGCCCTCAGGCTGAAAAGGATTCCACACTCCATGGATAGACCCCCTCACCAATTCCAAACAGGAAGTGAGTTGGGAGCCAGTGTGGTGTAGTGGTTAAGAGCGGTAGTCTCGTAATCTGGTGAACTGGGTTCGCGTCTCCGCTCCTCCAAATGCAGCTGCTGGGTGACCTTGGGCTAGTCACACTTCCCTGAAGTCTCTCAGACCCACTCACCTCACAGAGTGTTTGTTGTGGGGGAGGAAGGTAAAGGAGAATGTTAGCCGCTTTGAGACTCCTTCGGGTAGTGATAAAGCGGGATATCAAATCCAAACTCCTCCTCCTCTTCTTCTTCTTCCTGAGTTAAAAAAGAAGTGAGGGTAAGCTATCAAGCCCTCCTTCCCCCCATTAAGGGGGTGGTTAGTTCTTCCATCCTGAGAAATTACGAGAGCGAGAAAACAAATCAAGTGTTAGCAATGATCTGGAAGGAGAATAGAAAGAAACCAAGCATCACTCTGTTTACAGAACACTCCAAATACATTGTAATTCAATATCCCTTCTCATCCCTTTCCTTGGATACTGTTTACTTAATGGAGCCAAGCCGCACATTTTGAACAATTGCCCCACTCCTCACGGGATTCTATTCTTAGGTTTTTCCTGATGTCACCAATGTGAGTCTTGGATGTCTGCTTACATCTGAGAGAACGGGAAGCAGCATCACGTTCCCCGATGACCTTTGCAAGCCCACGTAGGAAACATGTAATTTTGACCGTAACTGAAGCAATCCTTCAGAGAAATCCCCTCTGTTGTGAGAGCTGAGGGGCTTACTAAGAAAGGCGATTTGTGACTTAGAGTAAATAAAGCCACGGTGGAGCAGAGATTAGGTCTTTGCATGCCTCTGAAGATGGCAGTTTCAACAGCAGGGGCTAAGTGTTTGTGCAAGAAAATGGCCACTAACATAACAGGTGGGGGATATTATGTTTTACTGCTGGGTAATAAAAGTCTCTTTATGACTGATTTATAAAGAATGTGCAGAGGAAAACCTTTAAACCTCTCCTTTTGGAAAAGTCAAGGTTAGAAACTTACCCATACATTTTCTTTTTTGCTGTTCTGCATATAGCAGATACTGTGATAACTATTAGCAAAATAGCTCCCAAGCCTGCTTGTTTTATCTTGGCACACCCCACTTGTCACTTTTTTTCAGGATGACAAGGAACCATTAATGAGCACTTTTGGGGCTCAGTCAGTCGACCAGCTACAAATCCCCCTAACAGTTACCTCGTCCAACCCTCATTTTATCACCTTCTTTTGTCAGAAGGTGAAATCAAGCTATACTACTTCCATAGCATTCCGCTGATCCACCAAGTTTGTAACTCTATCAAAATTAGAAATGAGATTCGTCTGGCATGACTTGTTTTCACAAAACCCATGCTTAGTGATCACAGCATCCTTTGCTATGGGCGCACAGACTAACCATTTAATTATCTTTTCTAGGGCCTTTCCTGCTATTGCTCACCTGCTTAATTCCATGCAGGCCGTGCTGAGTGCCTGTGCTAATTGCGGAAAAGTTTGCTCTGAAAGGCAGAACAGAAAGGACTCAAACAATGGAATAAATTCCAGATAACGAAGCTGCAAATTGGCTGCGAAGCTCCACAGAACTGCCCCTGCCCCCAATACACACCCACCCAACTGACCTTTTGGCTTGGAAATAAAAATCACCCCCAGCAATGGCCACCCACACCAAGGACATAATCAGATGGATAAAGAGCAAATGTGGATGAAGCCAAACATACTGTAATAGGTAGCAATTATATCTATTAATGGACCGTGGCTTGATCCAGCAGAGGCAGGTAAAAGTGGGTGCTTGCCAAGAGCAAAAGTATTATCATGATTACAGAGGAGAGAAGGATTTGATTGGACAACTTTTTGCAACGGACCTGATCCAGTGCTCTTAACCTGCTCGCTGACCAGAACGTAACTCCCAGATGGATCACACATTTCTCTGGATTTTGTGTATTTTAAGTAAAATGGAGCAGGGGAACATGTAGCCTCCTAGATGTCATTGAACTCCAATTCCTATCATTCCCCACTCCCACTCTTCAGTCAGTATGGGCAGTGGGCAGGGATGATGATGATGATGATTTATTGAATTTATATGCCGCTCTATACCAGGAGGTCTCAGGGCGGTTCACAGAAATCAGGGCGGTTCAGGGAGCTGTTAAAGTCCAGCACTATCCGGGGGGGGGCAGCATTTTCCCACCCTGGGTGTCAAAGATGTGTAGAAAATGAATGCAACGTAAAGCCTAGCGAGCCCCCTCTTAAGTTTGAAAAATGCGTCCAGCTGTTTGGCCACTTTCAAAGCTTATGGTGCTAGAAGCTGCTTTGAATCAATTGCTATTTCATTCATATCTCTTGTTTCATTCATGAGTTCTGTCATTCACTTGGGCCACAGAAAACATGAATGGGAGCTGCACAAGAACTCTCTCCCCTCTAGTTCTGGAAACTTTTTTTTTTTTTGCAATATATTTTTATTCCGTTTTCAATATATTACAACAAAACACTTAAAGCACAATTCTAATAAAGCCAATAAATATACATATACTCTGCCGAGTATTGTGACTTCCCTCCTTCTTCCCCTGGTTTTCATCCTTCACTTCATTCTTTCACTTCCCTTTATATAAATTTGTTGTACATATTTTACATATTATCTATATATACTCTGTTTGTTACATTGCAAGTATTGTATTGAAACCTGTGAATGTATTCATATCTCTACAGTAATTTTTTAAAAATTCAATAAATTTACTCCAATCTGACTGAAACTTTTGGTCTCTTTGATTTCTAATTCTTCCAGTTAATTTTGCTAACTCAAGATACTGTGTCAGTTTTGATCTCCATTCATCCATGGTTGGTATATCAGTTGATTTCCATTTTTGAGCCCATAAAATTCTGGCAGCGGTGGTAGCATATAAAAATAATCTCTGGTCACTTTTTGCAATCCCCTCATCTACCAATCCCAGCAAAAACGCTTCTGGGTTTTTTTTGGAATGTGTACTTTAACATTTTCTTTAGTTCATTATATATTGCTTCCCAAAAGATCTTAGCCTTCCCACAAACCCACCACATGTGATAAAAATCACCATCCTCTGTCTCTAGTTTTGGAAACTTAGCTGAGCACCCTCTGCAGCTTCTGTCAGGCATCCCAAGCCAGTCTTGACCTTAGCAGCTTGTGCCTTTAAAATGATCCTCAGAGTATAAGTAGATGTTTTGAGATATGTGGACTGAACACACCCCATGCTGCTTCCTGAAAACTGTGGACATCATCCTGTTCTCTCACTCTATGTTTGCTCAGAATGACAGGAGGCTCAGAAGAGGCAGTGCATTGCATGATGCCTTAATGTATTTAAACTAGACGTTCAAAGAAGAGACACCAGGGACTAGCAACTTCTCTCATCTTTTCTCAAGTGGCAATTCATTGCCTGAGGTATAGGTGCCAGGAAAGAGCCAGGAATCAGACCCAGAGCCAAGGAGCCAGGGACAAAGAAGAAGATACCCAAAACAACTGCAACATTACTGCTAACTACAGTATACTAGTTTTCCAGAAGGGGTGGCAATAGATAACTGGGGTAAGCAGAGCCAGCCCTGAGCCTGTGAATTCTTACCCCCCCCCCAGAACAGGAATGGTGGAGACCGCCTCCCTATCCTGACCCCTCCAGGGAGGAGGAAGAGGAAGACAGTATAGATTTACAACAGGGGAGGTCGCAGCTCAGAGGCACATGAGGGGGAAAGCTGGGAAATAATGGGAGAGGAGGAGGCAGGACCGGAACGGCAGCTGGCTGACACGGTGTCTTTAGAAAGCATTCCAGACCCTCCCCTTTTCCCAGGACCCGGAGAGCCTTAAAAGTAGGAGAGCAAAGAGCTCAAAGACAGAGGGCAAGTAGCAACACCTGTAGAAGTGATGAATGAAGAAGTGGGAGAGACAGGGTGTGTGTGCGGAGATTCACTCGGGACAATGCCATTATCCAAGAGGCTGGGTTCTATAGCCTCTCTCTGTAATATTGAAATAAAAAAGGAGGGTAAGAAACTTTTCCTTGTCTTTATACTTTCCTGGGCAACCAGCCGGGAGTCGCTGGCAGCATCCTGACAGGTGAGCAGGGGGATAGGAAGGGAGGGGCGGAGGGGGCGGTATGCCCCGGGTTCCACTCTGGGAGGGGTGACAAGATGGCCCCTGCCTCCCCCCAACTGTAGAGTGGCTGAGGGCATGTGCTTGCGTGCCGTCCATACAGGCGGCCGTACGAGATGCTGCTCGCACAGCAGCCCGTACGGTTGCCGTGCAAACGGCAGCCCGTACAGACTGCGCATGTGCTACATCCTGTACGGTCGCCGCACATGCACAGTCTGTACTGCCGCCATGCAAGCGGAATCCCATATGGACACCGTGCAAGCGGCAGCCCATACAGCCGCCGTGCATGAGCGGCAGCCCGTACGGAGTGCGCATGTGCGGCATTCCGTACGGACCGGACTGTGCATGTACGACAATCTGTACAGAGTGCGCACGCATGGGATGCCGCACATGTGCAGTCCATACGGGCTGCACCGCCCCGGGTGCCGGAGAGGGTTCCTCCGCCACTGCAGGTGAGGATGCTAACCTGGCTCAAGGGTTGCATTCTGTCATAGAAAACCTTTGGGGGCGGGCATATGCTAATAGGGGGTGGGGTCAGAGGCAGGAAGTGGGTGAAGTAATGGATGTAACTCATCCCTCTGTACAGCAGGCTACATTCAACCAGTCCTTTTTTTCTGGGGAGGGACACAGGGGTACACATACCCCTAAACATTTTGTGAATCTAAGTTTGGCCTCATTGAGGGGCAGTATTTCAATATATGAGTAGGAAATTGAGAGCACCCCTAAACATTTTTTAAAGAAAAAAAGCACTGCATTCAACCATGCAAAATCCAGAGTTTTCTGCACACACCTCCATCCAGGCAAGCAAGAGACGTCATTTCAGATCAAGGGCACAATCTGGCCAGACAAAAGAAGGGCATAAGATGGCCAGCGTGGGGTGTGTGGCCTATAAGAATCCCGAGGGAGTATGGTACCTGAAAACATTCTGGGAAATAGGAAAAACATTTACTTGTATGCCTGTGCTGCAGCTAGATTACTTATTGCACAAAAATGGAAAGACGAAGGTTTACCAACAATCCAAGAATGGCACATTAAATTGGTAGAGTTTATGAATTTAGCCAAAATGACAGCAGCAATTAGAAACACACTGAAACAAAGAATAAAAGAGGAGTGGAAATATGTAGAAGATTATTTAAAAGAAGAAGATATAAAAACAGAACTAGTGATTTGCTTAGACTGAAATACACAAGGGGGTAGAAAGTGAATGAATATAGTGAATGAATACTTGTAATTTATCAATTGTATGCTATCCTTGAAGATCTATAATTTAAAGTGTTTAATTTTATTAGAAATAGCAAAATACCAATAATAAGAAATGATGCATAAACAGTTTGAAGTCATATTTTAACTGTTATTTTCTTTCTTTTTTCTTTCTTTATCTACCTCATTCCTGTCAGTTTTTGTTTTTCATGCTTGTGAAATTTTGTAATTTTTTATGTGAATGATAAATAAAGTTTAATAAAAAATTAAATAAAAAAAAGAATCCCGAGGGCTCGATAGAGAAGGCAAGAGGGCTGCTTTCTGTTCATGGAGCTTCTGCCTTTCAGTGGAGGCAACACTGAGCAAGATAGACCAATTGTGCTGGTCCCGTGGGGTATCCAATAGGCGAGGTCTAAGTCCGATCCAAGGTCAGTGGTACATGTAAAGGCAGTCCAAAATCACTGAAGCAGGGTCCAGGGCAGGGAGTCAGGCAAAGACAGGAACGGGTGGGTAAGCAGGGAACCAAGGCGGGTCAGGAGCACAGGCAAGAGAGCAGGACAGGGATCAAGCAGTAACACCGGCACGAACTGATCAGCGACGATGTTGCTCCTGCAACTTGGGGCTGGGGCTGGCTGGCTTTTATCTGCCCCGAGGCATAGGGCGTCCCTGATCCTCTGGTGACTCGCCTCTCCTGGCTTGGAGGCGAGCACTCCTCCTGCGGGAACTCAGTTCCCTTCGCCTCTCTGCCCTGAGCCTCTGCAGCTCAGGAGAGGCTGGAGGGTTACCAGACCCAGAGGCAACCTCAGCTTCCCCTGACGGGGCTGGGAGTGGAGCACCTGCAGGCAATGGGTCCTCCACCCCATCAGGAGCCAGAGCAGACTCAGCTGATGCCTGCACCTGAGGATCCAGCACAGGTGACTCAGGCAACAGACTCAGGCCCCAGCCCTAGCTCTGCTGGTTCTAGAGGCAGGGAATCCTGTGCAGGCTGGGATCCCTCAGGTTCAGCGTCTGAGTCTGACTCCCAGGCCATCACACCAATGGTCTGACTTGGTATGAGACAGGTTCCTGTGTTCCTCTGGCTCCTGGCACTCACTGCAGCCAAACACAGAGCAAAAGGCTCCCGGTTATTCTCCAGGATGGCAATTTTTTCACCTGGCATCAAGTTTTGTGTTTGCATCTTCATTAACAGAATCGCAGACCACCCTGTCTCTAGCTGCCCTTGCCTTTTAATCTCAGCCAAAGCATCTGTTGTGCTCAATCGATTGTGCTCTATTAGAGCCCTGGATCCTTTTCTAGGAACGGAGCTGCCGAAAAGGATGCGGCAGGTGGCCAGCTTGTGCCATGATCGCTGTGTGAATAATGCCATCCTCATGGTAAATCAGCCTTGTAACCTGGGGGGGGGGGACAATTACAGGCCCGGCTGGCATCCTTTCTAAGTGATGTCTACATAATTGGTCTACCGAAGATGTGGATTTCTCTCCTTCACTCACCTCCCCAGCTTCAATTCCTTTCGCTCACACAAAATACAGAAATCTGCTTCCTGCCCAGGAGGGCTCCGTGTTCCAATCCCGGAGACCGCAGGCGCGGCAAATATTCATTACAGCACCACGAACTTTGTTTTCAACACATTTCTTTCCCCCCCGAAGAAAGGGAATCATGAATTAAGTATTAAAGCAAATGAACTTTCCCTTCCCACCAGCTGTCAAATGAAAGAAAAGTGAAAAAGTTGTGACTCACGGTAATCTCCTCTGTGGGCAGAGGGCAATTTTGTTTTGGGGAGGAAACATACATTATGCTACATGCTTCGCAGGAGAGGCAGCCGACGCTTCTGCTGTCAGGTTTTAACAGGATTATGATCCCCACATTGCATCACATCCATTGCCCAGCCAGTTCACAAACCTTGGCGTACATCCACTTTGTGGGATGTGAAACCAGGGCCGGTGCGTCCATTTAGGCGAACTAGGCAGTTGCCTAGGGCGCCAAAATGGAGGGGGCGCTGGCCAGCCTGCCCCTCGCCCCCCGCTGCGGCCCGGTGCCACCCCAACCAGCGACAAAACCGCGGCGGCGCGGGGTGCCCGGCAGGGCAGGGGGCGGGGCACCATACGTCATGCCCCTCGCCCCCCGCTGCGGCCCGGTGCCGTCCCAACCAGCAGCGAAAACCACTGCAGCGTGGGGCGCCTGGCAGGGCAGGGGGCGGGGCACCATACGTCATGCGCAATGACGTCACATGGCCCGCCCCTTCGCCTAGGGCGCAAAAATCCCTAGCACTGGTCCTGTGTGAAACACAAGAGCAGCCAAGTACAACATCCCTAGAGTGGACATAAAAGGAGATGTCTGGACCAGCCAGTCGGAACTTCCTGTTTCTCCTAGGCTGGGACAGACTTCCTCTACATGTGACCAGAGGTGGGCGTGGCCTCACCTGTGCAGGTAACAAAATGATGGGGGTCTTTTCTAGCCCTGGGAATTGGACCTGGGAACATGCCGCCACTGAGCAGAGGTCCATCCCTAACATAGGAAGCTGCCTCATAGCTAGTGTGGCCATTGGTCTATCTACCTCAGTATTGTCTACACAAACTGGCAGCAGCTCTCCAGGATTCTTTCCCTGACCTATCTGGAGATGCTGGGGATTGAACCTGGGACTTTCTGCATGAAAATTAAGTGCTCTCCCCCCCTGAGCTATGGCTCTTCCTCAGGCTTACAAATAGATAGACACTACATCAGTCATTAGTCCCATTTAACATGAAGATTGAAATTGGGTGTGCGTGCGCGCAAGTTATGTTCTTCTATTTCCACTCCAAAATATAAAATTGTGGTTTTTCCACAGCCCAGTGCGTTCGGTCAAATTGAGGAGAGGCGGCAATTTATTCTGAATGGCATCTCGCACAGGTTGTTAAAACAAACACACACAAACCACATCCTTTCCAAAATCAATTTCAGTTGATGGGTGACCATTATTTATCCCCCCTCTGAAATACTTTATACAGTGAATGCTCTCTTAGGTGCTTGCGGAACGCAAGCAATTTGTACCAGACTCTACAATTTCAGCTTGAAAGCAATCATTTGTGAAGGGTTACGAAATCTTTTTTTTTTCCTTTCTAAATCCAGGCAATATGTTTTCTGATGCTTGTCAGGTGGGAAGCATGTTTGAACTTAGCAGATCTGTTGTCTCACAATAACACCTTGGGGAGCATAGTGGTTGAGTGGGCTATGAAGCCTGGCTCTCGGATATGAACTCTGCCAGTGGCCTCTTTAAGCCACGACATCTCAGCATCTTAATTTCACACTTGCATCTGTTTTATGATTGATTGGTTGGTTGGTTGGTTGGTTGATGCCACTTACTACTCGAATTAGCTTCTAAGCAGTTTACAAAATAAAAGACTCAAAACCAATTTAAATCCATGAATAAAGTTCCCAATAAAACAGCAACCACAAAAACACAACAAAACAGGAGATCCATGTCCAGGTCAAGGGATTAGGAGAATGCTTGTGTAAAGGAGTGTGTTTTCAAAAGCCGGCAGTATGCCAATATAGATGGCGGTCTCTTGAATTTTCATAGACCTGGTGCACTCAATGAAAAGGTCTCCCGTTGTGTTACAGCTAATCATCAGGCGACAGCAAGGCTAAATGGGTGGTTTTCTTTGCTGAACTTAATGGCATTACAGGCATTAGGTGACACTGGGAGTCTTTTTGACTAAAGATAGTGTAAAAATAACTGAAATGAATGCATGAACGAATAAAGTGCAAAGTTAGAATTCTTAACAACTCACACAAAAAAACCCCACATCCAATCTTTGCTTTTTATAATCAGTCAAGGCATAAATGAGAAATGAACACACTTCTACGAGTAAGCATTTATTTCCCGTTGATTGATCATACATTGGAGAGCAAAGTAAATAAATATGTAACAAAGAAACAGTAACATTGGGATTCCAACCATAAATACATGGATGAGGAAGTAACTCCCATTGCACCTGGGATGGGGAAGCGGTCTTAGTTCTGAGGATTGAATGGTGACACTGTAATTCACAAAGGCAAATCCTCATTGAGGTGAATTTTATTTCTTTGTTAGTCATTTTGGACTCACAGCTGTCCATGGAGGCGCAGGTCAATTCTGTGTCTTGGGCAGCTGTCTACCAGCTCCATCTGGTAAGCAGGCTGAGACCCTATTTGCCCGCAGACTGTCTTGCCAGAGTGGTGCATGCTCTGGTTATCTCTCGCTTGGACTACTGCAATCCGCTTTACGTGGGGCTACCTTTGAAGGTGATCCGGAAACTACAACTAATCCAGAATGCGGCAGCTAGACGCCTTAAACCCGGAAGTAAGTGTTCTGGTTTGCGAATGTTTTTCGGAAGTTGAACATCCAAAATATTTTTTGGATTAAGTAACCCAGAATGGATTAAGTTCGAGAACCAAGGTACCACTGTACTTTCATGCTTTTTTTGTTCTTTGATTCAAATAAATCTGTATAATTTATTCCATTTTTGGTCTGGCTCTGGTTTCTTTCTCATTGCCACCGCTAACTCACTGGAGAAAGCTCTCTGGAGTGAGATTTCAAACCTATTTCTGTATACGGGCTTACGCAACCCTTCAACCTGCAGCCATCAGGGATTTTAAAATTGTAACAAAGTGGATGCAGCTGAGTATTTCTAGGAACAAGTTTCCCATTTGAGTATAATTCTAAGATCTAAGCAAAGAAATCAGCGATGCGTGAAACGTAGTAAGTGCACTGGGACGTGAAGGCTGCAATCCTAAATGCACTTACCGGGAAAGTGAATTCTATTGAACACCAGGGGACTTAAAGTCAAAGGAAACCTATATATGATTGTAAGTCTAATAATAATAAGCAAATGGGTAGTTAATCAATGGGGTTATAGCAGGACAATACAACGATGGAGCAATAAGCCAATCAAAGCATTAGGGTGTACAAATCTATAGGGTTACAAAGTTCTCCTTTGGCATAATTGTCTACTGTGCTATTTGGAAAGGTTTAATTTAGACTTCAGCTGGTTTTCATAAAAAAAAAAAATATCTTTTTTTTTGGGGGGGGAATTCTAAGAGGGTATTCTAACCTCCAAAACAGTCCATTGAGGATGGAACAGGCCATCGAATGGGGGAAATGGGGATCCAGGGATGGGTGTGTGTGTGAAGATTCTTGGGAAGGGGTACAGCTGGATGGCTGAAAAGCAGCAGTTCGTACTGCAGCATTTTATTGCAGATAATAATAAAATAATAAAAATAATTTATTATTTATACCCCGCCCATCTGGCTGGGCTTCCCCAGCCACTCTGGGCGGCTTCCAACAGAACATTAAAATACAATAATCTATCAAACAGTAAAAGCCTCCCTAAACAGGGCTGCCTTCAGATGTCTTCTAAAAGTCTGGTAGTTGTTGTTCTCTTTGACGTCTTATGGGAGGGCGTTCCACAGGGCGGGTGCCACTACCGAGAAGGCCCTCTGCCTGGTTCCCTGTAACTTGGCTTCTCGTAGTGAGGGAACCGCCAGAAGGCACTTTGCGCTGGACCTCAGTGTCCGGGCAGAACGATGGAGGTGGAGACGCTCCTTCAGGTATACTGATTCCATGTGTCTTCAGCACTGAGAGTACAAAAAAGGCAGTCACCCCTTATGCTTCCCTTTTGTTCCCGAGCCAGGTTCATTTAACATTTCTCTCAGGTGCTTGAAGAAGAAGAAGAGGAGTTTGGATTTGATATCCCGCTTTATCACTACCCGAAGGAGTCTCAAAGCGGCTCACATTCTCCTTTCCCTTCCTCCCCCACAACAAACACTCTGTGAGGTGAGTGGGGCTGAGAGACTTCAGAGAAGTGTGACTAGCCCAAGGTCACCCAGCAGCTGCATGTGGAGGAGCGGAGACGCGAACCCGGTTCACCAGATTACAAGTCTACTGTTCTTAGCCACTACACCACACTGGCTTGAAAGCAGCGTAGCACACCAGAGCCTCTTATCACACGTAGGGCAATAGGACCCAGGGCTTTTCCTTGGACTCCTGTTTTATTCCGGTTCTCTGATATGTCTATTGCAGAAGAGAAACGTTCCGATTGATTCATGCATGGCAAGGGAACAATCTCCGAGCCCGGAGTTATTTGTCAGCTTCACAATCAGTGCATGCACTCAACAATGGGCGCCTGCCAAAGGAGAGCTGCCTGCTTGCAAACAAATTGCAGGAACGTGGAGGGGTGGGGGTGGATTTCAGCAGGGGAATGCAGAGTTAGGCGACTGGGAAGCAAATTGGAGCAGTTCCTTGAGAGACAGCATCTCAAATGTGCAGAGACAACATTGAAGCTCTTCTCCTTTGATCTAGCAAAGCAGAGCATGCTGGGAAACGGCAATTTTGCTGGCTGGAGAGCACCAGCAAGAGCAGCACGGGCCCCTGTCATTCACTTTAATGATGTGCTCCCACCTGCTCTTCAGAGATCACATCTCATCTGTAATTGGGATATTTAGAATGACTTTGGCACAATTAACTGTAAATGTCAAGAAATAGTGGGAGGGTCAGAAGCAGCTGATGAGGGGAGCGGGCTTTGAACCGCCATAACTTTTTTTTTCAAATTATGACGTTCCCAAGTCCGCTCCCCAGATGAAGGGAGCAGGCTTTGAACCATCATAACTTGCTCAACGTTAAAACTTGTTTATTATGTAAGCTTAGTTAATAAAAACGTATCTGTTTTAAAACAGCTAATGGAAAGGAATACAGTGGACTCTCGGGTTGCAAACGTGATCCGTGCAGGAGGCACGTTCGCAACCCGCAGCGTTCGCAACCCGCAGTGTTCTCAACCGGCACCTGCGCATGCGCAGGTTGTGATTCAGTGGTTCTGCACATGCACGAGTGCCGAAACCCGGAAGTAACTGGTTCCGGTACTTCCGGGTTCAGAGCGTCCGTACCCCGAAAATGCGCAACCCTCAGCGAGCGCAACCCAAGGTATGACTGTAATGAAAACCAACATCAGGAAAGGAGGGTGGGAAGTCAAGAAGAAATTATGTATGGAGGGAGAAGCCAGCAAACCAGTCGAGTCTCAGGGGGGTACTTGCCTGGAGGTGGAGTCCGTATACAAGGTTCAGCCCTGTCCTAAGGTCAGGAATATCTCAAATTACGTAGTCAAACGATCCGGGGGTCAAGAAAGCCGAGGGTCCAAGGTCACAAGAAGCAGTAAGGTCTGGGCAGGAACGACAAATCTTGTTTCCAGCAACTGACTGAGGCTGGAGACCCTGCTTAAGAAAGCTGGAGCCAGCTGGTTCTCCTCAGGAGCAAGAAGGCCGATCAGCAGCAGGTGGAGTCACTTCCTAGGGGAGCGAGTTCCATAGTTTAACCATATGCTGTATAGATGCCGGGCGCCATTTTGAATCAACATGGCAGACCAAAACATAATCATCATTTTATTTGTATGCCGCCTTTCCATAGTTGAAACTATGCTCAAGGTGGCTTGCAACATGACAAGATTTACATAATTACAAATTTAACAGAAGTCAGAAGCAATATATAAAACCACATCAAAAAGTACACAATCAAATGGAAACAATTTCCACATAAATCATAAGATCTGAAACTAGATTTGAAACTAAAGATACAACTGTGATATCAATAACAGCAACAGCTCTCTCAACCTCCTTTAAAGAATACTCCAGCCCAAGAATCTGTTCAACAGCCTTAGCTTTTGTAGCTGGAGTCAGTCGCACTCCACTCTCCCAGGCCAGATGGGGAAAGGCCAACAAGGCAGGGTGCAGGTCTTCCAGGGCTCACAGTCAAGATAAAAAGGTAAAGGTAAAGGGACCCCTGACCATTAGGTAAAGTCACGGACGACACTGGGGGTTGCGGTGCTCATCTTGCTTTACTGGCCGAGGGAGCCGGTGTACAGCTTCTGGGTCATGTGGCCAGCATGACTAAGCCGCTTCTGGCGGACCAGAGCAGTGCACGGAAATGCCGTTTACCTTCCCGTCGGAGCAGTACCTATTTATCTAATTGCACTTTGACGTGCTTTCAAACTGCTAGGTTGGCAGGAGCAGGGACCGAGCAACGGGAACTCACCCCGTCACAGGGATTCGAACCGCTGACCTTCTGATCGGCAAGCCCTAGGCTCTGTGGTTTAACCCACAGCGCCACCCGCGTCCCATCACAGCCAAGATAATCTCATTTTAAAACAACACAGATGAAAATTGAAAACAAAACTTGACTTTGGCGTGACCTCATCCCACTTATTTTTTTTGCACGGCAGACCCAAACTCAAAAATCACACAATCCTCTTTAAAACCACCATCTTTATTGGTTTTCTGCAACTACCTGGGCAGTGCTGTGCTGATTCCTGATGGTTTCTTTATGAAGCAGAGCAATGATCAATACAGCCAGAAGTGGAAGCCTTTCAACAGCAGGGGACAAATAATACACCCAACTAGTTTTCTCTCTCCCCTGCCCTCTTTATGATCCATGCTGCTGTATAGCCTCAAGAACAGGGATGCAATAAACTCAGCATTGTCGCGAGTGTCCTAGGAAAATAATAATAATTAAAAGGTTCTGAGCGCGCTGCCTCCAAGACTGTAAAGCAGCCGCGAAGGAGTGGGGACTTTGGTGTTTTTACGAGGTTGATTTCCGAGGTCTCGGCATGGACCAGGAAAGCAGAGGAGGGAATTTAACAGCTGTTGCAGATGCAGAGGGAGCTAATAAAGTTCTCACTTAATGGATGGAGTGGGTGGCTTAAAAGTTCAGTGCTGTGCAGTCCTATGCACTAGGGGAAACTGCAAAAGCCAATAGCCTTAGTGTGCCATTGGGAACACAACAAAGCATCATTTCTGACCATAGCTGGTCAACCCTCCCTTTTTGCGGGAAACTCCCTTATTCCAATGCCGTTTCCCCGCTGCTATCCCGGATTGTTGATATCCCTTAAATTTCCCAGATTTTCAAAGGAAGCAGCTCCTCTCCCTCCCTGCCGGCCAGGGAGGCTCCTCAGCTGTGTTGCTCGGCTGCCAATAAGGAGTCTGAGACCAACTGGGGGGGCGAGCTTGCATGCCTTGTGCAGCCAGACCCTCACGCCCAACCAGGACAGCCAGCCTGCCTGCTGTCTACGCGCTCGCTCTTTCGCTCACCCGTTTGTTTGCGCAGCCTCTGGAGCGCAGGGTGGCGAGGCTACTTGGTGCCATTGCACCGCCCTCGCGGCATCCCCTTATTTTCAAATCCGAAAGTTTTGAAAAAATCCCTTATTTTCAAATCCGAAAGTTGACAGCTATGTTTCTGACGATTGAGGTTGAATCCTGACAAGACAGAAGTACTGTTTTGAGGGGACAGGGTGTGTGTGTGTGGGACCTCCCTGGTCCTGAATGGGGGTAACTGTGCCCCTGAAGGACCAGGTGCGCAGCCTGGGAGTCATTTTGGACTCACAGCTGTCCATGGAGGCACAGGTCAATTCTGTGCCCAGGGCAGCGGTCTACCAGCTCCATCTGGTACGCAGGCTGAGACCCTACCTGCCTGCAGACTGTCTCGCCAGAGTGGTGCATGCTCTGGTTATCTCCGCTTGGACTACTGCAATGTGCTCTATGTGGGGCTACCTTTGAGGTGACTCAGAAACTGCAATTAATCCAGAATGAGGCTGCTAGACTGGTGACTGGAAGCGGCCGCCGGGACCACATAACACCGGTTCTGAAAGATCTACATTGGCTCCCAGTACGTTTCTGGGCACAATTCAAAGTGTTGGTGCTTACCTTTAAAGCCCTAAACGGCCTCGGCCCAGTATACCTGAAGGAGCGTCTCCACCCCATCGTTCTTCCCGGGTACGGAGGTCCAGCTCCGAGGGCCTTCTGGCGGTTCCATCCTGTGAGAAGTGAGGTTACAGGGAACGAGGCAGAGGGCCTTCTCGGAAGTGGCGCCCTCCCTGTGGAAAGCCCTCCCATCAGATGTCAAGGAAATAAACAACTATCTGACTTTTTAGAAGACATCTGAAGGCAGCCCTGTATCGGGAAGGTTTTTAATGACTGATGTTTTAATTTTTTTTTAATCTTTTGTTGGAATCTTCCAGAGTGGATGGGGAGGCCTGGCCAGATGGGCGGGGTATAAATAATAAATTATTATTATTATTATTATTATTATTATTATTATTATTATTATTATTATTATTCTGTCCCTATGCTCATGAGCCCCAAACACAGTTGCTCTGCAGAGAGTTGTCTAGCCCATCCCAATATACCTCCAGGGACATAGTCAGTACCTGTGATTGTTTATTCTGCTTTTGAAAACCATATATCGAGATACTACAAAGATCAGAAGACACTGTTTCATGTATGCTACAACAGTCGCCCGAGATGCTGCTTGCCCAGGGATGGAAGGAAGAGACAGCCCCGATCAAAGAAGAATGGCGGAATTAACTGGGATAATAATAATAATAATAATAATAATAATAATAATAATAATAATAATTTATTATTTGTACCCTGCCCATCTGGCCGGGTCTCCCCAGCCACTCTGGCGGCTTCCAACAAATATAAAAATACATTAAAAATACATTAAATACATCAAGAAATAATGTTTATAATGTATATGCAAAATCATTGCAAACAGGTTTAAAACAATAGCAGGATTTTGAATACACTTGTAATTTAATAGAAATTACAGATAATTTAGGAAGATGAAAATTGATATACAGAAGTATTGATATACAGATGAAAACAGGATTAAGAGGACCCATGGATGGGATGGGGGGGGGGAAATCAGGAGAGTCAGAGTAATCTCAATACGTGAATGTGTAAGGCATTTGGATGTAACTCTATCACTTTTTTATTTGTTTCTTTCTCTTTCTCCCCCCCCCCTTTTGAAAATCAAATAAAAAAATTATGAAAAAGAGAAAACAATATATACACTGTGCTGCAAATGACCCTGTGAGGCAACAGATCTGAGGAGGGGATTGCAGGAATGAATCCTGTGCCTCCCCCATATTCCCCCCTTTTTTAAATTAAAATTTAATAATGACAGGTTATGGGGTGGGGGGACAAAATAAAAATTTATTTGCAGAGGGTAAGTTTTCACAATTGCCAGTAAAGAAATATAGGCTACAGCTGTCCGATTTACTGGGTCAATAATAAAACAGATTGCATGTAGAGGTCACCAAGCCACCCCCACCAATAAATTCACACAAGAGACATAATTTTTGTTTGGGTTTTTGGCATAGTTTTGGCCACAACTTTATTGAAATACAAAACACGTGAGTGGTTGCGTAGGCATTGGTTCACGCTGTCCGACGGGACAGAGCTGACCACTTGTCAGCGAAAGACTAGCTGTCCGACGGGACAGAGCTGACCACTTGTCAGCAGGGGGGAAACCAGTCTGGGGAGAGTTGAATGGAGGCTGGGACGCAGAGACCTCCCCCTTCCCCAGAGGTCCCAGGGGCTCATGCACGACCCTGCAACCTTACCAGGTTTGGACAAGCATATTGAACTTTTGGGGGGCTACCGCCCACCCATTAACCAACACAACCAATGCCTAACCGCCAACCTTACAAGTTGTGACTAGTTGCTACGTAGTAGGCGAAAACCAAATGGCACAGCCAATCAGCCAAATGGAAAAATTCCTACTAGGCCTCTACCTTAAGTGGAGACGGCCCCATGACAGGCACAGCAAGGTCAACGCACAAGCCTATACCGGGGGGGGGGGGGGGGAGAGATCCGAAGCTCGCAGCAAAGAGGGAGGTCGCACCACGTGCTGACCCATTTAAAGGACGCTGGGCTGTCCATCAAAATTAGAGACATGTGCTTTTGCCCAGCAACAACACTGGTCACTGCTAGCTGTGGCCAGCTAGCCAAACCCACAGTTACAAAAGGGGGGGGTGGCTTTCTAGCCCCCACAGCAACACGAGCTCTCTCTGCAGTGGAGAACTCGCTTTATCAGTTCAAAGAAATTGTAGGTTATCCTGTTGCCCAAACCCATCATGGGAGAAACTTTTGCCATGTGACTGTTGGCTCCGTCGCTGGAAGCGCAGTGTGTGGAAATCTGAAAAATGTCCTGCATGGAAATAGTTCCATGAATAGAAATTGGGGATTATATCAGAAGTGCAGTTCGGCACCCTCTCCTCCATCGGTCACCAAGGAAACTGGGATGTCACCCTATGATCTATCAATGCCTGCTCTTGTCAATAACACCAAAGTTCCATTAAAGCACAGTTTGAAAACACAACCTCTTGATAAGTCACTGTCGGCAGGGCCGTTCATCGCCAGATGCCAGAAGATTAAAGGGATATGGCAGGTTCGGAGTTTACCGTGACAATATGATGGACAAGCCCCTTGAAGGAGCTATGCTTCTGAGACAACATGTCAGCAGCAAAGAACTGAATTCAGGCTCAATTGCCTGAAAATTATGGGGTTTTGCTTAACATTGCTCCCCTCAACAGGGAGCAGCAAGGGTAACATTTGAATTAAAGAGATTACTATTTTCAGACATGGCCTATTAAAATAGCTGCACAGATTCCTTGCTGTAATAACCTGGCTTCCCTCCATCAGAGAAAACATTTTTAAATATATTTTTTTTATTTTTATTCTTGTAGCAAAACGCCTGCCCCTCTTTTTTGGCCATTCCAACTGCCTACTCCAGGGGTAGGCAACCTAAGGCCCGTGGGCCGGATGCGGCCCAATCGCCTTCTCAATCCAGCCTGCGGACGGTCCAGGAATCAGCGTGTTTTTACATGAGTAGAATGTGTCCTTTTATTTAAAATGCATCTCTGGGTTATTTGTGGGGCATAGGAATTCGTTCACCCCCCCAAAAAAAATAGTCCGGCCTACCACATGGTCTGAGGGACGGTGGACCGGCCCATGGATGAAAAAGGTTGCTGACCCCTGGCCTACACCAATAGCCTATACCAAATTTTGGCTATTTGGAAGAGATGAGATTTGAGGGGCAGGGGGTGTGAAACTCTTTCATGCCCCTCCATGGTTGTTGTTGTTCAGTCGTTCAGTCGTGTCCGACTCTTCGTGACCCCATGGACCAGAGCACGCCAGGCACGCCTATCTTTCACTGCCTCCCGCAGTTTGGCCAAACTCATGTTAGTCATCCTCTCATCCAAACTCATGTTAGTCATCATGTTAGTCATCCTCTGTCGTCCCCTTCTCCTTGTGCCCTCAACCTTTCCCAACATCAGGGTCTTTTCTAGGGAGTCTTCTCTTCTCATGAGGTGGCCAAAGTACTGGAGCCTCAACTTCAGGATCTGTCCTTCCAGTGAGCACTCCGGGCTGATTTCTTTAAGAATGGATAGGTTTGATCTTCTTGTAGTCCATGGGACTCTCAAAGAGTCTCCTCCAGCACCAGAATTCAAAAGCATCAATTCTTCGGCGATCAGCCTTCTTTATGGTCCAGCTCTCACTTCCGTACATTACTCCTGGGAAAACCATAGCTTGAACTATACGGACCTTTGTCGGCAAGGTGATGTCTTTGCTTTTTAAGATGCTGTCTAGGTTTGTCATTGCTTTTCTCCCAAGAAGCAGGCATCTTTAAAAACCATTCCATGGTGTGATGAGGGATTTTCAAATGTCATGATTCCCCCCCCCCCAGCCCTTCTCCGAATTTTGTGATGTGGCAGTCCAACTTCTGTTCGCCAAAATGCATATATTAGGGGAAAGTGTTCCTAAAGATGAATGTAGTGTCGAAGATAACGTACAAAAATGCATTGTGTTGTGGGGAAATGTACCCATTAGTCAAAACTCCATGCAAAAGGATGTGTTCATTTGGAGAAATTTGCATAAAAAGGCTGAAGAATTTTCATGAGGATAAAAAATGGCAAATTGCTGCAGAAATGAGGGCAACTGAATTTGAAATGGGAAAAATGAGAAATGGAGAGCACGGGAACGGATGGATCCTTCCTCTCTTGCAAGACTTGTCGTCGGCAACCGTCTACCACAAGAAACAATGGAGTGTGCCTCTGGGGGTGAAGTCAAACTGCTGTGTTAGTAGCACCGCAATGAGATATCCCCAGACAAGACCCTTCTCTCAGCCTGGCTGATGTGGTCCAAAGGAGAGCAGAGCAAGATATTTGGCACCAGCTTGGCTGCAGGAGTTTGTCAAGAGGAGGAACACAGGGCATTAGCCAATCACTTTAAGGACTTTATTCTGGATTTGTGCAGGGTTTACTTCTGAGCCTTTTCTTCTCCCGGAGATGTACCACAAAGCAGTGGAGGTTTAGGATCAGAGTTTTCCTTCTCCTAGATCAGGGGTAGGCAACCTAAGGCCCGTGGGCCGGATGCGGCCCAATCGCCTTCTCAATCCGGCCCGCGGATGGTCCGGGAATCATAGGTCCGGGGCATAGGAATTCGTTCATTCCCCCCCCCCCAAAAAATATAGTCCGGCCCACCACATGCTCTGAGGGATGGTAGACCGGCCCACGACTGAAAAAGGTTGTTGACCCCTGTCCTAGATGGACTGTGTGCATCTGAGGGGGGATGAGAATTTAGGGGTTGGCCACACCTACTTTTGACCATGCCCACCACTGCCATGTGGCCCTCATAGGGCTGGTCAAGGGTGAATGTGGCCCTCAGAACAAAAGAAGAAGAATCCAGACCCCTTGTAATTAGGCTGCCGAAAGCCAGCGGTAGAGCAAGCTGATTGGGCGCCTGGGGTGGCAGGATTGCCCTGTGACCAGGGGCGGGGCCAGCCACCCATGGGGGTGGGGACAGCTGACCACGGGGCAGGGTATGCTGGGGCAGGATGCTCTGCAGGGCCTCAGAGGAGTCCCCCTGCTGCCTCCTCCCACTCAGCCTCCCTACAGCTGAGGGGGAGGCAAGGTGGCAGGCAGACCGCTTGGGGCAGCGCGGAGCCTGCAGGCACCTAAGCTACCGCATCACTCCCAGGAGAGGCGCGTGGCTTGGGCGCACTGCAGGCCACACAGTGAGTGCCCCCCAGCATTTTGTCACCCCCCTCAGTGGTGACACCTGGGGCGGACCGCCCCCACCGCTCCCCCTTCCTCCGGCCCTGCCGAAAGCCCAGCACCCAACTGCCTGAAAACAAAGGTTTATTGGCTCAAATGTTTTCACAGCGATCTCATCCTGATACCTAGAGCGCTATCAAGGCAATTACATTCTCCCCCACCAATGTCATTCTTTAATTAGGCTGCCAGCAACCTAGGGAAAGGTGTACGCAGCTGGAAGGTGGCAGAAATATTTCTGCCATGAATGAAAAAGCAGAAGGATTAGTCACCTGCCTGCCTTGCTCTGCTTGTGTCTTTTGACAGAAACCTCATCATCTCCGAGGTGTGAGTTAGCATGTTATTAAATCCTAGGTGGGGACGTGGGTGGCACTGTGGTCTAAACCACAGAGCCTAGGGCTTGCCGATCAGAAGGTGGGCGGTTTGAATCCCCGCGACGGGGTGAGCTCCCGTTGCTCGGTCCCTGCTCCTGCCAACCTAGCAGTTCGAAAGCACCTCAAAGTGCAAGTAGATAAATAGGTACCGCTCCGGCGGGAAGGCAAACAGCGTTTCCGTGCGCTGCTCTGGTGTCACCAGAAGCGGCTTAGTCATGGTGGCCACATGACCCGGAAAAACTGTCTGTGGACTAACGCCGGCTCCCTCGGCCAGTAAAGCGAGATGAGCGCTGCAACCCCAGAGTCGTTCGCGACTGGACTTAACTGTCAGGGGTCCTTTACCTTTTTAAAATTCTAGGTGAGTTCCTAAACCTTACTTTCATGACACAGGAGCATTATGATTCCAGCCAGATATTATAGAAACAAACAGACAGACAGACAAACATAGATGCCATTCCCACTGGTCAGATCTTTCAGAATAAAAAGTTTATGTTATGTGAATTTTCCCCACAACCCCTGTATGCAGCATGCAGCTGGTTCTGCAAAGAGACAGACTACCCTCTGCTGGAAGGAAGCAAAAACTGCTTCCAGGTCTACACTGAGTAGTGATACAGCCCCATCTAGTGGCAAATCTAAGACGATGCTTCACAGTGCCATCAAGGGCACAGAGTTAGGGCAGGAATCCAGAAATCACAAAAGTCCTCTTCAGGAGCTCCCTGGGAGTATGTCAAGAAGGGAGCAGGAGCGTGAGGGAGAACTTTCAGTGTCTCCTCTCTGCCAGAGAGACCCTCATGCAGTGCTGGGGTAGTTGGGTATGTTTTGCTCGGAAAGAGGAGACTGCGAGGGAGATAGGATGGCCATCTTCAAATATCTCAAGGGCTGTCACATGGAAAGGGGAACAAGCTTGTTGTCTCCTGCTCTGGGGGTAGGATTCGAACCCATGGCTCCAAGTGACAAGAAAGGAGGTTCTGACTAAACATTGGGAAGAACGTTCTGACAGTGAGAGCTCTTCCACAGTGGTCTGGTCTCCCTCGGGAGGTTGTGGACTCTCCTTTCTTGGAGGTTTTTAAGCAGAGGTTGGATGGCCACCTGTCATGGATGCTTTAGCTGAGATTCCGGCATTGCAGGGGGGTTCGACTAGATGAACCTTGAGGGTCCCAATTCTACAGTTCTATGATTCTATCATCCAGTCACCAGTCTAGCTGCCGCATTCTGGATTAATTGCAGTTTCCAGGTCACCTTCAAAGGTAGCCCCATGTAGAGCGCATTGCAGTAGTCCAAGCGGGAGATAACTAGAGCATGCACCACTCTGGCGAGACAGTCTGCGGGCAGGTAGGGTCTCAGCCTGCGCACCAGATGGAGCTGGTAGACAGCTGCCCTGGACACAGAATTAACCTGCGCCTCCATGGACAGCTGTGAGTCCAGAATGACTCCCAGGCTGCGCACCTGGTCCTTCAGGGGCATAGTTACCCCGTTCAGGACCAGGGAGTCCCCCACACCTGCCCGCCCCCTGTCCCCAAAAAACAGTACTTCTGTCTTGTCAGGATTCAACCTCAATCTGTTAGCCGCCATCCAACTTAAAGGTTATGGGCTAATTTTGTCTCTCTTCTCTTTCATCTTCCTGGTTCCCGTGACATGTGGGCTGCCCTCCTTTGTTCATTCATCTGCCCAGCCAGTGCCGTTCCTAAAAGCCATAATTGAGACACCCTCCTTCACCACCCGCAGACCCCTGGGGTGGCCTGCAATGCCGGCAGCGCAAACGGAAAAGGCTCCCATCCTGTGGCTGCTACAGACCTGCCGGAATGCCTTTTTTAATTATGGTAATTCTGCCTTGACACTGTAATAAACTCTCTGCTGTCGCAAGTCAAACAACTCAAAAGGGGGTGGGGGAGGGGTGAATGTGGAAATAGGCCAGAATTAGAATCCCGATTTGAAAGAGGCCACTGAATCAAGCTGCTACAGTCAGGTGCTTTCAGTGAGGCAAGACTGGCGCTGTGGTCTAAACCACTGAGCCTCTTCGGCTTGCTGATTGGAAGGTCGGCGGTTCGAATCCCCACGACGGGGTGAGCTCCCGTTGCTCTGTCCCAGCTCCTGCCAACCTCGCAGTTCAAAAGCACGCCAGTGCAAGTAGATAAATAGGTAGCACTGTGGCGGGAAGGTAAAACGGCGTTTCCGTGTGCTCTGGTTTCCAGAGGTGAATCAACCATGAGTTTGGTTATTAACACAGATATCTCAGATTTCACCAGCCCCTTATCTGGCGGAAATCCACTATGTGGAATACCATAGGCTCCTTACAGCCGCTAGGTTAAACGTTCTGGAATCGGCGGTTTTGTGGGGAAGGTTCAGGGGAGTCCCATACGCCCAGAGACTTTGCGCCTGTGCTCTGGGAGTGGTTGAGTCAACTGAACATATTCTTTTGATCTGCCCATTCTATGCAGATCTTAGACCAAAACTTAGAGCTCCACTCCTATGCCAACATAGCCCAGTAGACAGAGAAAGACTGGTTTTGTATCTGCTGAACAAGTTCACTGGAACAACAACCTTCTCGGTGGCCAAATTTCTTTTTTTGGTCTTTAGGCATTGTAGTGCTAAAATTGACTGTATTGACACGGGTCTAAATGTATAATATACTTTTCGCTGTTTCTAAGTGTCACACTTTTCCAGATGTTTAGACGTTTTAACTTCTGTATGGATAACATGTGCTTTCTGACTGACGGTCGAATAAATTTTTATTGATTGGTTATTAACAAAGCTCTGACCCCTTAACCCACGACATTGTTTAGTGTCTTCCTTCCTGGATTTGGGGCAATGCATTTCCCCCACCCCAAGCAGGCTGACTTATTTAGAAAACTTACCCCCCTGCTCTTCCGATGCATTTGCATTGTGCCAATTGCATTGCCAGGGGTATTTTTAGCCCATCGGACCGAGTTGCATAACCAGAGCATATGGGACCGCCTTTAAGTTTGATTACTCTTTAATAAAGCTATTCCACGTTTAATTTTAGCTCTCGGAGAAGTGCGAGGTTGCTCTCCATCTGTCATGCTGGAAAGATTTCTTGAAACACACACACACACACAAAGAAATGTTTTAATAATTAAGAAATGAAAAGGATTTGATTATCTGAAGGGTTGGAAGATGGTGCTCGATTTGTTGCTGTTGTTGCAGGGCGTGCTGGAAACTGCCTTAAAGGGTGTGTGTGTGTCACACAGCCCTGATCAATGTGACGGAGAGCCACGGCCACCGCAAAGTTGAATGCACCATCTGGTCTTGCTTGGCACTCTTTTTTTAAAAAAACAAAACAAAACAATTTTTATTAAATATTTAAACCAAACATTCCAAAATTAAAATCATTCAACATGATACAAATTGACTCCATATAACTTAAACTACAAATCATAACAAAATAATAACCAATAAGAGTATGGAATTAAAAATTGAAAAGTTTTATAAAGAAAACAGAAAAAAAGAAAAGAAAGAAAGAAATAGGCTACACATTGCTCTTACACTGATTTTCTTAAAATACATAACCATACCTTGCTTCATATCTTATTCTCAAACTATATGTGCTGGTCCTGTGGGGGTATCCAAAAGGCGAGGTCTAAGTCCGGTCCAAGGTCAGAGGTACACGAAAAGGCAGTCCGAAATAACTGAAGCTGGGTACAGGGCAGGGAGTCAGGCGAAGTCAGGAACGGGTGGGCAAGCAGGGAACCAGGGCGGGTCAGGAGCTCAGGCAGGAAAGCAGGACAGGGATCAGGCAGGAACTGGCAACCAACGATGTTGCTCCTGCAACTTGGGGCTGGGGCTGGCTGGCTTTTATCTGCCCCGAGGCATAGGGCAGCTCCGATCCTCAGGTGACTCACCTCTCCTGGCTTGGAGGCGAGCACTCCTCCTGCGGGAACTCAGTTCCCTTCGCCTCTCTGCCCTGAGCCTTTGCAGCTCAGGAGAGACTGGAGGGTTACAGGACCCAGAGGCAACCTCAGCTTCCTCTGACTGGGCTGGGAGTGGAGCACCTGCAGGCAATGGGTCCTCCATCCCATCAGGAGCCAGAGCAGACTCAGCAGATGCCTGCACCTGAGCATCCAGCACAGGTGAGGACCCTTCAGACTCAGGCCCTAGCCCTGGCTCTGCTGGTTCTGGAGGCGGGGATCCTGTGCAGGCTGGGATCCCTCAGGTTCAGCGGCTGAGTCTGAATCCCAGGCCATCACACTATACTCTATTAATCCCTTTTCCCATGAGTATTAATTTAAGCAACTCACCAATTCTGTTATTATTCATTCCTTTTTCAAATAAATTTGAAATCTCCATCCTTTCAAATTTGAAATTTGAAATCTCCATCCTTCTTTCAATTTCTGTTTAGGTGTATTCCTGTTTGCTCCAGTCATCCTCGCCAAATTCATAAACTCTACCAATTTAGAGTAGAGTCTTCTTAATTGAGCGAATATAGACTTCTTCTTGCGAGTGTGTTCTTAAACGGCTGGGTGATCATTATCTTTAACTCATCTTTCCTTGGGGAAACATTATTGAGTGAAACGGGTGGTGAGTGTCAGGCCTTGGGCCCAGGATGAACACCAGTTGCTAGAAATCCATAGCCTTCAGCACCTCTGATGAAAATGAGGATGTATTTTTCAATTATGCTGCTTCTGATGATGATAATTTTATTATTTACACTCCACGCATCTCATACTTGGCCACCTCATGAGAAGAGAAGACTCCTTGGAAAAGACCCTGATGTTGGGAAAGATGGAGGGCACAAGGAGAAGGGGACGACAGAGGACGAGATGGTTGGACAGTGCTCTCGAAGCTACCAACATGAGTCTGACCAAACTGCGGGAGGGAGCGGAAGACAGGAGTGCCTGGCGTGCTCTGGTCCATGGGGTCACGAAGAGTCGGACACGACTAAATGACTAAACAACAACAACTCCGCCCATCTCACTGGGTTACCCCAGTCCCTCTGGGCAGCTTCATAGATAGATAGATGATAGATAGATAGATAGATAGATAGATAGATAGATAGATAGATAGATAGATATAAAGGTAAAGGACCCCTGATAGTTAAGTCTAGTCGCAGACGACTCTGGGGTTGCGGCGCTCATCTTGCTTTATAGGCCGAGGGAGCCAGCGTTTGTCTGCAGACAGCTTCCAGGTCATGTGGCCAGCATGACTAAGCCGCTTCTGGTGCAACGAAACACCGAAACCAGAGCAACGCACAGAAACACTGTTTACCTTCCCGTCGGAGCGGTACCTATTTATCTACTTGCACCTCTTTTTTTTGGCGTTCTTTCGAACTGCTAGGTTGGCAGGAGCTGGGACCGAGCAACGGGAGCTCACCCCGTCGCGGGGATTTGAACCGCCGACCTTCTGATCGGCAAGCCCAAGAGGCTCAGTGGTTTAGACCACAGCGCCACCCGCGTCCCATATATATACACACAGCGGTACCTCGGGTTACAAACTTAATTCGTACCTGAGGTCCGTTCTTAACCCGAAACCGTTCTTAACCTGAGGCATGCTTTTGGTAATGGAGCGTGTGATTTCCGTTCTCATCCTGAGGCAAAGTTTGTAAGCTGAGGTACTACTTCCCAGTTAGTGGAGTTTGTCACCCAAAGCGTTTGTCACCCAAAGCGTTTGTAACCCGAAGTGTTTGTAACCCGAGGTACCACTGTGTATATATATGTGTATACTCTCTCTCTCTCTCTCTCTCTCTCTCTCTCTCTCTCTCTCTCTCACACACACACACACACACACACACAGAGAGAGAGAGAGAGAGAGAGTGCTTTTTTTCTGGGGGATGCAGGGGTTCACATACCCCTAAACATTTTGTGAATCTAACGGGAGAAGAAACTTTTTTTCTTTTAAATTAGTTTCTTCTCTAGCAAGGTGAATTGTCAATTCCATTGATACCCTGATGGCGGCCTCATTTCCTGCCACGGTGTTTCCTGAGTTACAGACAGAAGCAAGTGTTTAATGTGTGAAGCAGTGTGGAATATGGATGTGCGATAATATCAAGTAATACGAGGTAATGCATGTTCTTTGTACTTTTGTCCATTTACTGTATTTATTTTTCCGGATTTGAACTATAAAATGGTGATTTTCTTGAGTCAAAATGAGAGTACCCCTAAACATTTTTAAAGGGAAAAAAAAGCACTGAACATAATAAAAAATTAAACATTAAAAAACTTTCCCCACACAGGACTCCCTTCAGATGTCTTATAAAGGTTGTCTAGTTACTTATCTCCTTGGCTCGGGGGTCATATAACTCCATACACTCCAACACTTCTCCGAAGGAAATAGGGACGTCCTAAGGCAGTGATGGCTAACCTTGACACCCCAGATGTTTTGGAACTACAACTTCCATCATCCCTAGCTAACAGGATCAGTGGTCAGGGATGATGGGAGTTGTAGTCCCAAAACATCTGGAGTGTCAAGGTTAGCCATCACTGTCCTAAGGAAAAGCGGGACATTCTGGGATCAAATCAGAAACCGGGATGGCTTCTGTAAATCCAGGACTGTCCCTGGAAAATGGAGACTTTTGCAGGGTCTGGAAATCACAGCTGTGGAAAGGGATTATTGAACTCAGGTGCTGCTTACAGGTTTTTCACAGTTGGCTACAGTGAGAATGGATTGCACCAGGATAATGGAGTAGATGGTCCTTTGGTCTGATCCTGCAGGCCTCTTCTTAAGTGAGTTGCACTGCACTGAAACTCTGCTCTGGTTTTCCCCAGGGCATCTGGTTGGCTACTCTGAGAACAGAATGTTGGACAAGATGGGCCTTTGGCCTGATCCAGCAACTTCTTCTGATGTTCTTATGAGAGTCCTATTACACGACGTTCTTCTCTGAGTATCCTTTGGGGACCTGGTGTCAAAGACTGCCTGGATGCAGAGGAATGGTGGGAGGCACCAGCTGTTGGACCCCCAAGAGAACCCCCAGGGGAAGAAGGCCCAGGGCCAGGGAACTGATGGTGGGATGATGACAAGTGGTTCAGAGGTAGAAGATGGAGAAGACTGGGAGGAGGAGGTGTCGGTGTGGGATGTAAACACACAGAGCAGTCAAATATAACACTGCTAGAGTGGACATGAAGGTGTCTCAGTCCTCCAGCCGTAACTTCCTGTTTACCTGGACTGAGACAACTTCCTCTAAGTAACTGAAAGTGGGAGTGGCTTCACCTGGGCAGGTTAGGACAAAACCACAGGTCAGTGGCCATTTTCCCTCTCTTGGATCGGGACTTCATGCAAGCAACATCTTAGAGCAGAGATGGGCTCTTGGCTTATAGCCAAGAGGGCCCAAATGGAGCCTTCTCCCACATGGAGAGTCTCCACATGTACATATATTTTCTTAGTTTAAGTCTGCCTTCATCTGGGATCTTATTGTGACCATTTGATGTCTGTGAGTAAACGTTTTTACATGCTTTTATAGAAGACTTGTGTAGTGTCTTATTTTGAAGAGGGATAAAGGGGTAATACCAGGAAACTATTTTACAGAGGTTTAAACAAACCCGAGCAACCTTCTGCTGTGTGATTTAAAAGGGGAATGTAACTCTGCTGACTTAGTTGGAACTTGTAAACACAAGTTAGGATAAGGATATCTTAAGCAATGTATCCACATCCACATTCCAAACATTCCCACAGTCGGAAGCTGAAGAGGCAACAGGGTTTAGTGAGCAGGAAGAGGCTGGGGCAGAGAGCAGTCCAGAATCAGAGGTAGGAGAGGAGGGGGGGCAGGAAACAGAGATGGGGCAGGCTGCTGCAGAATTCAGGGAATCACCCTCTCCTGCTGTGGTCAGCTCCCAGAACATGTAGCTGACTGAAGAGGGCGGAGCAACGAGAGCTTAGACAAAGGAGCCGGAGATTTGGGAAGGACCCGGTGAAGAAGGAGTCTTAGGGAACGGTGGGAAGGTCCTCACAACTGCCTCATTGGGGAAGACCTATTGGGAACAGTTGCTGTGATCACTAGTTTTGGTTTCTTTGAATGAAGCGTTAACTTCACCGACACTGGGTGTTTCATTGCGACCTACTCCTGTCTCCAGCACCTGACATCTGTCTGGCCTCTATGGAAACAGGATCTACATGGCACACTTCAAATATCCTCTACCTCTGCAAGTCTCGTCTCTCCCCTGCCCTTCGTCAGGAGCCTCAGCAGGAGGTGACGTTTTTGTTCCTTTTCTCAATCTGTCAGTGACTTATATAGAAAGAAACACAAGACCATTTTTCTTTCTTTCTTTTTAATTGCAGCTGCAACATGTTGTGAGGTGGATTTCACATCCTGCCTGATGGAGATGCACTATGCGCCTCCCAAATCACCACACTTTCTAATTCTATCCTTTCAAATAACTTCTCTTAATTTCAATCCCATCAGCGTGACAATAATTATGCCATTCGATTCAGCTTTTCCTGGATTCGCTAGCTTTTCAAGGCCTGGAAATAGTACAGCTTCAGCAGGCCTGATTGCATATAAATAGATTCATGTTGCTTATTTAGAGAGAAAAAGATGAATGAGGGAAGGAAGGGAGGAAGGAAGGAAGGCAGACTGAAAGAATTTGGCTCATGCTGAGATAAGCTCAATCAGTACAGAATGAGGCTCTCAATCTCAGTGTCGTGGGTTCAAGCCCCACATAGAATTGGAAGGGACCCTGAGGGTCATTTAGACCAACCCCCTAAAATGTAGGAATCTCAGCTAAAGCATCCGTGACAGATAGCCATCCAACCTCTGCTGAAAAGCCTCCGATGAAGGACAGTCAACCACCTTCTGAAGGAGTCTGTTCCACCGTTGAAAAGCTCTTCCTGGTGGAATGTCCTTTCTTGTAACTTGAATTCATTGGTTCGGGTCCTACCCTCCGGAGCAGGACAGCATCTTCCATGTGACTGACAGTGCTTTAGATATTTGTAGATGACCTATCTCCTCTTTCCCAGGCTCAGCATACCCAACTCCCTCAACTGTTCCTCATAAGGCTTGGCTTCCAGACCCTCGGTCATCTTATTCGCCCTCCCCTGCACACATTCCAGCTTCTCAATATCCTTCTTAAATTGCCTTGGCCAAAACTGGACACATGACTCCAGGGGCTATGACTTCCCTTGACCAGGGCCTTCTATTGATGCAGCCCAGAATTGCATTAGCTTTTTTGCTACTGCATCACACTGTGGACTCATGTGGCGCTTGTGGTCTGCTAAGACCCCTAGATCCTTTTCACATGTACTACTGGCAAGCCAGGTGCCCCCCTTCTTATATTGGAGCAGTTGATGCAGCTCATCTGGCCCTGGAAGTCTGAATTCATTTAAAGTACAGTCATACCTCGGGTTGCGCTCGCTGCGGGTTGCGCGTTTTTGGGATACGGACGCGCCGAACCCGGAAGTACTGGAACGGGTTACTTCTGGGTTTCGGTGCTCGCGCATGCACAGAAAAACTAAATCATGCTTTGTGCATGCGCAGAAGCACCGGATTGCATCACATGCATGTGCAGGCGCAGCAGCGCGGGTTGTGAACGCTGCGGGTTGTGAACGCGCCTCCCGCATGGATCACGCTTGCAACCCAAGCATCCACTGTAGCTAGACGTTGCCTTGCCACCTCTTTTTCTATACTGAACTGCATTTCCCTCCTTACACCATTTATTCTGTTATCACCAGGTTGGGCATCACTTTGCTTTTGTGTGAAGACTTCTCTCTGGGCAGTGAAGAGAAGACTGGCAGAAAAATCTGTCTGGGCCTCTTTAAATACAAACAGATTAGGGAAGACTGTGGAGAGCAGGGAAGTGGGTGGGTTTGAGATTTTGGGGGAAACCTATCTATCCTATCTATCTATCTATCTATCTATCTATCTATCTATCTATCTATCTATCATCTATCTATCTATCACTTGACATTCCGCTTGGGAGCCGCCCAGAGTGACTGGGAAACCCAGTCAGATGGGTGGGGTATGTATGTATGTATGTATGTATGTATGTATAAATAAATAAATAAATAATAATTAGTGCTGGTTGCCCTAATGGACCAGCCTCCACTGATTTTAATTGGGGAGCAGGAAGCAATACAATGAGCACAAACGCTAGAATCCCATAATGACAATTCCTTGTTTGCAACCACCCATTAAAGTGATATTCTCCATTTGCAATCTATATTAATAACTTGTGGGGGCCTCCGCCCCACAGGATACCAAATCTGTGCATACCACACATTCTTATAAGCCCCCCATTGAAGGGACATGTTTGGTGCTTCATCCAACTTTTCACCTCTGGCCATACTCACCACTGGCATGCGGCCCCTGAAAGGTTGTCTATGAGGGAATGTGGCCCTCGGGCTACAGAAAGCTTCCCCATCCCAGCTGTACTGTGTGTTGTGCATTTTTGAATAGAAAATTGCCGGAGGTTCCAGCAAAGGAAGGGTGGCTTTTCAAAAGGATGGAGTACGCGGAACTGGCGAGATTAACAGCAAAGATTAGCGACCGAAATGACGAAAACTTCCTTGAGGACTGGAAACCTTTCATTGAGTATTATTGTGAGATGAAAACGCGAGCAGGATTTGAAATATGAGCACCAGTGTTAATATATTAAGATAAATACGTTAGAATGGATGTACAGTGGTACCTCGGGTTACAAACGCTTCAGGTTACAGATTCCGCTAACCCGGAAGTAGTACCTCGGGTTAAGAACTTTACCTCAGGATGAGAACAGAAATCGTGCGGCGGCAGCGGGAGACCCCATTAGCTAAAGTGGCACCTCAGGTTAAGAACAGTTTCAGGAATGAAGGAAGGAATCCCGACGAAGGAACAATGGCAAGAAAAGTTGCCATTGTTCAGGGAAGTTTTTAATCTGTGATATTTTAATGTATTTTTATATTTGTTGGAGGCCGCCCAGAGTGGCTGGGGAGACCCGGCCAGATGGGCGGGGTACAAATAATAAATTATTATTATTATTATTATTATTATTATTATTATTATTATGTGGAGATGGCAAAGTTAACATATAAACTACGCAAGAAGGACAACCGTTACTTCAAGGAAGAATGGGAACTTTTTACAATTTATTTAAAAAGACAACAAAAGGACTTGGACTCCTTGGCAGGTTTTGAATAAACATCCACAAATTTATTAGTAGAACATATGACAGATAAAGCAATGATGGCGAACTGTCTCGCCAGAGTGGTGCATGTTCTAGTTATCTCTCGCTTGGACTACTGCAATGCGCTCTACGTGGGGCTACCTTTGAAGGTCACCTGGAAACTACAACTAATCCAGAATGTGGCAGCTAGACTGGTGACTGGGAGCAGCCGCTGAGATCACATAACACCGGTCTTGAAAGACCTACACTGGCTCCCAGTACGTTTCCGAGCACAATTCAAAGTGTTGGTGCTGACCTTTAAAGCCCTAAATGGCTTCGGTCCAATATACCTGAAGGAGCGTCTCCACCCCCATCGTTCTGCCCGGACACTGAGGTCCAGCACCGAGAGCCTTCTGGCGGTTCCCTCACTACGAGAAGCCAAGTTACAGGGAACCAGGCAGAGGGCGTCCTCGGTGGTGGCACCCGCCCTGTGGAACACCCTCCCTTCAGATGTCAAAGAGAACATCTACCAGACCTTTGGAAGACATCTGAAGGCAGCCCTGTTTAGGGAGGCTTTTAAGGTTTAATAGATTATTGTATTTTAATGTTCTGTTGAAAGCCGCCCAGAGTGGCTGGGGAAACCCAGCCAGATGGGCGGGGTATAACTAATAAATTATTATTATTATTATTATTATTATTATTATTATTATTATTATTATTATAATATGTAAAAATCTATAACATGCAGAAAATAATATGTATAAATAAATCGGAGAGGGAAGCTGAGGGAAGTCTCGGGAGGGTGGGGGAGGAAGGGGAGGGAACAAAAAAATGGGGAAAATGTATCTGATTATAAGGATAATTTGTTTTGATAAGTCTTTAATAAAAACTTTTTTTTTCTTTAACGAACAGTTTCAGGTTAAGAACGGACCTCCAGAATGAATTAAGTTCTTAACCCGAGGTACCACTGTATTGAATATTATATTATATGTAAAATATGCAGCATTTAAGGGTAGATTTGGAAACTGTGGAAGAGGAGTCAATGGAGAAAGCAATTTACGGTCTGTGCAGTTTTTTCCTTGAAGAATCAATAAATAAGATTTATTTTATTTTATTTTTTTAAAGAGCATTTCAGTGATAGCAATAAGATTCATTATTCCTGCCTTTCTGCTACTGCCGGTAAGATCATGGGGACGATGCAAATGAAGAAGGTGGTTTTGCTTACCTGGGAGGAGGACTGCAGCCTGCAGGGAGAATTGCTCCTTGAAAGCCGAGCTGAGAAGGTGTATCTTAGAGGCGGTGCTTGACTGGTGTGGATCGTTAGCCGTGTGCCGGCAGGGACAGAGCCTCCTGCCGCTGCTGGAGATGCTGCTAACTTTCTGCTCGCTGTTCTTCCCAATGGTAAGTGAACCCGTTGTTTGCCTTTCCAGGGAGCGAAATCCTTAGACAGCCTGCTCCTCTTTGGGAGAAGCCAAAGTGTCAGCTTATTCCTTCTTCGTGGGTCCACAAGGAGCCCTTAAAAGCCTCTGGGCATCCTGCCGTGCCCCATTGAGGCGGTTCAAGGAGAGTTAAATAGGCAGATTACTGCTCTTTCATTGCGGTTTGGAGAGTGGAACGGACAGTGGTGGGTTGAGGTCACTGGTTAGCGAGGTGCGATCTTAGGAACCGGGAGCATGGCATGAGAAGCTGGCAATTATTCTCAGGTGGATTCATACGGGGACACATCGGGGGATGTCTATGTGTGTTGTGCCGGCAGCTGAGATTACCGGATGCTCTGCCGCTTGCACTCTCAACTATGGCTTAAATAATTGTTGCTGCTGCTGACCTTCTGCTGTGGAGACGTCAGTCTTCGTCTGATGGCTCAAGGAGCACTAGGCAAGCCAAACCCCAATGATGGGGGTCACCACCACTGACGTTTCTTTTTACTGGGAATTTTAACAGAAGGAGAAATGGGGGAGAGAAGAGAAGGGAGAAGGCAGAAGGGAGAGGTAAAGGTAAAGGGACCCCTGACCATTTGGTCCAGTCGTGTCCGACTCTGGGGTTGCGGCGCTCATCTCGCTCTATTGGCCGAGGGAGCCGGCGTACAGCTTCCAGGTCATGTGACCAGCATGACAAAGCCGCTTCTGGCGAACCAGAGCAGCGCACGGAAACGCCGTTTACCTTCCCGCCAGAGCGGTACCTATTTATCTACTTGCACTTTGACATGCTTTCGAACTGCTAGGTGGGCAGGAACTGGGACCGAGCAACGGGAGCTCACCCCGTCGCAGGGATTCGAACTGCCAACCTTCTGATCAGCAATCCCTAGGCTCTGTGGTTTAACCCACAGCGCCACCTGGGTCCCTAGAAAGGAGAGGAGAGGGGCAGAAATGCATAGAAGACAAATACCCTGTTTCCCCTATTTTAAGACGTAGTCATAAAATAAGCCATAGCAGGATTTTTTCGCATTTGCGAAATATAAGCCGTACCCCGAAAATAAGCCATAGTGATAGGCGCAGTTCTGGAGGGCGCCAAGGAAAAGGCTGGGCTGGACTTACGTAATAAAAATAAGACATCCCCTCAAGATAAGCCATAGTGCGTTTTCTTGAGGGAAAAAAAAATATAAGACGGTGTCTTAAAATAGGGGAAACACGGTATTGCTAATGGAATCTCGTCTTTCAGGTTGGGCTGAAAAATGGATGTTCAGAACTATCTGAATATCTAATATAAGAATGCAAGAATCACACAATTGTAGAATTGGGAGGGACCCCGGCAGAGCCGTCTTTCCCATAGGGCTTAGTGGTGCTTTGCACCAGGGCGCCGGCCTCTCAGGGTGGCCCCAGAGAGTGGGGGAGCTGTGCACCCTGCACACCCTGCACACCCATCAACTATATGGCTGGTGGGCTTGCAGCTTCCTTCCCAAGCCTTTGCGGGGATTGCTCTCCCGCAGTGGCATTGGGGAGAGTTGCACCCCCCCCATGGCTGGCAGTGCGCAGCTTCGCCCCACCCACTATCTATGGTAATTTGGGGGCGCTGGGCGGATATTTGCAACCCGGAACCGTATCTGCTAAAGACAGCCCTGGACCCCGGGGTTCATCTAGTCCAGTGTTTCCTAAACTTGGGTCTCCAGCTGTTTTCGGACTACCATTCCCATTATCCCTGACCACTGGTCTTGCTAGCTAGGGATGTTGGGAGTTGTAGTCCAGAAACAGTCACAGACCCAAGTTTGGGAAACACTGGTCTAGTTCCAACCCCCTGCAATGAAGGAATCTCAACTAAAGCATCCATGATGGATGGCCATCCAACCTTCTGCTGAAAACCCTCCAAGGAAGGAGGGTCCGCAACCCCCTGAAGGCTCAGACCAATGGGATCAGACCAGCACCCTGTTTCTCAGACTCCTTCGGGTAGTGATAAAGCGGGATATCAAATCCAAACTCTTCTTCTTCTTCTTCTTCTTCTTCTTCTCACAGTGGCCAACCAAATGCCTGTGGGAAACCTGCAGTCAGGATTCGAGCGCAAGAGCTCTCTCCCTTCCTACGGTTTCCAGCAACTGGGATTCAGAAGGAAACTGTGGAGGCAGAGCATAGCCATCTTGGCTAGCAGCCATCGATAATCGCCTTTTCCTCCTTTGTGAATTTGTCCAATCCTCTTTCAAAGTGTGGTGTAGTGGTTAAGAGCGGTAGACTCGTAATCTGGTGAACTGGGTTCGCGTCTCCTCTCCTCCACATGCAGCTGCTGGGTGACCTTGGGCTAGTCACACTTCTCTGGAGTCTCTCAGCCCCACTCACCTCACAAAGTGTTTGTTGTGGGGGAAGGAAGGGGAAGGAGAATGTGAGCCGCTTTGAGACTCCTTCGGGTAGTGATAAAGCGGGATATCAAATCCAAACTCTTCTTCTTCTTCTTCTTCTTCTTCTTCTTCTTCTTCTTCTTCGGCACCCAATTTGGTGGCCATCGCTGCCTCCTTTGGGAGTGAGTTCCAGAGTTTAAACTAAATTACTAAATGCAGATCTGGTTCACTCACTGGAAACCCAGCCAGATGGGCAGGCTATAAATAATAAATTTATTATTATTATTATTATTATTATTATTATTATTATTATTATTGATTTCTATTTCTTGTTCCCTGAGATCCACAGGCTCTTCTGTACTTAGAAGTGCTGCTAGTGAACTTGCTTGAATGCAGGAAACTTCCACATCAGGATTGCTCTCTGCACTCACATTCCTTTAGGGAGCAATGGCGACCTCATTCCTATTTTTCTCTCTTCTGATAACAGTAGTACCTAATTCATCCCCTCCCCCCTTTTTTAAGCTTTGAAGCTTGAGTCCAAGCAGTAGTTTCCTTGAACGCATGGCAAAAACGAGAGAGTTTTAAATCGAAATATTGTTTCAGTTATGGCTAGATAAGCAAGGGGAGTGGGCCGTATGTACCCATGCTAGCAATGATGACAGGTTTTTTGTTGTTGTTGTTTTACTTCTGCCTCCTTAAGAAGGAGTTTGAACAGATTTCTTGGGCTCACTTGGGTGTTTGTAAGCAGAACGTTGTGACATTTGCATTTCGGAAAAAACAGGTTTTTGGCTCAAATTCAATTCCCATCTTCTCAGAAAAGGGTGAGTCGTTTCTGAACACACACACACACACACACACACACACACACACACACACTGCCATAAATTAATACAAGCAAGGAGAGTTAAAATAAGAAAGCTGGACATGAAAATCTGGAATCCCCACCCCCACCCCAGGCATTCACAGGAGCCTGATTTCCCAACCCCTGACTGAGGTAAGAAATCCACAGAGAGCCAGTGTAGTGTAGTGGTTAAGAGCGGTAGACTCATAATCTGGTGAACCGGGTTCGCGTCTCCGCTCCTCCACATGCAGCTGCTGGGGGACCTTGGGCTAGTCCCACTTCTCTGAAGTCTCTCAGCCCCACTCACCTCTCAGAGTGTTTGTTGTGGGGCAGGAAGGGAACGGAGAATGTGAGCTGCTTTGAGACTCCTTCGGATAGTGATAAAGGTTAAGCGGGATATCAAATCCAAACTCTTCTTCTTCTTCTTCTTCTTCTTCTACTACAGCAATTGCATCTCATTTTGGCAGCCAGTCAGAGTCCATTTCTGGAAGCCCTGTCTTTTTTTAAGGCCTGGAAGTCCATCTGGAAACCTAAAGGAAACTGTCAGGGAGACAAAGGCATACTCATTTCACAACAGAAAAACGGGTGCTGCCCCCGATCCCCTCCCCAAAATAGGCAAAGCACATACACCCCCCCCACCAAAGCAAATAAAATATGGGCAAAAAAGGGGGAAGGGCAGCCCCCTGGAATAGGCAACCCTCTGGAATAGGCAACCCTCCAATCTACCCCCATACAAATATTTACATACAGTGGTACCATGGTTCTCAAACTTAACCCGTTCCAGAAGTCCGTTCCAAAGCCAAGGCACGCTTTCCCATGGAAAGTAATGCAAAATGGATTGATCCCTTCCAGACTTTTAAAAACAACCCCTAAAACAGCAATTTAACATGAATTTTACTATCTAACGAGACCATTGATCCATGAAATGAAAGCAATCAACAATGTACTGCAGTCACACAATCAATCAATCAATCAATCAGTAGCTGAACTGGGTTCCACACTGTCACAAAAAAAGAGAGATCCAGTTACAGGTAGGTAGCCGTGTTGGTCTGCCGTAGTCGAAACAAAATAAAAAAATTCCTTCCAGTAGCAACTAAGTTTGTTCTTGGTATGAGCTTTTGTTCTTGGTACGAAAGCTCATACCAAGAACAAACTTAGTTGGTCTCTAAGGTGCTACTGGAAGGAATTTTTTTATTTTGGTTCAACAAAAAAAAAAAGAGCCGCAAAAACAAAAACACAAAATAAATAGCGAAAACAGACAGACCTCTGCGTAATACTCAAAACGGAAATGTTGTACTCAAATTGGAAGCGCAACACTCAAAACGGAGCACATTCGGCTTCTGAAAAACGTTTGCAAACCGGAACACTTCCTTCCGGGTTTGCAGTGTTTGGGTTCCTAGTTGTTTGAGTACCAAGGCGTTTGAGAACCAAGGCATCCCTGTACTTCAAAGCATGTGACTTTGGCCAAATCAGCAATAATTCAGCCTAACCCACCTTGCAGGGCTGTTGTGGGAATAATTTAAAGGCCGACGAGCAGACACTTCCTCTGACCTAACTTTGTGGGACCAACTATTCAGCCTTGCCTACTTTGCAGGGACCCAGGTGGCGCTGTGGGTTAAACCACAGAGACTAGGGCTTGCTGATCAGAAGGTCAGCAGTTCGAATCCCTGTGACGGGGTGAGTTCCCGTTGCTCGGTCCCAGCTCCTGCCAACCTAGCAGTTCGAAAGCATGTCAAAGTGCAAGTGGATAAATAGGAACCGCTCCGGCGGGAAGGTAAATGGCGTTTCTGTGCGCTGCTCTGGTTCGCCAGAAGCGGCTTTGTCATGCTGGCCACATGACCTGGAAGCTGTACGCAGGCTCTCGGCCAATAAAGCGAGATGAGCGCCGCAACCCCAGAGTCCGACACGACTGGACCAAATGGTCTGGGGTCCCTTTTACTTTGCAGGGTTGGCATGAGCCTCAGTTATAGGACTGTGCACACAGACGTCCTGATCTGATTTGTAGGACCGATCATTCAGCCTAGCCAATTTGTAGGTCCAGATCGGTCCCTGCGTGCTGCCAAACACATGAAACCCACTCTTCTCCCCTGGCAGCCCCCAGCCGTTGCCCCCCCTCTCTTTCGGGTTCCTTTGTCTGCCTGAGCAATTTCTGCCTGCATGGGTGGTTGCAGCTGAATGCCTGACGGGAACACCTAGTAATTATCATTACTCTTAATGCCTTTGAACACGTGAAGCACTTTTTGACAGCTATTAACTTTTAATTGGGATGACAAAAAGAGTCAAGGAACATGTCAAATACCTGACGTGGAAGCGTTAGGTACAAAAGTGAAGTCTCCTCTCTACTCCACCCTGCCAGGGGGTGGTTGGGGGTGGAGGGAGGAGATAGAGAAAGCATCATGACTAGCGTGGGAGAAAAAGAGAAGAGAATCTCGGGGTCACCTCCACAGCGGGAGACGGCCAGGGGTCCATGTCCTCATGGGAAGCAATAGAGATATTGATCAGAGTGAGGGGGTGGGATACAGATTTATTGATTGACTGCAAAGTTGTCACAGGATGTTGCGCATCAGAATAAATTAATTAACACCTCATCATGGAATTAATAATAATAATAATAATAATAATAATAATAATATATTATTATTTATACCCCTCCAATCTGGCTGGGTTTCCCCAGCCACTCTGGGTGGCTTCCAACAGAATGTTAAAATACAATAATCTATTTAAACATTTACAGGTAGGTAGCCGTGTTGGTCTGCCGTAGTCGAAACAAAATAAAAAAATTCCAGTAGCACCTTAGAGACCAACTCAGTTTGTTCTTGGTATGAGCTTTCGTGTGCATGCACACTTCTTCAGATACTTCTTCAGATATGGTATCTGAAGCTGGACCTCAGTGTCCGGGCTGAACGATGGGGGTAGAGAGAGACACTCCTTCGGGTATACTGGGCCGAGGCCGTTTAGGGCTTTAAAGGTCAGCACCAACACTTTGAATTGTGCTCGGAAACCTACTGGGAGCCAATATAGGTCTTTCAGGACCGGTGTTACGTGGTCTTGGCGGCCGCTCCCAGTCACCAGTCTAGCTGCCGCATTCTGGATTAGTTGTAGTTTCACATGAGTACCAGACTCAAATCAACCACAGAACTTTACTTAAAATACCTAAGAATCTTCCTGGATCAAACCAAAGGCCTATCTAGACAACCTTCTGTGGCCCACAGTGATGAGGTGAACCTGAAAAGCCCCCAGGCAGGACATGAGCATGAGAGCCATGCTTCCCCAAGGCTGCTATTCATAGACCTATTGCATCCATCCATCCTAGCAGCCATTTCTGTCATTATCCTCCATGAATTTGCCTTACCTCCTTTTCAAGCTCTCCATGTTAGCGGCTATCACTAGATCTTGTGTTAGTGAGTTCCATGGTTTATTTTTTTATTTATGCTTTTCAAATTTATACATTTCATTAGTGTTACAATCAATTCAACATTTCCAAATTTGACTTCCTTCCCCCTCTTTCTGTGGCTCCTTAAATTAATTTTTTTAATATCTTCTGCATATCCAAATTCATTTAATTTACTCATTTAATTATCTACTGCAAATATATACTCTTATAAAACTGCAGGTTATTACAATAATTCTGCTAATGTTTTTATCTGCTTATAATTTGTCTGTAAATATTCAATAAACCATTCCCATTTGTTATCTTGATTTCTTATTCTTATTCTTCCGGTAAGTTTTGCCATTACTGCATATTCCGTAAGTTTTTGTATCCATTCTTCCTTTGCTGGGACTTCTGCTTCTTTCCATTTTGGGGAGAGTAACATTCTTGCTGCTGTAGTAGCATACATAAATAAATTTCTATACAATTTAGGTAGTTCTGTCCCTATAATTCCCAAAAGAAAAGCTTCGGGGTTTTCTTTTCTTTTTTTAATAAAAGTTATTTTGAACACCCTTTTCAATTCATTATATATCATTTCCCAGTAAGCTTTAACCTGTGCGTTTCATGGTTTAGTGATGCGCTAGGTGAAGAAGAATGAAACATCAGTTGGAGGTACAAGACACACCCACAAATTTATTTTTCACCCCTTTTCTTGTTTTGCTTGCCTTCCTAAACCATCTCAACATTTTGCTTTGGGTGAAATTCAGGGCCACTGCTCTTGTGCAGAACACATTTACATATTGATATGAGGCGTCGTCTATTATTAAAGCTCAGCTTTAAGAAGTGGGATATATTTAACAGTCAGGACTTTGATCTCCGACTCCAGTAATTCAGCCCTCATGGATCTCGGAGCAAGGTTGATATTTTCAGCACTGGTGTTAATTAGATGTTCTACTTTATTTTAATTCCTGGTTATTTAAAAACTGATTTGCCAGGCGCAATTAACGTAATGATGAAAGATCAAGGCAATGAATACTGAATATGTATATTATAGTCCCGTAAGAAGAATCTCTCTGATCCAGCAGGGGAGACCCAGGTGAAGTAAGAGTTTCAGTGTGAGATTTCCCTTGATGGATGCAGAACCACAGAATAGAACATGAATTTGGAACCAAATGAAATCTAAGCACAGCCAGGACCACAAACCGAGGAGTGACGGCAATGGAAAAACAGGTGAAATGAGATAGCAGTTTGGGCAAAAACTTGGTCTCCTAAGAGCCCCCCCCCCCAATTTCAAGCTAAAATTTCTTTAAAGGTAACATTCTGCTCAGCCTTAGAACAATCCCCAATAGTTATATGTCGCATTTATATTTCACCTTTTATTCCAAGGAACTCAAGGTTCTACCCTCTCCACTTTATTTTCACAACAACCCTGTGAGGTAGGTTAGGCTGAGAGGCAGTGAGTGGCCCAAGGTCACTCAGTGAGCTTCATATCAGGGTGGGGATTCGAACCCTGTTCTTACTGTAATCGGGGAGCCGAGAGGAATGAACCTGTCAGTTACAACATCTCCCTTTCTCAAACTCGGTTCAGCATTCTCCCACATTAATTTGTGGGATTACCTAAGGGCAGGGCTGGATTTAGGTCTGATGAGGCCCTGAGCTACTGAAGGTAATGGGGCCCTTTAAATCATAGAATCATAGAATCATAGAGTTGGAAGAGACCACAAGGGCCATCCAGTCCAACCCCCTGCCAAGCAGGAAACACCATCAAAGCATTCCTGACAGGTGGCTGTCAAGCCTCTGCTTAAAGACCTCCAAAGGAGGAGACTCCACCACACTCCTTGGCAGCAAATTCCACTGTCGAACAGCTCTTACTGTCAGGAAGTTCTTTCTAATGTTTAGGTGGAATCTTCTTTCTTGTAGTTTGAATCCATTGCTCCATGTCCGCTTCTCTGGAGCAGCAGAAAACAACCTTTCTCCCTCCTCTATATGACATCCTTTTATATATTTGAACATGGCTATCATATCACCCCTTAACCTTCTCTTCTCCAGGCTAAACATACCCAGCTCCCTAAGCCGTTCCTCATAAGGCATCGTTTCCAGGCCTTTGACCATTTTGGTTGCCCTCCTCTGGACACGTTCCAGCTTGTCAGTATCCTTCTTGAACTGTGGTGCCCAGAACTGTCCAGCTGTCCTTTGTCAGCAACAAATTGTCACTGTTTTTGTGTTGAATATATGCTATATAGTAATTTATGGACCTATTAGGCATCTCAAGCCATTTGCACATATTGCCGTGCAACCAGTCCATGCAGAATGTAGGCACCCTATATATAGAAAGGAGCAAGCCAGTGATATTTTAGGGAGCAGGCGAGCAGGTGGGGCCCATCACTTACATCATAGGAGCCTACACAACACAAAACACTGTTGCTGTATGTAGGTTTTATTTTATTTGGTTTTTTATCTTATATTTTGGAAATGTACATCCAGTTTTTTCCCCTTTAATTTTTTTGGGGGGCCCCAAGAGAGTGAGGCCCTAAACTATAGCTTGTTTAGCTTATACATACCGGTAAATCCGGCACTGCCTAGGGGGCAGAAGGGGGCACTGGCATACCCTCCAAATGTCCCGATTTTCCAGGGACGGTCTCAGAATTACAGAAGCGATCCTGGTTTCTGATTTGATCCCTGAATGTCCTGATTTTCCTTTTTCCTCCCCTCCACGCCTCAGAGAACAATTAAAGAGTATTGTGGGTGGAAAAACCGACTCCTGTTTACACTGAAAATAAAATGCAACCGAATGAATGGTGGAACTGGCATGCAAAGCCCTTCCTATAATTTAGAAGAAAAATTATAAAGCAATCCACTTTATATTCTTTAATTGCAGTGCTTCCGCAGCCAGCCAATTGCTTTAGGAAATGGTGTGGAGTGTTTATTCCTTTATTGTAAACAGATCCTTACACTGCAAACCTTTCCATGTCTACTCAGAAGTAAGTCCCATTGTATTCAATAGAGCTTACTCCCAGGTAACTGGGCAAAAACTGGGCAGCCTTTCCCTGCAATCCTATCAATTTTACCCAGAACTAAGTCCCACTGAATTCAGTAGGATTTACTCTCAGGTATGTTCCTGAGGGCTTGCCGATCAGAAGGTCGGCGGTTCGAATCCCCGCGGCGGGGTGAGCTCCCGTTGCTCGGTCCCTGCTTCTGCCAACCTAGCAGTTCGAAAGCACGTCAAAGTGCAAGTAGATAAATAGGTACCACTCTGGCGGGAAGGTAAACGGCGTTTCTGTGCGCTGCTCTGTTTTGCCAGAAGCGGCTTAGTCATGCTGGCCACATGATCCGGAAGCTGTACGCCGGCTCCCTCGGCCAATAAAGCGAGATGAGCGCCGCAACCCCAGAGTCGGACACGACTGGACCTAATGGTCAGAGGTCCCTTTACCCTTTACCTTTTTATGTTCCGGATCATTCTCACAGTCTTTCGCTGACAAAGACTCAAGGCAGCTTACAGCTCAAATTTGATTTCCTTCCATTTATCTGTTGAAGGTGTTGTTCACGATCCTTCTCTTGCCGGGTTTTTTTATTTTATTTACAACAGCCTTGTGAGGTAGGTGAGGTGGAGAGGTTGCAATTGGCTCAAGGTGACCAATGTAATTGTGTATATGGCATTTATGTGTGTGGGAGATCAAACGAGGGAGAAACTTCCTGATGTTAGAATAGAACAGTGATGGCTAACCTTGACACTCCAGATGTTTTGGAACTACAACTCCCATCATCCCTAGCTAACAGGATCAGTGGTCAGGGATGATGGGAGTTGTAGTCCCAAAACATCTGGAGTGTCAAGGTTAGCCATCACTGGAATAGAATATCCCTATTTTCATCTGAGAAATGTCGGACGGTATGCACTGGAGGGGTAAACGCCGGCCAGATTTTTAAAAGATGGTATCACTGCACCAAGTTCATCAGTTTTGTTGAATTCATCGAACTGGATAGTTTTAATTGAGTTCTGAATAAATGTGCCATTATTTGTGGCTGTTTTGAATTTAACTGTGCCATTATCCTCCTCAGTGGGTCGTGCTGTTCTGCTATTCTGAATAGTGCTTTTAATAAGGTAGGGGGCACTGGGGCTGAGTTTCTGGAACCAAGGAAGTCCCCCCCCCCAAAAAAATTGGGAACTCTTGATTAAGGTCAGGCTAAAGATCCGACAACCTCATTTCCCATTCATTTCTCGTTTGAATTTAAGAAGTTCCTTGTGATCTCAGAAAGAGGGTTCTATATTAAAAACGGGGGTGGGGGGGGAATGGAACTGTTGCATCTTAATTCTATCTTCTGGCTCTTTCGAAACGCCAGCGTAAAAGTATCCCAACAGCAAACAATTTCACATGATTACAGTTCCTGAAAAGCATCTGAAGCAGTCAAAGGAGAAAGGCGGATACAATTAGATTCCAGCCACAAGCTCTGAATAGGTTCTTTTGAAATGCAAAATGCATTGCCCTTCTCAGAGTAATAATTTTTTTTGTTACCGTTGTTGGAAGTCGGTATTGGTTTGGCCTGACGCCGTGCGAAAACCCTGCGCCGTCTGGTTTTATTTTATTTATTTATTTTCAGATGCTTCCGTTGACAACATGACGGTGGCCAAGTGCTTCTTTCCATTTTTTTGCAATAAAAAGAGGTGCTATTTTTTTGGGGGGGGGTGCAACTTACTATCCCTCCCCCTCCACACACACACACTAAGGGAAAGAAGAAAATTATCTGCTCCTGGTCTAAAATGGAATAAAAAGAATTCTATTTTGGTCTGGGTAGCGCCTCACATTTCTCCCCTTCATGTTAGGGTCAAGGTTAGATGCTCTGCAATTCTTCACTATCTCAAATTTGATGGTTCCAATCCCCACCCAGAAGATCTCATCTCTGGGGGTGGAATTTACTGATGTCAAGTTTACCTAATTGCCATCTTCTTCTTGTTTTATTATTATTATTTTAATTTTTTTTATTGATTTTAACAATTTTAAGCACTTAACAATACCGTTAAATTTCCATCCTTCCCCCCTCTCACTGAAGGAAGCAAATTTCCATCCCCCTCTCTCACCGGGAATACAGTAAACATTATACATTTAACGTAGCTAACATATTAAATATCATTGCTTAGGCCTGGCCCATTTCTGTGGGCCAGGTATTCCTTCTTTCCTCAATTTCATATTTCGGTTGACTTCCTCAAGTCCCCCTCTGTTGAATTCATTATCTATCCTCTTTATCAGTTTTCCAAATTCACAATAACATAAAATACCAAAATCATTTTACTTAAGCTAACTCCTTTTTTTCCATACCTCAGCACCTCATTACTTCTGGTCCTTTCCTCAAGCCTTATCAAATTCCCTTACTCCAACCTAACTTAAAGCTCCTAATTTTCTTCTTTTTACACCCTTACCACCCTCTGGTCTCAAAATTTTTAGCTATGTTTCTCACTACTAACCTCCTAATTTTTAACATATAATCATTAACGCCAGTATCCAGATCCAAACATCTTAACCACTTAGACAGGAAAAAACAAATCCAAGTATATCCTCTTTATCCCACCCCAACCCTCACAAATTTCCAGGCCCAAAAGTCAATCAATGCCGCATGACTTTCTCTTCTCTTCTTTTGCAATGTGGTGTTCTTCTTATCATCGTCTTTGCCAGATTCAATCCATGGTGTTTGCAGTTCTCTTCTCTTCTTTTGGAATGTACTGTCCTTCTTATTCTCATCTTTGAAAAATCCCTCCTCTGTATCTTCTTCTTTGCAGAACTACCTAGTTGCCATCTTGATGATAACTGTAAAGGGAAGTGGGGTGCCCCCTCCCCGCTTCTGCTAGAAATAAAAACAATTCTAGCATTATTCTACTCTAATGATGTAGTCCCCAAATATCAGAAAGACCACCTCTTTTCCTACAGATCCTCTTGGCTGCTACGATTCACAGAGGAGACCACCTTGGTATTTCTTTGGGCCTCAGAAACTCAGAGTGATGGAAACTTTGGAGAGTGCCTTCTCTGTGGTGGCCCCTAAGTTGTGGAAGTTTTTGATTTCTTTATGTTTTTAACTTGCTGTTAACTTTTTATGGTTTTATTGCCTGGTTTTATATTTTGATATTCCTATAAACCGCTGTGATATATATATATAATCTACAGTAATAAAGTGCAAGTGTCTCTGCGTCCAGTCCCTGTGTCCGTCCCTGTGTCCTACTGCGCATGTGCCCCACGGACACAGGGATTGGAGCGCAGAGACTTCGGGCGGCCGGGCTGTTGAAGCGGCGGGTGCGCACTCGCGTGGACTTACTTCTAAGCGGCAGCGGCCGTTACAAGTGGCGGCTGAGTTGGCCTGCCGGGGCCTGGCTGGTGCCAGTGCCGCCGCCGCCGCAATGCGCCTCCTGCGCTGCCTGCTGAAGGGGCATTCAGTGCCCAAGTACATCGAGCACTTCAGCAAGTTCTCGCCGTCCCCACTTTCCATGATGTTCTAGCGCCCGTTAATTTAACGGGCTTAAAGTCTACTAGTATATATATATATATAATAGACATGGCAGTATATAATTTTTTTTATATAAATAAATAAGGCATGCCTGGACGGCTCAGTTGGTTAGAACATGGTGCTGATAGTGCCAAGGTTGCAGGTTCGATCCCTATAAGGGACACCTGCCTATACCTGCATTGAAGGGGGTTGGACTAGATGACCCTTGGGGTCCCTTCCAACTCTGCGATTTTATGAAGGAAGTACATGAATAAATAAAAAACCCTCCCCACTGGACCTGCCCCTTGCCACCACATGACTCTTGGGAAGATTGTCCAAGAAGGAGCTCAGTCCTTTTGTTGAAAAGAACCCTCAGCCACTGGTTTAGTGAGTAACACTAGCATACCCTTTGGAACTCCCTGCCTCTTGACACCAGGCAGGAAACTTTGCTGTATTCTTTTCTGCACTGGCCTAAAACAGTTTTGCTAAGGCAGGTCTATCGAGACATGCAGACGTTACATGTGTTTTCTCTCTTTTCAGGCGCTTTGATTTCAATCATCTTTTGACAGTGTTTTTTTTTAAAAATAATAATAATAATAATCAAGCGGTATATAAATTTTGTTCAATGAAAATAAGAAATACAACAAAATAATTTATATACCGCTTGGTGTTTTTTTTTATTTTTAAAAAAGGAACTAAAAACTATTAAGCGGTTTATGATATAAAGCATTAACATTATCAATAAAAGCAGGTTGTTCAATGAAAATAAGAAATACACTCAGGCGACAAGGTAAAAAAGGAATGGGATTGCTTTAAAAACTGCCTGGCAAAATATGGTTCCGCAAAAAATACTTGGTTGTGTTTAGATTAATCTCACAGATATAATGAAAAAAACTGATTTTAATAAATGAATACAGAATATTTGTCACTTAAGAGAAGTGTTGAAGCCGCAAAGAGATAGAGGAGAGTCAACTAATAAAGCAGGGATTCAAACTAGTTTTCCGGAACAGAAATAAAGTGACAGTAAAGAAAGAAAGACAAGAAGGTTTATAAATGTATTTCTTTCTGAGAACCTGGCATATAGAATATTCAAATTACTGTTTGTATCCTTTGAACAAACTTGTGTGCTTGACTAATTCTTTTTTGTTTTTTATTATTCATCATTTTTCTTTCTTTTCCTGTTCTTTTCCTTTTCATATTTTTACTTTTTTGTATTTCCCCTTTTTCTTTTTGAATATTTGGATGTAATGTTTAACTTATGCTTTCTCTGTAATTTTTAAAAATGCAATAAAGATAATAAAAAGGGGGAGGGGAGAAAATAAGAAATACAATTTCTCTCTCTCTCCCACCCCGCCTTTTCGCCGTAGGTGGCTTCCATCCATCCAGAATGCAGAATATTCCAACAGCTTATGAAAGATGAGAGTCGATGCTTGGGGGGAAATGAAACTCTCTTACCAGATTTTAAAGGTAACAGGCATGAGCCCAGTCCTATATAAATATTCACCAAGATGCAATTAATCCAAAATGCGGCAGCTAGACTGGTGACTGGGAGTGGCCGCCGAGACCACATAACACCGGTCTTGAAAGACCTACATTGGCTCTCAGTACACTTCCAAGCACAATTCAAAGTGTTGGTGCTGACCTTTAAAGCCCTAAACGGCCTCGGTCCAGTATACCTGAAGGAGCGTCTCCACCCCCACCGTTCAGCCCGGATACTGAGATCCAGCTCCGAGTGCCTTCTGGCGGTTCCCTCATTGTGAGAAGCAAAGCTACAGGGAACCAGGCACAGGGCCTTCTCGGTAGTGGCGCCCGCCCTGTGGAACGCCCTCCCAGCAGAGGCTAAAGAGATAAACAACTATCTGACATTCAGAAAATACCTCAAGGCAGCCCTATTTAGGAAAGTTTTTAACCTGTGATATTTTAATGTATTTTTATATCTATTGGAAGCCGCCCAGAGTGGCTGGGGAGACCTGGCCAGATGGGCAGGGTACAAATAAAATTATTATTATTATTATTATTATTATTATTATTATTATTATTTGCCAGCAACCTGGGTGGCTGCTGCTAGAATAGATGGGCCATTGACTTGGTCCGGCGGGCTTTTATTCTGCTAGACCCTGTAAAGCAATTATTCATCATTCTGGATAGTAGGAGTCTTCAATCTGACACTGAGTTTTCTCCTTAGGATGTGCAGGCGTTTGGGATGGACTAAGTTGCTGGCCCAAAGCTACTTTTGGAGAGACGGTGACGCTCGCCTGCCCAGGATTTTTTGAAGAAATCACCAGCATACATGGCAAGACCCTTAATAAAAAAAAAATCCCTCCCTTGTATCTCTCTGTCAGAGCTCATGTGGGTCAGAGAGGGAAATGGTATACAGTGGTACCTTGGTTCCTGCCAACCTAGCAGTTCGAAAGCACGTCAAAGTGCAAGTAGATAAATAGGGTGGGAAGGTAAACGGCATTTCCGTGCGCTGCTCTGGTTTGCCAGAAGCGGCTTAGTCATGCTGGCCACATGACCCGGAAGCTGTACGCCGGCTCTCGGCCAATAAAACGAGATGAGCGCCGCAACCCCAGAGTCGTCCGCGACTGGACCTAACGGTCAGGGGTCCCTTTACCTTTATGCATGTGATTATTATGATGATTTTCATGAAGTCCGTTCCAAAACCAAAGCGTTCCAAAACCAAGGCACGCTTTCCCATAGAAAGTAGTGCAAAATGGATTAATCCATTCCACCCTTTGAAAAATAACCCTAAAACAGCAATTTAACATGAATTTTACTGACAAGACCGTTGATCCATAAAATGAAAGCCATAAACAATGTACTGCAGTCACACCATCAACCAATCAATCAGTAGCTGAACTGGGTTCCACACAGTAACACACACAAAAAAGAGCCACAAAAATGCAAAATAAATAGCAAAACCAGACAGACCTCAGCGTAACACTCAAAACGGAAGTGTTGTACTCAAATCGGAAGCGTAACACTCAAAATGGAGCACGTTCGGCTTCCGAAAAATGTTTGCAAACCGGAACACTTCCTTCCGGGTTTGCAGTGTTTGGGTTCCTAGTTGTTTGAGTACCAAGGTGTTTGAGAACCAAGGCATCCCTGTACTTCAAAGCATGTGACTTTGGCCAAATCAGCAATAATTCAGCCTAACCCACCTTGCAAGGCTGTTGTGGGAATAAATTGAAGGCAGACGAACAGACACTTCCTCTGACCTAACTTTGTAAGCTCTGCTGGTGTCACTGAGAGTGTCCTTTGAGTTTTGTTTTGCTTTTTTACAATCAAGTGGTTGTATAAATCTTATGAAATAAGGTGCCTGCCCCTTTCCCCAGCTACCAGACACCCTGGTTCATGCCCATTAGTGTTTTAGGTTCTCCAGATATTGCCATCTCGATTTACTGGCGACGTTGTACTAGGATAGGATGTGTTAACGTTAGAGCTTCACAGCGATATTTTTTCGCAGGATTCCTGCACAGAAATTGCACTCCAGGCCTTTACTGGTCAGAGCCATTCCCCCCATATCCAGTCGCCTGCGGGTTTGAAGAGAGTTTAACAAAGGGGCCAGAAGATCAGGTCAGTCGAGCTTTTAAATCTGCACTGAATATTTTCCCGTTTGGAGATCTGAACCAAAACTAGACACGCTGGTGGCTTTCCTGCCCTACCTGCCTGCGGACTGTCTCGCCAGAGTGGTGCATGCTCTAGTTATCTCTCGCTTGGATTACTGCAATGTGCTCTATGTGAGGCTCCCTTTGAAGGTGACCCGGAAACTACAACTAATCCTGAATGCGGCAGCTAGACTGGTGACTGGGAGCGGCCGCAGAGACCACATAACACCGGTCTTGAAAGACCTACACTGGCTCCCAGTACGTTTCCGAGCACAACTCAAAGTGTTGGTGCTGACCTTTAAAGCCCTAAATGGCTTCGGTCCAATATACCTGAAGGAGCGTCTCCACCCCCATCGTTCTGCCCGGACACTGAGGTCCAGCTCCGAGTGCCTTCTGGCGGTTCCCTCACTACGAGAAGCCAAATTACAGGGAACCAGGCAGAGGGCCTTCTCAGTGGTGGCATCCGCCCTGTGGAACGCCCTCCCAACAGATGTCAAAGAGAACAACAACTACCAGACCTTTAGAAGACATCTGAAGGCAGCCCTGTTTAGGGAGGCTTTTAATGTTCAATAGATTATTGTATTTTAATGTTCTGTTGGAAGCTGCCCAGAGTGGCTGGGGAAACCCAGCCAGATGGACGGGGTATAAATAATAAATTATTATTATTATTATTATTATTATTATTATTATTATTATTATTATTATTTTATTCCTGCCAGCTTATTTGCACCACGCCTGCCCTCTCCATCACTTTGCCCTTGTCCTGTTCACCTAGAAAGCAGAGCAACGTGGCTGGCAGGTGGCCAAGAGCGTGTTGCCATGGTTCCCCATTAAGTGCCCTGAATCTTCCATCCTTCAGCTTCATTGGATGACTTTGGGAGATTGAGGTGAAGGAAGTGGGGACAACAAGAAGGAGCATCACTAGGGTGCTGCAGTTCTGAAGGTGGCATGGGCCCCCCGCATCAGCTGGTGGTCCCAAAGCATCATTGGGAGCAGATAAGCCATTGGGTCTTTTTGGCCCTTGGTCAAATGCCCACGCCGAAGCTAGCCTTGAACAGAAGAGAAACTTCTGAATGCAGAAGTTGGTCATCCTTAGCCTAGATGCATGAAAACAAGCAAATGTGAATCAATCGTGGAAATGAAGGTCTTCTCATCATAGTCCTGTGCTGCTCAGTCACGGCAGAGCTCAGTGGAGGGAGAAGCCAGCCAACCAGCCGAATCTCAGGGGGGCATTGCCTGGAGGCAGAGTCTGTATACAAGGTTCAGTCCAGTCCTAAGGTCAGGAGTATCTCAGTTCACATAGTCAGATGATCTAGGGTTCAAGAAAGCCAAGGGTCTAAGCCAGGCATCCCCAAACTGCGGCCCTCCAGATGTTTTGGCCTACGACTCCCATGATCCCTAGCTTACAGGACCAGTGGTCAGGGATGATGGGAATTGTAGTCCAAAACATCTGGAGGGCCGAAGTTTGGGGATGCCTGGTCTAAGGTGACATGAAGCACCAAGGTCTGGTCAGGAACGACAAATGTTGTTTCCAGCAACTGACTGAGTTGGAAACCCTGCTTAAGAAAGCTGGAGCCAGCTGGTTCTCCTCAGGAGCAAGAAGGCTGATCACCAGCAGGTGGAGTCACTCTCCCTTCTGCTCCTTCAGGCTGCTGTTCAGCAGGTGAAGCCGACTCCTGGCCCATGACACTTCTGTCTTCTACACAATGTCCTCCCCCTCCGTGGTTACCAAGGGAAACGGGGTTTTAACTCTGAAAGATGCTTCCTCCTCATGTGCCGCCACTTCTGAATGTTCTCTTTATCCCCCACAGAAATCATACTATTCAACATTCTGGCACATCTACACCGCAGGCTATGCAACTTCCCTGGCTTCGCTCATTACAGCTCTGCTCATCTTCACCTTCTTCCGGTAAATGCTGGACGTGCCTTTCAGAGACAGAACCCAGCTCTACACTTATCTCGTCCTCCCCTGGGATTTGAACTAAACTGCCCATATATATATATATATATATATATATATATATATATATATATATATATATATATACACCCCGTATTTTTCACTTTTTTCGCTCCATGAGACGCACTTTTTTCCTCCTAAAAAGTAAGGGGAAATGTCTGTTCGTCTTATGGAGTGAATGTGTGGTCCCTGGAGCTGAACTGCCCAGGGGCAAAAGCAGATCGTGCTTTTAAAAAAAGAGAGAGAGAGAGAGAGAGAGAAGGGGGTGTTGAAAGGAAGCCCGCTGAGCAGCTGCTCAGCAAACGATCGGGGAGAGAGATAAGGGAGAGAGATTCCAGCCCCGCCCCCTTGCAGAGGGAGGCTGTTTCCCCAGCGACATGGGACTGGCTGATTAGATTATCTGTCTGGAAACTGTAGAAATGGCTTCCTGAAGCTGCAGAACGGTGAGTTAAACCCCATAAAACAGGGTTTTTTCCCTTTCCAAAGTAAGCTCAACAACTTTGAGCTGATCCTCAAAAAATGGGGCTTTTCTCCTTTGCAAAAGAAGCTCCAGAAATTTGAGCTGATCCTCAAAAAATTGGGGTTTTCCCCCTCTAAAAACTAGGTGCGTCCTATGGTCAGGTGCGCCTTATAGAGCGAAAAAGGTATATATATATATATATATATATATATATATATATATATATATATATATCCCATGTTGCGTTTGAGTTTTCCTCAAGCCATGTGCTTCTGGGGCCTATAGCTTAGCTGCATCATGTAGGTTTTACCAGACTTTGATGGGGAGCAGAATAGCTCCATTGGACTCCATCACAACCCTGGGCACCTCCGGACTGCCACAATTTTGCAGGTGGAATTCAAACGTGTACTTTACGTGTCATTTAGTTTTTCACATTTAAAGTGGATTAAAGAGCTCAGTCACCCTTGTGTAACAAAACCACTTAAAAAATAGGAAACTCCTTTGAGGTTAGGGAAGTGATGGGGAAATGTGGAATGAATGAACAAACAATGAACAGGATGGCATGTAAACACCCCACAAGCTAATCAAGATGAATGCTAAATAAAGACTGAATGTCGTCTAAGTGCCACACGGAGATGGAGGAGAAATTTAATTCACATTCATGGAATCATAGAATTGTAGATTTAGAAGGGACCATCTAGTCCACCCTCTGCAATGCAGGATTTTTTTTTGCCAAAGGTGGGGCTCAAACCCATGAACCTGATATTAGAAGAAGAAGAAGAGTTTGGATTTGATATCCCGCTTTATCACTACCCGAAGGAGTCTCCAAGCGGCTAACATTCTCCTTTCCCTTCCTCCCCCACAACAAACCCTCTGTGAGGTGAGTGGGGCTGAGAGGCTTCAAAGAAGTGTGACTAGCCCAAGGTCACCCAGCAGCTGCATGTAGAGGAGAGGAGACACAAACCCGGTTCACCAGATTATGAGTCTACCGCTCTTAACCACTACACCACACTGGTGTAAGATTCAAAAGTGAACTTACCTAAATTTCACCTTTGAAAACTCCATGAGAACTGAAACACAGCCATCTAAATTGGCACTTCTCTGAATTTTGTTTTGTAGTCTTCCAGCCAAGTAACAGGGGAAGATTCTAGGGGTCAAGTGTGCATATAAGGGCTTAGCGGTACTTAACTTTCCTCTGCACTTTTCAGCTCCATATCTGAGTGCTCACTCACTCACTTACTCACATTCTTTCTTTTTGCTCCAGAGCTTTCCCCATGAAAATCCACTCTTTCGTGCTGAGTCGGAGCAAATGGCAATCCATGGGGAAATCGAATTGACGTTGGTTGCGCTTCAGCTTTTAAAGAGTGGTTTTTCCTGTGGAAAGATCCAGGGGGAGAATAAAGCACTCAGACACAGTGCTTTAAAGCACTGGAAAACACGAGGCAACAGGTAAGTAACATTATTAAAATGCTGGTTGAAACAGCATACAAAAATGCACTGAATTGGGGGTGGGGAATCGCTTTGCACATTTATTAGGAGAAGTTTGTATTAGGAGAAGTTTGAAATAAAATGCTGATGATTCTTCATGAGGTCTTTCAAAGAAATAAATCACCAGCGGATGTGGAAATGTGGAGAGCGGACCGTAAAGTTGGAAAAATTAGAAACAGAGAGGAGCTGAAATTGACAGAATCTCTCACCCCTAACTCCTTGTAAGCTAAATCCCTTTTAAAGACATCCATGTTGGTGGCCATTCCTATCATTCCTGCAGCCAAAGCCACCATTTAGGTGCCCTGAAAGCAGAATTCAGCTCAATTCAGCGAGGTTATGTCAGCCTGCAAAACTGACAATCTGCTTTCCTGCCCCCTTCCAGGAAATTCCACTGCACACGGAATTATATCCACATGCATCTGTTTGTCTCCTTCGTCCTGAGGGCAGCTGCCGTTTTCACCAAAGACACCATTTTGTTCTCCGACGACAGCATGGACCACTGCCTGATGTCAACGGTACGCATCTGACTCGCTTTTGAAAATAATACTTTACACAAAAGCTGTTTGTTTGCAGAAGAAGCAGGCTATGAGGTTTCCCAGACATGGCTCCTGTTTTGCTTCCGTGAGGGGGGAAAGGATGGCTTTGACCTTTTTCAACATGGCCATTTCATGCTTCCTGACTTCCCTAGTGGGTAAGATGTCTTGGGGGCAGACTTTAACTCAGTTCACTTTGTGAGGTAAGAGTATCGGGGAGACTCCACTGCCCTTTCTGGGAGGGAGGAAATGTACAGACTGGAAGCATGAGCAGAGTACTAAAGGTAAAGGGACCCCTGACCATTAGGTCCAGTCGTGTCCGACTCTGGGGTTGTGGTGCTCATCTCGCTTTATTGGCCGAGAGCCGGCGTACAGCTTCCGGGTCATGTGGCCAGCATGACTAAGCCGCTTCTGGCGAACCAGAGCAGTGCACGGAAACGCTGTTTACCTTCCCGCCCGGAGCGGTACCTATTTATCTACTTGCACTTTGACATGCTTTCGAACTGCTAGGTGGGCAGGAGGTGGGACCGAGCAACGGGAGCTCACCCCGTCGCAGGGATTTGAGCTGCCGACCTTCTGATCGGCAAGCCCTAGGCTCTGTGGTTTAACCCACAGCACCACCTGGGTCCCGAGCAGAGTACTAGTCCCAAGCAAAAGCAGTCCATCAATTCCTCAAGAGCGGAAAAGTTCTTTCTGTCTGCCAAAAGCTTCACTTACCAACCTTTCCCAGTTGTGGCTGGGATGCCCTCCCCAGGGAAGTCCACCTGGTGCCACCACCGACAGCCTGTGGCCATTTTTCTGCTGCTTATTGATAGCTGTTCGGTGCTGCCCAGGTTTCGCTGGGTCCATTTATGAGCCACTGTAATGGTTTGAATGCAACGTGTTTTCGTTTTTATGCCCCGCCTTTGGCTCTTTATTTTTTTGGTGAGTTGTTTAGAGACTCTTTCGTGAGTGATTAATTAGCAAAATCCTCACCACCCCCAATCCATCATCAACTTTTGCCCAAGTATTAGGAAGAAAATTCCCATTGTATGAGCTGTTTGACAGTGGAAGGTGGTCGATTCTCCTTTCTTGGAGGTTTTTAAATGGAGATTGGATGGTCAACCATCAGGGATTCTTTAGCTGGGATTCAGATGACGAGGGCCGGATTTAGGTTTGATGAGGCCCTAAGCTACTGAAGGTAATGGGGCCCTTTATATGTCCAGCTGTCCTTTGTCAACAACAAATTGTTGCTGTTTTTGTGTTGAATATATGGTAGATGGTAATTTATGGACCTAATAGGTATCTAAAGCCACTTGCACATAACAAAATATGTATTTTATCAAAGTAATTGTTATAACCAGTCCATGCAGAATTAGGCACCCTATATATAGAAATGAGCAAACCAGTGATATTTTAGGGAGCAGGCTAGCAGACCGGGCCTATGACTTACATCATAGAAGTCTACACAACACAAAATGTGTTGTGCTGTATGTAGGTTTTATTTTATTTCTTTTTTATCTCATATTTTGGAAATGTACACCCAGGTTTTCTCCCCTTCAATTTTTTTAGGGGCCAAGAGAGTGGGGCCCTAAGCTATAGCTTGCTTAGCTCATACATAAATCCGGCAATGCAGATGACCCTCAGGATGCCTTCCAACTCTATGATTCTACGATTCTATATAATCATCAACATCCCTGCCAGGAGAAGAAAAAGGTCACAGCCCTTATTTGAATGAGGAAAATCTTACCTGATGAAAGAACCTCGTTGTCTGAAATGAACCTTGTTTTGTCCTGTAGGTGGCATGCAAGTCTGCAGTGGCTTTCTTCCAGTTCAGCATCCTAGCCAACTTCTTCTGGTTGCTGGTCGAGGGCATGTATCTGCAAACCCTACTGATGCTGACCTTTGTGTCGGATAAACAGTACGCATGGAGTTTCATCCTGATTGGCTGGGGTTAGTAGACGGCTTTGACTTCTGTGTCCAGGGCGGCTGTCTACCAGCTCCATCTAGTACGCAGGCTGAGACCCTACCTACCTGCCTGCGCACTGTTTCGCCAGAGTGGATGCATGCTCTGGTTATCTCCCGCTTGGACTACTGCAATGCGCTGTACGTGGGGCTACCTTTGAAGGTGACCCAGTAACTACAACTAATCCAGAATGCGGCCGCTAGACTGGTGACTGGGGGTGGCCGCCGAGACCACATAACACCCATCCTGAAAGACCTGCATTGGCTCCCAGTATGTTTCCAAGCACAATTCAAAGAGTTGGTGCTGACCTTTCCTTTACCAGGCGTGTATTAGGGCTGCCACCCACTTAATCAAAGCATAGTTGATTCATCGGATGAGTTATAGTGGATTTGTTGATCTGGCCCTGTGATTAAGGTGTGTGCATTCATTTTGTGACAAATGAAAATGGAATCAAACAGATCCTCTTTTCATTTTTGTGTGAAACAAATGGCAAGGGTGTGATTGATTGATTGATTGATTGATTGACTGACTGACTGATTAATTGCATTTATAGTATAGTACACCTTTTACTCCAAGGAGTTCAAGTTGGCGTGTAGGGTACTCCCTCTCCTCATTTAAACGGCTCAGAACCGCAATACCTCAAGGACTGCCTCTTTCCATATGAACCTACCTGGACTCTGAGATCTTCCTCTGAGGTCCTTCTTCATATGCCTCCTCCATGAAAGGTCCGGAGGGTGGCAACACAAGAACGGGCCTTCTCTGTGGTGGCTCCCATTTGTGGAATGCTCTCCCCAGGGAAATTTGCCTGGCGCCTTCATTATACACCTTTAGGCGCCAGGCAAAAACTTTTCAACCAGGCCTTTGCCTGACGATCTACATACTATGCCCTTTTAAGATGTGTGTTTTTGGGGGAGGGGCTATTGGGTTGTTGTTTTCATTTTCATTATGTATTATGTGGTTTTATATCTTTATTTTATTTTATTTTATTTTATTTTATTTTATTTTATTTTATTTTATTTTATTTTATTTTATTTTATTTTATTTTATTTTATCCAATCATTTTATTACGGTCAACGACCAGTATACACACGCATACACACAGAATTACATACAAATCAGCTGTAGATATAGATTAAAATCGGTCTAATGTTAACTAAATGGGGGTGACCATCTTGCTATTAAAATATGATTAATAATCATTGCTTTATAAGAATTAAAATTAATATAATTATAAGAATCGACTGGTCAAAGAATAGTGTTGCTTAATCCGAAAAAACAGATCTGGAGCCTCTTATTTGCGCTGCCCGAGGCTTAATTGCAACAACGCAAAACTTTGCCACTGCGGCAGTGACCTTAGAATTGGAATCAGAGAGTAGCCAGAACATATTTTATTTTATTTTATTTTAACCTATGACTGTTATTTAACCCGCTTTCCCCCCTTTGTTTCAGGAGCACCAGTGATCATAACATTGATATGGATCTTGAGCAGGATTTACAGACAGAATACTGGGTGATTTATTTATTTATTTTACTGCTAGATTTTCACAAAAATGATTACAGGGAGAAGTTCCAAGTTTTCATTCAGTCTCAGAAATTTAAATGCTGAAATTTTAAAATGGGGGGAGCCAAGATTTCTGGAGGCTAAATCAATGGAAGTGATAAGGGGGGGCGTATTCAGGTTTGTTTGCATTTTAAAGAGAAATTCATCCAACCAAGACGCAACTATTCTTCAAAATCTGCACTTCTCTGAATTTTGCGATGCAGTTTTGTACACCAACCATGTATACAAAAATGGACATATTAGGGAAGATGCATTTAATATGTGCATTAAAATACATATATTATGAAAGTAACACAAAATGCATTATATTATGAAACACTGCTTGCAGGAATTGGTACATTAGCCAAAACCGCATACAAAAATGTGATACTAAGGAGAAATTTGCACTATGAATCTGACAAATTTTCATGAGTTTTTTTTTGGGGGGGGGGATGCAACAATTACCACAGAAATGCAGAGGACTGAATTCAAGAATTATTTGAAAAGAGAGATGAAGACAAAGTGAAATGGACAAATTTATCCATCCCTAATTTAGGGCACTACGACAACTGTGAATTGAGAATGGGGAATGGACATAGTTCAGCACTGAGCACCTCTTTTGTGAGAAGGTCCCTGGTTCGATCGCCAACATTTTGACATGGGGGGGGGGATATCCCCTTTCTGAAACTCTGGAGAGCTGCTGGCAATGATCTAGATGGATCAGTTTGCTATCTAAACCTCTTACCTCTCTCTGGTACTGATTCTTTAGTTAAAGGAAGCAGAAATATTAAGAGGGACTGATAGCAGGGACAAGAAGGAAGGGTTTTTAATTTGGTATACAGTAGTACCTTGGTTCTCAAACTTAATCGGTTCCGGAAGTCCGTTCCAAAACTAAAGCGTTCCAAAAACAAGGCGCGCTTTCCCATAGAAAGTAATGCAAAATGGATTAATCCGTTCCAGACTTTAAAAAACAACCCCTAAAACAGCAATTTAACATGAATTTTACTATCTAATTTAGAGGCCATTGCTCCATAAAATGAAAGCATTAAACAATGTACTGCAGTCATACAATCAATCAATCGGTAGCTGAACCGGGTTCCACACAGTCACAAAAACGAAACAAAATGAGCCGCAAAAACAAAAACGTAAAATAAATTGCAAAAACAGACAGGCTTCAGCATAACACTCAAAATGGAAGTGTGGCACTCAAAAAGGAGCATGTTCGGCTTCCGATAAAAGTTCACAAACCGGAACACCAAGGCGTTTGAGAACCAAGGTACCACTGTACAAAGCACGACACGGTCATCAAATAGCAGAGGTGGATGAAGTCTCTTCTTTCAAGGTAAAGGGTAAAGGGACCCCTGACCATTAGGTCCAGTCACGGACGACTCTGGGGTTGCGTCGCTCATCTCGCTTTATTGGCCGAGAGCCGGCGTACAGCTTCTGGGTCATGTGGCCAGCAAGACTAAGCCGCTTCTGGCAAACCAGAGCAGCGCACGGAAACGCCGTTTACCTTCCCGCTGGAGCGGTACCTATTTATCCACTTGCACTTGGGACTGAGCAACGGGAGCTCACCCTGTTGCGGGGATTCGAACCGCCGACCTTCTGATCGGCAAGGGCTAGGCTCTGTGGTTTAACCCACAGCGCCATCCACATCCCCTTCCTTTTCCCTGTCTTTCAAGGTAATAGACATAATTTGTTTCTTTTTTGTTGGCTGCTTCAGATGCTGGGATGATGATGAGGAGAGCTCTGCAGTCCTCTGGATCATCAAAGGACCCATCCTATTAACTGTCATAGTGAGTTTTCCCTTTGATCAAATGAATGCTTTGAAAAACAGAAAGCCCAGCAATTGTCGTCATTCATTGGGGGACACTGAGCTGTGTGCCGCCCTTGCGCCCTTTGAGATGTTAAGAACCTAAGAAGACCCTGCTGGATCAGGCCTCCCTCCTTCTCTACGAAGTGAGACATTGCTCAGTCAGGGTGAGGAATTCCCCAAATTTTTGCCTGTTTGATTTGGCTGAGGATGTACACAGCTCCCTGATTACTGTAGATGGAGGTGTTTGTTTTTTGGCTGAATGTACAGATTATGGTTGGTTAGACAGATGTTTGGCTACACAGCTCTGACCCACAGAAAACCTAGATTCCACGTTCATGCAGAATGTCCTTATAATCCTATATAATAAAGTGCAAGTGTCTCTGCGTCCAGTCCCTGTGTCCGTCCCTGTGTCCTACTGTGCATGTGCCCCACGGACACAGGGATTGGAGCGCAGAGACTTCGGGCGGCCGGGCTGTTGAAGCGGCGGGTGCGCGCTCACGTGGACTTAATTCTAAGCGGCAGCGGCCGTTACAAGTGGCGGCTGAGTTGGCCTGCCGGGGCCTGGCTGGTGCCAGTGCCGCCGCCGCGATGCGCCTCCTGCGCTGCCTGCTGAAGGGCCATTCGGCGCTGGCCGGGGCGCCCAAGTACATTGAGCACTTCAGCAAGTTCTCGCCGTCCCCGCTTTCCATGACGTTCTAGCGCCCGTTAATTTAACGGACTTCATGTCTACTAGTAATAATAATAATTTATTATTTATACCCCGCCCATCTGGCTGGGTCTCCCCAGCCACTCTGGGCGGCTTCCAAAAGAACATTAAGATACAATAATCTATCAAACATTAAAAGCCTCCCTAAACAGGGCTACTTTCAGATGTCTTCTAAAGGTCTGGTAGTTGTTGTTCTCTTTGACATCTGAAGGGAGGGCGTTCCACAGGGCGGGCGCCACTACCGAGAAGGCCCTCTGCCTGGTTCCCTGTAACTTGGCTTCTCGTAGTGAGGGAACCGCCAGAAGGCCCTCGGCACTGGACCTCAGTGTCTGGGCAGAATGATGGGGGTGGAGACGCTCCTTCAGGTATACTGGACCGAAGCCATTTAGGGCTTTAAAGGTCAGCACCAACACTTTGAATTGTGCTCGGAAACGTACTGGGAGCCAATGTAGGCCTTTCAAGACCGGTGTTATGTGGTCTCGGCGGCCGCTCCCAGTCACCAGTCTAGCTACCGCAGTAATCCAAGCGAGAGATAACTAGAGCATGCACCACTCTGGCGAGACAGTCCACGGGCATGTAGGGTCTCAGCCTGCATACCAGATGGAGCGTACCTTGACAACCCCTTGCAACAGAACCACCTGTGTTATGAAATCAAGGCTTTGTGGATTTGCAGAGGACTTGTAGGTTATCTATCCCACATGAACTGTTCAGTAAAGGAGATCTAGAGAAAAATCAACCCCAATTACTAGTTTTCCAGTTCCTTCCTGAAGACCTTGAGTGAAAGAAAGCTGGCTACCACCTCTCTAGGTACTTGGTTGTCTTCTTGCCATCAGAAATCTTCTCCAAATCTACCCTCTTGTTTTAGATTTAATAGAGAGGAAGGGCTGTATCTTCACTTGTTTATCTCGTTTGGAAACAATCCAAGGTTATTTCTCAGTAAAGTAATGCGACCTGGAAATGCATTCACTAAGCTTTGGTGGATGCTGAGATTCCCTCTCGTCTCTCTAGATGAACTTTGCTATCTTCCTCAACGTCATCCGGATTTTGGTGCAGAAATTAAAATCTTCAAAAACTGGAGGAAGGCATACAAGGCATTTTGTGTAAGTGGCCAAACCTTTCATCCTCACGAGCCGGAGAGGTTAGACCCCGATTGTCCAGCATACACCGGGGTGAGCAATATGTGGACCTCCAGATGTTGATGCGCTTCAGCTCCCATTAGCCAATACATGGCCAAAGATCAGGGATGGTGGACATTGCAATCTAACAGCATCTGGAGGGCCACAGGTTCTCTGTCCCTGCTGTACACTCTGGGCTGGTCCCGTGGGTTACCCGAAAGGCGAGGTCCAAGTCCGGTCCGTGGTCAGAGGTGCAACGTAAAGGCAGTCCGTAGTAACTGAAGCTGGGTGCAGGGCAGGGAGTCAGGCAAAGTCAGGAACAGGTAGGCAAGCAGGGAACCAGGGCGGGTCAGGAGCTCAGGCAGGAAAGCAGGACAGGTTTCAAGCAGGAACACTGGCAGGAACTGGTAACCAATAATGTTGCTCCTGCAACTTGGGGCTGGGGCTGGCCGGCTTTTATCTGCCCCGAGGCAGAGGGCGGCCCCGATCCTCTGGTGACTCGCCTCTCCTGGCTTGGAGGCGAGCACTCCTCCTGCGGGAACTCAGTTCCCTTTGCCTCTCTGTCCTGAGCCTCTGCAGCTCAGGAGAGGCTGGAGGGTTACCGGACCCAGAGGCAACCTCAGCTTCCCCTGACAGGGCTGGGAGTGGAGCACCTGCAGGCAATGGGTCCTCCATCCCATCAGGAGCCAGAACAGTCTCAGCAGATGCCTGCACCTGAGGATCCAGCACAGGTGAGGCCCCTTCAGACTCAGGCCCTAGCCCTGGCTCTGCTGGTTCTGGAGGCGGAGAATCCTGTGCAGGCTGGGATCCCTCAGGTTCAGCATCTGAGTCTGAATCCCAGGCCATCACACACTGTAAGCAGATTTCTGCCAAAGTTGTGGCTTATGTGGTAGTTGGGCAGAAGCAGGAGGAAGATTGAACTGTCCCTATCCCACTCTGTGCATAGGTGGGACACCAAGGGCAGCTCACTACCACCACCAGGCCTGAACCTTGAATACCAACAGGGCTTGCTGCTGAGTAAACATGCCTAAGTGTCAGGGACTGTGCTGAGGAGGAATGGTGGGAGTCTCCCCCTGCTCCTGACTCGGATCCTGAATCTTCCCAGGAGCAGGAGGACAGTATAGATTGGGTACAGTGGTTTGCAGAGGGACATAGTTCAGAAGGCAGAAGCTGGGAAATACTGAATGGGGAACAGCTAGGAGAAGAAACACGGGAAAAGAGAGTGTTAACAGTCTCTGGACAGCATTCGCCCACCTTCTCCAAAGTCTCAGAGAGCTCAGAAAGTGGCAGAACAGAAAGCACAGAGGGTAGAACCTCAGATTACTAGATGTAGAAGTGACATAGATTAATAGGGACAGAAGGGGGTGGAATCCTTAATTGGGAGCACCGCCATTCTAGGAGATGTGTTCTTTGTTCTCTCGCTGTGTTTATTAAAGTTCAAAACTGGTAAGAAAACTCCTTTTACTTTGTTCTCCTTATCTACTGCCACGGGGGAGGAAGTCGATTCCCTGAAGCCTGGCACTAAGATTGCAGTTTCAAAGGGGTTGTGCGGAAACCACATTCAGGAGCAGTGCACCAGAAGCAGAAAGACTCTTCTGGTGTATTTTCTGTTCTGCCACCTCAGTGGAGGGTGACGCCCTGATCCACAAGCTATGCATACACCTTCCCCATGAATAAGAACCCCTGCCATCATTTTTTAATCCACCACCACCTCCCCAGTGTTCTGTGGAAGTCTTTTCCACATTGGAAGCACCTCCCCTGCCTGAGAAACCTTGTACGCCCCTGCAGGACCCTGTCAGCAAACTGCCACCTGAGTCATCTCTGGCTGCCCAGAGATGTGTGGCCTTTTCTGAACTCCTATCCCATCCACATTCTCTCTTTCAGGAGACTAGCAAAATCGACGTTGCTGCTCATCCCTCTCTTTGGGGCTCACTACATCATCTTTGCCTTCTTTCCAGAGAGCATTGGGATGGTCGCCAGGCTGTACATTGAGCTAGGCTTGGGTTCCTTTCAGGTAAGAGTTGGGGAAGGGCTGTAGCTCAGCGGTAGAGCATCCGACGTTGCCTGCAGAAGGTCCCAGGTTTGAGCCCCAATAGCATCTCCTGGCAGGGCTGGAATAAGACTGTCCCTGGACCCCTGGAGAGATGCTGCCCATCAGCGTGGACGATACTGAGCGAGATGAGCCAATTATCTGACGTGGGTGGTGCTGTGGGTTAAACAACAGAGCCTAGGGCTTGCCAATCAGAAGGTCAGCGGTTCGAATCCCCATGATGGGGTGAGCTCCCGTTGCTCAATCTCTGCTCCTGCCAACCTAGCAGTTCGAAAGCATGTCAAAGTGCAAGTAGATAAAAAGGTACCGCTCCGGCGGAAAGGTAAACGGTGTTTCCATACGCTGCTCTGATTCGCCAGAAGCGGCTTAGTCATGCTGGCCACATGACCTGGAAGCTGTACACCGGCTCCCTCGGCCAGTAAAGCGAGATGAACGCCACAACCCCCGAGTCGATCACGACTGGACCTAATGGCCAGGGGTCCCTTTACCTTTACAAGACAGCTCCCAGTTTATACAGCTCCCTATAGTATACAGCAGGCACATCCAACTCCCAAGAGACTGTGATCTACTCCCAGTATTAAAAAAAACTGGCAGTGATCTACCCATTGTCATTGGAGGGAGGAGGAGCGTGCGTGGGGTGTGTGTGTGGAAGGGGAGGATTGCCCAGAGTTTTTGAGCTTTCTTTGGGGAGGAATGACCAGAGTTGTGGATAAGGATCCCCCGGGGATGTCTGGTATACAGGAAGTCTGCAGCGCAATGGTCGAGCATCTGCCATCCACGCAGAAAGTTCAAGCTCCAAATATCTCTAGGTAGAGCTGGGAATGTCCCCTGCCTGCAGTCCCGGGAAGACTATGCCAGACAGCTGGACCTACAATTGGATATACCAATGATCTAGCTCAGTATAAGACCAATTCCTATGCTCCTGAGAACTGGAAGCCAGAGAGGCTTGCTCCTGTCGGAAGCTATCCAAAAGCAAGGTCCTGGAGAACTAAGCACTTCCTGATACTTTCCACTCTCTGGCTCAATGGGAGCATTTCCCTCTTTCAAGATTTGTTTGTGTGTAGCCAAACAAGAAGAGCCCGGCTGGATCAGACCAAAGTCCACTTAGTCCAGCACCCTCTTTTCTGACATAGACCAACCAGATGTCTCTAGGAAGGTGACAAGCAGGGCAAGAAAACAACATTAGTTTGGTAGGTGTGTGCTTCTCCCACAATTCTCTTCTCTCTCTTTCTCTTTCAAAGGGCTTTTTTGTCGCTCTCCTGTACTGTTTCTTAAATGGAGAGGTAAGTGGAATTGAGAAAGTGCTGGTTTTTTAACCTATAAAGCCTATAGAGCCAGTGTGGTGTAGTGGTTAAGAGCGGTAGACTCGTAATCTGGTGAACCGGGTTCGATTCCCCGCTCCTCCACATGCAGCTGCTGGGTGACCTTGGGCTAGTCACACTTCTCTGAAGTCTCTCAGCCCCACTCACCTCACAGAGTGTTTGTTGTGGAGGAGGAAGGGAAAGGAGAATGTTAGCTGCTTTGAGACTCCTTCGGGCAGTGATAAAGCGGGATATCAAATCCAAACTCTTCCTATGCAGCTCAGGTTCCCAGTACCAGGGGCGTAGGAAGGGGTGTGTGGTGGGGGCGGGCTGCCCCGGGTGTCATCCCAGAGGGGGTGACAAAATCCCGCCAGGTGGATCATGCCACTGTGCCGCAATCAGACTCCCGCTGGGAGGATCGCGCCACCGCACCACAATCAGACCCCCGCCGGGAGGATCATGCCGCCGTGCCAATCGCCCCCATGGGTGGATTGCCCCGGCCCTTAGGTGGATTGTCCCCACCCCCAGGTGCATGGCATGTGCGCCTCTCCGGGTACCCGAGCAGCTAGCTCCCCCACTGCCCAGTACCTCAAGGACCATCTCTCCCCCCCCAATGAATGTACCAGACCTTGCAATCATCACCTGAGGCCCTTCTCCATGTGCCCCCTGTTCAGAAGGTCCGGAGGGTGGCAACACAAGAACAGGGCCTCTTCAGTGGTGACTCCTCGCTTGGCACATGCTCTTCCTGGTGAGGCTTACCTGGCACCGTCATTACCTAGCTTTAGGTGCCAGGCGCCTGCATGTCCACCCCCCCCCCCAGGTCTTTGGCTCTTAAATGCCTCCTTGAGTGGTTGGGATGCTTTAACTCAGGTTTTAAGAAATAAAGATAGGGTTTAGGTTTTTATTTATTTTCTTTAATGCTGGTTTTAATGCTCTTCTCCCCACCCCACCCCGCCCAAGAATGATGGAAGAGGCTGCAAAGTTACTTGCCTTCCAACATTTCTCCAGTGGAAATAGAGACGTCCCATTGCATAATGATAATTTTACTATTTATACCCCACCCATCTGACTGGGTTGCCCCAGCCACTCTGGGCAGCTTCCAACTTATATAAAAACATAATAAAACATTTTAAAAAAACCTTCCTTATACAGGATTGCCTTCAGATGCCTCTGGGGTCGGATAACGCCATATTCTTCAACATTTCTCCAATGAAAATAGGGACATCCTTAGAAAAGGTGGGGCATTCCAGGATCAAATCAGAAACCAAGACGGCTTCTCTTCATCAGGGATATCCCTGGAAAATAGGGACACTTCGAGGGTCTGAAGTTAGGGGCTGTGGTTTGACTCTGTCCCAGCTGTAAGCCTCCATTACTTTTCCTGCTGTTGCTTCCTCCATCTTAGGTCCAGGCTGAGTTCAAGAAATGCCTCCGGAAGTGGCACTACCGACATTACCTCAGCTTTGCCCGGGTGCATCGGAGCCTCTCCAGAGATAACAGCCCTGTTAATTACGTCACACAGTTATCTATGCTGGACAGAATCAGTCCCAAGAGGGGCGCCTGTCAGAATGGCCTGTCCTCTGTCTGAGGATGTTTCTCTCCTTCATGACCTCCAATGTTGTTGGTTTTTTTTTGGGGGGGGGGGAGGTACCCAGCCATCTTGTTCCAGCAGAAGTGGCAGCTGTATCAGAAGACTTCCACCCTACAAGTGCCCTATGGGACCTTACAAGCCTTCAGACAGAAATTGCTACGTCGGGGTCAGGTTGTTGGCTGTTGTGATGTGGGTACCTCAGACCACCTGTCTTTTGCAGGAGGGTTTGTGCAATTAAAGTATATTGAGGGGCTCTCTGTTGTCCAAGAAGGCCACTTAAAAAATAAATTTTTAAAAGTGGGATGTTTTGCAGTTAGGAAAGTGACAGGGAACTCCATGACTAATTCATGGGAATGTGTATAAACAGAAAAGAGGGATTAGGGGGTGTGGGGATGTGGGTGAAGATGAAAGCAGGGGCCTGCAAGTACCTGCAGAATAAGAGAAGACATTTTCATAATTCTGCAGAAGGTGAAAAGTGTGCTTAGTGTAATGTGTAAGAGGAGGAAGGGGCAGAGATTCCCACAGGGGTGGTCTGTGTGCAAGGAAGCTTTCACAAAAGGATGAGGGCGGATTTAAGGTTGGAGGTGAAGACAGGGATCAAGTCTGCAGATGACACCAAATTGGGAGGGGTGGCTAATACCCCAGAGGACAGGATCACACTTCAAAATGACCTTAACAGATTAGAGAATTGGGCCAAAGCAAACAAGATGAATTTTAACAGGGAGAAATGTAAAGTACTACACTTGGGCAAAAAAAATGGAAGGCACAAATACAGGATGGGCGACACCTGGCTTGAGAGCAGTACATGTGAAAAGGATCTAGGAGTCTTGGTAGACCACAAACTTGACATGAGTCAACAGTGTGATGCAGCAGCTAAAAAAACCAATGCAATTCTGGGCTGCATCAATAGGAGTATAGCATCTAGATCAAGGGAAGTAATAGTACCACTGTATTCCGCTCTGGTCAGACCTCACCTGGAATACTGTGTCCAGTTCTGGGCACCACAGTTCAAGAAGGATACTGACAAGCTGGAACGTGTCCAGAGGAGGGCAACCAAAATGGTCAAAGGCCTGGAAACGATGCCTTATGAGGAACGGCTTAGGGAGCTGGGTATGTTTAGCCTGGAGAAGAGAAGGTTAAGGGGTGATATGATAGCCATGTTCAAATATGTAAAAGGATGTCATATAGAGGAGGGAGAAAGGTTGTTTTCTGCTGCTCCTGAGAAGAGGACACGGAGCAATGGATTCAAACTACAAGAAAGAAGATTCCACCTAAACATTAGAAAGAACTTCCTGACAGTAAGAGTTGTTCGACAGTGGAATTTGCTGCCAAGGAGTGTGGTGGAGTCTCCTTCTTTGGAAGTCTTTAAGCAGAGGCTTGACAGCCATCTGTCAAGAATGCTTTGATGGTGTTTCCTGCTTGGCAGGGGGTTGGACTGGATGGCCCTTGTGGTCTCTTCCAACTCTACGATTCTATTATTCTAAGTGGGGCTACAGAGCAGAAAAGAGTAGTGACTCCAGAAATGACGTTGGGGATGGAGTGGGTTGAAAAATTTAAATATATGGTAACTGATTAATATGGTTTAGATCTGGACTGTTTGGATATGGTATTGGAAGTGAGGTTTTATGGAATTCGCTGAAACTGGCTGGGCGGCACTGCTGGAAGGAGGGTCGGGGGGGAAGGGGGGAAGGATGGAACTTGCCAACCTTGCAGTGACACTGCAGGTCCGGGGGTGGGGGAGGAGGAGGGGAGAAAAGATTAGAGAAATGTAAAGGTTAACTAGAATAGTAGGTTAATGAGTAAGGTAGAAATTCTAAGGAAATACCTAGGGGTTCCCGGGAGTTTTAGGTCACATTAGTGGTAGCAAGAATAAGTTTAGGATATGGAAAAGGAAAAAAATTGATATTAAAGATTTTTTTGACAAGATATAACAATGAAGATTAAACTGCGTAAATAAGAGAGACACTGAAACTCAGAAGGGGAGGTCGGGGGAAGTCCCATAAAGATGTGATGGGGAAATGTGAAGAAATTTTGTTGTTGTTGTTGTTTGTATTTGTGATGTTAGTAAAAAAAAAATTGTGTTAAAAACCCAATAATTATTTTTATTTTTTTTAAAGGAAATGATGTTGGGGAGGTGAAAAGCAAGTTTCATCGTTCCATGGGATGGGAAGGGGAAGCTGTAGGGGAAGGGGGTGTTAAAGTAGAGGAAATGACAAGCAGAACATGCAGGGGCTCAACCCCTACCGTGTTTCTCCTAAAATAAGACACCGTCTTATTTCTCCCCCCTCAAAAAAACACAGTATGGCTTATTTTGGGGGGATGTCTTATTTTAACCGCTCCATAGTCTGTACGCTGCATAGCCACGCCTATCCAGGCCATCTTAAGGGAGAGGCGCCGCGTCACTATGTCTTATTTTTGGGTATGGCTTATATTTCACAAATGCATAGAAATCCTGCTACGGCTTATTTTAGGAGAAACAGGGTAGTATCAAATAAACACGCTGATATCAGAAATCCAGTCTGGCCATGTGTTTGCATGTGTTGCTTTAAATAAAAAACCCCCAGAAACAAGTCACAACAAATCTTTTATTGTTATTATTACATTTTGCTTTTAATAACATATATTCTCAAACTCCAAAATATATCTCACAGTGGGGGCGGGGCAGGGGGCATAGCACTGTTGAAATGCAAAAGAGATCTTGTTTATTTACATCGCCTTGAGAAGCAGTTCTGCCTCCGGGTTTCTACTGCTCCGAAGGTTTACAAAGGAAAACGGTCACCTCAATCAGTGCCCTGCCCGCCCATTCGCCATATTCATTTTAAAAATTATTGATATTTTATTTATTTTTTACATTCAGCATAAGGAGAACGCTTGAGCAGAGGCCCCATTAGAAACAATGGCCTTGCTGGCATAACTCTTGGCTCTGGGTACACCTTCAGCATGAGCACCCAAAAATGGTCCATGGGAATCCCAAAAGTATCAGAGGGCACAATCCTGAGCACTTCAGAAGTAACAGGTGAGGCTTACCCCCAAGCAAGTGTGCACAGGGTCACAAAATGAGTCAGCTCTTTAAGGACACCATTGTAGGAAGTGTTGGCTTGTGCACAGGGTCACAAAATGAGTCAGCTCTTTAAGGACACCATTGTAGGAAGTGTTGGCTTGTCGTACAGGGGAGGAATTTAATATACACATAGAGAACCAGTTCTTGAAGAACTTTTGGCACTGGTGAAAGGCATTAGATGGATGGCACTAGAAACTGAAGTTTCCACATTTTCTATTAAACAGGAAATGTTGGGGACCCTAGTTTAGTGATCCATTATTGTCAACCCCTAGGTTCTGGATGCTTCAGCATCAAAGGAGGAATCAAGAGACACCAAGGATCTTAGATTATCCTGTCTGTACATCATCTATGAAAGCAGACATTGGCCTGGCTCACCCATAGATCACCCAACCATGGTTTATTAAGCAATGAGTTCTTAGTGTTATGTGTGATTCCTGCCCAGTTGCTTAACTATTATTTGTTCCCTGCCAACAAAACACAATCTGAGGCTATGGTTTGCTGTTGTCTAACAACCCTGGTTTGTTTTAAACTATTGCTTGGCCTTACGTTAGAACCCAGCACCATTCCTTAACCATGTTTTGGAACCAGATAGTCTTCAGAGTGCAAAGGTGAGGCAACAGCAGCTGGAAAACAGGAGAAACGAGCCATGGTTTGTTGGGTTTTCTGTTTCAGAACTCCTGGCAAACTCATGGTTTGTTAGGCAAACCTTGACTTAAACCAACCATGTCTTAGCATTATGTGTGTACCAGGTCTCAGAGGAAGCCTTCTTGCAAAGAGCTCTTTCTTGAGAAATTCTTTTTCCTTTGAAGATTCAGCAAAGCCTGAGCTTAAGCATCTTCTAGAATTGAGCTAACATTTTTGTTTTGTTAATAGGGCCACCCATTCATTAATATGGGGTGACATTGGGGTAGGGTGACCTCAAACAACAAAGAATCCATCCTGCTTCAATCTACAAAGCCCCATCCCTCAATCTCCAAAACACATTGTGTCTTCCAATTTATTGACTATTTGGTCATTCTTGATGCTGAACTGGAACTGCCAGCACACTGCTGTGGTCCTACTGTCTGGCTGCAAAAAATTGGGGTGACAATTTCATCGAGGTCACAGGAGAAATTCTGCCGAATTTGACTGGGTCAGGGACTCACTGGGAAGAGTGGTAATGGCAACCTCTCCTGTCCTTTCGTTCAACTGAATTGCTCCACCATCACAAGTGGTGGAAGACCTGCACAATGGGAGAGGTCAGCAGGGCATGGGCTTGCCTGACCTCCCATCCCTGGAGTTCCTGTGGCTAACTGGCATCATTCAGGACAAGGCCATGCATTCCATCTTTTCCCTTCATAACCCAAGCCAAACAAATGGGCTGCACCTGGAGACAGTTCCTTCCTTGACGAAGTTCAGCTTGACACCCAAGAGCGTTCTCCACTGGGGCATCAAAGGAGCTTTGCCTGTTTGGTGCTGGTGGGGGTTTTGTTTTGGCAATTTGCTCCGGTGATGCCAAGGGAGTCTTGGCAATGTCCTCCTGCCAGCCTGGCTACTAGTTACTGCTGCTGTTGACACAGATGTTTGGAATCCAGTAGAGCTCCCGCCAACAACCGAGAAAGCTAGAGAGGATGGATGTGTAGGTTCTCCCATTAGCTCCTCCTATGAAGGAGACAGACCAGACTTCCCAAGCAGTAGCCCCTTGTTGCAGGCAGGGCTAAGGTCCCCCGCAAGTATTTCTAGGCAGCTGCTGGGCTCCAGTAACCAGAGATGCATAGCTGTCAACTTTCGAATTTGAAAATAAGGGATGCCGCGAGGGCGGTGCAATGGCACCAAGTAGCCTCGCCACCCTGCGATCCAGAGGCTGCGCGCGAACGGGTGAGCGAAAGAACAAGCACATGGACGGCAGGCAGGCTGTCTGTCTGGTTGGGGTGAGGGTCTGGCTGCACAAGGCATGCAAGCTCTGCCCCCAGTCGGTCTCAGACTCCTTATTGGCAGCCGAGCAACGCAGCTGAGGAGATCTCCTGCATGCAAGGACTTGTTTTACCTCCATGGAAGGGATGGATCCATTTGTGCAAAACCAGGGATGGACTCAACTACCCCCTCTACTGAAGGAAATGGGCAAGTCATAGTGAGCAAGAAGCTCTGGATGATATCAATTGTGTTTATTACTTATAAGATTATTATTATTTTGGTCCCATGCACCATCACAACTGGGAACAGATCTGAGATCCATCTGAAAGAAATAACTGTTGCTTTCATTCACAGTTCAGAATGAACTGCCAATTTTGCAGGGATTTAAAACTTCTTTGTGACTTGGTGGAGCATGAACCCAATCCAGATAGGAACATAGGAAGCCGTCTTTATTCCATTTCCATGAGGTTTCCCTAACTTAATTTTCACATTACGTTTGAGCTTCAAAGGCGCTTCCAGGAATAGAACACAACGCTGAATCCACATGGCAGCCTATTCCATTTTCCTGATGTTTCCCTAACTGTTAATTTCTTCATTCCGCATGAGCTTCCATACAGCATGAGCTTTCAATTTCAGAAATATCGTGGAGTATAGTGCGACTTTGGTGCTCATTTCCCTGTTACTTCCAGGGTAAAAAAAAAAAAATCTATTTGCAAATAACATGGAAATGAGCATTAAACTTATTCTATATTCCTGGAAGTGGCTTTCACGTCATGTGAAAGCTCAAATATAATTAACAGTTAGGGAGACATAATGAAAGCTGAATAAACTGTCATGTGAATACAGTCTAAATCAGGGGTAGGCAACCTAAGGCCTGGGGGCCGGATGCGGCCCAATCGCCTTCTCAATCCAGACCGCGGACGGTTCAGGAATCAGAGTGTTTTTACATGAGTAGAATGTGTCCTTTTATTTAAAATGCATCTCTGGGTTATTTGTGGGGCATAGGAATTTGTTCATTTTTTTCTTCAAAATATAGTCCGCCCCCCCACAAGGTCTGAGGGACAGTGTTCCGGCCCACGGCTGAAAAAGGTTGCTGGCCCCTGGTCTAAATGGACACATCCATTTGCTCATTTCTTTTTTTAAAAAAAACAACAACTATTTATAGATATATATTAAAAAAATACATTTTGCACAACATCACGACATAAGTGAACAAAATCCTTAAAGAAGGAAAAGGAGCTTTTGTACACAGCGGCCACGATCCAGTCACTGGAAGGGGAAGAGCCCCTTATGCCTTTGCTTCTCCCGCCCCCAGGGCTGGTCAAATGGGGCATCAGCCTTCTGGATCCGAGTAAGTTTTGTTTCACCCCATGGTTGCTCAGCTAAGATGCGATGACTACAATTACCATGAGGCAGTGTCCAACCCATCTCCTAAGCCGGCAGCTAGAGGTATCTGTTAGGTGCTATGCAAGGATCTGCAAGCAGGTAACTTTCAGCCTGTGATAACCATCCCGTTTGTGATGGTGGGTTGAGGGTGGCAGCGAGGAGATGGCAGTGACTTTGCAGTCGAGGCTCCTAAGCGGTGACTACCCTTTCCAGAAACCCAGAGAGCTCAGTGCTAATCTGGACCTCCCTTTTCCCTTTGATGCCATTAGAAGACTGCATGGGGGCATGGCCGTATAGCTGTCAACTTTTGGATTTGAAAATAAGGGATTTTTTCAAACTTTCAGATTTGAAAATAAGGGATGCCACAAGGGTGGTGCAATGGCGCCAAGTAGCCTCGCCACCCTGCGCTCCAGAGGCTGCGCGCGAACGGGTGAGCGAAAGAGCGAGCGCGTAGACGGCAGGCAGGCTGTCTGGTTCGGCGTGAGGGTCTGGCTGCACAAGGCATGCAAGCTCCGCCCCCAGTCGGTCTCAGACTCCTTATTGGCAGCCGAGCAATGCAGCTGAGGAGCCTCCCTGGCCGGCAGGGAGGGAGAGGAGCTGCTTCCTTTGAAATCTGGGAAATTTAAGGGATATCAACAATCCGGGATAGCAGCGGGAAACAGCATTGGAATAAGGGAGTTTCCCACAAAAAAGGGAAGGTTGACAGCTATGGCATGGCGTGTTTATGCCCAGCTCTCTCTGATACCGAAGGGAACTCATGCATTGTTCTCAACACAACTGGCGACCCACTGAGCCAAATGGGACTTGATAAACCACCTGGCCAAACAAGGGAGGGACAAGGTTGTGGAGGACCTTGATGGGCCACCATACATGGTCTAGCCCAGAGGTAGTAGCTAACCTGGTGCCCTCCAAGTATGGTTGGACTACAATGCCCAGTGGGCACAGCCAGCACAGCCAATGGCTAAGGATGATGGTCAATGTAGTCCATTAACACCCAGAGGGCACCACTGCGGCTGTTCCTTGCTTAGCCAGAGGGCTGTGCTGGATATCCTGACTCACAAGGTGTGCAAAGCTATTTCTCCTGGAGCTTCTTTTCCATGCACACTGGAGCCAAGATGGCAGCTAACGTGTGTGTTGTTGAAGAAGAAGAAGAAGAAGAAGAAGAAGAAGAAGAAGAAGAAGAGTTTGGATTTGATATCCCGCTTTATCACTACCCAAAGGAGTCTCAAACAGGGCCGGTGTGTCCATTTAGGCCAACTAGGCAACTGCCTAGGGTGCCAAAATGGAGGGGGCGCTGGCCAGCCTGCCCCTCGCCCCCCGGTGCCGCCCCAACCAGCGGTGAAAATCGTGGCGGCGTGGGGCGCCCGGTGGCAGGGGGCGGGGCACCGTACGTCATGCGCAATGACGTCACGTGCCCCGCCCCCTCGCCTAGGGCGCCAGAAACCCTAGCACCGGTCCTGGTCTCAAAGCGGCTAACATTCTCCCTTCGTCCACAACAAACACTCTGTGAGGTGAGTGGGGCTGAGAGACTTCAGAGAAGTGTGACTAGCCCAAGGTCACCCAGCAGCTGCATGTGGAGGAGCGGGGATGCGAACCCGGTTCATCAGATTACGAGTCTACCACTCTTAACCACTGCACCACACTGGCTCTGACAAACTGGTCCATGCATGGCATGAGATTAGGAACACAGGAAAATAGGACGCTGCCTTGAACTGAGTCCGACCATTGCTCCATCTTGCTCAGTGTTGTCTACACTGTGCGGCAGCGACTCTCCAGGGTTTCAGGCAAGGGGTCCCTGCCAGCCCTACCTGGAGATGCTGGGGATCGAACCCAGGATGTTCTGCTTTCAAGGCAGATACTCTACCACTGAGCTACAGTCCTTCCCAGATGTATGATGAAGGAGCAGATTGTGCTGCTCAACATGTACGGACCAAGCTCTAGCTCAGGGATGGGGAGCCTATGGTCCTCTATATCAGGCACCCCCAAACTGCGGCCCTCCAGATGTTTTGGCCTACAACTCCCATGATCCCTAGCTAACAGGACCAGTGGTCAGGGATGATGGGAATTGTAGTCCAAAACATCTGGAGGGCCGAAGTTTGGGGATGCCTGCTCTATATGTGATAGAGATGATCATCTGCCTGTGGTTGGATTCCATCTCCCATCAACCTCAGGCAGGTTGGGAATGATGGGAATTGTAGTCCAGCAACATCTGCAGAGTCAGATCCCCCAACCCCTCCCTCCCTGCTCCAGCTTATGGTCCACCTCTTCTTCTCCACCCCCACCCCCACTGAAACACTTTATTTATTTTATTATTTTAAAAACCCCATTCATTTAAACCAAGGAGAAAGAACCAGCCCTTTCATTGCAACTTTCTTGGCCTCAGCTTGCATTCATTAACAAAATAGCAATATTTCCCCCCTCTCTAATGTACACACACAGGCAAGCTCACACAGTCACATTAAAAGATTAGAGAGGATCTGAAACATCTAAGATAGGCTCATACAAGCCACAGAGGAACAATAAAAAGTCCAGAGGCCTTCATGCATTGCACAAAGTCTCCTGAGAATTGACATCATTGTTTTAATTCGGCTGAAGTAGCTATGTTTCGGTTGTGGCTCTGACTAGAAGGCGCGAGTGAAGAAGAAATTCCCCTCTTCACTTGAACCTATATTGAAGGCATTAATGATTTCCTAAACAAACTAAACTCTCCTCTTGGGGTGGGGGAGTGCCTCAATCTAAAGACAAGTTCCTCCACTTCCAAAGTCTATATTATTCCTTCACCATAGCATTGGATATTGGACCTTCTGTGACCCACCCAAATGGACCCCCCTGTTTTAGCTATGTATAATCCACAAAAATTGCCTAGCCCTTTTGACGTGAACCCTGGCGCAGCAAAAGCCCCGCACTTTGTGCGGCACACAACGAACCTGTGCCGTTGGGGGTCACAACCACCAGTTTACATCCTTATTTCTGTGGAAATGTATCAATGGAGAGGGTTTTGCATGTAGTCCGGAGGAAGTGACCTTCAAGGAATTCATGTAGACTTAATGTGGGGGATATATATAGATAGATATTTTCCACTTTTTCTAAAAAAAAGAAGAAGCCCCCCCCATCAACCTCAAAAATATAGCTCTATCTTAACTTGGACGACCCTTTTAGAAAATTCACAGCATAACATAAGCTTTCTAATACATTCCTGGAGGACGGAATACACCGGTTGGCTCCATTTTGCTCGGCATGGCTTTTCCATCCATCGAGTGGCTGCTGTCCACATGGCACAGTTCTGCACAACCTCATTGGATGCCTCACACCTGGGCAGCTTTCTGGTGGGATCCACCGCGACCATCGTCTCATCGAGGCTGGTGGTGCATCCACTGAAGAATTTAGGCTACATTCTATGTCATGAAAGAGGACGCGGAGACTAGTCCAAGACAGAGGGAGATGGATGCATTGGAGATGAATACATATGGTTCATTCACAGGTATCAGCTTGGCAATCAAAATTCACAATGGGACAGAGAACAATCACCAAAAATGCCAGGCAAACAATGGAATTGTTTGCAGCTTGCTGAGATGGTGGATGAGTTGAACGCCTACTTTTTTCTTTTGGTCCGGATGATCTCAGTTGCATATTTACAATCCTCTCCAATGCCTTATCTTCCACCCATCAGGGATGATGTCTCATGCTTCCAGAACAACTTTCTTTCTTTCTTTCTCTCTCTCTTTTTTAATAAAAGGGAGGTGGGTTTTTTTTTTCTTTTAAAACAAAACACAGAGACAGACACAACCACCCCATACCACCAAAATTAATTATGACCTTTTTGTTGTTGATCTTGTTTTGCTTCCAGAAGGAGCTTTTTCTCTCCCCCGCCCCTTTGGGGAGGGGAAGGAAGACGGCTTATGCGTTCATGTCGCCAGGTTCTCCGCATTTATGCTCGACATTCGGATCTGTGAGCTGCTCTTGCTCAGAATGGACAACTGCGTCCCCCCGTTCACACCGCTGCTTGCTAGGGAGGGGTGGCGATGCTTGAAATCCACAGCAAAGTACCGGTTGACTTTCCAGCTCCTCCATTTCCTCTTTATTTCTGATTGCACCTTTAGGGAGAAACTTTAAAAGGTCATTTTTTAATGTACTTAGCCGCTTGGGAACATGCTGGCAGAAGTTTCTATATTTTTAATTTTCTTACAACAAAACGCAGAAGCAGTAAGAATGCAAAAAGAGCTCTGCGGCTGGATCAGGCCAAAGGCCCATCTAGTCCAGCACCATGCTCACAGTGGGCAACCATATTTTCTTAAAAATTACTTTTTATCATCCTTGATTTATTACTTGCCTTCTAAACCACCATCTCAAGGCAATTTACACGTAACATAATTCAACACAGTTAAAGACACAAAACCAGCACATTCGTGAATAGCAAGTCTTGAACTTTAACAAGTAGACATTCATGGTAAAGCCTCATTTAGTCTCTTGGCACATGCATGTCTTCAATCGTTTCTGGAAAGTGCAGATGTCTTACCTTGAAAGGAACATTATTCTGCAGAACTGGGGCAGCCACATGAAAGGCCCTGCTCAGAGTTACTGCGGAATGAGCTTCTGAGATCTTTAGACCAGGCATGGCCAAAGATGACCCGCCAGATGTTTTGAGACTACAATTCCCATCATCCCTGACCACTGGTCCTGTTAACTAGGGATGATGGGAGTTGTAGTCCCAAAACATCTGGAGGGCCGAGTTTGCCTATGCCTGCTTTAGACCTTACAAGAAAAGCTCTCCTGCAGGCCACAGTGGTCTACTGAACGGATAAGGGGAAAAGACAGTCTCCCGGGTGTTTACAAGCAGGATCTGAGTGCAACTGTGCTCTCTCCACTTCGATTCCAAGACACCTACTGCCTCAAACAAAAGCACCAGAAGGTGCTAAGCAATGGTCAGGACCCCAAGAGTCCCATGCAACTTGCTACACACACTGGGGGCTTTGGGCGACCTCTCATTTATTGCTTCGTACATTGCAATGGACGATGCCTCTCCAGAGGGTCACCCAAGCTTGTTGTGTGCAGAGAGAAGAGAGGTCACAGCCCACCGGGGGTAGATTAGGCAGTGAATGGCTGTAGAGACCCAGAATGGAAGGGGAAGATGCAAGCAGGAACCAGGCTATGCATCTAGGGGAGGAAGGAGGGAAAAGTTTGTGGACATCTGTCATGGATGCTTCAGTCAAGATTCTTTCATTGCCTAGATGACGCTCAGGAACCTTTCCAACTCTACAATTCTATGAAAAGTCTTACCTCCCCATTCAAGAAGCAGTAGAGTACAGCAACCACGAAGCCCTGTGGGGAAGAGGAGAGGAACAGGCACCTGTTCAGATTGTGGGATGTGATACATAAGTAGCAGTCAAGTACAACATTCCTTGTTTTCCTAGGGGATGTTTGGACCAGCCAGTCAAAAACTTCCTGTTTCCCAGGGGCAGAGCAAGGGAGCGGGGGGGGGCCACCCCGGGTTCCGCCCTGGGGAGGGGTGACACTCTCAGTGCCCCACCCCCGCAATCGGCAACACAAGCCGAGCCGGGAGCCCAAACCTTGCTCTGTGCGTGACTGAGGCTGGCTTGCTTTAGCGGTCGCTCTCTCAGCCAGCCGGCGCCCCGCCCGCTTTCCCCTGGGGGGGTGTGTGTGACAGTGGAAAGCAGGTGGGGCGCCGGCTGGATGAGAGAGCGACCGATAAAGCAAGCCAGCCGCCGTTGCCCACAGACCAAGGTTTTAGGCTCGTGTTGCGTCGCCCAATCGCGGGGGTGGGGCCGGCCCCCTCTCTCAGCCAGCTGGCGCCCCGCCCGGTTTCCCCTGGGGGGGTGACACTCTCGGGGCCGGCCCCACCCCCGCGATCGGGGACGCAAGCCGAGCCGGGAGCCTAAAATGAGCGCCGGCTCGTGGGGCTGCCCCGTCCGTGCTACTTTAAAGCAGCACGGACGGGCAGCTCCAGGAGCCAGCGCTCGCTCGGTGGGTCGCTGCGGGAGCTGAAGCGCCGGGCGGGATGCACTGCGCATGCCCGGGATTTCCGGGCACGCACAGTCCATCCTGACGCATGCGTCGTGATGTCACGACGCATGTGTCAGGATGCCCTGCCCCTAGGGGGTGCCTCCGCGAACGCCGCCCCAGGTGCCCAAGAGGCTTCCTACGCCTCTGCTGTTTCGTCCTGGGCTTGGACATACTTCCTCTTTCATGTCACCAGAGGTGGGCATGACCTTACTTACCTGTGCAGGTAACAAAAGCATAAGGCATGTAGCCCTCCTCCCTTCTTCTCCATTTCCCTTTCGTCGTGTGAGCTGCAGGGACTGCCAGTCTGCAGTCACTGGAACTAACACCCCACATGTATATATATCTGTAACTAAGTCTGCATTCAGGGATCCAACTGTGAACTGATGATGTGAGTAAACTACTTTTATATATCTTAAATCAGATTGTGGCGTGTTTATTCTTTTAAGAGGGAAATAAGGGGTCTTACCAGGAATCTATATTGAGAAGCTCAAACAAGCTTGCAACCAGCTACCCGCTGTGTGTTTAAAGGGGAATGTTAAAACTCTGGTAAGTTATAGAACTTGCTAGCGCAAGTTAGCAAGGATATTGATTATCCTCTCCTGCCTTCCTGAACACAGATACATACCCGCCAACATTTCTCTAATGAAAATAGGGACATCCTTTTCCATAATAATAATGATTTTATTATTTATACCCCACCCATTTGAATGGGTTACTCCAGCCACACTGGGCGACTTCCAACTTCCAACAATTATATAAAAACATAATAAAAAAATTAAACATTTTTTTTTTAAAAAAAATACTTCCCTATACAGAGCTGCCTTCAGATGTCTTCTAAAGGTTGTATAGTTACTTATCTCCAACCTGCCGAAAGACACTAGGAATTGAATCTGGGACCTTCTGCATGCAAAGCAGACACACTGTGGTCTAAACCACCGAGCCTCTTGGGCTTGCCGACTGTAAGGTTGACAGTTCGAATCCGCACTATGGGGTTAGATCTTGTTGCTTTGTCCCACCTCCTGCCAACCTAGCAGTTCCAAAGCATATCAGTGCAAGTAGATAAATAGATGCCGTTGCGTCGGGAAGGTAAATTGTGTTTCCGTGCACTCTGGCTTCCATCAGGGTGGTCTGTGCCCCAGAAGCGATTTAGTCATGCTGGCCACATGACCCGGAAAAGCTGTCTGTGGACAAACGCCGGCTCCCTCGGCCTGAAAGTGGAGATGAGCACTGCACCCCATAGTCAAATGTGACTGGGCTTAACTGCCATGGGGTCCTTTACATTTACCCTAACCCTACGGACATACTACCCTGAACACAGCCGATCTCGTCTGATCTCGGAAGCTAAGCAGGGTCAGACCTGGTTAGTACTTGGATGGGAGACTGCATTGGAATACCGGGTGCTGTAGGCTTTTGCCTCCTTTTTCTCCTGCCAACCTAGCAGTTCGAAAGCACGTCAAAGTGCAAGTAGATAAATAGGTACCACTCCGGCGGGAAGGTAAACGGCGTTTCCGTGCGATGCTCTGGTTCACCAGAAGCGGCTTAGTCATGCTGGCCACATGACCCGGAAGCTGTCCGTGGACAAACGCTGTCTCCCTCGGCCTATAGAGCAAGATGAGCGCCACAATCTCAGAGTCATTCGCGACTGGACCTAATGGTCAGGGGTCCCTTTGCCTTTACCTTTACCACTGAGTTATGTCCTTCCCCTCTCCTTATCTGGGGTGGATGAACAGGCAGGCAGGCAGACACAGGCTATTTTGATGCATACTCACCTGGAAAGATCCCAGTCCCAGTTCGAAGACCAGCCTCTCCCTCTTGCTGACGTTCTCTGGATAGAAGGCAAACACTGTGTAATGAATCCCAAACAGTGGAATAAGTAGCAAGGTGGACCGAGCCAGTCTCCTGTTGAGATAAAGAGAAAGTGCACTTCGTGAAACGATGCGAGCGCTCCATTTGTTTGCTTCTGTTCCCGTTTGGCAAGGAAGCGAAAAGCCCAATGAGGACTGAGAGACCTCACATTTAGCATCAACATTTGATCCCACTGCTCTTTACTAGATAGGCACAAAGAAACACAGAAAACATGGGTCACCAATCTTTTGGGGCCCATTGGAACATCTGGAACTTTGAGCAACTTCCACGGGTGCCACCTTGCTCTGGTTCACCCGCTTCTTCTGGATCAGCCTGCACACCCCACAAGAGACAGAAAGACGGGAGGCTAACACACAGAAACTTCACTTTTTCAATCTGTGCCTTGGACAGAGCCATAGAGCTGAAAGAGGAAGTGGGAAAGGGTCCGTTTTCCAACTTCCTGTTTCATCTCGATGTAGGGAGGAAAGGGTAACCTGAGCCCCCCGTGACCAAGAGGGCAGTGAGAGGAAAAGCTTTGGAGAAGATCTCAGCAGTGCAACCGCATCCACTGGCGACCCCTGCTATAAAACAAATGAAACTAGTTTCTGCAGAGTCCCTTTAGGGCAGCCCTCACCCAGTGCTCTCCAGATGTTCTGGGCTACAACTCCCATCAGCCCCAGCCAGCATGGCTTCAACTTAGGGAAGGCTCTCTGAAGGTTGTAGGACTACAACTCCCATCATCCTTGACCCTTGATCATACTGGATGGGGCTGGTGGGAGTTGTAGTCCAAAACACTAGGGTAGGGAAGACTGCTCTATGCCAATATTGTTTGATCTGAATAGCAGTGTCTCTCCAGGGTCTTCCTCAGCCCTGATCCTTCAGATCCTTTTAACAGGAGATGCATGGGACAGGACCTGCAACATTCTGCATTCAAAGCTTAGGATCTACTACTGAGTTATGGATTTTCCTCAAGGACTGTGTATTTCTGTACGCAACTGCTAATGATTCTGTCCTGAAATTTTGCCCATGTTGTTCTTGAGACAGAGTTGCAATAAGTGCATGAAATGCTTTTGAAAACCCAGCTGTTCTCCTGGGGAATATTCATTCTCATTGACATCCTCGTTTGTATTCTATTTCCTCGGTAGTGTGGAGAAAGCGAAATGATTCAGCACAGGAAAACAAGCCACGGAACAATACAACTGTGATGGCCTGGGATTCAGACTCAGATGCTGAACCTGAGGGATCCCAGCCTGCACAGGATTCCCCGCCTCCAGAACCAGCAGAGCCGGGGCTGGGGCCTGAGTCTGAAGGGGCCTCACCTGTGCTGGATCCTCAGGTGCAGGCATCTGCTGAGTCTGCTCTGGCTCCTGCTGGGATGGAGGACCCATTGCCTGCAGGTGCTCCACTCTCAGCCCCGTCAGGGGAAGCTGAGGTTGCCTCTGGGTCCAGTAACCCTCCAGCCTCTCCTGAGCTGCAGAGGCTCAGGGCAGAGAGGCGAAGGGAACTGAGTTCCCGCAGGAGGAGTGCTCGCCTCCAAGCCAGGAGAGGTGAGTCCCCAGAGGATCGGGGCTGCCCTATGCCTCGGGGCAGATAAAAGCCGGCCAGCCTCAGCCCCAAGTTGCAGGAGCAACATTGTTGGTGACCAGTTCCTGCCTGAAACCTGTCCTGCTTTTCCTGCCTGAGCTCCTGACCCGCCCTGGTTCTCTGCTTGCCTACCTGTTCCTGACTTTGCCTGACTCCCTGCCCTGCACCCAGCTTCAGTGACTACAGACTGCCTTTACGTTGCACCTCTGACCACGGACCGGACTTGGACCTTGCCTTTCGGGTAACCCACGGGACCAGCACAACAACCCAAAGATAAGCGGCGCTCCTAACTGCACTTCAGAGCAGATTTCTCATGAACCAGGAATGCAGACAGATCCAGTAAACCATCAATGACGCTTGGGTGCAATTGACCGGGAGATCTCCCTTGTTCAATCTCCTCAAGTGACAGCAGAGCAGGGATGGGGGAACCTCAGGGGCCTGAGGGGTGAATGTGGCTCCTTGGGCACTTGTATCTGGCCCTTGGGAGTCTCACCAGCAACCCTTCTCCACATCCGCCTCGAGTGCCTTAAAGCATTGTTCTTGATAAAAGGACAACTGAGGTTTATACTGAAGTGTATTGAGCAGTTAGGAAATACGCTGTAGAAATATGTAGCATTACAAGAGATGTAGCATTAAAGTCTTTTCAGGGTAGGGACAGACAGCTGTGGCAGAAGCACAAAATTACTTCTGGAAAATTAGCAGAAAGCTCAAAATATGCTTGCATGAGTGGCACAGCCGGCTTTAAAAACAAAAGAAAATGAAGTTGCAAGCTCAAGTCAGGCAAACAGACACTATCCCTCCAATGCACCCATTTAAATGCACTACAGATACATTTCGATTGCAATTCCTAAACCTCACGACGCTAGGTGATTTCTAGTCGACGTAACAAGAGAGTGAACCATAAGCAGATGGAGATTCATGTGCTATCTTGTTCATATTAATTTCTCCTGCTGAAGAGGCAAGCCACAGAGTGGCTTTTCTCTTCAGCAGCAAGATCAACCAGGGAGAAAATCAGCAAGTGGCAGCAGATGGAGAGGTGGCACTGGTGCTTAGCAGACTTCCTGGCACAGGTGGGTTGCTGCTGTGCACCAAGAGGTACAGTAGGAGAGGCAAGGTGGTGAGGAGGTTGGTGCTGGGCAAAAGCTGTGGCTCTACTGTCCTCCTTCTCTTCCTCAAGCCCAGAGGAGCAAGTGCAGCACCTGAGTGGCAGCACGAGGCCCTCCTCAGGAGGAGGAAACAAGACCCCAAAGTTTCATCAAGGCTCCATTGATGTTCCAGGAAAGTGTCAAGGCAACAGCAACTGAGAGCCAGTGTGGTGTAGTGGTTAAGAACGGTGGACTCGTAATCTGGGGAACCGGGTTCACGTCCCCGCTCCTCCACATGCAGCTGCTGGGTGACCTTGGGCTAGTCACACTTCTCTGAAGTCTCTCAGCCCCACTCACCTCACAGAGTGTTTGTTGTGGAGGAGGAAGGGAAAGGAGAATGTGAGCCGCTTTGAGACTCCTTAGCGTTGTGATAAAGCGGGATATCAAATCTAAACTCTTCTTTTTCTTCTTCTTCTTATAAAACTTCTCCTGCTTCCTGGATGCTGCTGTCGGAAGAACTTCTGTTGACTATGTCCTAGATCTGTATTCAGGTTCTGACTCCATGGCTGGACAGCGATCTTTCTGGCTCAGTAAAGCTTCAGCACTGCCCTGCTGGACAGCTCCCCAGCTTTGAGGAATCTGCATTCACATGACTCAGTGTTGTCCTTGTTTTTTTAAATAACATTTTTTTCCATTTTTTACATTATACGTTTTAACAGCAAAAATTAAGTCTAAACAAATCCAACCTACTTTATTTATGACTCCCCTCAGCTCTCTTAGAGGGCAGATATAGTAAAATACCGATCGATCAAAGATTATGCCCCTGTGATTGTAATGAGATTGAATCCACTGGGCACGTTCTCTTATACTGTCCACTGTATCGTGACTCAAGGAAAGAACTGACTGAACCGCTGTTGGGGAAACTGCCAGGCCGCTCTGAGGAAGGTGTTAATAGGTGGTAAAGATCTATTAATGTAAAATTTTAAAATCTTAAGTTTTAAATTTTAATTTTAAATGTAAGTATCAGTTCTATGAGATGGGTTCTAATTTTGTAATATAACTCAATCTCCAATACTATATCTGGTTATGGATTGTCATTATCTGTTCTCTGGTCTTTGGCCGTAATAAAGATATTTGTATGACTCCCCTCCCCCTCTCTGTGGTTCATTATTCCTTATTCCATATTCCTACTGCATAATTAGTTCAAACTTATTTGCAAATTTACCTTTTATAATCCCTTTAATTTTTTTCTTACCACTCGTGTTTATGTCAATCCTGCTAACATTTTAAACTGTTTACAGTTTGTTGTTTTTGTGTGTTTTCTTTTGCTGCTCTTTTTCATTCGATAATTTGTGATAATTTGTGGAACCTCTACTCATGTATGGAATCCATTCTGGAGGTCCGTTCGTGAGTCGATCTGGGTCGCTGGGAGAAGCGCCGTTCTGCACATGCACATTCAGTGGCAGCACCGTTCTGTGTATGTGCAAATGCCGCTTCTGCACATGCACGAATCGTGGCAAACCCGGTATTTACTTCCGGTTTTGCCGCGGTCGCGAGTCGGATTGTTCACAAGTAGGGGCAGTGGTAAATAGAGGTTCTACTGTATAAGGAAAGGAAGGGCAGTAATGTTCTAAATAATGAAATAAACTCCTATGTTAAACTAGGAAAATCCCTAAGCTTTCTGCTGAAACTGGAGTATAGGCATTTTTGTCACACCATTCTTTTCTCTCCCCAACCTCTGTTCATTTACACCCCCTCCTCCAGCTCTATATTAAGGCTGCCATGCATGCAAAATACTGCAAAAGCAATCTGAATGTGCTTGATTGCACCAAGGTCCTTCTTTTGTGTAACGATTTAGCAAGACAAGCATGTGCTCCTGAACGATAGTAAGAATCCCAACGACCCAAATCTTATAGAGCCATAGAATTATAGAGTTGGAAGGGGCCCCCAAGGGTCGTCTAGTTCACTCCCTCCACTGCAGGAATGACCACTAAAAAAAAACAAAACCCCAACAGATGGGGATTCAACCTCTAATGATTTCAGTTTCCTCTTGGCAGTGTTCTATCAATGCACACAACCTCATATGTGTGTTGGCAAAACACCACACCAACAAACGTGGGATGCAATCATGTGCTATAATCACTTCAATACAGTCGTACCTTGGAAGTCAGACAGAATCCGTTTCCGGAAGTCCGTTCGACTTCCAAAATGTTCGGAAACCAAAGCACGGCTTCTGATTGGCTGCAGGAAGCTCCCAGTGCCGGATTTACATATAAGCTAAACAAGCCATAGCTTAGGGCCCCAAAAATTTTTTAAAGGAAAAAAACACCTGGATGTACATTTCCAAAATATAAGATAAAAATAACAAATAAAATTAAACCTACATACAGCAACAGTGTTTTTTGTTGTGTAGGCTCCTATAATGTAAGTAACGGTCTCTGCCTGCTAGCCTGCTCCCTAAAATATCACTGGCTTGCTCCTTTCTATATATAGGGTGCCTACATTCTGCATGGACTGGTTGCATTGCAAGATGGGCAAATGGCTTTATATACCAATTAGGTCCATAAATTACCATCTAGCATATATTCAACACAAAAACAGTGACAATTTGTTGTTGACAAAGGACAGCTGGACATATAAAGGGCCTCATTACCTTCAGTAGCTTAGGGCCTCTTCAAACCTAAATCCGGCCCTGGAAGCTCCTGCAGCCAATTAGAAATCGGGAAGTCGCGTTGGGACGTTCGGGTTCCAAAGAACGTTCGCAAACCAGAAAACTCACTTCTGGGTTTCCTGCGTTCGCGAGCCGAAACGTCTGAGTACCAAAGCGTTTGGGATCCAAGGTACGACTGTATAGGTTTTTGTGTGCGCACTTTATTCCTGGATATATGGATGTTGATGATGCACCAAAGGAACTGAAAGTTGTGATAAGCTGAGCAGGTGCTTCCCTCTGTGCCGAATTTGGAAATTCAAGAAACGGTGAGTTCCGAGGTTGCGCCCATTGCTAGTCTGAACACAAGCAGACCCTCTGAAACAAATGCATGTGACTAACTAATTTCAATGGACTTTCTCTGAGTAGAACTTGGTTGGAGCCAAGCCATGGTGTTTACTATTTTGTAAAAAAAACCACACTTCTAAGAATGTGTGTTCTCACAGCAGCCAACCAGATGCCTGTGGGAAACCTGCAAGCAGGATTCAATCACAAGAATAACTATTTCCTGCTGCAGTTTCCAGCAGCTGTGAAGGCGGATAATAGCCATCATGGCTAGTAGCCATCAGTAGCCCGCTCCTCCTCCAGGAATTGGTCTAATCCTCTTTTAAAGCCATCCAGGTTGGTTGCCATCGCTGCCTCCAGTGGGAGGGAGTTCCATAGTTTAATTATGCACTGCATGAATAAATGCTTTCTTTTTATTAGAATCATAGAATCATAGAATCCTAGAGTTGGAAGAGACCACAAGGGCCATCCAGTCCAACCCCCTGCCAAGCAGGAAACACCATCAGAGCATTCCTGACAGGTGGCTGTCAAGCCTCTGCTTAAAGACCTCCAAAGAAGGAGACTCCACCACACTCCTTGGCAGCAAATTCCACTGTCGAACAGCTCTTACTGTCAGGAAGTTCTTCCTAATGTTTAGGTGGAATCTTCTTTCTTGTAGTTTAAATCCATTGCTCCGTGTCCTCTTCTCAGGAGCAGCAGAAAACAACTTTTCTCCCTCCTCTATATGACATCCTTTTATATATTTGAACATGGCTATCATATCACCCCTTAACCTTCTCTTCTCCAGGCTAAACATACCCAGCTCCCTAAGCCGTTCCTCATAAGGCATCGTTTCCAGGCCTTTGACCATTTTGGTTGCCCTCCTCTGGACACGTTCCAGCTTGTCAGTATCCTTCTTGAACTGTGGTGCCCAGAACTGGACACAGTATTCCAGGTGAGGTCTGACCAGAGCGGAATACAGTGGGACTATTACTTCCCTTGATCTAGATGCTATACTCCTATTGATGCAGCCCAGCATTGCATTGGCTTTTTTAGCTGCTGCATCACACTGTTGACTCATGTCAAGTTTGTGGTCTACCAAGACTCCTAGATCCTTTTCACGTGTACTGCTCTCAAGCCAGGTGTCACCCACCCTGTATTTGTGTCTTTCATTTTTTTTTATTCATCCTGAATCTTCCAGCATTCAACTTCATTGGATGTCCACGAGTTCTATTGTTAAGCGAGGGGGAGAAAATGTTTTCTGTGTCCACTTCCTCCCTGCTGGGCCATGGAGAAATGGCACTACTTGAAAGAAGAAACAAGGGAGTAGAAACCCGAAGGGCAAAACCAGAAGCACACGCTAGTTCGACTTCAGGAAGAAGAGTAGATCATTTCGAAATCCAAAATCTGCAGAGAAATTTGTAGGGAAACACCCTAGGCAACCATTCTCCCAAGCAAGCTTGTCATATGAGTTCTCCAGCCAAGCAGCGAGGGGGAATTTCTAAACTCTGCTTCTTGCCACATGGGAGCAGGATATAAGCAAGCCCGTTCAGACAACCAAGCTACAATGACCAGCTTGTTGAGTGGTTATATGCAACAGTGGAGATAGCTGAATGCTCCCCGCCCCAAGCAATACACCTTCACCACTCACCCTTTCAATGAACGGCAAGGACAGTAGCAATGGAGAGGAAGGTTATATTCCTGTACTTTTTCCTTCTCTCTCTCCTTCATCCTGATGAGGGCTGTGCCTGCGTCAGAATTTGCCCTCTGGTTCTTTGAAAGTGCCCCCCCCCGTACAAGAGGCCTCATTTTCTCTCTATCTCTTATTTTCAGAGTACTTCTGAGTGTCTGTGAATGTGGGGTTTTGAGCCTACTGTATCATTTCTCCAGGACCTTGCAGCCTCCCTGGGTGCCCACACATTTCTCGACCTGAGAAATGTCCCACTGAAGGAGCTGCCTTATGACGTCTTTCCCGGGGCTTTCGGCTGAAGTGTGGACACCCTGGAGGGCTGCAGAGAGCAGAAAGTGGGTGAGATGGTTTGTAGAATGAAATAAAAGAAACTCACAAACACCCCTCGGCTGCGAAGGAGAGAGCTATTGATGGCTACTTGCCATGATGGCTGTGATCTGCCTCCACAGTTGGAGGCAGCAACAGTGGCGGATGAAGCCGCTGGGGCACGCGGAGCGGCAAGCATGACGTGCACCCGGGGGTGGTGCGATCTGCCCAGGAGGGCGGGGTGATCTGCCCACAGAGGCGGGGTGGATCCACCCATGGGCATGTGCCGATCCTCCCGGGGGTGCCATTGGTGGCACCTGATCCTCACGGGGGTGCCAGCGCCACCCTCTGCGTAAATACGCTCAGCGTGCAGCGCTGGCCGACGCGAAGGCAAGCGCTGCCTGCCAGGAGCTGCCAGTGGGTGGCGCTCACATCCCCGGCAGCCAGCGCCGCACGCCAGGCATATTTGCGCAATCAGTGGGCGGATTTTCACGACGGTGTTGCTGCCAATCGTGAAAATCCTCCTGCCGGGGGTGCAAGCACCGCCACGCCGATCCGCCCAGGGGGGATTTTGTCACCCCCCCAGGCATGACACCCAGGGCGGCCCACACCCCCTGCACCCCCCTTGCGATGCCCCTGGGCAGCAATGCTTCTGAATAGCAATAGTTGGAAACCCCCAGGAAGGGATAGTGCTCCTGTGCCTGAATGCTGCTTATGAGTTTCCTACAGGCATTTGGTTGGCCACCATGAGAGCAGGATGCTGGACTAGATAATAATAATAATAATAATAATAATAATAATAATAATAATAATAATAAAAAATAATAATAAAATAAATAAATAAATAATAATAATAATAATAATAATAATAATAATTATTATTATTATTTATTATTTGTACCCCGCCCATCTGGCCGGGTCTCCCCAGCCACTCTGGGCGGCTTCCAACAAATATCAAAATACATTAAAATATCACAGATTAAAAACTTCCCTAAACAGGGCTGCCTTCAGGTATTTTCTGAATGTCACATAGTTGTATATCTCTTTGACCTCTGCTGGGAGGGTGTTCCACAGGGTGGGCGCCACTACCGAGAAGGCCCTCTGTCTGGTTCCCTGTAACCTCACTTCTCGCAATGAGGGAACTGCCAGAAGGCCCTCGGCGCTGGATCTCAGTGTCCGGGCTGAACGATGGGGGTGGAGAGGCTCCTTCAGGTATACTGGGCCAAGGCTGTTTAGGGCTTTAAAGGTCAGCACCAACACTTTGAATTGTGCTCGGAAACGTGCTGGGAGCCAATGTAGATCTCTCAGGACCGGTGTTATGTGGTCCCCAGGGGCCACTCCCAGTCACCAGTCTAGCTGCCGCATTCTGGATTAATTGCAGTTTCCGGGTCACCTTCAAAGGTAGATGGGCCATGGTTCTGATTTTACGGGGTGAGGTGTCTGTGGGCAGTGTATGGGTGTGTTTTTTCTCTTTGTTAAACATTTACCTGGCACTCTGAAGCCTCATTAGCTGGCTGCACTTCCTGATAGGGAACCAAAGCCAGGAGAGGAGTTCTCTATTTTAGAGTAGGGTACAAATTCCATAAGAACTTTAAGAAGAGCCTGTTGGGTCAGGCCAATGGCCCCTCCAGTCCAGCATCCTGTTCTCACTGTTGCCAGCCAGATTCCTGTGGAAAACCCACCAGCAGGATACAAGCACGAGAGCAACTCTCCCCTCCTGTGGCTTCCAGCAACTGGTATTCAGAAGCATCAAAAGGGTAAAAGGTAAAGGTAAAGGACTCCTGGATGGTTACGTCCAGTCAAAGGTGACTCTGGGGTTGCGGCGCTCATCTCGCTTTCAGGCCAAGGGAGCCGGCGTTTGTCCACATACAGCTTTCCGGGTCATGTGGCCAGCAGGACTAAGCCGCTTCTGGTGCAAGGGGACACCGTGATGGAAACCAGAGCGCACGGAAACGTTGTTTACCTTCCTGCCGGAGTGGTACCTATTTATCTACTTGCACTGGCGTGCTTTCAAACTGCTAGGTTGGCAGGAGCTGGGACAGAGCAACGGGAGCTCACTCTGTTGCAGGGATTTGAACCATCAACCTTCTGATCAGCAAGCGCAAGCGGCTCAGTGGTTTAGACCACAGCACCACCCATGTCCCAGAAGCATCACTGCCGTCATGACTAGTAGCCATTGATAGCCTTTTCCTCCATGAAATTCTCTAATCCTTTTTCAATGGTTGGCCCTCACTGCCTCATGTGGCAGTGAGTTCCACAGTTTAACTATGTACTGTGTGGATGAATATTTTCCTTTTGTCTGTCTGAATCTACAGCCTGCATATTTTGGGTTGGGTTTTTTTTTGGGGGGGGGGTTGTTGCTTTTGCCCCAATGGAACAGCACCATTCAGACATGGACGTTCCTCTCACTGGGATGCTATCAGCAAAAAGCACACAGAAAAAAAACAGACAAAGCTGGCATGCAGCGGACGAGAAACACAGACGCTAGCCTCAGCGGCGGCTACAGCTATGACCACGTCTTAGCAAACATGCATCAAAAACACACACACAGAGAGATATTGCCACAGGATCGCGTACAACTTACAAGGTAATGGTGGACAGTTCTGACATCCTGCAAGCGTGTTGATTAGCCCTGCTGGATTTACAGTAGCATTTCTGAACGCAGCTGCTGAATGTGACAAGATCAGCAAACAAAGAAAATAAAGAATAAAAAAAGGAAAATAGATTTCTCTCTCTTTTCTTTTCAGCTTATCACAACAAGGCCAAGAGGCATGTCAAACCCCAGAACACATTTGGATAGGTTGAGATGTCAAAAAAAAAGGAAGAAGCGTCATGGCAGGCACATGGAAATGGGAGGAGCTTTTTTGTTTTTTTGCAAGGATACTAGATTGATGCAGGAGGACAGACGCTTTTTGGCATTCAGCCACAGAACCAGCAGAAACTTGCAAAGAAGCAGATGGTGCAGCCAATCGATAAATGATGGCGAGTTAACTGAACAAAACACATCTTAGATGCAGCTTGTGATTTTGATGGGTTCAGCTACAAAGCTAGCAAAAGGAGTCCCCTTGCAAACTGAAAATATACTTTTAAGGAGATCTGCTCAGCCATTTAGATTTTCAGAATATTCACGTAGCAGATTCAAGCAACAGAGGCGCAGAGGAACAATGAACGCAAATGGTTAAAATATTCGTGGCAGAAAATCTGTTTGAGGTTTTGCCTAAGGGAGCCATTTTAGATTTTGTTGGAAGCTCTCGTCAAGATTTAAAGGCCTGCTGTTGATTATGTGGAACTAAGAAAACACATTAGATGAAAGAGATCATTTGGAAGTCCGAGGCAGGTTCCACAGAAGAGGCACGGACACGTCAGCTGCTAACAATTTGATTGCTATTTTTTCCTGTCATTCTCAGTGCTGAAGGGCGGAATGATGGGGGTGGAGACGCTCCTTCAGGTATACAGGACCGAGGCCGTTTAGGACTTTAAAGGTCAGCACCAACACTTTGAATTGTGCTCGGAAACGTACTGGGAGCCAATGTAGGTCTTTCAGGACCGGTGTTATGTGGTCTCGGAGGCCGCTCCCAGTCACCAGTCTGGCTGCCACATTCTGGATTAGTTGTAGTTTCCGGGTCACCTTCAAAGGTAGCCCCACATAGAGCGCATTGCAGTAGTCCAAGCGGGAGATAACCAGAGCATGCACCACTTTTAAGGCTCGCTGGGTTCTGGGAGTTGGTGGGTCTGGAATGCTTTCTAATGACAATACATCAGCCAGCTGCTGCTCCGGCTCTTCCTCCTCCTCCTCCTCCTCCTGCTCCTCCACCTCCTCCTCCTCCTCCTCCTCCTCCTCCTCCTCCTCCTCCTCCTCCTCCTCTACCATTATTTCCCAACTTTCACCCTCATTTTCCTCTGAGTTGTGACCTCCCTCAAACCCCTGTTGTAATTCTGAACTGTCTTCTTCTTCTTCTTCTTCTTCTTCTTCTTCTTCTTCTTCTTCTTCTTCTTCTCTGGAAGGGTCAGGCTGGGGAGGCGGTCTCCACCATTCCTCCTCTGCCCAGTCCCTGACAGGAACCCTTACGATCCCAAGTATAAACGGGGGACTTGCGGAGCTGTGTGAGTGATTTTGGCATGTTGGCAGCCTCACACGCCTGCCAAGATTGGCCCGAAAGGCGAATCTTGATAAGCTTCTGGCCCGTGCAGCCAAAAGGGTTCTTATCCCTGCCCTAAACATTGTCACTTCTAAGAGGCATTACAGGACAAAAAGAAGAAGTACAGTATTCTTACAGAAGAAAATACAGAGAACAGAAAATAGAAAGAATAGAAACAATAGTTGTTTATGTATCAATAAGTAGGTCACGACGCAACTGAAAAGTAACAATTCATAGAATCATAGACTTCTAAAGTTGGAAGGGGCCCCAACGGTCATGAAGTCTGTTATGTACTAAGCTTGGATCCTAGAGCAATAGGCAGGTAGGATCTTAAAATGCAACAACCTGATTGGCCTGCAGGAGCAGCCCAATCAGAGCCTAGGAGGAAGCTAATCAGCCTATTAGGTCGGTAGGATACTAGGATGCAACAACTGATTCGCTTGCAGCAGCCGCCCAATCAGGCTCCAGGAGGGAAAAATAATCAACCAATCAGATGTACTCATTGTGTAAATAATGTATATAAAGCCTGAGGTTCGGGGGGGGGGGGGAGAATTCAATCACTGTTCCTATCAGCTGAAATAAAGAGCATGAAATTACTACTCGACTCTGAGTATATTTCAAAGTCCCTGCAATGCATTCAACTAAAGCATAAGGTAAAGGTAAAGGTAAAGGGACCCCTGATCATTAGGTCCAGTTGTGACCGACTCTGGAAGCCGGCGTACAGCTTCCAGGTCATGTGGCCAGCATGACAAGCCGCTTCTGGCGAACCAGAGCAGCGCACGGAAACGCCGTTTACCTTCCCGCCAGAGCGGTACCTATTTATCTACTTGCACTTTGATGTGATTTCAAACTGCTAGGTTGGCAGGATCAGGGACCGAGCAACGGGAGCTCACCCCATTGTGGGGATTCAAACCACCGACCTTCTGATCGGCAAGCCCTAGGCTCTGTGGTTTAGACCACAGTGCCACCCGCGTCCCAAACTAAAGCATAGGTCTTGCAATAAGCCTAGCTGCATACAAAATACCTTTCAATGAAAATGCCTTCTGACTTATTAAGCATTCCTGAAAATGCTTTGATGTACGCTTTGATGAACGCTTTTGATGTACGCTTTGATTGCTCCAGAGAAGCGGACATGGAGCAATGGATTCAAACTACAAGAAAGAAGATTCTACCTAAACATTAGGAAGAACTTCCTGACAGTAAGAGCTGTTCGACAGTGGAATTTGCTGCCAAGGAGTGTGGTGGAGTCTCCTTCTTTGGAGGTCTTTAAACAGAGGCTTGACAGCCACCTGCCAGGAATGCTTTGATGGTGTTCCTGCTTGGCAGAGGGTTGGACTGGATGGCCCTTGTGGTCTCTTCCAACTCGATGATTCTATGATTCTAACAGACCAACAGCTCCATGGTTTAGCAATTTCTAAACGGAAGGGGCAAGGCATGCCCCATGTGCTTTCTGCCCTTAACATAAAATGTAAAACACTTTATTTCATGATTTCTTTAAAAGGATTGTGTTTGTTTGTTCCTAAGAGGCCTCTCATAAGCTGAGGCTCCATGTGGGAGCCTAAACCTGGTGCTACTCAGGAGGAAAAGGAAATGCATTCAAATCTCTCCGGAGATATTCCACTCAGTGTTTGTCGGAGTGTATGTAAATATTATCCTCGCACAGTAAGCCAGTTCCAACACACACTCAAGCACCCCTCTCTATCCTCTGCCCAGAGAAACCTGAGACACTATCAGAATTGAAGGGCATATTCCAGCCAGGCAAAAACACTCAGGGATGCAAAACAGGGCCTGTGTGTGTGTGTGTGTGTGTGTGTGTGGCATGGGAAGACACACCCATCTCTCAGGTTCCCTATCCTGGTTTGGACTTTAAATCAAAATTTAGAGTAGGGTTGCCATATGTCTGGGAATTCCCGGACATGTCTTCTTTTGGGGGTCCCAGTGCCGGATTTACGTATAAGCTAAACAAGCTATAGCTTAGAGGCCCCACTCTCTTGGGGCCCCCCAAAAAAATTAAAGGGGAAAAAACCTGGATGTACATTTCCAAAATATAAGATACAAAACAAATAAAATAAAATATTCAACACAAAAAAAACAGTGACAATTTGTTGTTGAGAAAAGGACAGCTGGACATATAAAGGGCCCCATTACCTTCAGTAGCTGAAGGCCTCATCAAACCTAAATCCGGTCCTGAGGGGTCCCTACATGCCCATCTTTTGGTGGGGAGGATTTTACATTATAAAGCAAATGTCCATGATTTTGGATTTTTAAAAAAGAGAGTGCGTGGTCAGCTCTGGTTTTGGCGCAGGATCCCCGGACTCGGGTGTGGGTGGCTGTGGCGATCACACAGGGTCCCCGGGCGTTTCACCATCTATTGATCCCTGTGCCACCACGCTCTTTCTCCGCTGCCACCAACCAGGCCCTACCTGGTAAAATACTGAGTCCAGTCAGGGTTAACTTGAAACATGAAACTTGTGTTTATTTAGTGCAGTTTAACAAGTGTGTGGTTTCATAAACGTTCACAGTTAATTACAGTTATTTGCCTGTCTTCTTTGTTCCTAACTGTTCCTGCCTCCACTTATCCTTCTTCACTAACTCAACCGGCCTACAACACCTTGCCCCACTCACACCCACACCGACCAACGAACTCCCGACTGCCAACCAACCCTTACAACTTCCCCAGAGTGGGCTTTTATAGTCCCTCTGACTCCACCTTCCCCCTCCCTCTGGGTTCTGATTGGGTAACCTGTTTAACTATTTCCCTTCCAGCACTCCCATATGCTAGCATTACCTACAGGTACCGTCACAGTGGCTCGGGCTTGACAACAGCGGAGGGGGACTATCGGGCGATTGCCCTCAAAAAGCTCAACAACTTTTTGTGTCCAGTTTTCTACCTCTTGAAATACGGCAACCCAAGCCCAGAGGCACACTGGCAATCAGTGCAACTGCCGCAACAAAGGTGTTGCATCTTTTAACAGCCTGGCCTCTATCGAGATCTGGGGAGCTGTATTCTGCACAGGGATGCGGGTGGCGCTGTGGGTTAAGCCACAGAGCCTAGGGCTTGCCGATCAGAAGGTTGGCGGTTTGAATCCCTGCGACGGGGTGAGCTCCTGCTGCTCGGTCCCTGCTCCTGCCAACCTAGCAGTTTGAAAGCACACCAAAGTGCAAGTAGATAAATAGGTACCGCTGCAGCGGGAAGGTAAACGGCGTTTCCGTGCGCTGCTCTGGTTCGCCAGAAGCGGCTTAGTCATGCTGGCCACATGACCTGGAAGCTGTACGCCGGCTCTCGGCCAATAAAGCGAGATGAGCGCCGCAACCCCAGAGTCGTCCGTGACTGGACCTAATGAATAAAGGACCTTTACCTTTATTCTGCACTAGACGAAGCTTCTGAATTGTCTTCAACAACTGTCCCAATGTGGATATGACAGCAGCCCCTGACTCTATACACACAGCAATGCAACTCAGCCAGCTCCTCCAGAACAACACATCCAGAGCTTTTAGTTCCTGCAATGGCCCAATCTGCCCTTTGTGGAACAGCCATATAAAAGCAAAGTTTGGCGAATGGGGAACCTATTAGGCACTCCAAAAATAGAGACATGGTTAAAAAGATTGGAATAGCAAGGCTTCAATCTTCAAAGTGGGCTGGTTTTTTTTAATCACCTACGTTTGGGGGCTATCAGTCACGGGTAGAATGGATCCTCTCCATGCAGAAAGTATCGGGTTCAGCCTCTGGCATCTCCAGTTAAAAAGTAGCAGTTGATGGAAAAGACCTTTCTCTGGCTGAGCACCTGGAGGGCTGCTGCCAGTCAGAGTTGGCCAAATTGAGTAGTAGCCTGATCTAGTGTAAGGCAGTTTTCTATACTCTTAAGAGAACCGCATGCCTATTTTCTTCAGGGCAGTTTTAGATGCTGAAGAGACAAGCCTCTTTTAACACTGAATGATGGCTTGTCTTTTCAGCAGCAAAGAAAAGCAAAGGACCCTTTGTGTGCACTTCTGTGGCACACACGTCTCTTTCCCTGCTCTACCCGTCTCTGTCCTTTCCCTTGAAAAAGCAGAATAAATTATGCAAGGTAGACACGTGTGAAATGACTTTATTTGCATAATTTATACACATTTTGCCTCTTATTTTTTTTAAGAGTGTTTCTCTGCCCCCATCCCCAGAAAACTTTAGAACACTGGGATCGTTTGATCTAAGTCTTATTCATTTTCCCCCTAGAGGTAAAATTATACCTACCGATGGGATATGCCATGTTTCTCCTCTCTTTCCACCATGAAGCTAGTTGGAGGAATGATGTACACCTGCGTTAGCTAAATATATATGCATGCTTTCAACATGCATGACAAAAGGTGCTATTAAGATGACAAAGGAAAGGAAGGAAAAGGAGGGTGCAAGCCAGAATAAAACCAACATGACAGTCAGGGACTTTGGCTTACTGCACAGCTGTCAAAATTATGACAGGTGGCGATGAGATTTTGTGCATTGAACTAAATCTAATTACAGTATAGTGGTAATAAATGTACGGGTAGCCAGCCTGGTGCTCTCCAGATGTTGTTGGACTCCACCTCCCATCATCCCATGGTTAGGGATGATGGGAGTTGTAGTCCAACAATTTCTGGAAGGACTCTAAGACAAAGGGCAGATCTGCCTCCTGGTGCCAGAAGACTGGAGCATGAAAGTGGCCTACCAATTTTTCTCACAGGCCCATATAAGTTCAGCACAAACACTTGAGCCTGTTGAGCATTTAAAGTTCTCAACCCTAATCTGCGGATTGCCATCTGATTGGATTTTATTCTGATCCTGATTTGATTTTAGGTTGTACCGTATTTTTCGCTCCATAAGATGCACTTTTTTCCTCCTAAAAAGTAAGGGGAAATGTCTGTGCATCTTATGGAGCGAATGTGCGGTCCCTGGAGCTGAACAGCCCAGGGGCAAAAGCAGATCGTGCTTTTTTAAAAAAAGAGAGAGAGAGAAGGGGGTGTTGAAAGGAAGCCCGCTGAGCAGCTGCTCAGCAAACGATTGGGGAGAGAGATAAGGGAGAGAGATTCCAGCCCCGCCCCCTTGCAGAGGGTGGCTGTTTCCCCAGCGACATGTGACTGGCTGATTAGATTATCTGTCTGGAAACTGTAGAAATGGCTCCCTTTCCTGAAGCTGCAGAACTGTGAGTTAAACCCCACAACACAGGGTTTTTTCCCTTTGCAAAGTAAGCTCAACAACTTTGAGCTGATCCTCAATAAATGGGGTTTTTCTCCTTTGCAAAAGAAGCTACAGAAATTTGAGCTGATCCTCAATAAATGGGGGCTTTCCCCCTCTAAAAACTAGGTGCGTCCTATGGTCAGGTGCACCTTATGAAAGTGAAAAATATGGTATTTTAATTGATTGGCTGATTTTATGTTAATGTGTTATATATTTGATGTTAGCCGCTCTGAGCCCGGTTTTGGCCGGGAAGGGTGGGGTATAAATAATAATAATATTTATAATAATAATTATCATCACCACCCTCATTATCATTATTATTGGCTGGAGACTTTTGAATAAGGTTGTGTTTTTGACCTTGCTATGCCTGTCTTAGGGACGCGGGTGGTGCTGTGGGTTAGGGTTAGGGTTGCCGAGCCTAGGGCTTGCCGATCAGAAGGTCGGCGGTTCGAATCCCCGCGACGGGGTGAGCTCCCATTGCTCGGTCCCTGCTCCTGCCAACCTAGCAGTTCGAAAGCACGTCAAAGTGCAAGTAGATAAATAGGTACCACTCTGGCGGGAAGGTAAACGGCGTTTCCGTGTGCTGCTCTGGTTCGCCAGAAGCGGCTTAGTCATGTTGGCCACATGACCCAGAAGCTGTATGCCAGCTCCCTCAGCCAATAAAGCGAGATGAGCGCCGCAACCCCAGAGTCGGTCACGACTGGACCTAATGGTCAGGGGTCCCTTTATACCTTTAAAAGTGTGGCACTTGCCCAAATCGTTCCACTTGGGTGAGGTACTATGTGGCCATGGTCTCATCTGTAAACAGTGAAAAACTGGTATCTGAAGAAGTGTGTATGCACACGAAAGCTCATACCAAGAACAAACTTAGTTGGTCTCTAAGGTGCTACTGGAAGGAATTTCTTTATTCTTTATTTTGTTTCGACTACGGCAGACCAACATGGCTACCTACCTGTGGTGAAAAATTGTCATTCTGGCTACGCGTGGTACTGACTGCATGGAATCCTGTCCACATGGAAGCAGTGATCATCAAATGCCACATCTGAATCAGACCTGACTGGCTACAAAAATCAGATGGCTTTGTTACATCCTACCATATTGGACTGCAGGCTAAAGATGTGTAGGACTTTTTGGGGGTAAAAGTTACCTCTATTCTGAAGGGCTGTAAGCCTGCTATTTGAAAGTGCCCTCTGTCTGAGTCCAAGTCTGGTTTAAAGAGAAGGAAGCAGGAAATGAAGCCTTGAAGTTGCCCACACATGTCACTTGGGGTCTTCCCCACTAAGGTGAGATGTGCTGCAAATATTTAAATGATTATTTCCAAATATTTGCACCTATGGATCTGGATTAGCATATGCAAATTTTATGCAATCTGGTGACGTAAACCAGTGTTTCTCAACCTTGGGCCTCCAGCTGTTTTTGGGACTACAACTCCCATCATCCCCGACCACTGGTCTTGCTAGCTATGGATGATGGGAGTTGTAGTCCCAAAACAGCCGGAGGCCCAAGGTTGAGAAACACTGACGTAAAAACTCTCTTTTTCTTTCTGGTAATGCGTAAGTAGGTGCCCTACATGAAAGTGGTCAGGGATTTTTGTTCGGCCAGAGTTGCAGCTTCTGCAGCTGAAAAACAGAGTTGCTCCGAAGCAGCAACTTTCCCGTTGCAAATCCCTCTCTGGACTGAGAACTGCATGTGTAGTTTTTGTTGTTCTTATTATTTTTAATTATATTTATTAATCACTTTTTCTTTTTTCTTTTTAAAGAAAAGACCTCAAAGCGACTTACGGAATCAGAAGCTGACATATATTGTGATACCCTGAATTAGATACGCCTGATTATATAGATGCACATCATCCCATTGGTGAGCAAGAAATACATTTAGGTAACAAAATGAATGTACCACTTGAAAAAGCCCAATAGAAGTGCATTGTGCAACACCATCGCTACATACAATTGGAGTTGGTGTGTATCAATAAACAGAGATGATATAAACGATATTATTATATGTATGTATATATATATGTGTGTGTGTAAGAAATGTTAGTGATATTGTGTATGTGTTTTGTATCACTAATAAAATTTAATAAATTTAAAATAAATAAATAAATAGAGATGAAATGAATTTTTTCACTAAAAAAAAAAGCAAACATTTCATAATTCTTTAAAAAAGTCATATGAAGTCTTTGAAGGCTGCTTTCGGAAAATTAAGTCTTAAGATTGGCTGATGACTTCGCAGGGAATTGTGCTAAGGATCAATCGTTTCCATTGTTTCTAATACATCTAAATACAACAGCATTTATAATCTGGAAATGTTGTCCAAACAGTCCATGCCATTGAGTCAAATTTTGCCAAGCCGAATTATGAGTTAGAAGAACGCACTCATCCATCCTCAGCAAGTCCCAGTTCATGCCAGGTCCAGTTTCAAGGCATCAAACTAACAAGCCAAGGTCTGCCTGGCTTAACCTTCAAGCTTTTGCCTTGTGCTAACTGAACCATTGATTTGCAGTAAGCGAAAGTCCCCTTTTTGCATTCATGAGTTGGCAAGCAAATAAACATCCGCATGGGCAATGCACAAGCGAAAAAAGGCTGGATGGAAAAAAACAATGGACTGCTATTACTTTTATTTATTATGCTTTGACTTGCAAACGACAGTATCTTAACATCCCCTGCTATTTAACCTGATGGACAGATGGTACACTAGACATTTGCAGCACATGGCTTCCCCCAAAACAATCCTGGGAAATGTAGTTTGCTAAGAGTGCAGGGAACTGCACCTCTGTGAGTGGGTAAACTACAGTTCCCAGGATGCACCAGGGGGGAATTCCGTGCTTTAAATGTATGGTGGGTACGCAGTCATAGAACTGTCCCAGTCCTGCTCACCTGCCGCTAACACCGACAGTTGTGGATGGGCCAGGGGTAATCTCTTAGCCCCAGGATATTTGCATTAGTATCTCCATAATCGAAAATTCTGTAGACCTGAGATGACTTAGCAGAAGGTCACAGAAAATCTGCTTCCAGGAATGAAACCATCAGTTAATTTGCTGAGTCGTGGCAAGCAGCCATGCTAACTGTGCTTAGCAGCTCTCTGTAATGAAGCCTTCTAAGAGATGTGGTTCAGCTCTACTGCTAAGCAGAGAGGTAGAAAGAGATAGAAGTGTTGGTTGCATAATACAGCTGGGTTCAAATGACCCTCCCCAGGATCTCTGCTTTAAAAAAAAGCATTTCCCAGCATCTGCTCCCTGGAGTCCTGTAACTGGTGATGCCAAGAGCTGAGCCACAGGGTCTTCTGGTATCTTCCTTAGATCACTTCAGATGGTGACAGCAGTCATGAAATTAGAAGACGCCTGCTTCTTGGGAGAAAAGCAATGACAAACCTAGACAGCATCTTAAAAAGCAGAGACATCACCTTGCCGACAAAGGTCCGTATAGTTCGAGCTATGGTTTTCCCAGTAGAGATGTATGGAAGTGAGAGCTGGACCATAAAGAAGACTGATTGCCAAAGAATTGATGCTTTTGAATTATGGTGCTGGAGGAGACTCTTGAGAATCCCGTGGACTGCAAGAAGATCAAATCTATCCATTCTTAAAGAAATCAGCCCTGAGTGCTCACTGGAAGGACAGATCCTGAAGCTGAGGCGCCAAGACTTTGGCCACCTCATGAGAAGAGAAGACTCCCTGGAAAAGACCCTGATGTTGGGAAAGATGGAGGGCACAAGGAGAAGGGGACGACAGAGGACAAGATGGTTGGACAGTGTTCTCGAAGCTACTAACATGAGTCTGACCAAACTGCGGGAGGCAGTGGAAGACAGGAGTGCCTGGCGTGCTCTGGTCCAGGGGGTCACCAAGAGTCGGACACGACTAAACGACTAAACAACAATAACGTCTTCCTTAGTGGCGAACCGTTCTGTGGCAAATGTTGTCCCCATCTTCAAAAGGGGGGAAATATTACTGGTTCGAATCCAGTTTCTGCAGTGCCAAATCAAGCAGCAAAACGTAAACAGAGATTCCAGTCCTTAGGATTGCAGCGGGGAAATGCGTTGCTAGAAAATGTGGAAACGCTCTGTAAAATATTTTAGACTGGAATGGCTAGTGGTTTTTTTCTTCTTCTGATGTTGTGGCCTCTCTGACCCTTCAGGATTCTGTATTCCTTCTCATATATTGAATAATATATAATATTCTTTCCCCCATTCCTCATTCCCATCCGCTTTCCAGATTCTTCCAACATTTATGGCAGAAATAAGCAACTGTACATGATCTATCAAATTTATTTTTTGCGTTCGGATGTTCTCACAGCGCTGAAATAGCCTCGGTGTCGTCGTTCCCCCCCCCCCTTACCTCCAATGCAGAGAAGCTTGTGGGGTGTGATACATAAGTAGCAGTCAAGTGCAACATTCCTTGTTTTCCTAGAGTGGACATGCAGGGGAATGTTTGGTCCAGCCAGTCGAAAACTTCCTGTTTACTCCTGGCTGGGACATACTTCCTTTGCATGTGACTAGAGGTGGGCATGACCTCACCTGTCCAGGTGACAAAAGGACAAGACACGAATCACACACTCTCTCTTTGACTTCCTCCATCATTGGAGCAGCTTTTTAGCTAGAAATGCTAGAAATGCTCTGTTGGCGTTCAGCCAACAGAGGACAGTGGGAGTATCCCCATATGGGATAGATCCACAGCTATAGATCTGTAACTAAGTCTGCCTTCAGGGATCCAACTGTGAACTGATGATGTGAGTAAACTTCTTTTATTGACTTTGAATAAGATTGTCGTGTGTTTATTCTTTTAAGAGGGATATAAGGGAACTTACCAGGAATCCAATACTGAGAGGCTTACACAAGCCTGCAACCAGCTACTCGCTGTGCGTTTAAAAGGGGAATGTAAAACTCTGCTAAGTAAAGGAACTTGCTAACGCAAGTTAGGAAGAATATTAATAAACAATATATCATTTCCTGCCTCCCTGAACATTCCGACAAAGCTCTGATCCTATACCCCTTTGTGAACACAACCTTTCCTTGCTATACAGAAGGAAGCCCTTGTTCGGAGATGAGCTCTGTGCATGCCCTGGATCTCACATGACCAAAAAACCCAACTTGATTGTAGCAGACAGCTGCAAACCAACACTTATGCATGTCCCTCATTGTGTGCATGGGGTCTCCCTTCTGCCCTGATGTTAGAGGAATAGGGCAGTGTGTACTCCCCTGGAACTCTGCACATGCACTGGAGCTCTGGGTTCAAGACATGCACACATTATTATATTCTCGGTACAATCCGTATGCAGGATCTCTGCATGACCACAGGTTACATATCTTGACAACCATGCACATTTTGAAGGCGCCCTAATATATTTCACGAGCAGTCAGCCTAAGGTCACCAAGTAGCACCGGGATCGACAATTCTTTGCAACACAGACATCAACATTGGACTTTTCTGCGGGACTCCGGACAGGAAGCGGCAAGCCAACATGAACAGATATTTTTAAAAAAAATGGCAGCAAATGAAAACGGGAGAATGACATCGCCTGTCTCTGTTTTGCTGTTGCTAACCATACACATAGGAAAAAAATCACCAGCAGATGTGGTCGCCATGTGGACTCTAGGCTGTGCAATCTTGGAAGCTGATGGGAGCATTAGATCATTTGATGTGTGGTGCTTAGGGACAGAGGAAGTTTCCTTATACAGTCGTAGCTTGGAAGTCAAACAGCTTAGTTCCCGAACATTTTGGCTCCTGAACGCCACAAACCTGGGAGTGACTGTTCCGGTTTGCGAACTATTTTAGGAAGCCGAACATCCGATGGGGCTTCGGTGGCTTCCGATTGGCTGCAGGAGCTTCCTGCAGCCAATCAGAAGCCGCACTTTGGTTTCCAAACGTTTTGGAAGTTGAACGGACTTCCGGAATGGATCCCAAGGTACGACTGTACTGAGTCAGGCCTTTCCTCCATCTAGTACAGTATTCTCAACAATGACTGGCGGCAGGCCTCCAGGGTTTCAGGTCAGGGGAATTCTCAGCTCTATCTGGGCACGTTGGGAATTGAACCTGAAACCTTATGCATGCAAAGCAGACACACAAACCACTGAGCTATGGTCCCCCCTCCCCCCGAATCATCCCTTGTGAGCTGTTTTAAAGACAAATCTCTTGACAGAAGATGCCACCCTGTGAGCTCTACGATGAACATGCAGCAAATGGCCATTTTTTGGGGGGTGAGGGGGGTGGAAATGACAGCTCTTTCACTTTCCGTAGCACCACGGCCTCAGGCAGAAATACGCCATGCCAGGTTGGAAGGAGCAACACAAAACTCCCTTGCGTATGAATGCTGCGTCTGCAGGCTGGATAAAATTCCCAACAGGGATTAGATAAGCATATTCCTTGCTGAACTCCAGGTGCATGGCAAAGACTGTCTCATTCTAGCGGGCTTTCTAAGGTAGGAAAAAGCACTCAATGGTGGGAGCTGGAAGTCGGCATGACCTACAGAGAGACAGTATAGCATGGCCCATCCTGAATTACAGCACCAATAATTTCCCTACTGGAATGCTGATACTGGAATATGTGGGGTACCAGCCAGCAACACAGAAGCAGAGGTGTCAGATAAATTGATTCAATGCATAGCTGTCAACCCTCCCTTTTTTGCGGGAAACTCCCTTATTCCAATGCCATTTCCCGCTGCTATCCCGGATTGTTGATATCCCTTAAATTCCCCGGATTTCAAAGGAAGCAGCTCCTCTCCCTCCCTGCCGGCCAGGGAGGCTCCTCAGCTGCCAATAAGGAGCTCGGCTGCCAATAAGGAGTCTGAGACCGACTGGGGGCAGAGCTTGCATGCCTTGTGCAGCCAGACCCTCACGCCCAACCAGACAGACAGCCTGCCTGCCGTCTATGCGCTCGCACTTTTGCTCACCCGTTTGCGCGCAGCCTCTGGAGCGCAGGGTGGCGAGGCTACTTGGTGCCATTGCACCGCCCTTGCGGCATCCCTTATTTCCAAATCCGAAAGTTTGAAAAAATCCCTTATTTTCAAATCCGAAAGTTGACAGCTATGATTCAATGCGCAGAACACTGGGAAAACTTTCTGCCCAGAAGTCTTTTTAGATGAATGGTATCCAGACTGGAAAATGTATTTCCTCCTTTACAATCCCACCCAGCAGAGGTGAAACAGTCACCCAATGAGTGCAATGCCACAAAACAGGGGTAGCCAATGGGATATTCTCCAATTTTTTTGGGGGGGGGGCTCTGATTCCCCAGTCCCAGCTTATGTGGCCAATAGTCAGGGATGATTGGTAAAGGTAAAAGGTAAAGGACCCCTGGACGGTTAAGTCCAGTCAAAAGCGACTACGGGGTTCAGCGCTCATCTCACTTTCAGACCGAGGGAGCCGGCGTTTGTCCACAGACAGCTTTCTGGGTCATGTGGCCAGCATGACTAAACCGCTTCTGGCACAATGGAACACCGTGATGGAAACCAGAGCGCACGGAAACGCCGTTTACCTTCCCGCGGCAGTGGTACCTATTTATCTACTTGCACTGGTGTGCTTTCGAACTTCTAGGTTGGCAGCAGCAGCAGGGACAGGGGTACAGGAGCTCACCACATTGTGGGGATTTGAACCGCCGACCTTTCGATCGGCAGGCTCAAGAGGCTGAGTGGTTTAGACCCCAGCGCCACCTGCTATAGTCCAGTAACAACTGCAGAGTTGGGTGAAGTTAGAGAAATCTGCATTCTCCTGCAATCGGTGATGACAGCCACGAATGGCAAGAGGCTTCCCATATGCTTAATTCCCCCTTGCTCCTGTTCCTTGTGCCTCCTGTTAAAAAGGGGTTTCCACCAGAAATCTAAAACCCAATGCAATTTATTAATTTTTTAAAAAGGCATTCTAGCTTTGAAATAAATTTAGAGACATCATCTATATGAGCAGAATATTTCCGCCATGGCTGTTTGCAAGAGGTGGTGCTTTGGATCAGCTTCTGTGTTCATTAACAAAATAAAAACAGAAATTTAGGAACACAACATTCCAACACAACCCCAAGGTTTCAAATACGTATGTGGAAACTTCGCTTTCCTCACTTTCACCTTCATCTCAATTCTTCCTTAGCCTGATATTCCAAGCAAAGGAAAATGTACTGTTTAGAAAGCTGCCTTAAACTGAGACAGACCATTGACCTCTCTATTGTCTCTCAGAATTGTCTACAACGAGTGTTCTTCGGCCTTCAATCCCTCAGATGAAGGTGGACTACAACAACCATAATCCATGACCATTGTGGATGATGGGTTTTGTAGTCCACCCACACTGTGGGACCCAAAGGCTGAAGAACGTTGGTGTAAGCTGAGCGGTGGTGGCTATCCAAGTTAGAGAGAGGCATTTCTCCCAGTCCGGCCTTCCTAAATTGAACCCCGCCCCCAAGCCACATGTTCACTTTTTCCTATGTGTATGTCAGAGCTCAAAACCAACTACGGCTCCTTGGGCAGTTCTGCACTGTACTTACAAGTAAATGCTGGATTCATTGCCCCCGATATCAGGTGACTGGAGTTTCTGGACAAGGATGATGATGATGCCCACGAAAAGCAAAAAGTTGATCTGGGGAGGGGGGGGGGGAGAGAAGAAAAGGGATCCATGAATCGCCGGAGAACAGGAGCATGAAGCTTCAGTTAATCAGATCTGTGGCTGACTGTCCTCCAGTTAAACTGCCTCTATCAAATATTTAATTCAGTTATTTATTCAGTTTATATACCACCTTTGATCAAAAGATCCCAGGGCAGTGTACAACATTAAGAACACATTTTACGGAGCATAATAATAAAATTATTATTATTATTATTATTATTATTATTATTGTTGTTGTTGTTGTTGTTGTTGTTGTTGTTGTAATAATAATGGCATAATAAAAGCATAATAACAGACAGAATAATAATAAAATAAGGAGATATACAGGCGTCCTCCCACTTCTACCAGGGTTACGTTTCGGGTGCCTGTGCACATACGTGAAATAGCATAAAGCCCCCTCTGAACACCTCCAAGGAAAGTGAGTCCTTTTATTTTTATAAATTGTCAGGGATCTGCCTCCCTCTGCCAGTCCAGCTCTGAGTGTTAATAGAGAGCCGCCACCTGTTTTAACAACAGATTCATCTTCGAGTGAAACCAGCAGTCCCTCGGGGGAGAAGCAGTTAGTGGCTGGGAGGCCTGGCACCACCCAGCAGGCTAGATCGGAGGGAGAGACGTTAGGTCCGGCGCATAGATTACGTAAGCAGAGGAGGAGGCAATTTAGGCTGCCAAGACTGTGGTGTTGGCGCCAAAACAGGAGGGAGGCACTTCCGGATTCTGCTAGTGAGTGAACAGACGTGATAAGACTGAGCTCTGCACTGTATATAGCTTGGCACTGAATAAAAGAACTAAAAGACAAATGGCTTGGCTTTTCTATTGAACAACCGATAAGGGAACCTGACATAAATCCTTTTACTATTTGCAAGAGGAATATTTGTATGAGTTAATACTTGACTATCCCTTCGCCGCTGCAATGTATCTTTGTACTTTTGTTCTTCCGTGCTGTGATACTTTGTGGTTAAAATTTCTGATTCTTTGTTTTTCTTTTATAAAAAATATTTATGAGTACAGTTGTACCTTGGAAGTTGAACGGAATCTGTTATGGAAGTCCATTAGACTTCCAAAACATTCGAAAACCAAAGCGCGGCTTCTGATTGGCTGCAGGAGCTTTCCCCGACGGACGTTTGGCTTCCAAAAATAGTTTGCAAACTGGAACAGTCACTTCCGTGTTGGCGACGTTCAGGAGCCAAAACTTTCGGGAACTAAGCTGTTCGAAAACCAAGGTACGACTGTATCTTGGAGGTCTTTAAGCAGAGAGTGGATGGCCATCTGTCATGGATGCTTTAGCTGAGATTCCCGCATTGCAGGGGGCTGGACTAGATGACCCTTGGGGTCCCTTCCAATTCTACAATTCAGTGATTTTATGATTCTCCATCTGTAAGTTCCATTATTATTGAGAACAAAGGTTAGTTTTAACTGAGCCAGACATTTGCATATACTAATGGCACCGAGTATATACTTCTGCTTGTGCCATGCCTAGAAAGCAAAGGTCCAAGCTGTTTCCCCCTTGCTCTGCTCCTTTCCAAGGGAATGCCAGCTCTTTAGTGTTAGATCGGAACAAATGGAAATCTGGGGAAACCCCAAATTGCCCTTTGTTCCAACTCAGAGCTACAGAGCTGTTTTCCCCAGGGGAAAGCACTGGGAGAAGAGAAAGTATGGATAAGCTCCGAGTGACCATGTGCCTCAATATCTGTAAAAGAAATAAAATCATGGCATGCATTTTAAAACTGGTCATTAATGCGCTTCTCTTTAGTTGCTTTTAGGCTACGATATACCTTTTCAAGAATAGCAGTTCTCGAGGTCACTTTGCTAATTTCTTGTAGCCATTAACTGATAACATTTTGGGATCCAAACATGTTTGGAAGCCTCTTATTGCATGCCCTCCAACATTTCTCCGATGAAAATAGGGATGTCCTATTCCAGTGATGGCTAACCTTGACACTCCAGATGTTTTGGAACTACAACTCCCATCATCCCTAGCTAGCAGGACCAGTGGTCAGGGATGATGGGAGCTGTAGTCCCAAAACATCTGGCGTGTCAAGGTTAGCCATCACTGTCCTATTCCATAATAATAATAATAATAATAATAATAATAATAATAATAATAATAATAATAATAATAATTTTATTATTTATACCCCGCCCATCCTACTGGGTTGCCCCAACCACTCTGGGTGGCTTCCAACATATAAAACCATAATAAAACATAAAACATTTTAAAAAAACCTTCCCTATACAGGGGTGCCTTCAGGTGTCTTCTAAAGGTTGTTTAGTTACTTATCTCCTTGGCTGGGGGGTCACATAGCTCCATACCCTCCAACATTTCTCCAGTGAAAATAGGGATGTCCTAAGGCAGTGGTGGCTAACCTTGGCACTCCAGATGTTTTGATACTACAACTCCCATCATCCCTGACCACTGGTCCTGTTAGCTAGGGATGATGGGAATTGTAGTTCCAAAACATCTGGAGTGTCAAGGTTAGTCACCACTGTCCTAAGGAAAAGCGGGGCATTCTGGAATCAAATCAGAAACCGGGACAACTTTTGTAAATCTGGGACTGTCCCTGGAAAATAGGGACACCTGGAGGGTCTGTTATTGAAGACCTGCTCATTTACCAGTCTGGCTCATTCCTGCGCCATCCTTTGCCCTCTCCAACTTACCATTATTGATGCAATCACAGGGCCTTTGATCACCCACCACAAGGCTGTGTTGTCGTTCATGTCCCAGCAGCTGCGACCCAGATGGAAGGCGAGCGGAAATCATAGAGATAAAGGAGAAAGATCAAGAGGCCAGATGAAACACTTCTGCTCCTGGCGTGACCTGAACCCAGGCCACAGACCCACTTGACATGAGTTCAGCCATGATGCAGCCCCACTTAGCCTCTGCTCATTTAATCCTTAGTAGCAGGCAACACCAACCAGCTACTCTGACTTCCTTAGCTAGAAGCTGTCAATTCTTAGAAAAGCCAGTTCTGCAACCGAGCAGAATGCAAATGTGACTTTCTGGTTGATGTCAATAGTAAGGTAAAGGTAAATGACCCCTGGATGGTTAAGTCCAGTCAAAGGTGACTATGGGGTTGCGGCACTCACAGTGGCGTGACAAGGGTGGGGCGTTGGGTGCGGGGGGCCCCAGGTTCCACCCTGGAGGGGGGTGACACTTGGCGGGCCCCCCCGTGAGCCCTGGGCCCCCCAGTAAATGAGCCTTACTCGGTGACTTGTAAGGTCGCCGCGGGAGCAGCAGCACGGACTGTGCATGTGTGGGATTCATAGCTGTCAACTTTTGGATTTGAAAATAAGGGATTTTTCCAAACTTTCGGATTTGAAAATAAGGGATGCCGCAAGGGCGGTGCAATGGCACCAAGTAGCCTCGCCACCCTGCGCTCCAGAGGCTGCGCGCGAACGGTGTGAGCGAAAGAGCGAGCGCATAGACGGCAGGCAGGCTGTCTGTCTGGTTGGGCGTGAGGGTCTGGCTGCACAAGGCATGCAAGCGCTCCGCCCCCAGTCGGTCTCAGACTCCTTATTGGCAGCCGAGCAACGCAGCTGAGGAGCCTCCCTGGCCGGCAGGGAGGGAGAGGAGCTGCTTCCTTTGAAATCCGGGAAATTTAAGGGATATCAACAATCTGGGATAGCAGCGGGAAACGGCATTGGAATAAGGGAGTTTCCCGCAAAAAAAGGGAGGGTTGACAGCTATGACACCTACCCAACGTCATCAAAGTGAAGTCTAAGGACAGCCCAGATGGTGACGCAAATGGTAGGAGTTCCTGCAGAGAAGAAGGAGAAGAAGAAGGTGTTGGGTACGTGATCTTTGCCCTTCACAATCAGAGGGTGTGTAAGATGGAAGCGCTCCTAAAGGAAGTGACAGAAGGAGACACATACCCCAGCCGATGATGGTGTACCAGTAGAAGTATCTCCTCTCTGGAAAGAAGGTCTCCACCAGCAAGGTGAAAAGGTACAGCCCCTCGATGAAGAGCCAGAAATAGTTGGACATGACGCAGTAGTGGAAAAAGACCATCACAGCCTTGCATTCCACCTGCGGAAGAGAAAAGAACGTCAGCCTGTTGCTCCACCTCCCGGCTGGGCTCTCAGAACTCTGTCCAGGCTGCAGCCTTCCCTGCCCCGGCTTCACCCATCCAAGTAGGGATGCTACCTGCCCTGTATAATACAGGAATGTCCAGTACAGTGGTACCTCTGGTTGGGAACGGGATCCGTTCCGGAGCCCCGTTTGCAACATGAGCAACACATAACTTGAAGCACTGCGTCTGTGCATGTGTGCAATGCGATTCAGCGTTTTTGCGCATGCGCGTGATGTCATTTGACGCGTCTGCGCATGAGCAAACCGCCGGACCCAGAAGTAACCCGTTCCGGTACTTCTGGGTTCAGCGGGTTCATAACCCGCGCCGAATGTAACCTGCAGCGAACGCAACACGAGGTACGACTGTATTTCAATGTAAAATGCTACGTCCTGTATTGATACAGTTTTCTCTTGTATTTCTCTCTCTCTCTCTCTCTCTCTCTCTCTCTCTCTCTCTCTCTCTCTCTCTCTCTCTCTCTCTCTCCCCCTCCCTCCGCCAGTTAGGAAACCTCTCCAAATGCAGATGTTTCAAAAGGCATGTGAAAGGTCATGTATCTCTGGGTAACAAAGCACACACAGATATACAAATTCACATGTATGTTTCTGTACGAGTGTGGTAATTCCAAAGGGTCATCCTGTTACGCTGCAAACGGCCTCGGCCCAGTATACTTGAAGGAGCACCTCCACCCCCATCGTTCAGTCTGAGGTCCAGCTCCGAGGGCTTTCTGGCGGTTTGCTCACTGCGAGAAGCAAGGTTACAGGGAACCAGGCAGAGGGCCTTCTCGGTAGTGGCGTCCACCCTGTGGAACGGCCTCCCATCAGATGTCAAGGAGACAAACAACTATCTGACTTTTAGAAGACATCTGAAGGCGACCCTGTATCAGGAAATTTTTTAATGTCTAATAATGTTTTACAATTTTTTATGTGCTGTAAACCACCCAGAGTGGCTGGGGAAACCCAGCCAGACGGGCAGAGTATTATTATTATTATTATTATTATTATTATTATTATTATTATTATTATTATTATTATCAATGAATTGCTCTGAAGAAGAAGAAGAGGAAGAGTTTGGATTTGATGTCCCGCTTTATCACTACCGGAAGGAGTCTCAAAGCGGCTCACATTCTCCTTTCCCTTCCTCCCCCACAACAAACACTCTGTGAGGTGAGTGGGGCCGAGAGACTTCAGAGAAGTGTGACTAGCCCAAGGTCACCCAGCAGCTGCATGTGGAGGAGCGGAGACATGAACCCAGTTCACCAGAATATGAGTCCACCGCTCTTAACCACTACACCACACTGGCTCTCCACCAGTGGCTCTCCACCCTCACTTCAGCACCAAAAAAATCACACACACCTAAGTGTCCTGCCCCATCTTGTCCTGTCCTGTATGTTGCCTACTTACAATTGTTCTCACCTGCCTGAAAAGCATCCTTAAACTCTGATCATGTGTCTTCCCTGCCTGAAGGATAGATGGTGTTTGTGTAAAAACTAGCCCACCGTGAAGAAAATAAAATCTGTGCTTGTCTCTCTACCCAATTTTGCTTCTGGCTTGTCCCGCAGTGAACATGCGGCCCCCAGAAGGCTGCCCAGATGGGAAAGCAGCCCCCTGGAAAAGCTTTTGCACTGCTGCTCTAGAAAGCTTTTCTTTAAAGTGTACTCAAAGTCAGCCATGGCATTTTTAAGTTCATGGGGAAAAAACGTGGATTATTATGATTATTTTTTTCAGCCAACGACCTGTACTTTCAAATACGACTAAAAGCATTTGCGGGGTGGGAGGTGGGGGAGGAATATAAACACTGCCACCTAGATGCTGCCACTCTAAAAGCAGAGAAAAAGCAATTCCAGGAGTCAGGGGGTGTTTGATGAAAGGCTGCAGGGAGCTTGCAGATTTCTAGTGCATGCCGGGAGAGAGGCAACAATGGCTGCTAATTGGCAGACTGAAGTCCTCCAGGCCTTTCCCGGTTGCAAGAAAAGAACCCAGCTGTGTGTATAATGCATGTGAGCGCGCGCAGAGTAATTCAAGGAAGACGTGCGGATAAGAATGGAGGAGAAAATTTCGACAAATTGCTAAGGAGCTTATAAAAGGATGCACCCCACTGGGTGACCCAGAGAACCTCCTGTCCTCGCAGCCTGCAGAACCTGCCACTCACAACAAAAGTGAGAAGTAGAGCCAGCTAGTTGGAGGATGGATGGCAGGTAACAGATTGAGGTGGAATAATAATAATAATAATAATAATAATAATAATAATAATAATAATAATAATAATTTATTATTTGTAGCCCGCCCATCTGGCTGAGTTTCCCCAGCCACTCTGAGTGGCTCCCAGTCAAATGTTAAAACAATACAGCATTAGATACTGAAAACGTCCCTAAACAGGGCTGCCTTCAGCTGTCTCTTAAAAATAGGATAGCTGCTTATTTCCTTGACATGCGATGGAAGGGCGTTCCACAGGGCGGGTGCCACTACCGAGAAGGCCCTCTGTCTGGTTCCCTGTAACCTGACCTCTTGCAATGAGGGAACCGCCAGAAGGCCCTCGGTGCTGGATCTCAGTGTCCGGGCTGAACGATGGGGGTGGAGACGCTCCTTAAGGTATACAGGACCGAGGCCGTCCTGACAAGACAGAAGTACTGTTTTGGGAGCACAGGGGGCGGGCTGGTTTGGAGGACTCCCTGGACCTGAATGGGGCAACAGTGCCCCTGAAGGACCAGGTGCACAGTCTGGGAGTCATTTTGGACTCACAGCTGTCCATGGAGGCACAGGTCAATTCTGTGTCCAGGGCGGCTGTCTACCAGCTCCATCTGGTATGCAGGCTGAGACCCTGCCTGCCCGCAGACTGTCTCGCCAGAGTGGTGCATACTCTGGTTATCTCCTGCTTGGACTATTGCAATGCACTCTACGTGGGGCTACCTTTGAAGGTGATCCAGAAACTACAATTAATCCAGAACGCAGCAACTAGACTGGTGACAGGGAGTGGCCGCTGATACCACATAACACTGGTCCTGAAAGACCCACATTGGTTCCCAGTACGTTTCCGAGCACAATTCAAAGTGTTGGTGTTGACCTTTAAAGCCCTAAATGGCCTCGGCCCAGTATACCTGAAGGAGCGTCTCTACCCCCATCGTTCTGCCCGGACACTGAGGTCCAGCGCCGAGGGCCTTCTGGCGGTGCCCTCACTGTGAGAAGTGAGGTTACAGGGAACCAGGCATAGGGCCTTTTCGGTGGTGGTGCCCACCCTGTGGAACACCCTCCCATCAAATGTCAAGGAGATAAACAACTATCTGGCTTTTAGAAGACATCTGAAGGCAGCCATGTATAGGGAAGTTTTTAATGTTTGATGTTTTATTGTGTTTTAGACATTTTGTTGGGAGCTGTCCGGAATGGATTGGGAAACCCAGCCAGATGGGCAATGTATAAATAATAAATAATAATTATTATTTTATAGCTAGTGGCACAGAGCTAGACATCCACTCAGAGACAAATACGGATCTGAATCTCTGGCTGCATTTGGCTCCCAAGCCTGAGGTTCTCTGACCCTGGTGTAAACATACGTACTACGTCAATGATTTATATTTCTGTGTCTATTCTTATTCCTCTTTTAGCTTCCTGGAAAGTGCTAGACTTTGATTCCTAGCCCACGTTACCGTTGAGATGAAGCAATGGTTGCTGTCCTGTTCGGCGTACAGAACTCCATCCTTGATGAAGACAGAAATGGCTCGCAGGATGAACGAGACAAAGAGGTTCATATGAATGAAGTTCCGCGTGCAGTGCAGTTTCCTGGGGGCGAGAGGGAAGGAAAGGTCACCAAGGAGGAAAGGCCATGTCTAATCTGCAACCTATTTATTCTGTATACAGTGGAACCTTGGTTCTCGAACGTCATCCGTTCCGGAAGTCCGCTCGACGTTCCAAAACCAAGGTGTGGCTTCCGATTGGTGCAGGTGCCCCGGAAACAATAGCCAACAACCTCATTGGATGTTCAGCTTCCGAAAAACGTTCGGAAACCGGAACACTTACTTCCGGGTTTTTGGCGTTCGGGTGCCAATTTGTTTGTTTGTTTGTTTGTTTTTAAATTATATTTATTGGGTTTTAAACAGAAAACAGAAAAAGAAACTTAACATAATACAAAATACAAAATACAAAATACAAAAAGCAAAAACAGAAACATCATAATTTCCCATTCATCTTGTCTAGTCATGTTGGGGTGACTTCCTCCAGTCTCCCCTGCTGCGTTTCAATGTCAATCATCTTTAGTAATTTCCTCTCATCTTTCATTATTTTTTCTTATATTACTTATAGTCTCATCTTATAATCGTCTTAACCAAAAATCATACATTTACATTACTTAATCCTATTATTCTAATCTGTAAGCTGTCATTTCTTCCAACTTTTTTCTATCTTTAAATCTTACACTAGTTCTTTAAATATACTTTAAATTTCTTCCTGTCTTTTTCCACCGTCCACAATTTGTTTGTCAACTAAGCCATTGGAGAACCAGGGTTCCACTGCATATGGTAGTGGAATTCCACGTTGCACTTTCCAGGTGGAACAAATCCCCCTCACTATTCTGGGTATTCTCCAAATCCCCTCACCCCGCAGGAGCCAATTTCGGGGGTACAGAGGGCGGAGGCGTCGGGGAAAGCCCCACTCCACAAGTGGAAGTCCTTGCACAGGGCTTCCACTGACAGGGTATGCAAGGTGAATCACTCTCAGAAAGTCTTGGTTTGGAGGGATAACTTGTCTATTAAATATGGTCTGTTCTCTATGCATTTGAACACCTCTTCCGGCATCGTAACCAAATCTTGCCTGATGGTTCCCGAAACGAAGGAGCAGGCTTCTGTCGATGTTTTGATACAAACCGGGTCCTCCCTCAAAAGAGGGCACGTGTTGCGGTGTGACTTGTTGTGGGTTGGAGCGTTTGGATAGCCACAACACCCTATTGGTAGGTCCCTCAATGCTGGGTGTAATCTGACCAATGGGATGCTAGCTAAAGGGATCAAGGGACCTACATAAGCCCATGCACAATGTCCCTGAGCTTCCTCTTTGGGCCAGTGGATCAGAACACCTGCCCACCTCTCCCTACTTTTAGGGCTTTTGCGCTTGACCTTGCTATGCCGTCTTGTGTCATCTGTCGTTGGGACAGGGGCACGGCAGGAATTTTCCCCACTTGGCTGATTGGCTGTTGCCACTTGGGTTTCGCCTGCCGCATAGCAAATCGTCACAACTTGTAAGGTTGCGGATAGGCTCTGGTTCGGGTGATGGGGGTGGCAGATCGCTCTAGCCATCCCTATGCGAAGGGTATTCCGTTAAAGGAATCCAGGGACTCTATGGTTTGGTCAACCCTGAGAGGGGTTGTGCCCGTGCCTGAGTCCAGGGGGACATCTGGGTGGTGGACTAGCCTGTCCCCTGCTTTCTGCTATTCCAGATGTTCACCCTAGGCTGACCTATGCTGGTGCCCTAGGTCAGCGCTACCTGCCACGGTGCAGGGAGCTAGTCAAACCCATAGCTGTCAACTTTCGGATTTGAAAATAAGGGATGCTGCGAGGGCGGTGCAATGGCACCAAGTAGCCTCGCCACCCTGCGCTCCAGAGGCTGTGCGCGAACGGGTGAGCGAAAGAGCGAGCGCATAGACAGCAGGCAGGCTGTCTGTCTGGTTGGGCGTGAGGGTCTGGCTGCACAAGGCATGCAAGCTCCGCCCCCAGTCGGTCTCAGACTCCTTATTGGCAGCCGAGCAACGCAGCTGAGGAGCCTCCCTGGCCGGCAGGGAGGGAGAGGAGCTGCTTCCTTTGAAATCCGGGAAATTTAAGGGATATCAACAATCCGGGATAGCAGCGGGAAACGGCATTGGAATAAGGGAGTTTCCCGCAAAAAAAGGGAGGGTTGACAGCTATGACTCGAACCAGAGCCTATGTAACCACTCACTTGCTATAATCAATAAAGTTGTGGCCTAAATTCTGCCAAAAACCAAACCAAAAATTTGAGTCTTTCTGGATTTATTTAAGGGGGAGATTAAAGGTCTAAACACGCAAAGCCTCGAATCATTTTGACTGAACCTTTAAAATCTGCACCTGGTTTGTTTGTTTTGTTTCTTAGCATTCCCAAGCACCGCTGCGCATGAGGCTCCTGGTATCTCGAGATCGCAGTGGCTGAGTTATGGAATCATAGAATCATAGAATCATAGAGTTGGAAGAGACCCCAAGGGCCATCCAGTCCAACCCCCTGCCAAGCAGGAACACCATCAAAGCATTCTTGACAGATGGCTGTCAAGCCTCTGCTTAAAGACCTCCAAAGAAGGAGACTCCACCACACTCCTTGGCAGCCAATTCCACTGTCGAACAGCTCTTACTGTCAGGAAGTTCTTCCTAATGTTTAGGTGGAATCTTCTTTCTTGTAGTTTGAATCCATTGCTCCGTGTCCGCTTCTCTGGAGCAGCAGAAAACAACCTTTCTCCCTCCTCTATATGACATCCTTTTATACATTTGAACATGGCTATCATATCACCCCTGAACCTTCTCTTCTCCAGGCTAAACATACCCAGCTCCCTAAGCTGTTCCTCATAAGGCATCGTTTCCAAGCCTTTGACCATTTTGGTTGCCCTCTTCTGTACACGTTCCAGCTTGTCAGTATCCTTCTTGAACTGTGGTGCCCAGAACTGGACACAGTATTCCAGGTGAGGCCTGACCAGAGCGGAATACAGTGGTACTATTACTTCCCTTGATCTAGATGCTATACTCCTATTGATGCAGCCCAGAATTGCATTGGCTTTTTTAGCTGCTGGAGGGGTTTGCTTGCTCGGCTTCCCAACAACAGGAGCCCCATCCCCCCCCCCCAATCGGCACAGATGGAAAACCTCTCTCGCTCTTGCCAAACTCACCTGAAACGGCACAGGATCACCATCGCAGTGGTAAGCGACACAAGGGAAGTGCTGTAGCCCACTGTGTACAGAGCCTTTACCGAGAGGTAGTAGTAATCCTGAGAAAGCAAACCGCAATGTGCTCATTACTATGAATCATTAAATCCGGATCTGGGATGCAAAAACGATGGACAGATTTTTGCTTTGGGAAGAGTATTCATCTTCAACTGCTTCCACCCAGGGATGGACGGATCAGCCTATATCTGGTTCATATCGATTTTGCATGTGTTTGTTCATAACTCTGCTCCATTCTCTTTACTCATTTTTTAAATAAAAAAACAACAACACACCCATCAGATTCATATTTAAATATGCCTGTTATCAAAAGAAGCATTGAATTCGATGTTTTTATAAAATTGATTAAGTGTACATTTAAAAAAAGACCAGAAATGTTCTTATTAAGTATTTTGCCAGATGAAATTAAGAAAACAAAAAGAGTATTATGTATGTACGGGATAACAGCAGCCAGAGTTTTGGTGGCTAGAAATTGGAAAAATAAAACACTACCTAGCATAACAGATTGGCAAACTCTATTGTTAGAATATCTACAGTTAGCAAAGACAACTGGAAGAATAAGAGGAGAAATGAATCAAAAAGTGTGGAAAAAATGGAGGATGTTTAAATAATATTTAATGAGTAACGATATAAGTGAAATCCTAATGGCAGAGTTAGACTGAACCAAGATCAAATAGAAGTAAAATGATAAAAGAAAAAGTAACTAAGTAGTAAATAGAAATATATAACTGTGCGTGACAATAATATAAGACAAAATACAGTAAGAATAATTGGAAGTTGTTTTCAGCGGGTTGATTTTTTCTTTTTGTATACATGTTATATACTTTAGGAATAATAGAATTGTTATACTTTTTCTGTTGGTGTTATGTTTGTATATTGTATAATGTATGTAGTATGTGTAGGCGTTTGTATTGTATATATGTTTCTTTCTTGTCTTTTCCTTTTCCTTTTAAACAATAAAGAATTTATATATTTTTTAAAATTAATTCGATGTTTTTATCAGGGGAAAGGTAAAGGGACCCCTGACCATTAGGTCCAGTGGTGTCCGACTCTGGGGTTGCGGTGCTCATCTCGCTTTATTGGCCGACAGCCGGCGTACAGCTTCCAGGTCATGTGGCCAGCATGACAAAGCCGCTTCTGGCGAACCAGAGCAGCACACGGAAACGCCGTTTACCTTCCCACCAGAGCGGTACCTATTTATCTACTTGCACTTTTACATGCTTTTGAACTGCTAGGTGGGCAGGAGCAGGGACCGAACAACAGGAGCTCACCCCGTCGCAGGGATTCGAACCGCCGACCTTCTGATCAGCAAGCCCTAGGTTCTGTGGTTTAACCCACAGCGCCACCTGGGTCCTTTATCAGGGTATGTGTTTCTAAATGCACGTTATCAATAAATACGCATTTCCTTTTTGCAGTGTCGGGGGAGGGGGTGCATTCTGAGATAATAACTTAATCGCAAAATTTGGAGAACTACAAAATCAGAAGGATTCCAATCCACAGGTTTTTCCAGAGGAGCTGGATCTGGGTAGCTCATGTCAGAATTCCCAGAAATCCTTAAGCATCTCTACATTCCAGCCTACCTGGTTATAATCTCCCATGGTGTCATTCTCATCGAACCCGCAGGCATCGTAGTAATGGGGGAAAGATTCTGACCAGCCGTCCTCAGTGCAGTTCCTACCGACAACTTTCAAATCTGCAGATCCACCTAATAATTAAAATTAACATGGAACACCTTTGGTAAATGTTCTGCCACTGGAACACATGCTCTAATGCAAAGGAATTACTACTGCCTTCTGTTTTATTGTGAGCTAACATCTTAGTAGGGATAGGAAAATCTCTCAATATCAGTTTCCAATTTTCCCCCACTCTTACATTTCACCATAAGGCCAGCTTGGCTTCTTTCTATTTTAATGTCCTTCGGAAAATTTGCCACCCCCCTCAGTGAGAGCACCCGGGGTGGTCCACCCCCACCGCTCCCCCTTCCTACACCCCTGAGTAAGTGCTTTCAAGGACTTGATATTGGATGAGAGATGGTGGGAGAATGAGGTGGCAGAAGATTTCCAAGGAGGGACCCTGTCAGGGACTTGCCCTTCCCCAGAGCCGAGCTGACGGGGGGAGGCGGCTGGAGAGAAACAGCAATCAGGTCAGAGAGCAGTTCGCAGGAGAGCCAGGAAAGCCGAAGTGGCGGGGAAGGGGAACTGCAGGCTGACAGGGAGATACAAGGTCTTGAGGAGGCTGGCAGAGACCCTGCAACACCAATGGGAGAGGGAGGGGGGCTGATGGAGCCACCCAGCGCCAGCCCACAGGTGTGCAGGGGGAGAAAGTGCAAAGAAAGGGGGAGGCGCTTTGGTTTCCCAAAACTCCTATGTTGGGGGCGGAGCCGGGAACGACCACTCCCGGAATCTGGAACTGACTCAAGTGGTCATGAACTTTGAGAGCTCTGATGTATATTTTTGTTAATAAAGCAACTAGTTTAGCAGACAACGTGGTCTGGCTGATTACTCTCGAGGAGACATCGCAGAGCCCTAACAGACCCCTCAAAATTCTGCAGCGGCTGTGCTTACGTCATGCGGGCCGGCCCCCTCAATCGCGGGGGCAAGGTGTCCCGCTTGGGTGGGTGGGGGAGAAAAGGGGTGGAAGGGACTCTCTGACATCCCTTCCATGTCCTATTGCAACATGGCCTCGTGTGGAGCACGTTGTGGTCTGAATAATGCGAGACGCAGTGTATTCGGACCGACAACACTTTTGCGTTTCCGCAGGGTGTCACCATTTCCTGCAATGCTCAGGGTCCTTTCGGGAGCTTCGTTGGCGCAATGCGCAACTCCCTGCCACGCGCTGGCTTCCCACTCGAGATGCCGCTGCGAATGGCAGCGTCGCGGGAGGGAGGGGGGGCGCCTGTTCTTTGACGTCGCTCAGTAATTGTTGTTACGGCAATAAGTATAATGTATAATTATGTCCCTGCTAGATGCTAGCACTTGAGAATACATTTTCATAATACCATGCACAGTAATAGGCTGCCATGCGTACCACTATAATTAGAATTGATTAGGAAATTAATATCCATTTAGCTTCAGCTTCAAATCCCTTTCTCTCCGTCTCCCAGTTCAGAGGGGTGCTAGGAGGTGCCAAAGCACTGTCACCCAGTCTCTTTTCTCTTACCTAGAATTTCGTCCGCATTGTCCAGGAGCTCAAGGTCACCTGCGAAAGAAATGCAGCTACCATGGGAATGTCATCTTGAGAGAGAGCAACTTTGGGGGAAACCTTTAAGGAACATCAAGAGGATCTGTCGCGTTCCTCCGTTGCAGCTGAAATGACTTGTGGCATCTCCGCAGACTGGCAAATTTATTGCGGCATAAGCTCTCAGAAATATATTCTGCATATATTTCAGCTTTAATGCCATTGTCATAGGGCCGTTTCCTTTTGCATTTCTTTGTCATGTGACCTCCCTACAAACACCCACATGTAGACCCAGCTGCCACGGAGATCAAACATCTGATGAAGTGGGCTCCAGTTCAAGGGTGGGGGGCCTTTTTAAGCCTGGGGGCTGCATTGCTCCATGGGCAACTATCCAAGAGCCACATGGCAATGTTGGACACGGACAGAGGGAGGAAGTGAGCAAATCAACCTGTGGAACTCTTCTTATCGACGGTAGGCTATATTTCAGCCACAAAAAGGTCAGAGTTCTCCACTTAGGGAACGCCAATTTAGGGGGTGAAACTTAATGTTTGCAAATTTCTTTAAAATATGGTCTTTTTGAGGTGTGGGGAATTCAAATCTGCCATTACACTGGGGAACAAAATTTTGGTTGCATTGACACCTGCAGTTGTTCTAACCTAATTTCAACATGCTGATTTCAAATCCAAAGTCGGTTTTGTTCTTTAAGCTCTAGTTTTTTTTGCAATTCATGTTTTTCACTTTTCAACATAATCTTCGTTTTTCACAATGCAAGAATTCAATATTTTATTAAACACATAGCCAAAGTAGTACAATATGAGTATAAATGTAAGTGACATATAGCATTGCAGCTGACATGTATAGCATTGAAAGTGACATGTATATCTATGTACAGTTGGAGGTATGCAAAAAAAAATGTACCGGTATTCCCTTGGGATACACAGTATCTGCAAGCTGTTGTTATTCAGGTAAGAATTTGCACTTGTAGCTCTTGCGTTTGTGGACTTGCACAGGGGATTCTCATTTGATGGTCCAACAGTAGTCTGACATCATAGTTTAAAATAAAATATTGAATTCTTGCATTGTGAAAAACGAAGATTATGGTGAAAAGTGAAAAACATGAATTGCAAAAAAAAACCTAGAGCTTACAGAACAAAACCGACTTCAGATATGAAATCAGCATTGAAAGAACATATAAGAACAGTTGAAAAATCTCATGCAACAGAAAATGAAAAAAAAAAAAATTGTTCCCCAGTGTTATTTTTGTACCAGGTTTGGAAGATCCTCCCTCCTCGTTGATGTCCCCATGGCCCATTTATTTGCGCTCTCCCTCCGGGCCCCATCGCAGAGGGGCTGCCCAGGAGGAGAGCCCAAGGCACGAGGGGGGATATCTAGTCCCTCTCTCTTAGTATGCTCAGGGAGGACATAAAAACATGGAATGGCACCTAGGATGCCCTGGAGGGGGTCAAGAGTGCTCCCCTTGCAGGGTTATAGACCTCGGTAGGTGCCACGACTCCAGCCACCAGCACTGGTAGACCAATGCCTCTTTCAGCCCCTGCAATACCAGAATATGGCCTTACCTGGTTGTGCGTAGGCCAAGCTATTCACATCCCAGCCTGTACGGGGGCGGAGGGTGGGGGAGAAAGAAAAAAAATCTCACATGGTTAAATCGTAATGGCCAAGAATCCCCATGCTTTACTTCAAGAAATACTTCATTACTTCAATAAATAATAATACGGTGTGAGTGTATGGCAGCATCATGTGGGAATCCCTTGTAGACGACCGCAGTGCTTAAAGACAAGACAAATGGTGTCAGGAATGAGCCAGCTCCAAGCGAAGGTTTGCAGCCAACGGAAGAGAGCAGCCAGAAACAGAGAGGCTTAGATGTTAGTCTGGCAAGAGAGAGCCGGCAGCTGCAGACTTTGGCTCTTCCTGACCTTGAGGGGCAGGCTGATAATGCAGCAGCTGACAGCACGCTAGAACACAGCCAGAGCTCACAGGAGGCACAAAATGGAGTGAACAAACTCAGAGAAGCCTCTCTGAACGGGAAGATGTTGGAGCTGATCCAATCAGTCCTAAGTCAGCGAAGGTCCTAAGAGTCAGGGAGGGCTGTTAGATCGGAAGCAAAACAAGAGACATGAGGGTCGTAAGTTCAATATCTTCTGCCGACACTGGAAGGAGTCTTCAGAAGGGTCATCTTGAGTAATGGTGCCGGAGCCTTTATTAGAACCGTCTGGAGCTATCTGTCTGAGACAGACAGATGACAACAACAACTGTATGTGTGTGAGAGAGAGGTTGGGGGGTATTAGGGGTATTAGGTTTGTTTGTTGCTATGGTATGCATTTTTGTGTTTTTATATTGTGAACCACCCTGCGATCCTTGGATGAAGGGCTATAGAAATTCAATAAATACCGGTAACAAAATAATAATACCAAAGTTAAGCCGGTGTGTATAGTTTAACTGAAGGCGTGTGCCTCACTTCCATCTTCCTACCCTCCTTCTCTTGCCTCCCTCTTTTCAGATTGCAGATTGTAACCTCCCTGGGGCAAGGTCCCACCTTCCTGCCGTTAACTCATAACTAGGAGTGGGCGAATCTGTCAATTTTGGTTTCTCTGGCTGGCTCCTCGTTTTGCGAGCCTTAAATTCAGTTTGCCACATTTGGGAAACTTTGCAGAAAGCCTCCGCATAAAAATGTGTCATGGTGCATTTCCTGGAGCAATTCCCCTAGCCGCATAGTACATCTGCATGCTGTTTTCACAAATATATACATTCTGATGTTCACTGTAGCTTCTCCCTTATGACAGATGAACTGAATCATGTGCCTATACCTGAGCATGCCTGTATATATTATACACCCTTGTGCACAGTGTCTGGTCCACCTGTGACTTTCCAGATATTAGAATCAGAGAATTGCAGAGTTGGAAGGGGCTCAGAGGGTCATCTGGTCCAACCCCCTGCAATGCAGGAATCTCAGCTAGAGCATCCATGAGAGATGGCCACCCAACCTCTGCTTCAAAACCTTCAAAACCAGGGAAGGAGAGTCTACAGCCTCCCAAGGGAGACCGTTCCACTGTCGAACAGCCCTTACTGTAAGAAAGTTCTTCCTGGTATTTAATTGGAATCTCCTTTCTTGAAGCCGTGGGTTCGAGTCCTGCCCTCCAGAGCAGTAGAAAACAAGCTTGCTCCATCCTCAGATATCTGAAGACTCCAACTCCCATCAGCCCCAACGGTCAAGGATGATGGGAGGTGTAGTCGAATGATGTGTGCAGGGCTACAGATGATGGATGCAGCCGTTCCTTACCCCCTAAATTCACATCTGGATGGTGTTCTCTGGATGTGAGCATGCAACGGGAGACAGATGAGGTGGCGGTGGCAGCCTCGCCATATGGAATGGGCCCGGCTCTCATCCTGAGAGACTTTCAAGGAATGCCCAGCTCAATCCCATTGAAACTGCATTGCACTGCGCAAGATGCTAATGATGAACGTATTTCTTTGTAGTGCTTAATTTGGCCGCCAGATGGCCCTGTGGACTTTTCAGATTTTCTGATGATACGTCTTGTGTTGCAGGGAGCTGGTAAATAGCCAGTGTTTGGTCTGGACCTCAAGGTGCCCCTGAATTCCCAACCCCACACAGTACTCTTCCACTCGAAGTAGATTCAGATCCTGATTCATTTTTACCTCCAAATGATGCTTAATTTTTTAAAAAAACTTTGTTGGCTCAGCCATAAGGCAGCGGTTCTTAAATGCTGCTCCAAAAGCACTCGGTTTTATTTGCTTCTCCTTGGTGAAAATATTAGCAATGGTGGGTCGCCTTTCCTGCAGACAGCTCGCCCTCCATGCTGTAGCTTCTCCAGCAAAATGCATCTAAAGAAGCGGATTTTTTGGCCTGGTTTGCAAGTCTGCATAGGATACCAAACGGTGGAGTCCACCATGCAATGACCCTACCTGCCCGCAGACTGTCTCGCCAGAGTGGTGCATGCTCTAGTTATCTCCCGCTTGGACTACTGCAATGCGCTCTACGTGGGGCTACCTTTGAAGGTGACCTGGAAACTGCAACTAATCCAGAATGCGGCAGCTAGACTGGTGACTGGGAGTGGCTGCCGGGACCACGTAACACCAGTCCTGAGAGATCTACATTGGCTCCCAGTACGTTTCCAAGCACAATTCAAAGTGTTGGTGCTGACCTTTAAAGCCCTAAATGGCCTTGGCCCAGTATACCTGAAGAAGCGTCTCTACCCCCACCATTCATCCTGGACACTGAGATCCAGTGCCGAGGGCCTTCTGGCGGTTCCCTCACTGCGAGAAGCAAAGCTACAGGGAACCTGGCAGAGGGCCTTCTTGGTAGTGGCACCTGCCCTGTGGAATGCCCTCCCATCAGAGGTCAAAGGGATCAACAACTACATGACATTTGGAAAATACCTGAAGGCAGCCCTGTTTAGGGAAGTTTTTAATCTGTGATGTGTTAATGTATTTTAATGTTTGCTGGAAGGCGCCCAGAGTGGCTGGGAAGACCCAGCCAGATGGGCGGGGTACAAATAATAAATTATTTATTATTATTATTATTATTATTATTATTATTATTATTATTATTATTATTATTATTATTTCAACTGGCCACATTCTCCAGAACAGAGATAGGGAAACTTTAAGCATAGAGGACAAATGTATCCTCTCCAAGTGTCCCAATTTTCCAGGGACAGTCCCGGAATTACAGAAGCCATCACGGTTTCTGATTTGAAACCAGAACGTCCCGCTTTTCCCTTTTCCTCCCCTCCACGTTTCGCTGAACAATCGAAAATGTGTGTGTGTAGGTGCAAAAATGGAGTCCTGTTTCTCCTTAAAAATAAATACCTGCAGCAAATGGAGGAAACAGTGAAGCTGGCATATGAAGCCCCTCCTATAATTTTGAAGGGAAAAATAAGCCGCATCTTTAAAATTCAAGGGGGGGGGAGACAATACCCGAATATAAGCTGCTCCCTTAAAATTCCGCAGGCACTCACACCCGTAAATGGCAAATGTAGAAGAAAATCCTTACGGGTACTAGAGAGGACCCACAAGTGGGTTAAACACCTGTCTGTAGCACCGTAAATGCAAATAAAATAATCAATAAAGGTAAAGGGACCCCCGACCATTAGGTCCAGTCGTGTCCGACTCTGGGGTTGCAGCGCTCATCTCGCGTTACTGGCCGAGGGAGCCGGCGTACAGCTTCCGGGTCATGTGGCCAGCATGACTAAGCCGCTTCTGGCGAACCACAGCAGTGCACGGAAACGCCGTTTACCTTCCCGCCAGAGTGGTACCTATTTATCTACTTGCACTTTGACGTGCTTTCAAACTGCTAGGTTGGCAGGAGCAGGGACCGAACAACGGGAGCTCACCCTGTCGTGGCGATTCGAACCGCCGACCTTCTGATCAGCAAGCCCTAGGCTCTGTGGTTTCACCCACAGCGCCACCTGGGTGTAATCAATACTGCACTGTAAAATACAGGGAAAGTGATGAATGACTTTAGAATTGATTGCACAACAGTCTCAAGCTCACAAATCGGCAATAAAACATTTTTTTTGTTCCGTATGTCTGTTTCAGCAGCGTTATCGTAAAATCCAATTTTTGTAAGGTCGCTCGCAAATTTAAGCCTCCCTTTAACTTTTCACGGTTGGAATTTGGAAAAAAAGTGCGGCTTATATTCGGGCCAATACGGTACTCAGGTAGCAATGCTGCCATTGGCCTGTTCCTCCACGTCACTCAGATTTTGGTTCCCGGAGGAGGGAAGTGCTCTGAAAGATGCTGCTTACGCATCAGGAGCTTTTAGTATTTCTCCATCAGCCTGATTTGGGTTGATACATTAAGCCTCTGGACATTTAATTGGATTCACCGTACTCTTCATTGACCATCAACGTCAATACCAATTGCCTGAAGTCTCTTGGTAGACGTAATTGCCGGGCAGTTGCTCACCGCATGCTGACTTTGCAGCTTTGAGAAACAAACTCACGTCTCCCATGCGGCTTACAGATGATCATACCACGTTATTCATCCACAATACCCCATGCCATGCAAAGCAGTTCCAGTCAAGGATCCGAACCTCCACTTTACCCAAGAAACCGGTGAATAGGAGAGAAAATCCTCAGCTGGGGGTCAAGCTCACACAAGCACGCTCATCCCTTGAGAACACCGTCAAGTGACAACTATCAGATACAAATGGGCAATGGAAGTGTAGTGGTTAAGAGTTTGGGGTCAGGTCCTGTGAGACAGGGTTCAAATCTCCCCACTTGGCCATGGAGCTCACTGAGCGACCTTGGGCCAGTCACTGTCTCTTAGCTGAACCTACCTCGCAAGGTTGTTGAGAGGATAAAAAGGGAAGGAGGAGAACCATTGACACCAAGCGCCTTGGGCGAAAGGTGGGATATAAATGTAATAAACTTTATAAAAACAACACATAATTATCATGTGACTTAGCCATGATTCCTGCATTGCAGGGGGTTGGACTACATGACCCCTGGGTCCCTTCCAACTCTGAAGGAACAGGTTACCCAGTGTGCTTGCAGTGACTGATCACGCAGTGCCTTTCTGCTATCCTAGGAAGCAGGAAAAAACTCTTTCTCTAAATCAACCCTTGGTGTCCATTGACTCCTCCCTCCCTCCCGGGAGCAACGCGTATCCAAGCTATGGGAAAGGTCTAAAAAGGCTACAACTCTACAATTCTGTGATTCTATGAATCAAGGGTGCACAAAGGTGCCCACCATAATGACAATGTAATAATAATTTATATGCTGCCCATCTGACTGGGTTGCCCCAGCCCTGTGGAACACCCTCCCACCAGATGTCAAAGAGAAAAACAACTACCAGACTTTGAGAAGACATCTGAAGGCAGCCCTGTTTAGGGAGGCTTTTAATGTTTAATAGATTACTGCATTTTATTGTTCTGTTGGAAGCCGCCCAGAGTGGCTGGGGAAACCCAGCCAGATGGGTGGGGTATAAATAATAAATTATTATTATTATTATTACTCTGGGCAGCTTTCAACAAATTAAAACATCAAACACAAGAATACATCCATAGCAAGCATCCCTACCAACTCCACCAAGAGTGTCCATCCCTAGCTGTCCTCCTTAACTTGGAACTGGGGAGAGAGCCAGGGGATCATCCTCTGGGTTGTCTTCTACTCTGGAGGTGATCTGAGTGCCTTGAAAGCCCAATGTGATGGTGGGGACAATTCTCCACCCCCTTCCCCAGCTCAGATCTTGGGAGAGATGTAGCCCTTTCAAGTACTGCTGGACTTCAGAGGAATTCAGAGCCCTCTGAATTCAGAGCTACCCATCTTGAGAACCATCGGGGGGAAAGACTGGGTATAAATAAAAATAAAAATAAACCCAACCACTGGATTGATTCCCAGGCTCCTCTCCGAGTTCCATCCTTGGAAGGAGGAAGAAGAAGAAGAGTTTGGATTTGATATCCTGCTTTATCACTACCCAAAGGAGTCTCAAAGCGGCTCACATTCTCCTTTCCCTTCCTCTGTGAGGTGAGTGGGGCTGAGAGACTTCAAAGAAGTGTGACTAGCCCAAGGTCACCCAGCAGCTGCATGTGGAGGAGTGGAGACACGAACCCGGTTCCCCAGATTACAAGTCTACCGCTCTTAACCACTACACCACACTGGCTCTCAGAGGAGGACTGGACTGGAGCAGGTCCCTGTTATGCTGTGCTTCCGAGGTGAAGCAAAGCACATCTGAAACAGAGCATTCTGTGTTCTTACATGGCAAGGGGACGTAGCTCAGTCTTGACGATTCAGCTTCACCTGCCGAAGGTCTGAGGTTTGAAACCCAGCATCACCAACTCCTGCCTGGAACCTTGAAGAGTTTCTGCCAGTCAGGCTAGACACTACTGAGCCAGTCAGACCATTGTGGTCCGACTCAGTTAAAGGCAACTTTCTGTGCCCTGTACTATGACTATATGATTACAAGAGTACTTTCCCCGCTTGCTCTGTGTTGCCTGGAATATCAGACCAAGGAGGTGCTGGGGGGGGGGGGAGAGAAGAAGAAGAAGAAGAAGAAGAAGAAGAGGAAGAAGAGGAGGAGTTTGGATTTGATATCCCGCTTTATCACTACCCGAAGGAGTCTCAAAACGACTAACATTCTCCTTTCCCTTCCTCCCCCACAACAAACACTCTGTGAGGTGAGTGGGGCTGGGAGACTTCAAAGAAGTGTGACTAGCCCAAGGTCACCCAGCAGCTGCATGTGGAGGAGCGGGGACACGAACCCGGTTCACCAGATTACGAGTCTACTGCTCTTAACCACTACACCACACTGACTCTCACCACACTGAAGGAAAGCAATGGCCTGTGGTGGACTTTGGGCTCTCAAATTTCAGTGGTGCCCTGTGTGATGCTAAAATTCAATGCCACCCACCTCTCACGCTTCATTACAAAGCATTGTTGCGGTGCCCCCTGCAGTATGGTGCCCAGTGGCACCACCCTGGTTGCGCAAACCCTAAAGCTGCCTCTGCAAAGGCGCCACACATAAATGTTTGAAACCACGCAACTGTGAGGCATTGGGGAGCAATTTGGAGTGGAGAAGTGGAGAGCAAGGAAAGAGTTAAGCCTTCCCTCTCCCAAGATGTCTCGCGCTCTGAAAGACCCCCTCCCGAAGCAGTTTTAATGAGGGTGAGGATGCCAGGGTACTGTCACGCTTGCTCAAGACAGAGAGAGCGAGAGCCGGGGACTGCCATCTCCTGTTAAAAGGAACCGGTGACAGTGCGTTATTCTGGTGACAAGACCTGTGTCATGAGCTACAGATGTGCCTTCATCCCTTTTTGACAAGGAGAACTTGTTTTCGCAAATCTTTTCTTTACTCTCAAGGGGTGGGGGATAGAGGAGAACTGTTTCCCAGAAAACAGATAGGCCTGAAGGTCACACACAGCAATATTTCATTTGGGCTTGGAACGTCTGAACCTCAAATGGAATGTTCTAGGAAGGGGGCCAATATGGGTGGTTGCTGCTGCTGCTGCTGCTGTTTTCAACAGAGCTGGCCGACTTGTGGGTCCCAAGACATTCCTAGACTACAATGAGCAGCAGAAAATCACACAGAGTGAGTTTCTCTTTATTACCAAACAGGATCCACAAAGGAGCGTCAGGCCTAATGAGCACAGCAACTCATCTTTGTCAAGTCTTGCTCCCATGAAGCAGTTGTAGTGACTAAAGGTCTCCGCCTCCCCTACAGTTGTCTGTGTCTCCTCCTCTTCAAGGTTTTTTCCCTAGCGATCTGAGACTGTGTCTATGTGAAGCTGACTTCTCCTCTGCCCTCTTCATGCCTCTCCTGGTTCTGGGAGACCAGGGAAGAGGGGAGCTTGTCGCAGCAGGAGGGGGAGACACCCATGCTTCCTCATCAGCCTGACTCATCTCTGCCTCTTGGCCTCGCCTCCCACTATCCTGTTTCTGCTTCTGATTTTGGACTTCTCTCTGCCACAGGCTCTCCCTGCTCACTAAGCCCTGTTACCGTGTCTGCTTCCGACGCCTCCTCTTCCCAGTCTTCTCCCTCTGATCACTCACTGTTGTCCCACCACCAATCCCCGGACTCTGAGCCTTCTCTGAGCCCAGCTGGTTCCTCCCACTATTCCTCTGCATCAAACCAGTCCATAACACACAACTCCCATCATCCCTCACCATGGGGCATGCTCTAGCTGGGACTTATGGGAGTTGTAGTTCAGCCAAAGTTGGATGGCCACAGGTTAGCCACCCGTTTTTAAAAATAGACAAAGCCACCAAATAATGTGGTGCCTTAGTTCTGGACCAAATTCCTCTTCTGCATCAAGTTCCTCTTGTTCCTTGGACTAGTTTCTATATATTTTGCTTCTTCTTCATTCCAGGGCTTTGATTGATGTTACCGGAGCCGCCGGCCTCATGGGTAACAAGGCTGCTCAGCGCTTTCAAAAGATCCCAGCCGTTGCCATGGAGACTCCAGGCCTGCTGTTGGTTATCAGGGAGGAACTGATAAGGAAAAATTGTAACACATGTTGGCGATTCTATCTGCGGATCAGTCCCACCTCACCAGCTGTCGGTCGGGATAGAAAATATTACTTTCTTTCATGATTTGCCCTCATCAAAGAAAAGAAAAAAAAGAGGCCATTGATTCTGGCCTTGTCCTTCCAAAACTGAATTTCGGCCTGGTTTGAATGAACAGCCAAAGGGCAGGGACTGCCGTAATATTGATTTCTGCAAGCCACTCTGAGAGCCATTTTTGGCTGAAGGGTGGGGTATAAATGCTGTACATATGCACATCCGTAAAGCAGCTGATGGGCTGATTTCTTCTTCTTCTTCTTTGGCGATCCCTCGTAGCCGAGTAAGATTGTCTTCCATAAACACGGTTTTAACAATGAGTCTGTAAGTGACTGTGGAGGCCAATTCTGGATCCACACGTCCTTCCACAGTGGGGACATTGGTTCCCGGGTGGGAGTTGATCACGGTGTGGATTTGCCAAGCGTGCCTTCCTCTTAGCACGTTTCTCCCTTGCGTCCTGAGTTCGAGTGTCTTCAAAGCCCATGACACCTTTGGTGAAGGCTGTTCTCCAACTGGAACGCCCACAGGCCAGTGTTTCCCAGTTGTTGGTGTTTATACTACATTTTTTTAGATGTGCCTTGAGACAGTCTTTAAACCTCTTTTGTTGACCACCAGCATGACGCTTTCCATTTTAAAGTTCGGAATAGAGTAGTTGCTTTGGAAGACGATAATCAGGCATCCGCACAACATGACCAGTCCAACGAAGTTGATGTTGAAGAATCATTGCTTCCACACTGTTGATCTTTGCTTCATCCAATACACTGGTATTAGTTCACCTGTCTTCCCCAAGTGATGTGTAAGATTTTTCAGAGACACCGTTGATGGAATTTTTTCGAGAAGCTGGAGATGGCATTTGTAAGTGGTCCATGTTTCAGAAGCATACAGTAAGGTTGGTAGTACAATAGCTTTGTAATCCCACCACCACCACCACCAGCAGCAAAAGAATCATAGAATTGTAGAGTTGGAAGGGCCTTCAAAGGTCATCTAATCCAACCCCCTGCAATGCAGGAATCTCAACTAAAGCATCCATGACAGATGGCCAGAAATACCACAGTGGTCCATGTTCTGATCAGGAGCAAAGGAACCTGCTTTATACTGAGTCAGACCATTGGTCCATCTAGCTTAGTGTTGTCTACACAGACTGGAAGTGATTCTCCAGCGTTTCAGGAGGCGTTTTCCCCAGTTCTACCTGGAGATGCCAGCAACCTGAATCTAAGACCTTCTGTGGGCAAATCAGAAGCTCTGCTGCTGAGCTATGGCCTTTTCCCAGGACACGTTCTGTGAATACTGGCCTTGAATTAATCCTAGGTCTTAGTGCAGTGTTTCTCAAACTTGGGTCCCCAGCTGTTGCTGGACTACAACTCCCATCACCCCTAGCTAGCAGGACCAGTGGTCAGGGGTGATGGGAGTTGTAGTCCAACAACAGCTGTTTGAGAAACAATGTCTTAGTGTTTCAGGTATTGTCAGGATGCTGTCAACAGCTTCTGGCTGGTTGCTCAGGAAAGTATAAAAGACAAGGAAAAGTTTCTTACCATCCTTTTTTATTTCAGTCTTTACAGAGAGAGGCTATAGAACCCAGCTTCTTGGATAATGGCGTTGTCCCGAGTGAATCTCCACCCCCACCCCGCCTCTCCCACTTCCTCATTCATCACTTCTATTGGTGCTGCTACGTGCCCTCTGCCTTTGAGCTCTTTGCTCTCCTACTTTCAAGGTTCGCCGGCTTCTGGGAGATGGAGGGTCTGGAATGCTTTCTAATGACAATGTATCAGCTGGGTGTTTTTCCAGCTCTCCCATGATTTCCCAGCTTTCCCCCCTCATCTGCCTTAGAGCTGTGACCTCCCTCAAACCCTGTTGTAAATCTATACTGTCTTCCTGGAAGAGTCAGGATGGGGAGGTGGCCTCCACCATTCCTCCTCTGCCCAGTCCCTGACAGGTGTGTGTTGTTGCAGAATGTTTATGCCTGTGTGCAGTTTGCGTCTTGCTTGGTTTGAGCACCCCAGGCCACCATACAAGGAGCAAAGCTCTCATTTGGCAAAATGTACCGCACAAGCACAACGAAGATTCGGGCCACGTTACCGTCATCGAAGTTCACCATTGTGAAGAGTGCTGGGCATTTGACGAAGACGACCTCGCCCACAAAGGCAGGCTTCCAACAGGTAATGTTATCCCACATCCCTGGGCATCCTGCGGAAGGGAAAAAAAGATCAAGTGGTTAAAAGAGTTGCAGGTTGAGTCAAGCCGCCCCATTTGCTCTCCATACATGCCAGCGGTGAAGAACCATTCTCAGCCTGAGGACAACCTTCCAGGGCCGCATACAAATAATGGAAGGGGCAATAGTGGTCGGAGCAATGAATGTAGATCCCACCTTTGTACAGCAAGCTAGTTTCTATACACATTCACAAACTCCTCTCTGTCCTTCACCCAGGGAAGCAAGAGGAATTATCATAGTTCAAGGACACATTCCAGCCAAGCTACAACGCTCAAGGAGGATGCAAACCAGGGCCAGCAGGATAAGATAAGATAAGATAATTTATTGTCATTGCACAAGTGCAAGCACAACGCTATACAAGTGCAACGAAATTGCATGCCATCCTGTAAAAAAACAGAAAGAAATAAAAAACAAAACAAAAAACAGCACAAAACACACACCCACCAAAAAAAGCCACACACATACACCCATCACAGCTCTCCAAGGTCATATTATCTGGTTACAGCATTTAAGATGGTTATCTTGGGTATGGGATGTGTGGCTGGCAATGGTGTGCTGCCTAGGGAGAGTCCCAAGGGCCACATAAAGAGTGCTTGAAGGGCCGAATTCAGCCACAGGACCTGCGGTTCTCCCCCACCCCTGTTTTTTACCGTTATTTCATTGCCCTTTCTCTACTGGCAAAACCCAAGGCTGCTAAGAATGATGGGCAGTTTGTCTGCTGAATTTGGAAATCACAATACAATAAAAAACAACAACAACAAAACAAACAGTTGCAGATCTCTCATGCGCTGTGATTACAGTATATTATTTCCATATGTCTAGAAAGAAGTAGAAAGAAGTAGCAGGTGGCACTGTGGGTTAAACCACTGAGCCTAGGGCTTGCCGATCAGAAGGTCGGTGGTTCGAATCCCCGTGACAGGGTGAGCTCCTGTTGCTCGGGTCCCAGCTCCTGCCATAGCTGTCAACTTTCGGATTTGAAAATAAGGGATTTTTAAAGACTTTCGGATTTGAAAATAAGGGATGCTGCAAGGGCGGTGCAATGGCACCAAGTAGCCTCGCCACCCTGCGCTCCAGAGGCTGCGCATGAACGGGTGAGCGAAAGAGCGAGCGCATAGACGGCAGGCAGGCTGTCTGTCTGGTTGGACATGAGGGTCCATGCACAAGGCATGCAAGCTCCGCCCCCAGTCGGTCTCAGACTCCTTATTGGCAGCCGAGCAACACAGCTGAGGAGCCTCCCTGGCCGGCAGGGAGGGAGAGGAGCTGCTTCCTTTGAAATCCGGGAAATTTAAGGGATATCAACAATCCGGGATAGCAGTGGGAAACGGCATTGGAATAAGGGAGTTTCCCGCAAAAAAAGGGAGGGTTGACAGCTATGGCTCCTGCCCACCTAGCAGTTCGAAAGCACGTCAAAGTGCAAGTAGATAAATAGGTACCGCTGCAGCGGGAAGGTAAATGGCGTTTCCGTGTGCTGCTCTGGTTCGCCAGAAACGGCTTAGTCATGCTGGCCACATGATCTGGAAGCTGTACGCCGGCTCCCTCGACCAATAAAGTGAGATGAGCACTGGAACCCCAGAGTCAGTCACCACTGGACCTAATGGTCAGGGGTCCCTTTACCTTTTTAGAAAGAAGTATCAAGTGCGGAAATCAGGGAAGCAATGAATAAAACAGATATCTGATATAGCCTCTCCAAAGCTCATGGTGGGTTTTGGGAGGTCACAAACCCTCAGGATAAGCATTTAGGAATGTCAGGAGTGGAAACTGCACCATGTCAAATTGATTAGATGCTGTTTAGGCCCTCACTTTCCGGGTATCGTGCATTAATCTTTCAATGAGAGCGAGCCACCCAACGTGCCCACACCAATTGGCAGTCGAAAAAAACAGGGGATGTTTTCCAGGTTCCAGCTATTGTTGATATGGCTGCAACCAAGAGGAAGCGAATAAGGTCTCTATGGAGGAGCCAGTGAAAATAGAAATAAGAGTTACACAGGCTGTGTTGCGACCATCTGGTTAGTTATCTTAGATTTACAATTGAATCCCAAATGCCAGAAACACAGGGGGCAAAACCGCTCCATGTGGAGGTGGGAACTCTGTTCTGAGCATCCCCTCCGGCACTCAGACGATAGGGATGGATTAACATGATTTAATTTTACCAGAGTGAGCTACCAGCAAGTGAATTAGATGCAGGCAGGCAGCATTGTGGGTAGCAATACTGAGAAACCCGGGTTTCCTAGCAGCAAGACACTTGACTGTCAGGACACAGTCGGGTAGCTGTCAGTACATGCAAAAGAAAGTCCTTCACGCAGCACATAATTAAAGCATGGAATTATGGAAGAAGCGAGGGCCACCAACCTAGGTGACTTTAAAAGAGGATTAGAGAAATTCATGGAGGAGAGGACTATCGAAGGCGACTAGCCATTATGGGTATGCTCTGCCTCCACAGACAGCAATGCTTCTGAATACCAGTTGATGTAAACCACAAGAGACCATAAGTTGATGTTCTTAGCTGCAGCCGATCCTGGATCCCTGAGATCTGTGTCAATATGCTGAAAATTTCCACTAGGGACTGTGAATGCCCATCTGTCCCGTCCAATCTGGAGCAATGGAATGGCCCTGATCTGACATGGATCCGGGCCCTGAACTGAATCATGGGCCTTGCACAGTTTTTACTTAGGTGTTTGAAACCCAATTATAAATGCAGTTGATGGAGGAGAGAAGAGGAGAAGCTGGCCGTCTGCAAAGGGTACTCTCGATTACTCTTTGTAAGCTCATGTGTTGCCATGGGTTCTGTGAATGATGCGGGTGGCGCTGTGGGTTAAACCACAGAGCCTAGAGCTTGTTGATCAGAAGGTCGGCAGTTTGAATCCCCACGACGGGGTGAGCTCCTGTTGCTCGGTCCCTGCTCCTGCCAATCTAGCAGTTCGAAAGCACGCCAAAGTGAAAGTAGATAAATAGGTACCGCTCCGGCAGGAAGGTAAACGGTGTTTCCGTGCACTGCTCTGGTTCGCAAGAAGCAGCTTAGTTATGCTGGCCACATGACCTGGAAGCTGTACGCCGGCTCCCTCAGCCAGTAAAGTGAGATGAGCGCCGCAACCCCAGAGTCGTCCGCGACTGGACCTAATGGTCAGGGGTCCCTTTACCTTTATACAGGAGTCTAATTTCATGCAGAAAATAACTGGTATGAAAGGAGGTTATTCTTATCATTACAGATGTTACACAAATGGCAAATGCACAGATGTTCAAGAACGTATAATAAAAAAGCACATAATTGCAAACAAAAACTGTAAAAACAGGTTTCAAGATTGTTCTGGACTGGGAGTTCTTTGATGTGAGTAAGGCATTTTAAAAAACACATTGCCATAATATCTATTCCCTGGGCGCCTCGTCTTCAATGCATGCGTTTTCCATCAGGGCTATCACATAAAAGACAAGCTTTCGGTGCCACTATTAGAGGGGGGCGGGAATCCCCAGTCTTATTCCTTTATGGTGCTTCTGATCTGCTCTGCCTTGTGCATACCAATCCTCCAAAATCCTGGTTTAATTAGGATAATTTAAAAAGTTGCTGCTGGAATGGGAGAGAAGATTGCAATTTGACCCGTTCGGTTTGCATTCCCGTGCTACCTTCATCAATAATGGGTCCGTGTGTATTGGTGAAACATGTCTGAATAGCAGGAGATTTTCCTGCAGATGCCGGGGATCGAACATGGGACCTTCTGCCTGCGAACCAGATACTCTACCACTGAGCTGTGGCCGCTTTCCTTATGACCTAAATTTACTTCTTGGCCCACTGGTAATGGACATGCAATGGCTTGCCTATACATCCCCACTGACATCCCCGCGACTGACTTCCAGATCATGCGCACAGAATCAGGTTGTGAGCATGCGTCCCTGTGAGTCAATGGTGCATTGAATACATGGGGAAACCAAGGAAGAAGCCAGCGCATTGCGTTTGCACCACATTTCTCTGCCAGCTTTAGGAACAGCGCTTTCTTCTCCGGGGCTCTTATTCATAAAGCTAACCCTTCACAACAGAAGTGTGAAAAAAGGCTCCTCTTTCAAGTCCTCTCAATAGCATCTCAAAAGGTAACGCCGGCGCCAAGTCATTTACATAGCAAAATATTTCACACATGGGAAAATGGGTTTTTGAAAGGATGGGATCTCTTATCTGCAACTGGGAAAGGAGAAACCTTTTATTCTGTCCAAGTTGCTCGCATTATTCCCGGCTGTTGGAGAGTTTATTCTGAGCTCATGCATGGAGATGCAGTTTGCTTGTTATTGCTCTCGCTTTTAACAACAACAAAAAAGGTAAAGGGTTTAAAAACAACAACAAAAACAAAAACACAACCATGCAGAAGTTTTAATGACTTCCAGTGAACTGGAGCTAGCTGATCAGGGTAGAGCACTTAAAAGGGAAATCGCAGAACTGGATAAAAATCTGGAGTATTTACTATGGAGTATTTAGCCACTTCCACCTCATAAGAAGAGAAGACTCCCTGGAAAAGACCCTGATGTTGGGAAAGATGGAGGGCACAAGGAGAAGGGGACGACAGAGGACGAGATGGTTGGATAGTGTTCTCTAAGCTACCAACATGAGTCTGACCAAACTGTGGGAGGCAGTGGAAGACAGGAGTGCCTGGCGTGCTCTGGTCCATGGGGTCACGAAGAGTCGGACACGACTAAACAACAACAACAACAAGATGGAAGACAGACTTAGCAAATGGCCTGAATCTCACTGGGAACTTAGCCTGATTTTTGCCTTTGTTTCGATGTGCCACAGGGCAGGAAAGTTCGGTAGGCTCTCAAACAACAGCACCAGAAGATTGTCCAGAAGGGAATGTAGCTCTTGGGTTCCTCAGCCCTAATGTTAACCGGAGGAGACTCTTGAGAGTCCCATGGACTGCAAGAAGATCAAACCTATCCATTCTGAAGGAAATCAGTCCTGAGTGCTCACTGGAAGGACAGATCCTGAAGCTGAGGCTCCAAGACTTTGGCCACCTCATGAGAAGAGAAGACTCCCTGGAAAAGACCCTGATGTTGGGAAAGATGGAGGGCACAAGGAGAAGGGGACAACAGAGGATGAGATGGTTGGACCGTGTTCTCGAAGCTACCAACAAGAGTCTGACCAAACTGCGGGAGGCAGTGGAAGACAGGAGTGCCTGGCGTGCTCTGGTCCATGGGGTCATGAAGAGTCGGACACGACTAAACAACTAAACAAAAAACATTTAGCCACTTGTCAAATGTGGCCACTTGCCTTGGTTTCTCCAAGTCCTGACATGAAAAACCCTGGTTGAGTCTAGGCCAGTGATGGCTAACCTTGACACTCCAGATGTTTTGGAACTACAACTCCCATCATCCCTAGCTAACAGGACCAGTGGTCAGGGATGATGGGAGTTGTAGTCCCAAAACATCTGGAGTGTCAAGGTTAGCCATCACTGGTCTAGGCTGAGGAAAAGAGTCAGAGATGATCAAGCTTCTTGCCAACAGGTGTGGCAGCTTTCCATGTGTGGCTCTGACACTGCCTGGGTCTCTCACGCAGGAAGGGGGCAGATAGAGAGCTGAGAAGATGCGCGGAGAGAAGGTAACGTTGAGAAAGGAGGAGGGGGGCTTCCAGGCAACACCACAAACAGAGCCAGAAACACTGTTTGAAAACAAATGACACAGGATATATTTGAGACGGCTTTAACTGCAAAACTTGGCTAATTAAATCGGGGGCTTAGGAGGGGCAGTGGGGGGGGGAGCCAGGCAAGGCTCTTTTTGGCTCACGCAAACTGTTCTCATCTCATCAAGAGTCTGCTCTTGGAACAACATTTACTATTCTCTTTGTGAGTCAGAGCGACTGCTCAGCTGAGTTTCCCAGTTCTGCGGCTTGTGTGCTGCCGTTATACAACACAGGCTTTCCAGAGGTGTTCGTCTATGTATGTATGAATAAATAAAACACATCCATGTTCTAGACTGGGGAAAGATATGTCATGCAAATCATTTTTCAAAGGCTGTCATCTTTCATATCCAGCCGGGGGGGGTGTGTGTGTGTGAAATTTAGGATTTCACTGGCTCAATGCTGCCACTGATCAACACCCTTCTGAAATTCCAAGATCAAAATAACATACTGTCTAATGAATTCCTCTCTGAATACAGGCATATTCTTCCTTGCATATATATATATATATATATATGTGTGTGTGTGTGTGTGTGTGTGTGTGTGTGTGTGTGTGTTGGGTAAATCATTGTAAAAAGCAGAGACATCACCTTGCAGACAAAGGTCCATATAGTTAAAGCTATGGTTTTCCCAGTAGTGATGTATGGAAGTGTATGGCTTGTATATGTTGGGGTGGTGCCCTTAGCACAGCAGTAGAGCACATCCTTTGTAGGAAGAAGGTCCCAGGTTCAATCCTAGGCATTTCCAATTAAAAGAGTCTCAGGGAGGAGGACAGGGAAAGACTTCTGCCAAGCATAGCCAAGGCAAGATGGGACTAGGTGGACCACAGGCCTGATGACAGGGCAGTCAGTGTCACGAGCGTCAAAGCAGGGTCTGGATTGCTTTTACATGGGCTGCAATATTTAGCCTAAAGGTAAAGGGACCCCTGACCATTACGCCGTTTACCTTCCCGCCAGAGCGGTTCCTATTTATCTACTTGCACTTTGACGTGCTTTCGAACTGCTAGGTGGGCAGGAGCTGGGACCGAGCAACGGGAGCTCACCCCGTCGCAGGGATTCGAACCGCCGACCTTCTGATCAGCAAGCCCTAGGCTCTGTGGTTTAACCCACAGCGCCACCTGGGTCCCTAATATTTAGCCTAGCCTTTGCTAAATAGATGTTTTTGGGGCTGCAACATCCAGCTGCTGCTGATGGGATTTAAGAAGAGCCCAACTGAATCAGTCAACGGCTCCTCTAGGGTGGCATCCTGTTCTCACATTTGCCTGTCAGTTGCCCCAATGGGGGGCCCTCAAACAGAACATCAAAGCATTCTCCACTTTTGATTCCCAACAAATGATATTCAGAGACATACCATCTCCAACAATGGAAGTAGAACAACACAGCCGTCGTAGCTAGTGCCAATTGACAGCCATATATTTCATGCATTTGCCCAATCCTCTTTTAATGCCATCCAGGTTGGTGGCCAACAAGACCTCTTGCGGGAGTGAGTTCCACAGTGTGAATAAGGAGTTTCTTTTGTCTGTCCTGACTCTTCGGACATCAGCTTCATTGGATGGTCTGGAGCACTAGAATGAAGAGAGAGGGAGAAAACCTTTTCCTCTGCCCACTTTCTTCATGCCAGGCATGATTTTATCAGGTCCCCTCGTATTCACCTTTTCCTATCAAGTCAGAAGTTGCAGTTCAAAACATCTGGAGAGCAGCAGCATGGCAAAAACTGGCGTGGCCAATCAATCCAGGAGTTAATTCAATGAAAAACCTTTGTTTGCCTAAATAGGTACCACATCCTCAATTTCTCAGGCAGCAGGATTAGCTGACTGACATAGTCATAGATACATAGATACAAAAAGACATAGATACAAAAATGCAGGCACCACAAGAACCACCCCTCATTTCCTTCCCATATGGGAGGAAAGGTTTCTCCTAAGCTGGCGGCTGCTGCGATGCATCCATCCATCACCGAAAAACACTGGGCTTTGTATTTTTACCAGTATGCAGATTTAATTGACTGTGGAATCGATTCCAGCTCATACAATTAATTGGTTTAAGTGGTTGAGTTTTAAGCTCTTCAGAAGCCAAAGAGGGTAAGCGGACGGATGGTGGTGGTTGTTGAGAATGAAGGCATCTCCCCTGTGTGCTATGCATTTATATTTCTGGCAACAACCAAAAAAGGAGCCCGATGAGAAGGATAGCACCATAGCAGTTTGCAACTGGGCACAGTCTCCATTGGACAGAAGGGCATTTCAGAAGCACATTTACTGAGCCAGTGTGGCATAGTGGTTAGAGTGTCAGACTAGGACCTGAGAGACCGGGGTTCAAATCCCCACTTGGCAATGAAGCTCACTGGGTGACCTTGGACCAGTCATTGCCTTTCAGCCTCACCTACCTCACAGGGTTGTGGGGATGAAATGAGGCAGAACTTTGTGCACCACCTTGAGCTCTTGAAAGGTGGGATATAATAATAATAATTATTTTTTATTTGTACCCCGCCCATCTGGCCGGGTCTCCCCAGCCACTCTGGGTGGCTTCCAACAAATATAAAAATATTATAAATACAATAAGTAAATGAGTGGAGAGCAGTCCCCATGGCAACATGATTACCGACTCCACCCCCTGACCTCGTCACGTTCACTAGGAGCTGTGGATTGAGACCCTGCGCATGCAGACGTTCACAGAAAACTCCTCAGCACAGACAGGAACCCAAATTACACAGGGTTCCAGATTGGGTGGAGAAGCTGTTGTGCACAGAGAAGCTCCTCATCTTGGCCACATGGAGGGCAAAGATGGTGGGGCTGGTGGGCACAAAACCCTGTCTGTTTAATGAACAACTGGAGATTACATCTGAAAGTGGTCAGAGACTGTGCCTCTGGGTCCTTGTCCGCTTCTGTGACTGCTTGAGATCCATAGGGGAAGCTGGTACCACCACATCACAATTCAAAGTCACAGAATCACAGAATCATAGAGTTGGAAGAGACCACAAGGGCCATCCAGTCCAACCCCCTGCCAAGCAGGAAACACCATCAAAGCATTCCTGACAGGTGGCTGTCAAGCCTCTTCTTAAAGACCTCCAGAGAAGGAGACTCCACCACACTCCTTGGCAGCACTCCTTGGCAGCAAAGTCAAGCAGAGAGCATTCAGGACCCTGGACAGCTCCAGTGCCTCCTGCTGAAACAGCTAGGAAAGACATGCTCTCTGCTGGGAGCAAGTACCAACTGGTGTCCAGGCCTTAAGTATGGCATCATCTGTCTCAATGGATGAGCTCGTTGGCTCTCATCTCACCTTATTTTTGAAGCGTTTGGCTTCTGCAATGCTGGGAAGACGAGAGGATAGTGACCTAAGAATGTAAGACTCTGCTGGATCAGCCCAATGGCTCATCTAGTCCAGCATTGTGTTCTCATAGGGGATGACCGGATGCTTCAATGGCAAAACAGCAAGCAGGACCCAAACAGAAGAGTGGCCTCTCCTTTTGTGGTTTCCAGAAGCATTGAAGGTGACTCAGAAACTTCAATTGGTCCAAGATGGAGTGGTCATATTGTGGCTGGGGTTCCTTTCAGATCTTCCCAAACCCCTGTTTTAACATAGCTGCCTTGGTTGCCGGTCCATTTCTGGGTCCAGTTGAAGGTACTCATGTTGGTCTAAATGCCCCCAAATGCCTCTGGCCTCAGATCCCTGCTGGACTCCCCTCTTTCCTGCAGACCCTCTTGGCTGCTAAGATCAGTGTAGGGTGACCTCTTGTTCACCCTGGCTTTTGACACGTGAGGTGTATATTTTAAAGACCCACGTAATTTTTTTTTTCAATTTAAGCTGTTTTAAATTGTTTTCCTTTTTTTGTGTGAAATCATTTTTACTTGATTTTACAGATACAAATTTATAACTTTCCAAATGCATATCCATACATAGAGATTACCCCGAATCTCGTGACATCCCCCCATCCCTTCCATGGGTCCTATTGTCAACATTTTACAACTGCATATTATTCTATATTTTAAATCAATCCACATTATCCATAGTAATGGATACATTGCAAGTTGGTTTCAAATCCTGCTAATGTTTCCATCTGCTTGCAGTGGTCTCCTAGATAAATTATAATTCCTCCCCTTCTTTAAGTTTTTGTCCTCTTGGTTCCTGAGTTTTCTATTTCAGCATAGTCCATCAGCTTAGCTTGCCATTCCTCTCTGTTTTTAATTGTTTCCAATATTGTGCGGTATAGCTTTGTAACCCATCCCGGGACCTTAGGGTGAAGGTGGGTAGTAGTAGTAGTAGTAGTAATAATAATAATAATAATAATAATAATAGTATTCTCATCCCAGGTACAAAGCAAAGCAAATAAGCACTCATTTAGGTGCCCCAGTTTGGAAGAGGGTGAGTTATGAGCTCTTCAGAAGCCCATCATATCCTTCTTAGTCTTATTTATTTATTTATTTATTTATTTATTTATTTATTTTATTAAACAGATTCATATTATACAATAGTGAACAGTAATTGACAATATTGAACTTTGTTACAATAAAATATTTTCATATCCCTTATTGTGTCTCTCCTTTTTTCACTAATACATCGTATCTAATATCTAAAAAACAGAATAAAACAAAAGAAAGCAAAACAGAAACAAAAAAGGAAAAAAATAACTAACTAAATAAATACATACATACATAAACACTTAAATAAACTCAAACCCACACCCACACCCACATAGACTTCCTGTCCAGCCCAAAAGCATATTCAAGAACTAAAGGCCAATGTCTTCCTTGTTATTATTCCTCTTTTAACTTCATTTCTAATACATTCTTTTGTCTTCCTGCACCCTTACCACTTGAATCCCACTTCTATGTCCTCTAAGATCATTCGAAAGCTGTCATGGTTATCATACCTTTACTATAGTTTTGAACATATATTTTATATTTGCTCCATTTGTCTTCGAACTTTTGCTTGGAGTTGCCCCTCAGGCTGTTAGTGAGGTAGGCCATCTCAGCCAATTCCTGAACTTTTTGTTGCCATTCTCTAACAGTTGGGACCTCCTGATCCTTCCACTTTTTAGCAATCAAAATACGTGCAGCAGCCGTTGCATACAAAAAGATCTCCCTTAATTTATTGGGTATGGCCTTGTCGATCATATCCTTCTTAGTCTTTGGCTGATTAATTATCTGCCTTATAACTGATCAAATAAAAGCAAATGGCAGCCGAAAAGAGCAAATTCCACAGCATGTGGCTGCAAATTCCGTAAGTTGTGTGGATCAATCTGTTGCTTGATTGCTCCTGAACTGATGCCTGCCCCCATCAATTTCACTGGTTTCCCCTTGGATTCTAGCATGTTGGAGAAAAAGTTTTCTCGATCTCCCTTCCCCACACAAAGGATCGCATCAATTATCATGCTCAGACATGCGCACACTAAACTACCTCTGGAAGATGAGACGTCTGGCAATGTGCAAAGCAGGGGTGGTGGGGGTACGATGCCTCTTCTGGTGACAATCAAGGCAAACGAGCTTTGTTATTGTTCTAACATGAAAGTGAATAATAAACTCAGCAAAGGATGGGAGTGTGCGCGGTTGGGGCGGTTGGGGAGAGAGATGACTGGCGATTAGGTTTTGCATTGCCAGCCGCTGTGCGAGAAACAATTTCACAGATGCGCGCTTTGGAAAGGGGGGGAAATAAAACCTTTCATGCTCAGCGGCAAGATGGTGCCTCCCGGCTGCGCCACGGCGGCGAGGGAATGCTCCTCACCTGGCCCTTTCATTGCAATGCCTCATCAATCTCCCACCTTTCCAAAGCTTTCTTCAGCAAGCTGTTTTCATTTCCCCTGGCCCTGCTTCGAGTGTGGGGTGGAATGATTCACTGCAGGTGGGTACAGGCAGCCCTATGTCAGGAGTGCGTGCAGGAGCCAGGCCCTGGGACCAGCAGGGCTTCGCAGGACTGGGGCCTTCCTCAGTTTGTTCTGGAGAGGCAAGGCACGGCCACACAGGTGAGGCCGCTTGGTAACTCGCTGCACCTGGTGGCAAGAGCTGGGAGGGGATATAGGTCAGCATTTCCCTTCGGCTCTTTGCCACAGCAACACACTTCCTGCCTTGCTGCGTCTGGCCCCTTGTTTCCTGCCTCCTGCTTCCTGATCTCCCGCTTGGACTACTGCAATGCGCTCTACGTGGGGCTACCTTTGAAGGTGACCTGGAAACTGCAATTAATCCAGAATGCGGCAGCTAGACTGGTGACTGGGAGTGGCTGCCGGGACCACATAATGTACCGGTCCTGAGAGACCTACATTGGCTCCCAGTACGTTTCCGAGCACAATTCAAAGTGTTGGTGCTGACCTTTAAAGCCCTAAATGGCCTCAGTCCTGTATACCTGAAGGAGCATCTCCACCCCCACCGTTCAGCCCGGACACTGAGGTCCAGCGCCGAGGGCCTTCTGGCGGTTCCCTCACTGCGAGAAGCAAAGCTACAGGGAACCAGGCAGAGGGCCTTCTCGGTAGTGGCGCCCGCCCTGTGGAACGCCCTCCCATCAGAGGTCAAAGAGATAAACAACTATCTGACATTCAGAAAATACCTGAAGGCAGCCCTGTTTAGGGAAGTTTTTAACCTGTGATATTTTAATGTATTTTAATATCTGTTGGAGGCCGCCCAGAGTGGCTGGGGGGACCCGGCCAGATGGGCGGGGTACAAATAATAAATTACTATTATTATAGTATTTAAAAGCTGCAGGATTTCTCCGACAAAAGTTGTTTGCATGCGTTCCTTCCTGCTGCGGCTTGAATTTTGCCGCACCTGACGCCGTATGCGATGTCAGGTGTCGGAAAGGTGTGTGTGGCTCCTAGGAAGTAGTTTGGCAGGCCAACTTCCAAGACCTGGTGGGCCAGATTAAGCCCATGGTCCAGACATTCCCCACCCTTGGTGCATGCTGTGTGAATAATACTTCATTGTGAGATTATTATGCAAAAATGTTTGACTGTCAGAGTTTGCACTGAGCAGAGAATTCAAGCATCTTGGGAATGGCTTCTCTTCTCTTTCCCACTTTCCCTGGAGTAGGGAAAGATCCCATTGAGAGGTTCCCCTGCAATGACAAGGGAGGGTAGCATTTGCATTCCGACAGCGTTTCTCCCTCCTCCGCCATTGACTCGAATGTTTTTTATGCTTCGTTTTCTGCCAAAGACAAAAGGAGCGAGCGGTGCCTTTCCCTCCTCTACCAGCTGTCTCATTTAATCTGCCTTATTTCTTCCAGCTGCCAACAAGAAACCGATTACTAGGGTCCCAATCCAATAAGGACCTTCAGTCTGTATCAGATCTGAAACTGCTTTTACACATGAGATTGTGCTTGAAATATATATATATATATACACACACACACACACATATATATACATATACAAACACACACACACACACACACACACACACACACACATATATATATATGTGTGTGTGTGTGTGTGTGTATGTATATATATAAACAAAATGTTTTTAATTGCTTTTTAAAGTGTTTGCATGCATGAAATTGCAAAATCATTTTCATTGTTCACATGTTTTTCTTGTGAAATTGCCTCAAGATATTTTGCGGAAAGTGATTCATAAATGGAACTAAAGAAAGGAAATCTTTAAAGTGAGGGGGAGGGGGAACCTCCCCAAGGTGGGCTACAATAAAAATACAATATAGTAGGGGTGGCCAACTCCCAAGATCTACTGCGATCTACTCACAGATTTAAAAACTGGCAGTGATCAGGTTCAGGTCTGGGGGGGTTCAGGTATAAGTTGTTGAGCTTTTTTTAGGAAGGAGGAAGGCCCATTTTGGAGGGGGGTCGGGTCAAAGTTGAGTTTTTTTCAGGGAGGAGGTAAAATGTTGAGCTTTTTTTAGGGGAGCCACAGTTGTTCAGCTTCTTTGGGGGGGGAGCCAATGATCTACCAGTGATCTACTGCAGACGGCCAGTGATCTACCAGTAGATCACGATCTACCTGTTGGACATGCCTGCAATATAGCATAGGTACAACAATAAGACCATGAGAAGCCAGTCAAAATTAACCACAAGCGCCCGGCACAAAGAGGACCAAAATACAGGACATAATTGGAACAAAAGCCTTCAGCGGAACATAGTGAAACGTGGATGTGTGTACTTTTAGTTGGTTCTGTTGTATCTTTGTATTATTCAGTTTCACTCTGAACTTTGTAAGTCAAACCCCAAATCTTGAAGAAGAGATTTATAAAGGATGGGGGCATTACCCAGCATGTCCCAATCTACCTTCCTGTGTTTCCCAGCCATTTCTTCCTTCCCCAGTTCTGGAAAAAACTGCAAGGGTACATGCTGAGTTAGGGTATGCCCTGAAAATGTACCTGGAGCCGATTCGTTCAGTGGCATCAAGGCGTTCAGCTTCCGTATGGTCTCCAAGCAGGCCTCTTGCTCCTTCCTGATGAAACAGTCTGAATGCATCGGAGTAGCCTGAAAAATGAAGAAGAAAAAGGCTCGCCTTAACCAACGGTTGGTGGGAGGGGGAAAGGCAAAGACACCTGTATTTAGAGAACAACATTATGCCAAGGGTTATAGCTCAGTTGGTGTCAGGGATCGTGCTGAGGAGGGCTACACTGAGTAGGAATGGTGGGAGCCTCCCCCTCCCCCTGCTCCAGATCCTGGATCTCCCCAGGAGCAGGAGGGCAGTATAGATTTGGAACAGTGGTTTGCAGAGGGACATAGTTCAGAAGGCAGAAGCTGGGAAATACTGGATGGGGAACAGCTAGGAGAAGAACTGGGAGAGAGTGAGTTAACAGATTCACTGTCTCTGGAAAGCATTCATCTGCTCAGGCGAAGGTCAAGAAGAGCTGATAAGGTGGCAGCACAGAAAACACAGTGGTTACGAGATCAGGTTACAAGACGCAGTAGTGGGCATGGGTGACTAGGGAAGAAGTGATAGGGAACACCACCATTCCTAGGAATGGATTCATTGTTCTCTCGCCATGATCATTAAAGTTTCTAACTGGTAAGAAGACTCCTTTTCCTTTGTTCTGCTTAAAGGTAAAGGGACCCCTGACCATTAGGTCCAGTCGTGTCCGACTCTGGGGTTGCGATGCTCATCTCGTTTTATTGGCCGAGAGCCGGCGTACAGCTTCCGGGTCATGTGGCCAGCATGACTAAGCTGCTTCTGGCAAACCAGAGCAGCGCACGGAAACGCCGTTTACCTTCCCGCCAGAGCGGTTCCTATTTATCTACTTGCACTTTGAGGTGCTTTCAAACTGCTAGGTGGGCAGGAGCTAGGACCGAGCAACGGGAGCTCACCCTGTCGCTTATCTACTGCCAAAGGGAGGGGGGAGCCGATTTGTTGAAGCCTGACAGTTGGTAGTGTTGGTTCAGGGAAAAATGTACAGAAAGGAGAATTTGGGGCTGCCAAGATCCAAGTTTGGGGCTCTCTTTGGTGAGAGAACCCCAGCGGGAATTTAAAATCTCAAAAATTTGCAGCCAAGCAAAGCATGGAAATATAGGCTCAGAACTGTAAAATATGCCCTTCCAAGTTCCTTCCAAAGTTTCCCTCTTCCCCTAGCATAGAAAAAGACCACACATTTGTTAAGTTCAAAATGGCTTACTTACAAACTCTCCAAAGGTCAGGTTCATGTGCTATTCGATACAGCATTCAGAAAACGTTGCACTGGCAATGAAATTTTGGCTGGCTTACAAAGTAGTAGTGAAAGTTCCTAAATTATTGGTACACGAACTAGAGTGGCTTATGAGAGCCATGTGGTCTGAGCTGAAGCAACATCTCCACCTTTTGAGTTGCTCATGCAGACTAGGAACGAACAGTAGGCTTGATTACTTGTTTCCTCCCAAGGTAAGGGAAGTGACCTAGGCTAAGTCTGGCAGGACAGTTTACTTTATGGGATTAATGCCTTCATGCATTAATTAAACCTAAGCACATTGGTTATATGAGGCTGGCTATCCCACAGGTGAAACATCTGCCTTGCATGCTACTGCATCTACTGCCTCCTTCTTAGTCTTCCTGCTCTTTCACAGTCGAGTGCTTTTGTTCATCCTGGCTGTGTTTTACAAGTTTTCCCTTTCCCATACTGTGCGCGGCTTCGAATGCTGTTCCATGGGAAAAGCGGCTCTCTAAATCTATATAATTACAGTAATCGGAAAGCCGGCTCCACTCTCCGTTCTTTGTTTCCCCAGCGCAATATGCCGGCTTTGGGTTCCTGAGTTCAACCACTTAGCGCCGCGTGATATAAAACGATCCTGCAAGTGTGAATTTCTTTGGGACTGAGCCTCCCGGTCCGGCTCCTTCCTCCTTGAGGATGCTGTTTACAGCTTTCTGCATCCAATTGAGATGAATCGGTTTCAATTTTCCCCGGGAGAGAACACCAGCGATCTGTGCAGAACACGGCGCGATGTGATGGATGAGGCAGGATGGGGGAAGGCAGGTGCAATGAAGATAGAAGCTGAGCAAATGTCCACAATCAAACTCCCCCCCCCCAAAATCTCCCAAGGAGGCTGGGAAAGGTTTGACTGGCAGCGCGCTTGGCTACTGGTGGTGGGAGACATGAGGATCTGATTGGAGGAAGCGCAACGACCGAGCATGAATTAATCGAAGGGACAGCATGCCAGCACATTCAGAGTTCTGTTGCACACAGAGCAATGGCTTGCTTGAAAAACAGCCCGGCCAATTCTATCAAGAAGGCAATAAAATCTGGGGAGGCAGGATAGATTCAAGCAGAGGCTGTGAAGATAAATGAGCAACATAACAGACCTTATGGCAGGTCTGAGTTTGAGGGACGCCTGAGGTCCATTTCACGCATTTACAGGTGACGTTCAATCAAGTTTTAATCAGGATAGACCCATGGAGATTAATGAGTAATTAAGTTGAATCCGTTAAGTTCAATGGTACTACTCTGAGGTTTTTAAACAGAGGTTGGGTGGCCATCTACAAGGGATTAATTAGCTGTGATTCCTGCAGTGCTGAGGGTTAGACTAGATGGCCCTTAGGGGTTCCTTCCAACTCTACTATTCTATGGTGAATTAATAATACATATTTTTTTCAACTAGCTGTTCTTCTTCCAGCCCGATCTTTTGCACACTTCTTTGGAAATAAGTCCCAATAACTAAATAAATAAATGGGCCTTACCACATAACTCTAAGCATTGCCTAGGATTGTAGTCCTAGTTTATCAACCACCTGCGATTTTTCCATGCCGTTGCTTAGAGATTTTTGTTTGTTTGTTTGTAGCCGGCTTCCTTTTATAGCATTTTTGGGGAAACGTTTAATCAAACATCTCAAAAGAAATGCACAAATGTAAAAACCTCTCGGCATCTGACAGGGTACTTGTTTTGAAATACCTTTGCTCTGGGACTGTAAGCATCTCAGATGCCTTTTGAGAGAGGCAGAGCAGCGATAACACTTCAAAGGCCTTGGAGGAAATGAATCGCTCAGCCCCCAAGGATTTGACAAGGATGGCACCAAATCAAAACGCACCTGTGGTGGTCTTTGTAAATTAATCAGGGCTCCTTCCTTCCTTCCTTTCCTTTAAAATGATTTTTCTTTGCTCGGCTGATTCTTCCAAAGAGAGGGGAAATTATGGAGTCCCATAACTGTGAGATTAAAGGTAAAAGGTAAAGGGACCCCTGACCATTAGGTCCAGTCGTGACCAACTCTGGGGTTGCGGCGCTCATCTCGCTTTATTGGCCGAGGGAGCCGGCGTACAGCTTCCAGGTCATGTAGCCAGCATGACTAAGCCACTTCTGGCGAACCAGAGCAACGCATAGAAACGCCATTTACCTTCCTGCCAGAGTGGTACCTATTTATCTACCTGCACTGGCGTGCTTTCGAACTGCTAGGTTGGCAGGAGCAGGGACCGAACAACGGGAGCTCACCCCGTCGCGGGGATTCGAACCGCCGACCTTCTGATCAGCAAGCCCGGGTCTCTGTGGTTTAGCCCACAGCACCACCTGTGTCCCTAACTGTGAGATTACCTTACACATATACCGGTATATGCCCCCTCAACCACTTCAGTCTGTGGAACTCCAAACAGAAATCTCTGTCAAAACATTTCCTGATAACCGTCTGGCTTTGAGCTGAACAAGGAACACTGCTGAAACCCACCCAAGGAGAAAGCTTTAATTGGATCGGTAATTAAATTAAAACTATCCTGCCTTCGGCTTTTAAAAGCGCTCCATCCTGGCACCGACAGTCCGTCCTATGAAGAGCTCCTTCTAATTGTGTCCCCAGAGGCCTTTTTGAAAGTGAGAGGATTTTGATCAAAATTAGCAGAATGACTGGGCAGTCTAAAAGCGGGTTTGGAGAGAGCCGGTGATCAGGATCTCCAAAAAAACCCCAACAACGAACTTCTTATTCTTGCCATTAAAAGAAAGAAAAGCAAAATTAAAATGGAAGCCAAGATACTGCAGTGCTAGTGTTTTCTGTCAAAGAGGGAAATGGGAAAGCTGAAAAAAATCTCTTCATCCAGAGTAATTATTCTTTTTTTTTTTTTTTTTTTAATAATATTTATTTGATTTTCCAATTTTATAAGCACATTACAACACGGTTAAATTTCCTTTGTTTCCCACCTCTCACATTGAGAAACAATACATAACTTCCCCCCCCTCTCACGGAGGTATCTTTTAACATTGTTCATTTAACCATCTAAACACAACCCTCACTTTGCTTGTACCTGGTCCCTTTCCAGACTAGGCATCTATATTACTAACTTTTATCAAATGGCTTCCACAGCTTCTCACTGCTGAATCCATAGATAATTCTTGGCTCACGGGTTCTTATCTTGGTATTTATACATTATCTTCTAATTTTTTAACTTAACTTACACATATCATCTTCTAAACATTTTTCTCCTAACATCATAATATCCTAATTTATAACATTCTCATTATCGCAATTTCTAATCTTAATTTTCCCCTCGGCCTTAAATCCTAATTATTTTTTTAACTTGCTTTCCCCCCCCCCTCCCCCCATGCCCCAGAACCTGGTTTTCAAATATTCCACAACAAAACTTATATAACTTCTATAATTCCCACCATACCAGAAATTAAATCCACATGCTTTGGTCAAACCGTCAAATCAATCCAAGAAAAAAAAAAAAATAACCACTCTCACCCCACACCCACCCGCCGTGTCACCCATGTCCGATCTGAATGGGCCAGCAAAACTTCTTTGGGAACAGTCTGTTGCATTCTTCTTTGCTTTCCCAATCTTCTTACAACGTCAATGTCCCAGAGATCCATTCTTACTTTCTCATCCTGTTTGAAAATCTTCTTCTTAATGATTCTCCTCTTATGGTTTCTAGCTTTCTTTTTCTTTTTGTTGACATCATGCGGCCGGGTGCGTAATCTTTTTTTCAAAGTCATAAGTTCTTTTTGGTTCTCACGCTTCGCAGCGTGGGAACATCCTGTTGTTGGTTCCTCTGATATGATCCTGTTCAAACGTATCTCCATCCTATCCAAGGCATCATTCAAACGTATCTCCATCCTATCCATAGCATCACTGAATTTCTGCATTCCTTGTAGAAATAGGTGCACATCTATCTTTGCCATCTGTGCTCCTGTCATTCTGTCAAATGTAGATACAATCGTTCCATTCAGCAATCCATTTAGATATCTTGTTGCAAAAAGTATTCATTGCCAGATTCCTCCAGCACAGGGGGAGAGGGGGGCTGGTTACACTGAAGCAAATTCCTTTTCAATGGCCACTTTCGTTTTGCCTCGGCTGCCACATCCCCGTCTCTTAAGCTTCAGCAGTGATAGGGCTGGCCTCCATTTTAAGCCCTACACTTTACCCAGAAATAAGTCCAAAACATCCATTTTACTCACAATCTTCAGGTCCGAATTGATAATTTGGCAGGAGAAATCCCGGCGCACGATCAGGAGAGATCTGGCAGCTGCGCCCGTCAGGGGGATAGATGTTCTCAGATCCAAAGGGTTCAGGCTCCCCCCGCTCGCGTCCCGGAGTCCCTTATTAGGTTCTCCTCGGGAGGAGGGAAGCCCCGCGAACCACCGCCGGACCGACCGGTCCCGGGACGCCCTTCCCGGGAGTTTTGGGGGCTGAGGCGCTGTCTCAAGACACCCCTTTCACCCCTTTTCGGGCAGGGAACATCGAAGCGATGTTCCCCCCGACCTCTCCAGCCAGCAGCCGGAACCGGAAGCCAGAGTAATTATTCTAAGGATAGAGCCCAGAATCAAATTGTAGACTGAACACTAGGGCCCTTCTCAATGAACTCTCTCAATACATTATTTGGCGACAGGAGTGTAGGAAGTGGGGGACAGGGGGCGGTCCGCCCCAGGTTCCATCATGGAGGGGGTGACAAATTATCAAGGGACAATTACTGCCCTATTAGGGTGGTTCATAAAAAACTTTTTTTCTTTTGAAAATGCCCACTCCAAAGGTCTTATCTTACTACACTAGGGATTATATAGCTATATATGAAATTTCATGCATATCAGTTAATATCTTGACCCTCCTCCATGAAAATGGCTGTTTTCCTATGTCGTGAAGGCTGAAATTTCAATTCAGTGGGGCACTTACTGTTCCCAACCCTAACCCTGCGGAAAGCCACCTAATTAGACTTTAATTTGATTTTGACATGTTTTTAGGAGGTAATTTAATTATTTGATTTTATATCAATGTTAGGTATCTGATGTTAGCCGCCCTGAGCCCGACTTCGGCCGGGGAGGGCGGGATATAAATAAAAGTTTATTTTTACTTATTCTTATTTCTTTGTAAGAAAATATGAAATAACGTAAAACCATTTTTGCAGGCAAAAATATCAATGTGTGTGTGGGGGGGGTGAAAAGAAATTTTCCGCACTGGGTACCACCTGACCTTCCTACGCCTCCGTTTGGTGATCATTCGTAGCAGAGTAAGATTGTCTTCCATGAACAGGGTTTTAACGGTGAGTCCGTGAATGACTGTGGAGACCAATTCTGGATCCACACATCCTTCCACAGTGGGGACATAGGTTTCCGGGCAGGAGTTGATCATGGTGAGGGTTTGCCAAGCATGCCTTCCTCTTAGCATGTTTCTCCCTTTCGTCCTGAGTTCAAGCGTCTTCAAAACCCATAACCACCTTTGGTTCTCTAATTCGGGTGCTCGCAGACCAGTGTTTCCCAATTGTTGGTGTTTATACTACATTTTTTTTAGATTTGCATTGAGAGAGTCTTTAAACCTCTTTTGTTGACCACCAGCATTACGCTTTCCATTTTTAAGTTCGGAATAGAGTAGTTGCTTTGGAAGACGATAATCAGGCATCTGCACAACATAACCAGTCCAACGAAGTTGATGTTGAAGAATCATTGCTTCGACACTGGTGATCTTTGCTTCTTCCACTACAAATTCATGGGGATGAATGGCTCCCAGCCACGATGGCTATGCTCTCCCTCCACTATGTCTCTGAAAATCAATTGCTGGAAATGCCAGTTGCATCCAATTTGGTGACCAAGATATGACTAGATGTGCCATTGGCCTGATCCAGCAGCCAGACTCTTCTTATGCTCTTATGCACCAATAAGGAAGAGGGCCTTCTCTGTGGCATTACCCTATTTTGTGGAATGCCCACCCCTTTGAGATATGGCTGGCGCTGCCCCTTCCTGGGTTTTGCCACCAGCTGAGAACACAGGTATTTGTAGGGTATGAATGCCAGGCTGGGTACAGGCAGAACAATATATGTGGTTCCTTGCTGGAGACATTTCATTCTTATCTACTCTTGTTTTATGGTAATCGTTTGAATTGATTGTCTTGTTATAGGGCTGACTGTACCCAGTACAACTCTTACTCCAAGTATACCCACTGAAATTAACGGGCATGACTAACTTATTCATATCAATAGGTCTACCCTGAGTAGAACAAGCATTGGATAACGTGCTTTACCGTACCACACCCTGGGATCATTACCATGGATGCAGACTAGAAACATTTTAAATCAGTAAATAAAATTTGTTGGGAGCATGGTCACCTACCCTTCTCTAACCATGCCAACTGAAAGAATTAAAAACTGCTTAAAATGTGTCTCACACACTAATCTACGGGAGCAAACACACTGGGTTCTAGAGTGATCCAATACCGTTGAGAAAGACAAAATTCAAATAGCTGTACAGACTATTGTATGACTTTGCATACGTTTGCATGTTATAATTTGCCACTGCATTCAACTTTGGGAAACAATGGCTTGCAGAACAAACCGGAGCTGACATACAAAACCAGAGCTGGAAGCCATAGCTTGTGCAAAACATAGCTTGCTCAGCTATGGTGTAATGGTAAACTATGGTTTGCTATGATCTCGGAAGTCAGGGCAGAAATCAGAATGTTCACTGGGAGGAAGAAGGAGTGTCTGCGCAAAACCAGACAATAATAATAATAATAATAATAATAATAATAATAATAATAATAATAATTTATTATTTGTACCCTGCCCATCTGGCTGGGTCCCCCCAGCCACTCTGGGTGGCCTCCAACAGATATTAAAATACATTAAAATATCACAGGTTAAAAACTTCCCTAAACAGGGCTGCCTTGAGGTAGTTTCTGAATGTCAGATAGTTGTTTATCTCTTTGACCTCTGCTGGGAGGGCGTTCCACAGGGCGGGCGCTACTACCGAGAAGGCCCTCTGCCTGGTTCCCTGTAGCTTTGCTTCTCGCAGTGAGGGAACTGCCAGAAGGCCCTCGGCGCTGGATCTCAGTGTCCGGGCTGAACGATGGGGGTGGAGACGTTCCTTCAGGTATACAGGACCGAGGCCATTTAGGGCTTTAAAGGTCAGCACCAACAATTTGAATTGTGCTCGGAAACGTACTGGGAGCCAATGTAGCTCTCTCAGGACCGGTGTTATGTGGTCCCGGCGGCCACTCCCAGTCACCAGTCTAGCTTCCGGATTCTGAATTATTTGCAGTTTCCGGGACACCTTCAAAGGTAGCCCCACATAGAGCGCATTGCAGTAGTCCAAGTGGGAGATAACTAGAGCATGCACCACTCTGGCGAGACAGTCTGCGGGCAGGTAGGGTCTCAGCCTGTGTACCAGATGGAGCTGGTAGACAGCCGCCCTGGACACAGAATTAACCTGCGCCTCCATGGCCGGCTATGAGTCCAAAATTACTCCCATGCTGCGCACCTGGTCCTTCAGGGGCACAGTTACCCCATTCAGGACCAGGGAGTCCCCCACACCCGCCCTCCCCCTGTCCCCCAAAAATAGTACTTCTGTCTTGTCAGGATTCAACCTCAATCTGTTAGACTATCATGAAAAATTCCCAAACCATAGTTCTTGCCATTGCTAGTGCATGGTTTGGGAGCTCCATGTGGATGTTGAATGTTCACCGACCATCGAGTTTTGTTTGAAAATGTTGGGCTTGTTTCATTCCAATCCACTACTGGGCTAATGGAGTCAACCATTCTGGGTTGCAGACTGTGGTTCCTTGCAGGCGCTGATGTGCTCAAAGCTTCAGCGACTCCCAGCCAAAGTCCTGTGTCTCTATATTTAACCTTGGCAGTTGCTGCCACAGTGCCGGACAATGTATGGCACACAGCATCGGGAACGAGGGCGTCCTTTGCATGCCAACTAGGAATGAATGTGCAGTAATGCTTTTAGCCTCTGAAGCCAGTTCCCATAATTCTCTGGATCCGATCCACTAACGTGAGACCATTCCCACGCTCCTGGAAGGGCTCTTGAATAGCACTCCTGCTGCCCAACCCTTGGAGCAAAACAGGGTGGTAAAATCCTGAGGGAGTAAAGAAGACCGTACAACATTGAGCTGTGGGTGGGAGGTAGAGACCAGTTCTGAATGCTTCCTCTCATCTGTGCCACAAAAAATAATAATACCTATTTAATCAAATCTAATGCTCACCCTTGTTTTGGCCAAATCACGTTGTGAAAATTAAGGTGCGCATTAGATTTGATGGCACATTTACATTCACCAGCAAATACTTTTCTGGGTTTCAAGGTTCTGAGAATTTGCGGTGCGCATTAGATTCAAGTAAATAAGGTAATTGAAAACAGAAAACCAATACACATGGGAGAGAGAGATTTGGCCTCAGCCCAGTATCCCTAAAGGAGCATCTCCATCCCCAACGTTTGGCCTGGACACTGAGGTCCAGCGCCGAGGGCCTTCTGGTGGTTCCCTCCCTGCGAGAAGTGAGGTTACAGGGAACCAGGCAGAGGGCCTACTCGGTAGTGGCGCCCTCCCATCAGATGTCAAGGAAATAAAGAACTCCCTGACTTTTAGAAGACATCTGAAGGCAGCCCTGTTTAGGGAAGTTTTTAATGTTTGATGTTTGATCATATTTTTAATATTTTGTTGGAAGCTGCCCAGATTGGCTAGGGAAACCCAACCAGATTGGCAGGGTATGAATAAATAATAATTATCATCATCATCATCATCATCATCATCATCATCATCATCATCATTATCCTACTTGCAGTGAACATTTTATGCAGAGAAGCATCAAAAAATGACATCCTGCACCAACATTTTGAAGTGAAAACAATCAGTTTGATCACTACCAATTCATTTTAGTGGATGGATAAGACTTAAGGTATTTTAATGATCACCAACTATTTTTAAGGCCTGGGGGCACATCTGTACTGCTGTTATCTCATCAGGGCACTTCTCTCCCCCTGAATCAGCCTGTCCTATTCACAGCGAGCTGATAAGAGGAAAAAGTGCACACACACACACACACACACACACACACGCATAATAAATTGGGTATAAGTAATAAATTATTATTATTATTATTATTATTATGCATACCCCCCTCCTCTCCAACATTTCTCTGATGAAAACAGGGACGTCCTATTCCTAATAATAATAATAATAAATTATACCCAACCCATCTGACTGGGTTGCCCCAGCCAAGGAAGAAGACTTGCCAAATAAAGTGAGATTAAGACAGAATCTGGGAATTCAAGAGAAGAGGAGCCAAGAGTAGGTCAACAATACCAGTGAAATCCCTTAGGCTTCACACACATCTCTGTGACTTAACAGACATTGCATACACTGATGCAAGCGAGCATGGGCGCCCAGGAGATGAATGGGCTTGGGACAGCTGCCTTAGAAAGCTCGGAGCCACACGCACACACATGATAAATGCGATCTCACAAAGCCGTTTCAACAAAATCGCCTCATCACATAGCAGAGGCTGTATGCAAAAATTGAAGTTGATTCTTAAATGGGAGAGGCAGCCTCTATAAAAGCTGCCATTTACAACTGAATGAGCTCCGCACTTAAATTTTGATTTTTTTTTTTCTTTAGTAGGGATCCAGCCTTTTTCGGGCAGCCGGGAGCTCTCCAGCTCAGTTTCTGATTCTGCTGATCTGGTTTTGTAAGAGAACATAGGAAGATGCTTTATACTGAGCCAGAGCAGATCAGTGTTGTCTGCCCTGGTTGGTAGTGCCTTCTCTAGTGTTTTGGATATGTCTAACTGCACCCAAAGATGCCAGGGACTGAACCTGTATAAAAGGGATGCGGGTGGCGCTGTGGTCTAAACCACCAAGCCTCTTGGGCTTGCCGATCGGAAGGTTGATGATTCAAATCCCCGCAATGGAGTGAGCTCCTATTGCTCTGTCCCAGCTCCTGCCAACCTAGCATCTCGAAAGCACACCAGTGCAAGTAGATAAATAGGTACAACTACAGCGGGAAGGTAAACAACATTTCTGTGTGCTCTGGCCTCCGTCATGGTGTTTCATTGCGCCAGAAGCAGTTTAGTCATGAGTCACATGACTCAGAAAGCTGTCTGTGGACAAACGCCGGCTCCCTCGGCCTGAAAGTGAGATGAGTACTGCAACCCCATAGTCGCCTTACACTGGACTTAACCATCCAGGGGTCCCTTACCAATAATAATAATAATAATAATAATAATAATAATAATAATAATTTATTATTTGTACCCCGCCCATCCGGCCGGGTCCCCCCAGCCACTCTGGGCGGCTTCCAACAATATCAAAATACATTAAAATATCACAGATTAAAAACTTCCCTAAACAGGGCTGCCTTCAGGTATTTTCTAAATGTCGTGTAGTTGTTGATCCCTTTGACCTCTGATGGGAGGGCGTTCCACAGGGCAGGTGCCACTACCGAGAAGGCCCTCTGCCTGGTTCCCTGTAACTTGGCTTCTCTCAGTGAGGGAACCGCCAGAAGGCCCTCGGCACTAGATCTCAGTGTCTGGGCTGAACGGTGGGGGTGGAGACGCTCCTTCAGGTATACAGGACCGAGGCCGTTTTTTGTACCATACTCCTCTGCCTAGGTTCCTCCAGCCACGCTGATCTGCTGCCTTAAAGGAATGTTCGATGTAGGGAGCAGCCTGATCAAAGCTGATCCATCTAGCTTGTTATTGCTAATTGATCTCCAGGGTCTCTGCAAGCCTTTAGATGGAAATGCGAAGAAGTGAAGGAGAAGCGCAGGCAATACGTGTGCTCTATCTATCACATTCCCCTCCCCAGAGCAATTGAAGGCACTTATTTATCCAAAACAATCACTTTATGGCCACGTCAAGACTAACGTGTTTAAAGGCATTATGCACTCACAGAAGGCAAGCAATTTGGGGCCAAATGCAGTTATTTCAGAGAAGGGGAATCACGACTCACAGCAGATCCTCCCACACTTGTGAATCACACATCTGTAAATGTTGGCATCATGGCCTCAGCAGGTGACATCACCAGCCCAAGCAAGATGCCCTCTTGCTTGCTGCATCCATATTGCTATGGAATCTGTGTCCTGCTGGGCAGTGTGCCCCATGGGTATATGACATCATTGCCCAAAGTTGTCCAACGAGCCTTTCCTCAGATTCTGTTGTCTGGAAAAGAATCCTATGTCTTCAGTGGCATGTCTCTTGCTGAAGTTTGCCACTTTGGTTGCAAGTGGACAATCGAATCCAGGGAATGCTCTATCTCTCATCGAGATGCTCTCAGTCAGACAGGTACAGTCATGCTACGTGGTTACAGTTTTGGACCAAATTGCCACTTTGGGGGAGGGGAGAGCATGGGAATGAGAGGTCCAGCCCTGATGGTTTCTTAATCTATGTCCCTGTCTCCTCCCTCCAGGGGTCTCTGACTGGGCACCCACAGGTACTAAGGTTCCCAACTCCTATGACACCTGAAGAGGATCTCAGTAAACACCCACAAGCCATAAGAGAATGTATCTTTTTCCTGCTCAGTTTCTGTCTACAATAACTCAGCATCACCTACATTGAAGGAGCATCTCCACCCCCTTCGTTCAGCTGAGGTCCAGCTCCGAGGGCCTTCTGGCAGTTCCCTCACTGCGAGAAGCGAAGTTACAGGGAACCAGGCAGAGGGCCTTCTTGGTTGTGGCACCCGTCCTGTGGAACACCCTCCCATCAAATGTCAAGGAAATAAAGAACTATCAGACTTTTAGAAGACCTCTGAAGGCAGCCCTGTTTAGAGAAGCCAGTGTGGTGTAGTGGTTAAGAGCGATGGACTCGTAATCTGGTGAACCGGGTTCGCGTCTCCGCTCCTCCACATGCAGCTGCTGGGTGACCTTGGGCTAGTCACACTTCTCAGCCCCACTCACCTCACAGAGTGTTTGTTGTGGGGGAGGAAGGGAAAGGAGATTGTTAGCCGCTTTGAGACTCCTTCGGGTAGTGATAAAGCGGGATATCAAATCCAAACTCCTCCTCCTCCTCCTTCTTCCTCTTCTTGTATATTTGATTAATCATTGTATTTTAATATTCTGCTGGAAGCCGCCCAGAGTGGCTGGGGAAACCCAGCCAGATGGGCTGGATATTATTATTATTATTATTATTATTATTATTATTATTATTATTACTATTACTATTGCTGCTGCTGCTACTGCTGCTGCTACTACTACATTGAACAAACCCCCTTAGACAGATCTAAGTTTCAATGGATGTCAGGATCAGACACCTACTCTCCCATCCATTCTAAACAGAGAAGACTCTTTTTCTACTCTTCTACTCTTTTTCCTACAGCTCTTCTGTGTTATGCCACATCTCAAAGCAGCCCTTTTGTGTAATGCCATCCCCCAAGGCAGCCATTTTCTGACTAGTACCCACAACGGTTTCTCGACATCCCAAAGCAGTTGGTGACCCCCAGGCTTACACACTGACAACGACTTCTGTTGCATGCAAAAGTCCCGGGTTCAAGTCCCAGAATCTCCAGGGTGCCCTCTGACTGAAAACCACTGCCAGTTAGTGTAGATGATATTAAGTTATAGCTACACCAGCTTGGGCTTGGACTGAGTTGGCATTCGGCAACTGCCTACATACCGTGCCTTTCCAAGGGCAGGAGAAAGTTATGCCCTGCAAGCAAAAGAGATGGTTATAGTTTTCAACAGATGGCAAGAGAGCCCAGGCACTGAGATGCCCGAAGGACTGAGAGACATCTGCTCTTCCAAATAAGGAGTCAGGTGAGTTGATTAAAAAGGGGTGAAGGGGACAGAGAGCCATCACTGATAGGCTGGGATGGTACAGGTTTAAATTTACCACTGAGAGAAGGGTGACCTTGGCTAAACATTGTCCCTCAGACTCAAGTAATGGCAAAGAATAATAGAAAAAAAAATCTGTCCATTTTTTAAGTCTCCAAGCCAATTTCTGCACACAAAATCCAGACATTTGGGATAGTTGCCAGTGGTTTAATTTTTTTGAGTTTAAACCAATGCCCCTTAAATCAAGTGCATATCTCGTGAATGCACACGAAGATGTCAGGAGCTCAGCCCCGGCACAATACTTGATAGGTAATGGGAGCACCAGGGCCGTCTTAAGCGTATCCGGCGCCATGGTGGAAAGATCCTTCCAGCGCCCCAGCCCCCGTTTCCCAGAGTTGTCGACCTTTCCCCAAGCCTTTGCGGGGATTGCTCTCCTCCCGGGGAGGCTTGGGTAGGAAGCTGCACGTCCGCCAGCCATATAGTTGGCGGGGCGCAGCTTCCATCCTAAGCCTCTGCGGGGATCGCTCTCCTCCTGCGGAGGCTTGGGAGGCAAGCTGCACGCCAGTGATCTGTCCATGAGATGAGAAGGTATGTTCAAGGAGTGCAGCAGAAAAGGGGTGCCTGTCCAATTTTTTGTGGGATGTAAACACTAGAGCAGTCAAGTACAACAATGCTAGAAGGGGTTTCAGTCCTCCAGCCACAACTTCCTGGTCACCTGGACTGAAACAACTTCCTCTTGCAGCTAGATGTGGGAGTGGCTTTACCTGGGCAGGTTGGAACAAAAGGCACAGGTCATGTAGCCATTCTCTCTCTTCTCTCTCTTGCCTCTCGCCTGGATTATCAGGAAGGATGCTCAGTTGGCTTCCAGCCAACTGGGGCCTAATGGACTTCTCTCCCACATAGAGAGATTCCAATTGTATATATCTTTACTATGCATAAGCCTGCCTTCTTTTGGGAATCTTACTGTGTCTCCAACAGAATGTACGTGAGTAAACCTTTTATATCTTTTTATAGAAGACGTGTGCTGTGTCTTATTTGAAGAGGGACAAAGGGGAAATATATAGTGACGAACCAGGAAACTAGATTAAGTTGATTCTAGTGAATCAAAGCAACTTCCGCTGTATGTATTTTAAAAGGGAATGTTACTCTGCTAGTTGAACTTGCAAGCGCAAGTTAGGATGAGATATATTAAATTATAAATCATCATCCATGTTCCCAAACATTCCCACATTTTAATCAATATTCCTATTTGTATATCATCAGCTCCCCTCCAGCTTTTAATGCACCCTGTAGACTTCCCTGCCAGTGCCTAAGTAAGCTGACAACACAGTTAAGCAAGCTGCTGATTCAGCAGCAGAAATTCAGCAACACGCTTATTAAAGCCTTGAATAGTCTCCTTCCTCGTCCTGGTTATTAATAGCCGAATCTGAAGTGGCTCGAGGCAAGTCTATTTCCTTGCATTTTCTTTCCAGCATTTCCTTTTTCTACTTCCCTGCATCTCCCCTCCCCGCCCCTCCCTGAGCTGAGCTTTTTCAAAAACCTGACGAGGATGGGGAAGCCGATATCAACAACTCTCCCCAAATGCTATTTGCTTCTCATGCAAAAAACAATTACCAAAGTCAATGGGAACTATTGTATTACCTGCCTCTCCCTATTGTTTGCAGGGTCCGTTGATTTTGTCTGGTGTGTGTGTGTGTGTGAGAGAGAGAGAGAGAGAGAGAGAGAGAGATTTGGGGACCTCCTCCTTTGCATTTGGGGAGGGAGGGGTGATGGTACGATCTATGAAAACATGGGCAGGTGGAAATACAGCACAAAGCGCCCTCAATTTCTGGGTCAACTGGGAAGCAATTGACATGGAAATGAACACCAAAGTCCTGCTGGATTCCGCTAGATTTTCGGAAGTGTCTTTTATATTGTGTGAAAGGTCACATAAAACGTGAAAGTTGTCAGGGGAGGAAATGTCAGGAAGATGGAATTCAGTACTGCCTAAATCTCCAAGGTCTCCTTGGAAGAAAAAAGAGGTTCCGGGAATTAGGGAACGGCAGGAAAAATTATATAGTTACATGGATCTGGCTAAATTAACAGACGCAATTAGAGGCAACAGCAAACAGAAATTCCAAAAAAGCTGGGAAAAATTCAGAGACTACCTGAAGAAACAATGCCCCACAGTAAAGACTTGGATCCATTTCTAAGCATTCTGTATTGGATCTTATTAAATAATGATATGGGATAGATGAAGTTAAGTTAGAATTTGGAAGCAGAAAGAAGACAAAGTAGCAATAAAGGATGGGTTAATAACCTGAGAGGATGACAAGGGGAAGTCAGAGGGGGGGAAGGGTAGGGAGGAAAGAAGGGAAGTGTTGAAACGGTACAAGATAGAGGGAAGAAATAAGTATATGTTCAAAGTATGGAGATAAGGAGTAAAAGATTAGAGTAGATTATATGTTTATATGGTATAATTAGACGATGTACGTGAGTATGGTTTTTCTTTTCTTTGTCTGTATAAGTGTAAATTCATAATGTTGTATGTGAATTACTTTAGTTTTTATTTTCTTTTTTGTATGGATGTGTATTCTTTTAAATGTACTTAATACTGGTACTTAATACTTAGTACTGGTTGATGATCTCCGGCGGGCTAGGGACAAAGGTGAGAGCTGTTTCCTAGTTCTGCTGGATCTCTCAGCGGCTTTTGACACCATCGACCATAACATCCTTCTGGACCGCCTAGAGGGGTTGGGAGCTGGGGGCACTGTTATACAGTGGTTCCGCTCCTTCCTCCTGGGCCGTGTTCAGAAAGTGGTGGTGGGAGATGAGTGTACAGACCCCTGGGCTCTCACTTGTGGGGTACCTCAGGGCTCTGTCCTCTCCCCCATGCTTTTTAACATCTATATGCAGCCGCTGGGAGAGATCATCAGGGGGTTTGGGCTGGGTGTTCATCAGTATGCGGATGATACCCAGCTCTACCTCTCTTTCAAATCAGAACCAGTGAAGGCGGTGAAGGTCCTGTGTGAGTGTCTGGAGGCGGTTGGAGGATGGATGGCGGCTAACAGATTGAGACTGAATCCTGACAAGACAGAAATACTGTTTTTGGGGGACAGGGGGCGGGCAGGTGTGGAGGACTCCCTGGTCCTGAATGGGGTAACTGTGCCCCTGAAGGACCAGGTGCGCAGCCTGGGAGTCATTCTGGACTCACAGCTGTCCATGGAGGCACACGTTAATTCTGTATCCAGGGCAGCAGTCTACCAGCTCCATCTGGTACGCAGGCTGAGACCCTACCTGCCCGCGGACTGTCTCGCCAGAGTGGTGCATGCTCTAGTTATCTCTCGCTTGGATTACTGCAATGCGCTCTACGTGGGGCTACCTTTGAAGGTGACCCGGAAACTACAACTAATCCAGAATGCGGCAGCTAGACTGGTGACTGGGAGCGGCCGCCGAGACCACACAACACCGGTCTTGAAAGACCTACATTGGCTCCCAGTACGTTTCCGAGCACAATTCAAAGTGTTGGTGCTGACCTTTAAAGCCCTAAATGGCTTCGGTCCAGTATACCTAAAGGAGCGTCTCCACCCCCATCGGTCAGCCCGGACATTGAGGTCCAGCGCCGAGGGCCTTCTGGCGGTTCCCTCGCTGCGTGAAGCCAAGTTACAGGGAACCAGGCAGAGGGCCTTCTCGGTAGTGGCACCCGCCCTGTGGAACGCCCTCCCTTCAGATGTCAAAGAGAACAACAACTACCAGACCTTTAGAAGACATCTGAAGGCAGCCCTGTTTAGGGAGGCTTTTAATGTTTAAAAGATTACTGTATTTTAATGTTCTTTTGGAAGCCGCCCAGAGTGGCTGGGGAGACCCAGCCAGATGGGCGGGGTATAAATAATAAATTATTATTATTATTATTATTATAAAGGAGGGAAAAATCTCCAAGGTCTCCGACGGACAGCCCTGCTGTTCTTGAGATCCTTCATAACTGGAGATGCCTGGGATTGAACCAAGGACCTTGCAGATGCAACGACGGAGCTCTACCACTGAGCAATCCTCCCTCCCTCTTCCCGATCTTCTCCCGGGCTTGTATTTACCTCTCTGCCATTCACAGTGTTCCTTCACACCCTGTCATTAGCACAGCAGAGTGCCGCTCGTGCCTTCCCTTAAAAAACCAGCCTTATCATACTAATCGCAGCCTAAGGCAGGAACCATTTATTATCTGCGCACTCCAACCTTGAAGCGCTACAAAGGCATCTGGAGGAAGTGCCGGTCCTTAGCGCCAAAAAATCCACCTGATTGAATCATTACTGGCAATTCAAACACCTGCATTGCAGTTGGCTTTAAAATTCAGCTCAAAGCCCTCAAGGCAACGTTGTGACTCACAAATCAAATTGTTTCCCGCGCATCTTTTGTAGCCAGCTTAAAAGGGGACATGTGCGCTGTAGGTTTCACCCCTGCGTTTCCTCAGTGGCGGCTTCACTTGGTTTCCCAGGGAAAAACAGTTTGACTGTGGTGTAGTGAGCCAGTGTGGTGCAGTGGTTAAGAGCAGTAGACTCGTAATCTGGTGAACCGGGTTCGCGTCGCCGCTCCTCCACATGCAGCTGCTGGGTGACCTTGGGCTAGTCACACTTCTCTGAAGTCTCTCAGCCCCACTCACCTCACAGGGTGTTTGTTGTGGGGGAGGAAGGGGAAGGAGAATGTGAGCCGCTTTGACTCCTTCGGGTAGTGATAAAGCGGGATATAAAATCCAAACTCTTCTTCTTCTTCTTCTTTGACAGCAGCCATAACGTAAGTGCTCGGCTACTGGATCAGACCAAAGGCCCAAGCCTTTGGTCCAGTATCCTTTTCTCACGGTGGCCAGCCAGATTCCCATGGGAAGCCCACAAACCAGGACCGAGTGCAACACACTCTCCCCATTTACGGTGCATAGCTCGGTTGGTTGGAGCGTGATGCTGAAAATACCAAGGTTGCAGGTTCGATCTTCATATGGAACAGCTGCATATTCCTGCATTGCAGGGGACTGTGCTAGCTGATCCTCAAGGTCCCTTCCAACTCTATGATTCCATTAGATGAAGCCTCCATGAGAAGCCACTGAGATTCCATGAGATCCCCAGCAAATGATATTCAGGGGCAAACTAACTCTGACAGCGGAGGGAGAATGTAGCCATCATGACAAGAACCTGCAGGTGGACCTATCCTCCTCGAATCCATCCAATCATCATTTAAAGAAAGGTATGTTAAGCAGGGACACGGGTGGCGCTGTGGTCTAAACCACTGAGCCTAGGGCTTGCCGATCAGAAGGTCGGCGGTTCGTATCCCCGCGACGGGTTGAGCTCCCGTTGCTCTGTCCCAGCTCCTGCCAACCTAGCAGTTAGAAAGCACGTCAAAGTGCAAGTAGATAAATAGGTACTCTGGCAGGAAGGTAAACAGCATTTCCATTCGTTGCTCTGGCTTCGCCAGAATATAGATCAAGGGAAGTAATAGTACCACTGTATTCCGCTCTGGTCAGACCTCACCTGGAATACTGTGTCCAGTTCTGGGCACCACAGTTCAAGAAGGATACTGACAAGCTGGAACGTGTCCAGAGGAGGGCAACCAAAATGGTCAAAGGCTTGGAAACGATGCCTTATGAGGAACGGCTTAGGGAGCTGGGTATGTTTAGCCTGGAGAAGAGAAGGTTAAGGGGTGATACGATAGCCATGTTCAAATATATAAAAGGATGTCATATAGAGGAGGGAGAAAGGTTGTTTTCTGCTGCTCCAGAGAAGCGGACACGGAGCAATGGATTCAAACTACAAGAAAGAAGATTCCACCTAAACATTAGGAAGAACTTCCTGACAGTAAGAGCTGTTCGACAGTGGAATTTGCTGCCAAGGAGTGTGGTGGAGTCTCCTTCTTTGGAGGTCTTTAAGCAGAGGCTTGACAGCCATCTGTCAGGAATGCTTTGATGGCGTTTCCTGCTTGGCAGGGGGTTGGACTGGATGGCCCTTGTGGTCTCTTCCAACTCTATGATTCTATGAATCGGCTTAGTCATGCTGGCCACATGACCCGGAAGCTGTCCACTGGCTCCCTCAGCCAGTAAAGTGAGATGAGTGCCACAACCCCAGAGTTGTTCGCGACTGGACTTAACTGTCAGGGGTCCATTACCTTTTTATGTTAAAACAGAAGACTGAACAAGTCTTGTGAGAAGGGGATGAGGGGATGCTCAGTGAGCTATATAATGTCCCTTATTCTTCAGTTCCCAGGATTCTTTGGGGGGGGAGCCACGCATATTTAAAGTAGTATGCTACTCCTTTAAATGTATAGTGCATTGGGGCCTCTCATTTATGTATGGATAAGAAGCAATATGAGCCTGTAAATACACAAGGCAGGACAACAGAGGATGACAACACAGCAGGTGTCACGGGGCTTTCAAAACTGCAAGCCCAATAGGTCTCTTGAAATCGTGAGCAAATAACTGTCTTGGCACGCAGAGAAAGCCAGAAGCAACTGCTTTGCGGATGCCACCACTGTAGGCCGCCATGAACAACATTAGAGAAAATTAATGACCCAGCATCGCTCTTGTAATGAACATATTGGCTCCGAAAGAACAAAAGGCAAAGTAGTGTTAATGGGAAAACATTATCTCTGTCTCTCTCTCCAAAGATTCGTATCATTTCTCACCGACTCGGACACTCTTTACAGTGTGAAGAAGATACAATTATTGCCTCCTTCAAAAGATAGGTTTGCAGTCCAGATAATCCCCTTGAAGGACCTGGTGTCAGCATAACCTACTGCCACTAAGACTTTGCAGCAACAGTGCCCCAAGAATCAAAGATTTAACTCTCTGTTTATCTGATTTTTATTTATTTATTTTTTATTTGTTGGCCAAGCCAAGTGGTCCCCCCCCCCCCCAGAAAATATCTCACTTGAATATCTTTATACCGGAAGACAATTTGGTCAACAAGTTCAGGACACAATTCTACGTGTCAAGAAACTTTCCACTCAAATCTCTTCACCATGGGGCCAAACAATGGAGGGATCTGGGCATAAACATCTGCAGCGAGGAAGAGGTACAGTAGGGACACGGCTGGCGCTGTGGTCTAAACCACTGAGCCACTTGGGCTTGCTTATCAGAAGGTTGGTGGTTCAAATCCCTGCGACGGGGTGAGCTCCCGTTGGTCTGTCCCAGCTCCTGCCAACCTAGAAGTTCGAAAGCACGCCAGTGCAAGTAGATAAATAGGTACCGCTGTGGCAGGAAGGTAAACGGTGTTTCCGTGTGTTCTGGCTTCCATCATGGTGTCCCATTGTGCCAGAAGTGGTTTAGTCCTGCTGGCCACATGACCCGGAAAGCTGTCTATAGACAAACGCTGGCTCTCTCAGCCTGAAAGTGAGATGAGCGCCGCAACCCCATAGTTGCCTTTGACTGGACGTAACCCTCCAGGGGGCTTTTACCTTTACCTTTTACAGTTGCCCTCCTCAGCCCCGCCATGAAACATAATTCTCAGATTCCTTTAAAAAAGGGCATTTAGCATTTGTAAAACCTGATACAGTGGTACCTCGGGTTACATACGCTTCAGGTTACAGACTCTGCTAACCCAGAAATATTACCTCGGGTTAAGAACTTTGCTGCAGGATGAGAACAGAAATCACACAGCGGCAGCGGGAGGCCCCATTAGCTAAAGTGGTGCTTCAGGTTAAGAACGGACCTCCGGAACGAATTAAGTATGTACCCAGAGGTACCACTGTATATGAAAGAAAATGTGCAGGTATTATTCCATTTTTGGTGACACGCTAGTCTGCACTCCTGCCTTTCAGTGTTTAAAGTTGCCCCCCACCCGGGAAAAATTCATGTGGACACCCATGAGTCTGGTTAGATTCATATGAAGCTCCCTTCACCTAAGCACAGCTTCCTCACTCCTGAAAACTGATAGGTGAAATGTCTCCCTCACAGCTGAAAATACCATGAGTGTGTGCTCAGCAACTGGTCTTTTCTTTCCCCCTTTCCACACTTGAACAACCTCTGGGTTGTGGGAATGGAGCGTTGCAGAGGCAACCAGGATATCTACCCTAAAAGAATGCAGGTTGTAGGAAGGTAACTTGATGTGATGGCAACTTACCACAGGAAGAAAAATGGCTGCCAAGACACAGGTTTTCCAGCAGGCGAACATCTTGACAATCAACCAAACCGCAGTCTTCATGAAACAGATTTAGATCTTTTCCTGTGACTGGAGTGTGAGGAGCCCAGAAGATTTTGCCTCGAGCTCTTCAAATCTCTGCAAAAGAAAAGAAAGAGAAAATGTTGATAAACCATGGAGTTTCCGTGAGAGAAATTAAAGGTCATTTTGGCCAAATAAACAAATTGCATTCAGGGTCTAGGAACATGGATAGGGGGGGACCCAGTGTGATGTTGGAAGGACTGAACTGTGGAAGCAAGGATGCAGGTGTCAAGATTTTGTCTTATAAGTGCAGTGATCAAAAGAGGAAGAAGAGATGTGGGGCTCATGGCTTCTTCCAGATCTTGCCCAGCAATGTCTTTATCTGGCATGGAATTGTTTTTATCAGCCATAGTTGCACCCACACTTCCTTCAAGAAGCTCAAGACGTCATACATCAGGCGTGTCCAACATGTCAATCACAATCATTTTTTTTAATATAAATTTTTTATTAGGTTTTTCAAAGAAAAAACAAAAACATACACATTACTACACAAAACTTCATATCCTTAACATCTCTTCTAATATTTAGTCAAACAGACAAAACACAACATACACCATATATTTTCCTTTCCATTTTCATATCATCTTTGGGGGGCTTCCTCCCCTCCCCCCCGCTGCGTTTCATTTTGTATCATCTTAGTAATTTCTTTACATCTTTGAATATCCTTTCTTAAATTCTATTATTATTCCCATATCCTCTGTCTTAACATAAAACATCTATCATTAACACATCCTACTATCTATTTAATCCGCAGTCTCTTAAATAATCCAACTTTTATATCAATTATGTCAATCACAATCAACTCATAGATCATGGACTGATTTTTGTTGGCCGCAGGCTGCACGAAGTCAATTGTGATGTAAAGCAACAGTAGGGGAAAGACTGAGGTGGAGAGAGGGAATGGGGATGGAGAGAGAGAGAGAGAGAGAAAGAGAAAGAGAGGGAGGGAGGGAGAGGGAGATGCCTGGCTCTTCAGATCTGTATAGGTAAAGGTAAAGTGACCCCTGACCATTAGGTCCAGTCGCGGACGACTCTGGGATTGTGGCGCTCATCTCGCTTTACTGGCCGAGGGAGCCGGCATACAGCTTCCAGGTCATGTGGCCAGCATGACTAAGCCGCTTCTGGCGAACCAGAGCAGCCCACGGAAACACCATTTACCTTCCCGCCGGAGCAGTACCTATTTATCTACTTGCACTTTGATGTGCTTTCGAACTGCTAGGTGGGCAGGAGCAGGGACCGAGCAACGGGAGCTCACCCCGTCGCTGGGATTCAAACCGCCGACCTTCTGATCGGCAAGTCCTAGGCTATAGTTTGACTTTTCTCACTTGTTTAGTTACTTGTCCATCTAATAACTCTTTGGATCTGTCATGATGATATTCAAACATAACTACTGTATCTGTGAAATAAAGATTGATTGATTGATTGGTTGGTTGGTTGATTTAATAAACTTAAATTACTTCAGAGGGTGGTAGATTACTGCCAGGTTTTTTTATACTGGGTAGTAGATCACAGCCCTCTTGAAGTTGGACATGCCTGCCATACATGATTTCCTCCCCCCACCCCCGCAGGTGACTGGTAAGTAGAAAGACCGCAGCAAAACAGAAAGCCCATTAATGGTCCAAGATCATTCAAGAGGCCTCCCTATTTCACCTGTGATGCCATTTTGCTCAAGCCACGCCCACCTGCCCTTACAGAGCCAGTATGGTGTAGTGGTTAAGAGCGGTGGACTCGTAATCTGGTGAACTGGGTTCGCGCCTCCGCTCCTCCACATGCAGCTGCTGGGTGACCTTGGGCTAGTCCAGGGGTCAGCAACCTTTTTCAGCCATGGGCCGTCCCTCCATCCCTCAGACCATGTGGTGGGCCGGACTATATTTTTTGGGGGGGAAAGAACAAATTCCTATGCCCCACAAATAACCCAGAGATGTATTTTAAATAAAAGGACACATTCTACGAATGTAAAAAATGCTGATTCCCGTACTGTCCGTGGGCCAGATTGAGAAGGTGGCTGGGCCGCATCCGACCCACGGGCCTTAGGTTGCCTACCCCTGGGCTAGTCACACTTCTTTGAAGTCTCTCAGCCTCACTCACCTCACAGAGTGTTTGTTGTGGGGGAGGAAGGGAAAGGAGATTGTTAGCCGCTTTGGGATGCCTTAGGGTAGTGATAAAGTGGGATATCAAATCCAAACTCTTCTTCTTCTACAACTGACAGTGGTTTATGTAGAAACCTCTGGTCTTTGTGTGGCTGGGATGCGGCCTATTTTTCAGTGGAAAAAACTCACATCCAATGCTCCTCCCAATTTACCTCTGGCCCTGCCCACCACTGGCATGTGGCCCTCCGGAAGGGCATGTGGCCCTTGGTTTCCCTACCTCTGTCCTGTTTTATGGATTTGGCCAAGGTTAAGTTCAAAGATTTGGCCAAGGTTAAGCTCAAAGACCCAGGTGGCGCTGTGGGTTAAACCACAGAGCCTAGGGCTTGCTGATCAGAAGGTCGGCGGTTCGAATCCCTGCGACGAGGTGAGCTCCTGTTGCTCGGTCCCAGCTCCTGTCCACCTAGCAGTTCGAAAGCACGTCAAAGTGCAAGTAGATAAATAGGAACTGCTCTGGCGGGAAGGTAAACGACGTTTCCGTGCGCTGCTCTGGTTCGCCAGAAGCGGCTTAGTCATGCTGGCCACATGACCCGGAAGCTGTACGCCGGCTCCCTCGGCCAATAAAGCGAGATGAGCGCTGCAACCCCAGAGTCGGACACGATTGGACCTAATGGTCAGGGGTCCCTTTACCTTTACCTAAGTTCAAAGCAGGCTGGTTTTCACTGGTTAAATGTGGACGCATTTGACATCACAGCGTGCCTCGATCTCTGGAGACGAAGCAGGAACAGGAGCCAAGAGAGATAAAGAAATGAACGGCTGGAAGAGAATGTTGAAGTAAAAAAAAGAGAGAGAGAGAGAGAGAGAGAGAAAATAAATAAATAAATGGAAATAATAGTGGAAGCTGCTCTCTATTCAAGTGTTGTTCGGTATTCCCTCCTACTTCAACCTTGGCAAAACAGCAATGCTTGGGAACCAGAATGATTTGTATTAATGAAAAATAAAATCACTGCATTACTCATCTCCTCAATGAATGGAGGAAGGGAAGTGATTCAGAAAACCTCTGAGTGCACTCTCTTCTCCAGTCCTCTCTTGGAGAGGCTGCATTTAGGCATCACAATAAGCCACAGTTTATCGTGACCTGAATGAGACATAGCAACGTTCGAGGAAGAATTTGGAAGCTCTCGGCTTCCGATTAACCACTGCTGGTCCGTTTGTCCAAATCCAACAAGCCATGCTTAATCTTAACAACCCAAACTGCGGGTTACGAAGCTGGCCACTCTCCACAAGCTGTAGCTAAGATCAACCACAGTTTAGGGCTTGAAGGGCACAGTAAACTGCGGTTTTTTAAAAAACAGAAACAATGGTTTGAAATCACCTCCTCGCAGCCATGCCAGAAGAAAAGGAGCATGACAGCTCAAAGCCCCTGACAGCACATTTCTATCACAATAAGCCACAGTGTATTGTGACATCCAAATGTAGCCAATGTCCTACATTTCCCCTGCCTCTGCCTACTATGACACCGGACCCTCATCTCTTGGCTCCATCATTTCTCTAAGCCTGATTGACTGCAGGAAAGGACCCAAATAATGCATAGCAGCTCAAGCTCAAATTAACTTCTGAGGGTGTTAATGCAATGCCCCTTTGACCTTTGCACATTTATGGAAAGCATGCAGGCGCAACTCAGTCATATGAAGAGAGCCATACTTTGGGATTAATATAATTGTTTTAAAGCAGGCATAGGCAAACTCCAGCCCTCCAGATGTTTAGGACTACAATTCCCATCATCCCTGACCACTGGTCCTGTTAGCTAGGGATGATGGGAATTGTAGTCTCAAACATCTGGAAGGCCAGAGTTTGCCTGTGCCTGTTTTAAAGGGATGCTGTTGAGATGCCCCCAATTTTACACAAGGGGGACCCTGATTTGCAGCCCCAATGCAAGTTCAATTCTCTCCCCAAACTTAATTTTTGCAAGATTCAAGTAGGTAGACGTGTCGGTCTGCCGTAGTCAAAATAAATTAAAACAATTCTTTAAAAAGACTCTTCTTTAAAACCTAAAAACTCCCTTAAAAGAATCAAGTCTTCAAAAAAGTTATATGATCTAAGAAAGTCTTTGAAAGAATCCTTCCAAAAGAATTTAAAAATGATAACGTAGCACCTTAGAGACCAAGTGAGTAGTTTTAGGTATAAGCTTTCGTGTGCTTATACAAGTGTATCTGAAGAAGTGTGCATGCACACGAAATCTTATACCTAAAACTGTTTTAATTAATTTTTGCAGTGCTTGTTACCATTAACTAGCAGGCAAAGAAGAGAAGCATTTTTTTCATTCCTGGCATGTCTGATCTATTCTGACATAATGATAAACTGTCGGAGATCATTGAAAAGAAAGCAACAGCAAATTTGTATGTGGGTGGTGCCTTCACTTATTCTGCTCATGGGGTGTTTAGTTTTTAATGAGAGATTTTGATTTAAAAACCTGGATTCGTCACACCTGAAAATGCCTGCAGACAAAGTTTTCATCTATCTATATAAAATCGTTCAAGTTGGATGTTTGTTAACAATCGCCTTTCTCCGTAACCCCTTGATTGATTCCGTTCAAATTTGGACACAACGTTCCATGCCCATATGAGAGTGATCATATGTACTTACATTGCACAAATACCACACCTTTCCCAGGTAAAAATGTGATTTTCTGCAAAAATAGAGCCCTCCTGTGGACGGTAAACAGCACAGCACAACACACCTGTTTCTGACCCCTCCTCCTCCTTTCCCGATGTCACTACCACCATCCAATCGACAGACAGACCGCCCACAAACACTACTGCTGGCTCCGCTGGCGGGTATAGAGCCATGCCGAGAGGAATAGTAGTAATAAACAGTTGTAAAAATGAAGACAAAGACGGGAGGGGCAAACGGAGAACACATAGACTGAACTTCAATAAAATAAGGTGTAAGTAAACATACACTTTCTCTTTCATACTGTATCTTACTTTTGCATTTCACCAAATCAGCCACAGCAAGGCGTGACCGGGTCAGCTAGTTTTATATATTTACGAGCCCTGCCAACCTGAAAGCAATGACCTCCGTCAGACAGTTCTTAAGTTAAAATTCAGTGTCAGCTAGTGGTTTCTTCTCAGATTTGAACAGTCAGTCCGAGACAGGATGCATTTATCCCAGCACTTCCTAATTCTAGACAGCACAAAAATAAAACACCCTCCCTCCACCGTCCTGATAGAAACCAGATTTCTGCATGCTTGAGGATTGGCATCATCAATCCCGCACAAAGATTAATTTGCAGCTGGCTTCGCTTCTAAGCCGCACCAAATTTCTTGCGAAATATTTGTATTTACGTAATATCCTATTCAAGTTGCTGAACTGTGAAACATGTTTGATGGGCAGTTCCTGTTGTATGGTCAGTTGAAACTATTGGCCCAGCGTCCCTGAAGGAGGAAGTCAGATAAAACAACACATAAACGATTGTTATAAATTGGGGGGGGGGGTTCCCCCTAAACCCTAGGAATGAATAAATATTAGGATTGTGATTAATTTGGATATGCACACTACGTGGGGCTACCTTTAAAGGTGACCCGGAAACTACAACTAATCCAGAATGCAGCAGCTAGACTGGTGACTGGGAGCACCCGCCAAGACCATATAACACTGGTCCTGAAAGACCTACCGGTACATTGGCTCCCAGTATTTCTGAGCACAATTCTAAGTGTAGGTGCTGACCTTTAAAGTCCTAAACGGACTCAGCCCAGTATACCCGAAGGAGCATCTCCACCCCCATCGTTCAGCCCAGACACTGAGCTCCAGCACCGAGGGCCTTCTGATGGTTCCCTCCCTAGAGAGAAGCAAGGTTACAGGGAACCAGGCAGAGGGCCTTCTCAGTAGTGGCGCCCGCCCTGTGGAACACCCTCCCACCAGATGTCAAGAAGATAAAGAACTACACAACTTTTAGAAGACATCTGAAGGCTGCCCTTCCGTTTTTGATGTCTGATGTTTTATTGTGTTTTTATATGCGTTGGAAGCCGCCCAGAGTGGCTGGGGAAACCCAGCCCGATGGGTGGGGTATAAATAATAAAATTGCTGTTGTTGTTATCATTCTGTGATCGAATCCTGCTTATGGGTTCCCCAAGGACATCTGGTTAACCACTCTGAAAGCAGGATGCTGGTCTGTATGTCATTGGCCTGATCCAGAATGCTCTTCTTATGTTCTTAAAAGGAGGCACTCAAGATTACATCTGGAAATCATAAAGACTAAGTAAAAAAGGATTTTCTTAAAAGCCATTAAACAGGGCAGCTTTAAGCAAATAACCAGTCGACCGATTGCCAGAATGCAATTCTACAAATTCCCATCCCAGCTGCATAACGAGGGGCAGCAAACCTGACCCGCTTTCTGGTACTCCTTTCCAGACAAACTGCTCAATCTTTTGGACACTAATTGCCTGTACTTCAGTGGGCTCTCTGACTGAGCGAGCCGACATGATCGGCGTCTCCAGAGGACGCCTGTCAATCTTTCCTGCAAATGCACACGGCAAAACACGCCAGTTCCATCGAGCCAAAGGTCATGTGATGTGTGCTTTTTCCCAGTTTCTTTCAACACCGGATGCTTCGAATTCTGGGGAAGCAAGCCAGCCCTGGAATCAGATTAAGTGGTTGATGACTCCAAAAGATGGGAAGAACTGCACAGGGGGGGGGGGAATCAAATTTACCCATAGAGAACGAATTGGCAGGGACCAGAAGACGGCTGATGAAGCTGAGGGCTCAGCATAAGAAGGGAAGTGGAAATGTGTAGGGTCAAACTCAAGAAGGACTATTCCTCTGTGTATTCAGTGTCCTGCTCTGGCCGGAAGCAGAATGCTGGAAGATTCAGCACGATCAAAGAGAGAACTTCTTCCCATAGTTAAACTATGGAACTCACTGCCACAGGAGATATTGATGGTCAACTTGGGTGGCTTCCAAAGAGGATCAGGCAAATTCATGGTGGAGAAGGCTATTAATTGCCACTAACTATGACGGACCCAGGTGGCGCTGTGGGTTAAACCACAGAGTCTAGGGCTTGCCGATCAGAAGGTCGGCAGTTCGAATCCCTGTGACGGGGTGAGCTCCCGTTGCTCGGTCCCTGCTCCTGCCAACCTAGCAGTTCGAAAGCACGTCAAAGTGCAAGTAGATAAATAGGAACCGCTCTGGCAGGAAGGTAAACGGCGTTTCTGTGAGCTGCTCTGGTTTGCCAGAAGTGGCTTAGTCATGCTGGCCACATGACCCGGAAGCTGTACGCCGACTCCCTCGGCCAATAAAGCGAGATGAGCGCCGCAATCCCAGAGTTGGACACGACTGGACCTAATGGTCAGGGGTCCCTTTACCTTTTTATGATGGCTATGCTCTGGCATCCACTATCCAGAGGCAGTGATGCTACTGAATGCCAGTTGCTGGAAGCCACAGGAGGTAAAAGGACTCTTGTGCTCATGTTCTGCTTTCCAGTTTCCCCACAGGTATTGGGGTAACCAGACCTGAGGGTGATTTGCAGGTGATAAGTAAGTAAATAACTAAATAAATACCAGAAAGCTTGTGCAGTGTAGTGGTGAAAGCCTCAGGGTAGGACCTGGGAGACCAGAGTTCAAATCCCCACTCAGTCATGCAGCTCACTGGGTGATCTTGGAGTCAGTCACTGCCTCTCAGCCTCACCTACCTCACAGGGTTGTTGTGGGGATTGAATGAGGAGGAGGAGAACTATGTATGCCACATGGTTCTGGGGAATAATTTCAATACATACATAGATACATAATTTGTTGTGTCTGTGACCTTTTAATGCTTCCACTTTAGGTTGGGTGATGTGGATTTGTCCATAATAAAGGTAAAGGTAAAGGGACCCCTGACCATTAGGTCCAGTCATGGACGACTCTGGGGTTGTGGCGCTCATCTCGCTCTATAGGCCGAGGGAGCCGGCGTTTGTCCGCAGACAACTTCCGGGTCATGTGGCCAGCATGACTAAGCCGCTTCTGGTGAACCAGAGCAGCGCACGGAAACACCGTTTACCTTCCTGCCGGAGCGGTACCTATTTATCTACTAGCACTTTGACGTGCTTTCGAACTGCTAGGTTGGCAGGAGCAGGGACCAAACAACGGGAGCTCACCCCCTCACAGGGATTCGAACTGCTGACCTTCTGATCGGCAAGCCCTAGGCTCTGTGGTTTAACCCACAGCGCCACCCGCCTCCCATCTTGTCCATAATAATTACCTGTAATTATCAGATGAACATTTTAGGTTCTGGTTTTATTGTTCCTCTTAATACAGTGGAACCTTGGAAGCCAAACGTCTTTAAACTCGAACGTTTTGGCTCCCGAACGATCGAAAACCCGGAAGGGAGTGTTCCAGTTTGTGAACGTTCTTTGGAACCCGAACGTCCGATGGGGCTTCCGCAGCTTCTGATTGGCTGCAGGAGTTTCCTGCAGCCAGTCGGAAGCCGCGCTTTGGTTTCCGAACGTTTTGGAAGCCGAACGGACTTCCGGAACGGATTCCTTTCGACTTCCGAGATACGACTGAATTTGGTTTCAATGTTTCTTGCTCTTTCTGTGCTCACTTTGCAAGTCGCTTTGAGGCGCTTCTGCGTAAAAAGCAACAAGTAAGCATAATAGAAGGGGAAGAAATGGAGGCAGTCAGAAATTTTACTTTCTTGGGTTCCATGATCACTGCAGGTGGTGACAGCAGTCACGAAATTAGAAGACGCCTGCTTCTTGGGAGAAAAGCAATGACAAACCTAGACAGCATCTTAAAAAGCAAAGACATCACCTTGCCAACAAAGGTCCGTATAGTTAAAGCAATGGTTTTCCCAGTAGTAATGTACGGAAGTGAGAGCTGGACCATAAAGAAGGCTGATCGCCGAAGAATTAATGCTTTTGAATTCTGGTGCTGGAGGAGACTCTTGAGAGTCCCATGGACTGCAAGAAGATCAAACCTATCCATTCTTAAAGAAATTAGCCCTGAATGCTCACTAGAAGGACAGATCCTGAAGTTGAGGCTCCAATACTTTGGTCACCTCATGAGAAGAGAAGACTTCCTGGAAAAGACCCTGATGTTGGGGAAGATGGAGGGCACAAGGAGAAGGGGACGGCAGAGGACTAGATGGTTGGACAGTGTTCTCGAAGCTACTAACATGAGTTTGGCCAAACTGCGAGAGGCAGTGGAATACAGGAGTGCCTGGCGTGCTCTGGTCCATGGGGTCACGAAGAGTCAGATACGACTAAATGACTAAACAACAACAAAAGCATAATAGTAAACAAAAAATAAATAAATAGCTCTCTCTTCGGGATTTCTTTCAAATTCCCACTGACGTTCCGCATCTCCGGAAGCCTAAAAAAGCCCAGCTTGGGTGCTTCTCCCCTGGAAAGCCTGATGTTCAGCGAGACAAGTGGGGATGCATCCACTTAGCACAGCAAAAATGAACAATGAGCTGAGAGACGGAGTCAGAATGTGGGTGCGTTTCGAAATGGGGATAAATGAGGAGGGGGCCCCTCTCTCTTCTTCCCCTCTCTCCACGAGGGTGCTGTGGTTGACATAACAACGAGAATCTAGCGAGCCACCCCCTCCTCGGGAAAGACAAGCACCGACAACGCTTCCCGCCCCATAACGCCCTCGCTCTCGACTGGAATGCTAAAAAATAGAAAAGGTTCTTTAATTACACCCCAAGGACACTGCGGCATGCAAGTGTGTTGCTATATCAGCTCAGCACCAGCCGTCCAAAATCGTTACCAATTATTATCTCACTCACTCTTTCTCTCCCTCTCTCTCCAGAGCGCCATCCAAGCTCATAACGCGTTAGGCAGATGCACACGCTCCATCGCTTCGCGTCAACAGACGTGCAAGACACCCCCGCACAAAATTCCACAAATCCCATGCACGTCTTCGTTCCGGTTCCTCAAAATTCCTCACCCCACCGCGAGCTTAATGGCGCACGCTGCTCCCCAGTTCCGAAATATGGGGCACGTCTCAAAGTGGCGCAGGGGTTAGAGGCCTCTGTCCGGTAAAAACTCCCCCAAAACGACGAGATTCCATCCATACGCAACTCAAACGCCGGTCAAATAATGATCAAGTCATTTTAAAAGCATTAACCTAATGAGAGCACCGTAGATGATAATAATCAGCACAACATTTATGCTACTTGCAAATAAAAAAAAACAAATTAGGTCGCTCTTGTGAAACAATGGTGTTAGCCTTGAAAAAACGGTGAGGAATCCGTTACTTTAATATATTTTCTTCCATGGTGATGTTTTATCTGCCCTTCAACCTAAGGGAAGCAGTTTAAAACAACTTACAAACACAGAAATCAGGTCCTTAAAAATATACACGAGAGTACGTACAGAGATGTGTTAAGGAGGTCCCACTAAATTTCATGTGAAGGTACCGGTAGGTGTTATGTACTGAGCTGAATCCTAGAACAATAGGATCCAGAATGCAGCAGTCTGATTAGTCCACAGGAGCCACCCGATCCAGCTCCAGGTGGAGGTGAAGGAGCAACCTGATTGGCCTGCAAGAGCAGCCAATCAGGCTCCTGGATGAAGTGAATCTGCAACCTGATTGGCCTGCAGGAGCCAATAATTGTAAATAATTGTTTCTGCTCCTTTGGTATCTCTGCCCCTAAAATTCCTAGTAAAAAAGCCTCGGGTTTTTCCACAAACATTATTTTCAACATTTTTTCCAACTCATTATATATCATTTCCCAGAATGCTTTTGTTATCTTGCACGCCCACCACGCCTTCCTTCTCCTTTCATTTCCAACATACATTTGAAGCAGTTCTATATATCTTTGCTAATTTTATAGGTGTTAAATACCAACGACACATCATTTTCATATATCTCTCCTTCCACGCACAGCATGCTGTAAATTTTAAATCCTCCCTCCGTAACTTTTCCTAAGATGAAAATTGGATGATCTTTTCTCATGGCATTGCCAACTTCCACAATCTTCATAAGAAGCTGCTGTTAAGAGGCGAAAAAGCAGGAGAAAAAAGTGTCCTTTGCCAGCCTGCCCACAACTGCTGCTCACAAACCACACTCGAATTCGCAGCACACTTACTCGTTTATTTAGGAAAGGCGGAAGATTTGCATTCGGGTCTTTAAGCTGACAAAACGCATCCCGAAGACTGACAGAGAATCTGCTTGCGCACCCGATCCCTCCCCCCCAAAAAAAACCCCTGAGCGCCATCATTACGATGCTCAACAGCATGTATAGCGACGCTGCTTCCTCGCACTCGGCTCTCTGACTCAGCAGGAGAAATGACGGGCGGCTCGCTCAAGCCGCGCACTTGGCCGTATCCATTGCGGGAGGTCAAGCCGGCCGAGCTGACAGTGACAGCTCCCCCCCCCAACGCCTTCGTCTCCGCAGGAAGCCTTTTCACACAGCCTGGGGGTCTGGCTCCGTCTGGAGTGGCCAGATGGAACAAATGAGGCATAAGGTTTGTTTTCATAAAATGTCACTCAAGGGAGGAACGGCTTTTCCGAGGTTACTGGCCCGCTCCGAAGGAACGGTTAAGGCAAGGCTCTTCGCGAGGAAGAGAGTGAAGAGGATGGGTTGTATTCAACATGGCATCCTGTCAGCGCAAGCAATTAATCTTGTCCATCAGGACAAGAGCCAGTGTGGCGTAGTGGTTAAGAGAGGTAGACTCGTAATCCGGTGAACCGGGTTCGATTCCCTGCTCCTCCACATGCAGCTGCTGGGTGACCTTGGGCTAGTCACACTTCTCTGAAGTCTCTCAGCCCCACTCACCTCACAGAGTGTTTGTTGTGGGGGAGGAAGGGAAAGGAGAATGTGAGCCGCTTTGAGACTCCTTCGGGTAGTGATAAAGCGGGGTATCAAATCCAAACTCTTCTTCTTCTTCTTCTTCTTCTTCTTCTTCTTCTTCTTCTTCATGCCACCTCGACGGAGCTAGGCCATTTTTAGCCTCTAAATCGCAGCATTTTATTTTATTTTAAAAAATCCCTTCAGTGAGATAATTTATTAGTTCCACATTCTGCGACATCGGGGAACCGCCTAAGTATTAAGTGTTTTAAAAGTTTATCCCCCGACGACTTGTCGGTTTCCGTTCTGTAACGAGTTGGGTAATTATCTATGCCTCTTCTCTGGTGACTCTTTCATTATATAATTATCATATAATGGCTTAAAATTCGATGGCGCCTGGTACTCTGAGCCATCTTTTCTCCATTTTGTTCCTCCTCAGGATTGGACTTTTTCCTGCTTAAATGCACTTTTGAGCAGCCCACAGAGAAGGAGAATTAAGATGACATTTGATGCACAAATATGAAGAAAAACGGAATTCACTTTTTTTTAGTATCTCTTTTGTGAAAAAAGAAAAACTGATCCAGCTTCTAGTTTTCCATATTGACGGAATATGTTTCAGTTCTGCATTTGATTTTATTCTGTGAAAATGTATCCCACTGCAATAAGGCTATATCTGAAGAGCAGAAGAAAGCCTATTTCATACCCTCCAACATTTCTCCAATGAAAATAGGGATGTCCTATTCCAGTGGTGGCTAACCTCTGCCCTCCAGATGTTTTGGAACTACAACTCCCATCATCCCTGGCTAACAGGACCAGTGGTCAGGGATGATAGGAGTTGTAGTCCCAAAACATCTGGAGGGCCGAGGTTAGCCACCACTGTCTATTCAATAATAATAATAATAATAATAATAATAATAATATTTATACTCCACTCATCTGACTGGGTTGCCTCAGCCACTCTGGACATCATTGCTGACGAGTTCCTGCCGGTGTTCCTGCTTGATACCTGTCCTGCTTTCTTGCTTGAGCTCCTGACCCGCCCTGGTTCCCTGCTTGCCTACCTGTTCCTGACTTTGCCTGACTTCATGCCCTGCATTCAGCTTCAATTATTATGGACTGCCTTTCGTTGCAACTCTGACCACTGAGTTCCCTCTTTGCAATGCAAATTTTAATTAAGACAGTTTGTTTGACGATTCCCCGCCTCCTCTGAATTTACTCACCTCCGAAACCAGCTCGTAGGTTCTCAGCAGCCAACATTTCCACGTGAAGCCACTTGTCAGTGTCAGGGAGAAAATGAAAGTCATTTTTCTCTCTCCACAAACATGCCAGGGTTGAATAACGAATTGGGAATTAAAAGCTTAGTGGTGCTAAATCAGAGTCGGGGAATGCTGAACCTTCTAGCATGAATGGCTGGGGCTCATCTTCCAGGGCACCGTTTGCCAACCTGCTCCTCTCCAGATATCCGGGGCTGACAGGAGTTGTCGCCCAAAGCAGCTGAATGGCACCAGCTTGCCAAAAACAACAACAACACAAAACCCCAACCATCTCAGAGAGTTCAACAGAGGAACTAGAGTACAGCCAGGGACGTAAGAGGGCGTTATTTTCAGTTCCACCCTGGGTTTGTTGCATGCAGCGCTGCTTCCATTCTGCTGCACTTTGTGTTCCACCCAAAACTAGGTTATTTGTCTTGCTGTCCAATGTGGTGTGTCAGAGAAAATTCCCTTTAGGGCTTTCGATACAGAGGGTCACAAAAACTCTGTATCTGCCCAATTAGGCAGATCTTTTCTTCAGTGATGCATTACAGGACAGAGTCCAGAGAGTTTTCCATTAAGATACATCCTGCTAATAATAATAATAATAATAATAATAATAATAATAATAATAATAATAAACCATATTTCTTAAAGCTACGACAGTCAGCTGCGTATTCCATCCTCCAAAGGAACGGATTACATTCGTAAGTCGAGGGTCCACCGTACAGTGGTACCTCCGGTTGCAAACGGGATCTGTTCCGGAGGTCCGGCCGTATCCCAAGGAATTCGCAACCGGAGGTGCCACTTCTGCGCATGCGCACGGCACGGTTTAGTGCTTCTGCGCATGGGAGCAGCATGTAGTACGCTTTTGCACATGCAGCGAAACCTGGAAAAATAGTTCTGGGTTTGCCGCGTTCGCATCCTGAAAGATACGCAACCAGAAGTGTGCGTATCTAGAGCTCCCACTGTACTTTGTTTTTTGTCTATCCGCATCCTTCTGGTCATTTTTTAAAACGTTTATCCACATTAACCTCAAAAAAATGGCTTGAGACCAAATTCAGTGGGTGGGTGGGTGGGAAGTAACTGGATCCCCTTACTGCTTGAGTATTTGGTGTCATGAAAATGTGTGAGTGTGTCCCACGCACCCCCATCCTTACCCCGACCCGTCCTTTATGTTGCCTGACATGTCTCACATTTTGCCCGACCAAAGGTGGCAACCCTAGTCTGACTAGATGACTTACCCAACTCTGCAATCCTATGATCCAGTTCCCCACAAACAATTCATACCAACAGCTTAATCTACACCTACAAAAACACATTCGAAGGAGCAGATTTTATGCCACTCTTCAGCCTCTCTCTTTTTTCTTTTTTCTTCTTTTTAACCAGGTAAGGTGCCGCCCTCATGATCATCTGCAGCAAGAAAGCTCCCAATTTCACCTGTGCTAAGGCTCAGGGACACGGGTGGCACTGTGGTCTAAACCACAGAGCCTAGGGCTTGCCGATCAGAAGGTTGGCGGTTTGAATCCCTGCGACGGGGTGAGCTCCCGTTGCTCGGTCCCTGCTCCTGCCAACCTAGCAGTTTGAAAGCACGTCAAGAAGAAGAAGAAGAAGAAGAGGAAGAGTTTGGATTTGATATCCCGCTTTATCACTACCCGAAGGAGTCTCAAAGCGGCTCACATTCTCCTTTCCCTTCCTCCCCCACAACAAACACTCTGTGAGGCGAGTGGGGCTGAGAGACTTCAAAGAAGTGTGACTAGCCCAAGGTCACCCAGCAGCTGCATGTGGAGGAGCGGGGAATCGAACCCGGTTCACCAGATTACGAGTCCACTGCTCTTAACCACTACACCACACTGGCTCTCAAAGTGCAAGTAAATAGGTACTGCTCTGGCGGGAAGGTAAACGGCGTTTCCATGCGCTGCTCTGGTTCACCAGAAGTGGCTTAGTCATGCTGGCCACGTGATCCGGAAGATGTACGCCGGCACCCTCGGCCAGTAAAGCAAGATGAGCGCCACAACCCCAGAGTCGTCCGCGACTGGACCTAATGGTCAGGGGTCCCTTTACCTTTAAGGCTCAGTGGAGGAGCTGGCATTCTTCCGATTCCCTTGTGACCAAACTGGTCTGGTTCCAGCCACTCTTCGCCCACCATTGAGCTTTAGAGCAACTCGGGAGAATGAATACAAATTTACGGAGGACCGGAGCACTTCTGACAGCTGTGATGGAGCTCAAGGCCTTAGTCATCACCAGCCTGTCTCCCCAGCTCTCTGCAGTTTAGGCATCTACATTATTTCTGTACTTCCTCTCGCTCTTGCTCTGTCTCTTTCTGCCGATTGCTAGTTTGGGGGAAAATAAGAGGCTTTTTAAAGAGCCGGGTTCTCCTCCCACCTGCAGCCTCCCTCCCCTCCTTCTCCCACTGCAAGAGGAAATGAGTAACTTCCACCGATTAGGATGCGAGCTACTCAAGTCCAATGCTGGGGAAATTAAGCTTTGCAGAGTGTACAGTAAACCCGCAGCTTCCGTTCCCCAGGACTGCGTCTAAAGCCAAAGTTGTGTATAGACAGTGTTTATCTTCTGGGGGAACGCAGTGATATGCATACCCCTAAACATTTTGTGAATCTAGCAGGAGAAGAAACTAAAAAATAATAATTGTTTTAGTTTCTTCTCTAGCACGGTGAATCATCAGTTCCATTGCTACCCCTGATGGCGGCTTCCTTTCCTGAGTATCAGATGGAAGCGAGCGTTTAATGTGTGAAGCAGTGTGGAATGTGGATGTGTGGTGTTTTAATGATGAAAGTCTGGCCTCATTGAGGGGCAATATTTCAATATGACAATTTTTCATCAGGGGAATCAGGAAGATGTTAGTGCACACAACCTCATGCCAATGTGCTGTGTAATATGAGGTGATGCATGTTCTTTGTACTTTTGTCCATTTACTGTATTTATTTCCCCCCGATTCGAACTATAAAATGGTGATTTTCTTGAGTCAAAATACAAGCACGCCTAAACATTTTTTAAGACAAAAAAAAAAGGTACTGCGTATAAACAAGACACATTGGGCACAATGGCAGATGAGGGGATTGCCAAAGTCTTTTTCTCCAGATGTCCACGCCCTATTTATTTATTTAGCCAAGCATGTAAAGCTGAACACGCACAAGTTTAATAATAATAATAATAATAATAATAATAATAATAATAATAATAATAATTTATTATTTGTACCCCTCCCATCTGGCCGGGTCTCCCCAGCCACTCTGGGCGGCTTCCAACAAATATCAAAATACATTAAAATATCACAGATTAAAAACTTCCCTAACAGGGCTGCCTTTAGGTATTTTCTAAATGTCAGGTAGTTTGACCTCTGATGAGAGGGCGTTCCACAGGGCAGGCACCACTACCGAGAAGGCCCTCTGCCTGGTTCCCTGTAGCTTTGCTTCTCACAGTAAGGGAACTGCCAGAAGGCCCTCAGTGCTGGATCTCAGTGTCCGGGCTGAGCGGTGGGGGTGGAGACGCTCCTTCAGGTATACTGGGCCGAGGCCGTTTAGGGCTTTAAAGGTCAGCACCAACACTTTCAATTGTGCTCGGAAACGTACTGTGCTCGGAAATGTGTGTAAGCTGTGGGCTTACTGTACTTCAAGGTGTATTTGGGTATTTGCTCACACCTGTGTGGATCTCAGCTGGCCCACCCCCCACCCCAGGGGGGTGGAGAGAAATCAGATATCATAACACAAAGGAGGGAACTCTCAAAAGAGAGTGTCATGGACTGGCTGGATACAGAGGGATGGTGGAAGGCACCAGCTGGTGAACACCCAAGGGAACCCCCAGGGGAAGAAGGTCCAGGGCCAGGGAACTGATAGTGGGACAATGACAAGTGGTCAGAGGGAGAAGAGGGAGAAGACTGATAGGAGCAGGTGTCAGAAGCTTAAGAGATAAGATGGTTTAGTGTGCAGGAAGAGGCTGTGGCAGAGAGCAGTCCAGAATCAGAGGCAGAAGCGGAGGCTGGTGAGGAAGAGGGCCAAGAGGCAGAGTGGAGGCAGGCTGCTGAAGAAGCCAGGGGGAGGTCTTTCCCTCCTGCTGTAACCAGCTCCCCTCCTCCCTGGTCTCACAGAACATGCAGAGGAATGAAGAGGGTGGAGCAAAGAGAGACTAGATGAAGGAGCATTAGGCTGCTGGGGAAGGAACTGGGGGCGGAGCCTTAGAGAGAAGTGGGAAGGTGAGGACCCTCAGTCCTCGCAACTGTCTCCTTGGGGCAAGACCAAAATGGGAAGAGTTGCTGTGATCACTAGGCCTGTGTTCTTTGGTTTCTTTGAATAAGAAGTTACCCGGTACCTTCACTGACACTGGGCTATTTATTCCCGAACTACTCCTGACTCTGACTTCTGACAGAGGGGATCTCTTCCAACTTTTCCCCCAGGTGTCAGCACTTCTGGTCTTCCTCATGAAGTGGAACCGACTCTCTTGGAATATTCAAAGCTGTATTATACCATTTGAGAACAGGCAATGCTTCCCCCAGAGGATCCTGGGAAGCATCGTTTGTTAAGGGTGCAGAGAGCAGCTGTGATCCATACCACATGATTCCTTGGGGAGTCTGATGACCATTCTCCAAATTTTGCAGTGCAATTTTGCAGTCAATTAACAGACACACACACACACACAATTTATACCCCACCCATCTGGCTGGGTTTCCCCAGCCACTCTGGGCAGCTCCCAACAGAATATTAAAAACACGATAAAACATCAAACATTAATAAACTTCCCTGAAACAGGGCTGCCTTCAGATGTCTTCTAAAAGTCAGACAGTTGTTTATTTCCTTGACATCTGATGGGAAGGCGTTCCACAGGGCCGGCGCCACCACCGAGAAGACCCTCTGCATTATACTGAGGTAAAGTGTGCGCAAAAATACATTTCTTACTACAAACGACACACATTCTTTGAAAGGATGTGTATGTTAGGCAAAAATTACATAAACCATGTGTGTCTCAGGAGAAATTTGCGCAAAAATGTTGGTGAATTTTCATTAGCTTCTCCCCCCCCCCAAAAAAAAATAAAAATAAAAATAAATCACAACTGATGTGGAAATAGGAAGAATGAGAAAACAGGAACTGAGAGAGATAGCCTTGACAGATCAGCCCATCCCTAACTCTGAGCAACTTCCTTTTTTCCGCTTTAATGAAAAAGGAGCAATTGGGAGTTGTACACACTCCAAGCTCCACCATTCAAGCCCGATCCGGGGTGCTCTATTTTTAAATACGCTGATCATGTCAGCTGCTGCAAACAGATGTTCTTGGCTTCTGTAGAAACATGGGGTTGAAGAGGATGCACACCCAGTTATCAGCACACTTGTCTTATCTCATTTTGGATTCACAAGGTGCACCCTGAAAAAGAGGCAATTGCAGTACAATGGGGAGGCAGTAACTTCCGACATCTACTGTAGGGAGCTTCGAGGAAATGACTAGGACTGCTAAGTTGGTGTGCAAAGCCTGTGAGCGGCTTAGCTCAGTGGCAGAACATCTGCCTGGCATGCAGAAGGTCTTGGGTTCAATCCCCAGCATTTCAATGTAGGGCTGGGAGAGACTCCTGTCTGAAACCCCGGAGAGCCACTGCCTAACCGTGTCGACAGTTCTGGGCTAGATGGATCAAAGTTTGGGCTCAGTATAAGGCCGTTTCTTACATTCCTGTGAGCTCTAAAGCAGGGAACAGGAACCCGGTTTCTCTCCCATATCTTTTTGTTCTAATAGCCAACGTCAACTGCAAATGAATTCTACCTTGTCCACCTAGATAGGGATTGGGAGAACTGAAACATACTCTCCAACATTTCTCCAGTGAAAATAGGGACGTCCTATTCAACAACAATGGGACGCGGGTGGCGCCGTGGGTTAAACCACAGAGCCTAGGGCTTGCCGATCAGGAGGTCGGCAGTTCATATCCCTGTGACGGGGTGAACTCCCGTTGCTCGATCCCTGCTCCTGCCCACCTAGCAGTTCGAAAGCACGTCAAAGTGCAAGTAGATAAATAGGTAAATCTGGCGGGAAGGTAAATCTGCTCTGGTTCACCAGAAGCGGCTTAGTCATGCTGGCCACATGACCTGGAAGCTGTCTGTAGACAAACGCCGGCTCCCTTGGCCAGTAAAGCGAGATGAGCGCCACAACCCCAGAGTCGTCCGCGACTGGACCTAATGGTCAGGGGTCCCTTTACCTTTATTCAACAACAACAATCAGAAGGCATCCGAAGGCATAGAAAACATTTGAAGACAACGTAGAAAACATCTGAAGGCAGCCCTGTTTAGGGACGTTTTTAATGTTTGATGTTTTGTCGTGTTTTTAATATTCTGTTGGGAGCCGCCCAGAGTGGCTGGGGAAACCCAGCCAGATGGGTGGGGTATAAATAATAAATTATTATGATACTATTATAACAACAATAATATCATCCCTCCCATCTGACTAGGTTGCCCCAGCCACTCTGGGCAGCTTCCAACATATATAAAAACATATTAAAACATTAAACATTTAAAAAAACTTCCCTATACAGGCCTCCTTCAGATGTCTTCTGAAGGTTGTATAGTTACTTATCTCTTTGACTTAGGGATCGCAAAACTCCATCCCCTCCAACATTTATTTGATGAAAATAGGGATGTCCTAAGGGCACGGGTGGTGCTATGGGTTAAACCACAGAGCCTGGTGCTTGCCGATCAGAAGGTTGGCGGTTCGAATCCCCGTGACGGGGTGAGCTCCCATTTCTCGGTCCCTGCTCCTGCCCACCTAGCAGTTCGAAAGCACGTCAAAGTGCAAGTAGATAAATAGGTATCGCTCCGGCGGGAAGGTAAACGGCGTTTCCGTGCGCTGCTCTGGTTCGCCAGAAGCGGCTTAGTCATGCTGGCCACATGACCCGGAAGCTGTACGCCGGCTCCCTCGGCCAATAATGCGAGATGAGCGCCGCAACCCCAGAGTCGGTCATGACTGGACCTAATGGTCAGGGGTCCCTTTACCTTTACCTAAGGAAAAGCGGGACATTAGGGGATCAAATCAGAAAGCAGGATGTCTTCTGTTAATCCGGGACTGTCCCTGGAACATATATACACTTGGAGGGTCTGCTGTAATAGTGGAGATGATATCTGAAAATCAATCATTTTACAGTGGAAGGACCATAGCCCTGTGGAAGACAATCCACCAACCCAGTGGAAGATTCAACCCCTGGCATTTCCACGCCTGAAAACCCAGAAGAGCACTGCCAGTCAGTGTAGGCATCACTGAGCCAGATGGACCAATGAGCTGACCTAGTAGAAGGCAGCTTCCTATACAGTGGTACCGGTATCTTAGTTCTCAAACTTAATCCGTTTCTGAAGTCCGTTCCAAAACCAAAGCGTTCCAAAACCAAGGCGCGCTTTCCCATAGAAAGTAATGCAAAATGGATTAATCCGTTCCAGACTTTTAAAAACAACTCCTAAAACAGCAATTTAACATGGATTTTACTATCTAATGAGACCATTGATCCATAAAATGAAAGCAATAATCAATGACTGTACTAGAAAATAAATAAGTAAGCCAGTATTGTAGATGATAAAAATAAAATAAAATTCTTACCTGCACTGATGATAGTCATTGTTTGGATGGGGGGCTTTTATCCATTTCCGCAGTCACACAATCAATCAATCAGCAGCTGAACTGGGTTCCACACAGTCACAAAACCAAATTAACCGAAAAAGCCTCAAAAACAAAAACGCAAAATAAATAGCAAAAAGAAAAGCACCAAACTTAATCGGTTCCAGAAGTCCGTTTGACTTCCGAAATGTTTGAAAACCAAGGCGCGGCTTCTGATTGGTGCAGGTGCCCCGGAAACAGTAGCCGACAGCATCATTGGACGTTCGGCTTCCGAAAAACATTCGAAAACCGAAACACTTAATTCTGAGTTTTCGGCGTTTGAGAACCAAGGTACCACTGTATCTGACTCCGTTCTTCTCACTCCGTACATATCATTTGCTATTATTTATTGCAATTGCATCCCGCCTTTTTCTCCAAGGCGCTCATGGTTCGCCCCCCCTCCTCAGCTAATCCCCACAACAACCCTCTGAGGTAGGTTAGGCTGAGAGGCAGCGACTGGCCCAAGGTCATCCAATGACCTTGGATTTCGAATCAATGTGCCATGAATTGCTACTGAGGTTTTTTGTATTATTATCTTCCTCAGTGGGTCATAGAAACTGCTGTTCTGAATAATGCTTTTAGGGGGCACTGGGTAGCGGCCCCCAAAGGAACCACAACACTAAGCCCCACTGACTCTCAGAGAAGAAATAGGCTTATTCTGCTAAAAGCGTTGGAGAGTCGCAGTATCTTTCATTCCCCCTGCCTTTGTGTTTCTGTTAGAAATGAAATCTTCCTACTGCTCCTGTTCTCAGACCCTCTCCATTGGGAACTGTCTCATCGAGATCGAGAGGAGCTCTCCAAAACAGGCAGCAAACAAATCAGGCTCTGCGATTCCCCTTTACTCTGAAGCAACCCCACTTAAACCCGCGCGGAAAGGGTTCACGGACTCAGAGATGCAGGCAGAACATCTCTGACAGATGCTCTCTGAACAGAGGAGGCAGGCAGGCGAGCTGCAAAGGGTGTATTGAAATTAAAAAGAGGCCTCCAATAAATTGAAAGAATTTTGGAAGGGCTAGGGTTTTTTTAAGGGACCCAGGTGGCGCTGTGGGTTAAACCACAGAGCCTAGGGCTTACTGATCAGAAGGTCGGCGGTTCGAATCCCCGCGACGGGGTGAGCTCCCGTTGCTCGGTCTCAGCTCCTGCCCACCTAGCAGTTCGAAAGCACGTCAAAGTGCAAGTAGATAAGTAGGTACCGCTCCGGCGGGAAAGTAAACGGCGTTTCCGTGTGCTGCTCTGGTTCGCCAGAAGCGGCTTAGTCATGCTGGCCACATGACCCGGAAGCTGGACGCCGGCTCTCAGCCAATAAAGTGAGATGAGCACCGCAACCCCAGAGTCGGACACGTTTTCAAGTGTACACAATTCCCCCCCCCAATATATTCAATAAACATTTCCCAATCTTCTCTTATTCTATATGTTAGATCCGCAAATTACACATATTCCATCAGTTTAAGTTGTCATTCTTCTTTAGTTGGGACTTCGCTCATTTTCCATTTTGGGGCTAACAAAACATGGGCCACATTAGTAGCATACATAAATAACCTTTTTTAACACCTGGGAATTTCCGTCTGAATTATCCCCAACAAAAAGGACTCTGATTTATTTATTTTTCTGAAAAGTACTTTAAAACTTTTTTTCCAATTCATTGTAAATTATTTCCCAATACTCTTTTACCCTTTTACAGGTCCACCACATATGAAAGATTGTTCCCTGGACCTCATTGCATCTGCAGCACTTATCTGATTCGGCCTTATACAAGTCTAAGGTAAAGGTAAAGGGACCCCTGACCATTAGGTCCAGTCGCGGATGACTTTGGGGTTGCAGTGCTCATCTCACTTTTTTGGCCGAGGGAGCCGGCGTACAGCTTCCGGGTCCTGTGGCCAGTATGACTAAGCTGCTTCTGGAGAACCAGAGCAGCGCACGGAAACGCCGTTTACCTTCCCGCTGGAGTGGTACCTATTGATCTACTTGCACTTTGACGTGCTTTCGAATTGCTAGGTTGGCAGGAGCAGGGACCGAGCAACGGGAGCTCACCCCGTCATAGGGATTCGAACCACTGACCTTCTGATCGGCAAACCCAAGAGGGCTCCATGGTTTAACCCACAGCGCCACCCGCGTCCTACTCAGAGTTAAATGCCATCTGCAAATCATGGATGTAATAATGGAATACTGAATGGTTTAGTTTATGAAAGCTATGCAGGGATTTATGTTATGCAAAATGAGCCATGGAAAGAGAAGAAGGGAAGTCGTTGATATTTTAAGGTTGTTTAAATGAATATTCTAAAACGTAAAACAGGAAGATTAATAAAAATTATAGAGGGGGGAAAGAAGTCTTGTCTTTTCTGTGTCCCGAATCTTCCTAAATTCAGTGGGGTGGGTTGTGGAGAGGCGTGGAAAAGGACAGGAAAGTTTTCTTCCCTGAACATCATCCTTAAGTTAGCTTCCACCCAAATCTGATTTGGGATGATTCCCTGCAACCCCAACCCAGATTGATTCTGAAGACTCTTGGTGCCCCCAACCTTCTCATGAGGCTTTTCAAGGCTGCAGCAGAGAGGATGGAACGGGGACCTTTCCTTCTGTGAACTTTGGGCAGATCCACACCACACAATTGAAGCTCATTCAGCAGAACACATGTAAATTGTGAAAAGTCCTGGGAACTGTAGTTCGATGCGGTTGCTAGGAGTTGTAGCTCTGTGAGGGCGAAACTACAGTCCCCAGAATTCTTTGGGGCAACAAATGTGATAATACGGTATGGATCTGCCCTTACTTGAGTTAAGCCACGCTGGGGGTCCATAATGTTTCATATATAATACCCAGAGAATTTAAATCAGGCTGGGGAACCTCAGACTGAGGGGTGGCTGTGGTCCTCTGGGCTTCTCTATGTGGCCCCTGAGACAGCCCAGTTCACACGCTTCACCCTACTGGAACGTGCCCTTGATCAGTGATGGTGCTTCTTGTTTTGAGGAGTATTGAAATTAAGACTTGGATTCATTCATTTCAATAGGTCTACTCTGAGTACAAGTTAATTGGTACTTGCTTATCCTCGATAAACCCCCTTTTTATATTATAAATAAATACATTTATTGCATTTCAATTTGCTACTTTGCACACTATGTTTTTGCCGACCTTGAATTTACATAAATGTTTACGGCGGTTATCTGAGCCTGGCGCATAGACCTCGCATTTGGTTTGTGAGTGAGCCCATTCCAAACAAGTGGCAGGTTTAAGAATATTATTGTTGGAGCCATTAAAAAAAAAATGTTCTGGCTGGATGTTGCCCAATTAAACCAGTGTGTGGTTAAAACCAATGCAAATCTGTTCTGCAAAAACAACAACACAATTGGGATATTTGCTTATTTTGAGCTTTTGCTCTTCAGTCAAAAAAGCAGTTTTGCATCCCAGCAATTAAAACAAGACAGTCTTACAATCGAAAAGTCATGGCACAAAAGGAAAAAAGAGACAGGGAGGGAAGAAGTTGGGGAAAGCAAAACCCAGCACCAATCTTGAAAGTTATAGTAGCAGCTCTTATATCGGCAATACTGGAGAGCCAGTGTGGTGTAGTGGTTAAGAGCGGTGGACTCGTAATCTGGTGAACCGGGTTCGCTTCCCCACTCGTCCACCTGCAGCTGCTGGGTGACCTTGGGCTAGTCACACTTCTCTGAAGTCTCTCAGCCCCACTCACCTCACAGAGTTTTTGTTGTGGGAGGAGGAAGGGAAAGGAGAATGTGAGCTGCTTTGAGACTCCTTCGGGTAGTGATAAAGCGGGATATCAAATCCAAACTCTTCTTCTTCTTCTTCTTCTTCTTCTTCTTCTTCTTCTATATGCGCTACGGCTAAAGGAGCGGTCTGCACTTGGCAAATGAAGGCATTTTCAGGTAACAGGATGACTTGGGTTTGCTGAAAACTGGGAGAAATTGTCACACACACACACACACAAAATTCAGGTGGATGGGTGGAAGTTTTGTATTTAATAATACAAAATATCTTATCCGATATGGAATGGAATGGGACCATCGCATTCCATTTCTTGGTTTTGCCTCTCTGATATGTTTTATGCTTTATATCATTAAAATAGCAACCCTGTGCCTTGTGGCTTCCCCCATTTTGTCCTTTGGTGGCGTCTGAGGGTTGTGAATGGTTGCACGACCTTGCTGTGCGAAAAGCAGATATCTGTGTTTCAACACAAAAGCACCCCAGAACGGGGCGTTCTGTTTCCCGATTGGTCACCTTGTCTTCTAAAAGCCCCTTCTGCAAATGTCCATAGGTTTGGCATGTGCATTTGTGTCTGTGTGGAATGGTGCCAGAACGATGGATGAAGACCGTGTGTTGTGTTCCAGGTACACAGACAACACAGCTCCAATCAAACATGCCACAAGGGAGCCTGCCCTCCAGGGGAGTCACTGAAACCTATGATCCAGCCATGCCCTATAGCGGTCGCGTTGTGGACAGAAGCCATTGCCCGTGTTAACTTGGTCCTGGGAATAGCCCTTAAATTATTGGATGCTCGGTTATATTCCCACGCCATGGGCCTTGGCAAAGGGGCAATGTTTGCCAGGACTCTGCATGGTAGCCAAAAAGCTGTTGTTGCTACTCTGGAAGGAATGTAAGCACATGCACGTACAGGATCACTTAGCAATCAGGAGACTTATCTATTTTTGCAGCATTTGAAAAAAGCTACTTTTAGCAGGCAGCACGAAGAAAATAAACACTTGGGTATTTCAGAATTGTTTGCTTGAACTATATGACCAGCAAGCTCTGTCGGAGCCTATCTCCCCTCCATCCTTTAACCCCTTGCTCTGTTTTTACCTGAAGGCCAAAGTGAGCAGGGATGTTTCATGGCAAAATGCACTCCTTAAGGTACCCTGATTTTGCAGAGTTATGATAAGCCCAAATGAAATTAGCAAATGCAAGCAACTCACACGTGATGCCTGTTCTACGAAAGAATGAACTGACAATACAAATTCTAACATTCCATCCGTGGGTCTCACCTTCTGATCCAGAATCCCATTTCTCCCCTAATCCTTGCTGCGGTTAATCGATGAGGAGGGAAATGCACTCTTGGCATGCTCAGAAGCTATTCCACATGTTGTAGGGTTTAACAGTGACCATGGGGGGGGGGAATAGCTTCAAAAGAACAGTCATGATTGAGACTGAATCCTGGATTTACATATTTAGAAAGCGGAAAGTAGCATGATGCAGAGAATCAAAACCTGAGAGATCTGGTGGAGGAAAACAAGTCACGTATTCCACAGAATATCCCCTTTACTGGTATAAGACAGTTATAGGGAACACTTATTTCAGATATTTATTCTGAATGTATACTACTGCTCTAAATTTAAAATGTTGATGCTTTTCATACCCGAGACCCACCCATGACCCCCAAACTACAAAATGGCCAGGAGCACGTTTAATAGTTTGTTTATTTAATTTGAAGTACACACATGCCATATTTCCATATAAATATCCCCAGGATGTCTTACATAGGAAGAATAAAGCACAACCACAAAAGTGATATGTTTGTGTTCCTCTGTCCGACAGTGTCTATCCCCTTCTTTACCTTTCATAAATTCTTTTTATCCTAATAAACATAAACAGAGGGAAACAGCCCATCGCAACCCATGAGTGGTCCTCAGTAGATTGGGGCACGATCCAGTTACTGGGTGCAGCCGGCTGGTTGAAAGTCAGTGCTCTAAAGCTGCCCTGTTTTTCCCTCAAAAAGCATACAACCGAAGACATGCACACCTCACAAACTGCTTACCTAACTCATTCCACAAATACCCTAAAACAATTGGGGAATATCTATATCAGAGTGGGGATGCTGACCGTCTCAGGTAAATTCTGGGAATGTCTAAAACTCACAAATACACATCTGAATCTTGCTCAGGTAGGTATATGTGACTGCAAATAACCAGAAGACATGCAGAGACAATGCAAAGATAAACAATGCATTGATTATCCACTAGATATTGCAAGTAGGTCGTATATTGTATACATATGGATTCCAGATAGAGGTATCACAGAGCCACATTTAAAGAACAATTCCCCTGCAAAGAATTGTGGGGCTGTTGTTTACCACTCACCCTACGCACAGCTCAGCACCCTTAAAAATCAATCAATCAATCAATCAATTTTATTACAGCAAGAGCCAGCAACACAAAACAACATGATTCCAAACAAAAGAATCAGCAACACCACCACAAAGAATCAAAATCCAAAGGGCAGAACAGAGGATCAATGACGCAAAAAGAATTTATAGTGTGTTTTTCAATAAAAGAGATTTACGTTTTCTGATAGCTAAGGTGCAGAATTTGGCCACAGCATAAGATACTGAGCTCAGAGAGTCTTCCAAAAGAAATTTGCGAAGAATTTCAGGGGTAAATTCCAAGTAGAATTGCAAGGGTGTAAATTTTGATAAAAGGGGTAATATAAGTCGAGATCGTTCTTCACTGTAAAGTTCACAGAATAATAATAAAAATCACATATCCCAAGATTCTTGGGATGGGGTGAGTAATAGTACTTTAAATGTATGCTGCACACACTGCCCCAGGGATGCCATTTGTATTCCATGAGTTTGGGTCCTTCTTCTTGCACACAATGGACATATATACCTGATCGTAGACTCTAGTCCACAACCACATTGGCCACCGCTGACCTGTTTGCCTTTCAGTCTCATTCAGATGTTTGGACACGAATATGGACACCAATCAAATTTGCGGCATTCGCCTTGACAAATGCACGTAATACTTAAAACCTGCAAATTGTGCTTACTTCTGTAACATACACACCAACGAGAAAGTCCAGTTGTAGCAATGGTTCCTCAGGACTAAGTCCCATCGGTCCCAACAGGACTTACTTCCAAGTAAGGATGCTTAGCTTTGCAGCCCAAGAAGGATGACACAACTATGCTTCGCTTCAGTTTAACAGGCTTGTGCCCATTTTCATAGCCGCCGTCAGATCAATCAAAGGAACAGAACATCGAAATCTGCCTTGTATTGAAAGCAGGGAAACATTTCTTGCCCTGCCTGGAGATGCCAGAAATTGAACCTGGGACCCTCATATACTGATATCAGAACCTAGGAACAACTTTGATGGAGTGACTCCGTTTCTCATCACAAATAGTCAGCAAGTAATGTTTAAATGAGGGACCCAGGTGGCGCTGTGGGTTAAACCACAGAGCCTAGGGCTTGCTGATCAGAAGGTCGGAGGTTCGAATCCCTGCGACAGGGTGAGCTCCCGTTGCTCGGTCCCTGCTCCTGCCCACCTAGCAGTTCGAAAGCACGTCAAAGTGCAAGTAGATAAATAGGTACCGCGCCGGCGGGAAGGTAAACGGCGTTTCCATGCGCTGCTCTGGTTCGCTACCGGTGGAAGCAGCTTAGTCATGCTGGCCACATGACCTGGAAGCTGTACGCCGGCTCCCTCGGCCAATAAAACGAGATGAGTGCCGCAACCCCAGAGTCGGATACGACTGGACCTAATGGTCAGGGGTCCCTTTACCTTTACCTAATGTTTAAATGAGCAGCGATATTTGTTTAAGGTAGGGGGCCAAATGGTAATCTTAGAAGTACATGCAGATTCTCTCTTAAGAGTAATATACGACTGGCACATCCAAGATCGTCAAGCCAGTTGAGATGACTTATAAGGAGAATCTGGACCCACCGGGCATTTTTTCATACGCGATGAGCGCAGCCCCACTGAGGTCAACAAGAGGGGGTTACTCTGAGTAAGTGTGCATAAAACAGCAGTCTCAAACTGGTGCTTCAGTGAGCTTGAAGGCAAGTGCAAAACACTGATTGATGGGCCTCGGATTTCCCATCCGACAATCTCAGCACCGGAGAGATGTTCTAACCCGCTTGCAGCCATCTCACGTTAAGAATGTTCATTGAGTCCATCAGGATTTAAATGCCCAACCTGAACGTGGAAGCAAGCTGTTTCTGAGCTCAGCAGTTGCTAACCTGTGCTGCATTTTAGATTGGGGTTGCACAGATTATGTGGATCAGGGTTTCCATTGCCTTGACATCCCCCAAACCCTGGAGAGCAGCTGCCAAGGCAGCGTAGTTTATACTGAACCGCATGGACCATTAGTCTGACTCAGTAGAACACAGCTTGCTCCAGTACCCATAAATGTGTGTGTGAGTATGAATATAAATAATAATAAGAAGAGTTTGGATTTGATATCCCGCTTTATCACTACCCGAAGGAGTCTCAAAGCCACTAACATTCTCCTTTTCCCTTCCTCCCCCACAACAAACACTCTGTGAGGTGAGTGAGGCTGAGAGACTTCAGGGAAATGTGACTGGCCCAAGGTCACCCAGCAGCTGCAGGTGGAGGAGTGGGGAATCGAACCCGGTTCACCAGATTACGAGTCCACTGCTCTTAACCACTACATCAATACACACCCACACACAAACAAGATATGTATATTTGATGTCCCCTCTTGGGAGATGCAAAGGTGCTCACAATATTATTACACAAACAATGACTACTGATCTGAAGGGCTAAATATTGCATTCAGTATCAGAGGCAGCATGACATGGTGAATGCCCTTTGCTTTGCACTTATTCATTAAAAAAAATTTATTTGTATGCCGCTTTTGCACACATGCACACACACACACAAGCAAACAAATCACACTCCAAGTGGCTTACAGAAAAGAAACAGCATCTAATAGCAAAATTAACAAGGGAGCTTCATAGTTTCACCTTAGTCCTAGAAACACTCACAGTTCTTCAGGCCTGGTTTGTTTCCCGGACAAGTCTGTCTCGCCAGTGTGAGAAATGGGATTGTAAACTAGCAGGACCTCTGGCCTGATCCAGCAAGCCACTCCTTATACGCTGAACCTGGGGAATCCAGGGTTCAAATCCCCGCTCAGTCATGGAATGCACTGGGTGACCTTGGGCCGGTCCCAGTCTTTCGGCCTAACCTACCTCGCAAGGTTGGTGTGACTGGGGGGAAAATGGGAAGAGACCTGCATGCGCCGCCTTGAGCTCCTTAAAGGAAAGGAGGAATCAAAATGCAATAAAGAAAGAAGCACACTTTTCAACAAGCCCACATTCAATCCCAGCATGAAAACAAAGCAAAACTGGTGTCTCCCACTGTTGTGCTCAGGTGAGAGTTTTTGTGAGTTCCCATACCTAATTATAGAGAGAGAGGCTTCCCAAAGCAATGGTCTGAGCATTTACTGGGGGATAATTGTGTTGCTCTGTGTTCCTTACCATGCATGCTGTGGTCCTGCACACAGACTTCCAGTTCAAGATGACACAGAAAGAGATAAATATTAGAATCGTTCGACTTAGGAGATCATCAGTTGAAAGTGGAGTTTCAGACCTAAGCACCAACACATCCACCTTCTTAAGCAAAACAAACTAGGACATCTTTGCAAAAGGGTTTCCTTACTCCCTTATTCATTTAAACTGGAGCTGCACAATATGGTTAATTGCATTTATTCATCGCTTTCCCCCCAAGGAAAATGTCTGGAAGCGCCTTACAAATCCACAAAAGGCCAAACCAGCCTTGACCATCATTTTCAAACCAAAAACGTTGGAAACATCGGAACCAGCAGCCCAAATGGCGGTGATGTGGGGAAGCGCATAAAACACGCACACGAAAACACACACACGGATCCAGTCGGAGGAAATTTTAACCCTTTCATCCTCAGAGGGATTCCTTCTCCTCCTCCTCCAAATTATTTTTAGAAAATAAACCTACTCGCCTCGAGGAGAATCGCTGCATTTAATTCCCAGCCCCCAATAAATCTCGCTGGATCCACAAGCCCTTTTCAGCAACGTCCATTTGTTTTCAAAAGCAATGGAATTACTTAATCGGAAGCGGTTTGAATGCAATCTTCATCTCACACCGAAGTCAATGTCAAAACTCCCATTTCCTTTGACTGGCTCTGCCTTCCACGCATCCCCTTCTAAACACCCAGCCCTGTGGCGGTCTAAAATCCCTAGAAACCAACGGCTCAACCGGTTTGTGAATCGGATTATTTGTTACCTATCAGTCTGGGGTGTTTGTTTTGTTTTATTTGCAAATTACCAGCCATGTTGCATCGAAAGGAGACGTGAGCTACATACCAACACGCTGTCCTGGGAGCCCGGCTCGGCTTTTTCTCCCCCCCCCTCCCCTCACTAAAATCCATATATTTAGACACACTCCACTTTCATCACCCCAGTTATTAAAAAATAAAAAAGCCCATATCACCTCTCCATCCCGGCATGGTTCTTGCGGAGGTCGCCAAAGAGCGAGCCCGCGCGTTTGCGCATCTCCGCCTGCCCGTTGCGTTCGTCCTCCAGCTGTGTGTTTTGTGTGTCGTTGTGTGATCCCTATGCAAGAATTTAATTCTCAGGCAGAAGTGGAAGCCCAAGCACGCCGCCGTCCTGCAGCATCGCCGCCCGCGCCGGCTCGTTGCTCGCTCTTCTCCCTCCCCCGTTTTAATTCTTGCAAACCTTTCCAGATCCCTCCCCCCCCCCCCTTTTCAGGCATCGACTTTGCAAGAAAAGCGATTCGTGCAAGCAACTCTCTCTCATCTTCCCTGATTCCTTAGCCTCCAGCACACACACACACACACACACACACACACACACACACACGCTCCAATCTCCTGCACAGTAGCCCGACGGGAATGGGGTGAATGATCTATAGATGGGGTGACCCGTAGCTTCGGGGGCGCAGGGTTGCCTTACCATTGCAGTCCCGAGGTGGAGATCCCACGATCGGCAGCTGGGCGCCCTTGGATCTCCAGCCGGGGGAAGGCGAACTGCAGTCTTGTCTGGAGAAGTCCTCGGCGGTGGGGGCTCCTTTAGCGAAACGAGAGAGATTTCAAATGGGTCTTTCCTCCCCACGGCTTGGAGAACAGCTGCTGCAATGGTATCAGTGCACTGCAGTGCAAAAAACTGCCCAGACAAGCAGAGAAAGAGATGCGTGTGTGCGCGCAATTTTTTAAATAAATAAATAAATCAGAAATCAACTCGACTACGAAGGAATTAACATTCACTCCCAGTCCTCAGCGCTGCCTAGCGCCTTGAAACGAGAGACCAGGAGTTGCCACGTCGTTGGGACGTGCCCGCGAAGGCATTTCCCTCGCCAAAAAATATTTATACTGAGGGTGGTGCGCTTTGTGGGGTTTTAAAACTTCTTTCCTTTGAGATGGAGTGGTTTTTAAAAATTACATCATTTGCTTTCTTCGCTTTTTTTTTTTTAAAGAGAGAGTTTGATCCCGATCAAGCAAGATGCGAAGCCGAATCCGGATTTAAGAAGACATCGCTTGGAAGGTCTCTGTGCGCAAACCTGCCCAGGCAAGACTGCCCGGCTCTCGCGCGTCCTGCAGAAAAATTGCCAAGCTTTCCCTCGCCCTGCAAAGGGAGGGGAGGGGGAGAGAAGGGGGGCAGGCGATGGGAAGAGACCTGAGCCAATGGCTTGAGAGGGGTAGAGAAGGGAGAGCCAATGGGCTGCAGGGAGAGGCGTGGCCTATTCAAACCAGCTGTTTAAATCAAACTCTTGGTATCCAAAACTGCGTCCAGATTATTTCTCTCTGAGTTAAAGGTTGCGAGGAGCTGGAAAATGGATGGTAGGTTCACGAGGACTGCCGGCATGAAAGTCTCCTTTAACTTTGAGAAAGAGAGAGAGAATATCAATCCATCAGTTTACTGTACTAGCCAAAGGCCATGGCAAATCAATACTATGCCATCAGTTTAAAATTTAACTCAAACAGCTGCAAATAAAAACAGCGGCCAAGACAACTGATAGCAGCAACACCAACACAGTTACACTAATTAAATTTCAGTTTAGACATCGGAAAACCCCTTACAATTTACAGCAATTTTATTCGGTTCCTAATTTTTCAATTATTATTAATTTTTTGCCACTGGAGAAAAAGAGCTACTTTAGGTGTCACTAAGACATTGTTGTCACACAACAGCCCCTGAACCCTTTCTATCAGGGAGAGCCTGTTTTCTTGTACCAACAGGGATTTTAGAAAGTGCCTCTTTGGATCCTTGCATAAAGGACAAGTGGACATATAATGAGGAATATATTCCAACTGAGGCTGAAAAAGAGAGTGTATATAACTATATACAGATATAATGGGAAGAGGAGGAGTCATCCTGTGCAGTTTATTCCTAGTGAAAACCATCAGTGCCCTTTACTCTGATGGGTCATGAAGTTTTGACTTCAGATTTCCATTCAGTCTATGAAATTCAAGGACTGCTCTTGAACATTCAAGCAATTTCTGCTGTCTATAGTTCCTTTTCTGTGCCCTGAGAGTATGACTCCGACCCAAGCAAATCATCCTTTTATAGGACTATACTTGAAATTTATAGCATTCTAGAGGTTTGCTGTGCTTTCCAAATGATAATTAAGATCAGAAGAATCCTGGAGAGCTAGTGTGGAGCAGCGATTAGAAGACCCAGGTTCAAATCTCCACAAGGCCCTAGTAGTAAGGAATGGATGTTTCCCCAAAACGTCTGCTATAAATACATTATTTACACAATGGGCCCCACGTGATTGGCTAATTCCGGGACACTCCTCTAGGCCAATCAGGTTGTGGATTCACTTCCACCTGGAGCTGAATTGGGTGGCTCCTGCGGACCAATCAGACTGCTGCATTCTGGATCCTATTGTTCTAGAACCAATCAGACTGCTGCATTCTGGATCCTATTCAGCTCAGTTCATAACAGCCCTGAATCTCACTGGGAAATCATGAGACAGCTACTCTCCCTCAGTTTAACCTACTCCACAGGGTTGTTGTGACGATAAATTAAGGGGCAGGGAGAGAACCGTCCATGTACTGTATGCCACTTTGAGTTCCTTGGAGGAAATATATGAGTAAATACTTGATTTATAATTGTTTTACTTTTTGGATGGCAGCAGCTCCGAACTTTGCAGACTTGGTATCGATAAGCAGCACAGAAAGCGGGAAGCATTATATGTGAGCACCATCTTTTGTGTAGGGATCTCAGGCAAGACTTCTCATCTGCAAAGAAGCAGGGAGGTGATTTGTACGGGAGAAGGAAGGTTGTAGCTTAGAGTGTAAGAACATAAAAGGAGCCCGCAGGATCAGGCCAATGGCCTGTCAGATCAGCCACTTTGAAAACAGGATGCTGGGCTTAGATGCGCCATTGGTCGGATCCTGCGGGGCTTTCCTCATGTTCTTTTCTCCAAGAGTGTTGGCAGTGGTGGTGAGGTCTCCCTTTCCGATCTTTACCTTCCTCTCCCACCCATGTCTGCCTTTTTGCCCCTCATCTGTCTCTCCCCAAATCTGCTCCCCGATGATTGCAGCGTCTGTGGCCAGGCTTTCCTGCCAGGAGCCCAATATAAGATGTTAAAGTGCAAAAAGGCAAAGGTAAAGATAAAGGGGGGACCCAGGTGGCGCTGTGGGTTAAACCACAGAGCCTAGGACTTGCTGATCAGAAGGTCGGCGGTTCGAATCCCCTCGACGGGGTGAGCTCTCGTTGCTCGGTCCCAGCTCCTGCCACCTAGCAGTTTGAAAGCACGTCAAAAGTGCAAGTAGATAAATAAGAACCGCTCTGGCGGGAAGGTAAACGGCGTTTCCGTGCGCTGCTCTGGTTCGCCGGAAGCGGCTTAGTCATGCTGGCCACATGACCTGGAAGCTGTACACCGGCTCTCGGCCAATAAAGCGAGATGAGCGCCACAACCCCAGAGTCGGACACGACTGGACCGAATGGTCAAGGGTCCCTTTACCTTTACTTTAAAGGTAAATGGGCACGGGTGGTGCTGTGGGTTAAAACACAGAGCCTAGGGCTTGCCAATCAGAAGGTTGGCGGTTCGAATCCCCGCGACGGGGTGAGCTCCTGTTGCTCAGTCCCTGCTCCTGCCAACCTAACAGTTCGAAAGCACGTCAAAGTGCAAGTAGATAAATAGGTACCGCTGTGGCGGGAAGGTAAACGGTAAAAGCCTCGGTGGTTTGGAACACAGCGCCACCCGCGTCACCTTGTTAAAATGCAAATAGTGGTATACCGATCCACTGCCTCACCAGCCTCTGCTTGCCCTCAGCCAGCCCCCATCAACCTGCCTCCCTGCTTGCAACCAGTTCAGGTGGTCACATTGCCCATCAACTTCCTCCTCCTTAATCTGGAGGTTTACCTTGTAGAATTTGACAGGGGAGCACCTCCCAAATGGGGCAGTATTGCATGGCGGGGCTGGGTGGGTGCGAAATTCAATCGCGTCCCAGCACTAATTATTATTATCATCACTTTTATTGTTATTAATTAATTGAATTTGTATACTGTCCTCCATATGTAGATCTCTGGGCAGTTCACATCATAAAAATACTCAAGGTTTTGCACCATCAAAGTGGCTTAAAACCCTGTGTCTCCCTAGGACAACAAATGCTATTTTTAATAAGACCTTTTGCAGCTTGGAAAGTAATGGGAACCTGCCTTGAGAATCATGGGATGAACTAGTGTTTAATGGAAGGCCTGAAAATACAAGGGGGAAAAAATCTGGATGCACAGTCACAGCTGTTAAACCAGCAACACCCCCCCCCCACCACCATAAAAAAGCAAAAAACCAAAACAACCAAAAACAAATGCTCAATAAGGACCGGGTGCTGGAGGAGACTCTTGAGACTCCCATGGACTGCAAGAAGCTCAAATCTATCCATTCTGAAGGAAATCAGCCCTGAGGGTTCACTGGAAGGACAGATCCTGAAGCTGAGGCTCCCATACTTTGGCCACCCCATGAGAAGAGAAGACTCCCTGGAAAAGACCCTGATGTTGGGAAAGATGGAGGGCACAAGGAGAAGGGGACGGCAGAGGATGAGATGGTTGGACAGTGTTCTCGAAGCTACCAACATGAGTCTGACCAAACTGCGGGAGGCAGTGGAAGACAGGAGTGCCTGGCGTGCTCTGGTCCAGGGGGTCACGAAGAGTCGGACACGACTAAACAACAACAAAGCACCTAACCTCCTCTTCAGCTTTGTGCAAGCGAATTAGGATGAATGCCCATTAAATAGCTTTCTCTCCATAGTCCCCATGTTGCCCTTGTATAACTCAACGGGGTGGGGGGAATGTGGCCGAAACTAAAACTATCTGTCTCTGCCTGCCATTGACTCTGGGTCAATCTGCCTTTGGGTTCCCTGTCTCCCACCCCATTTCATTGCAATGGGCACCCCTACCAGTGATTCTTTCCTACTTTTGCAAGGAACAATGATATCCAAAGGCACTGTCTGGACCAGTACTGTAATTGCTGGGTAGCAATCTTAAATCTGCCTAATCAAAATTGACAATGTTTCAGTGCACTTAATGTGTAGCACTAGAAGCCTGTCTCCCACTGTCTTCCCAGGTCCCCCCCCCCAGGTTAAGTTGCCTTCAAATGAATAAAAGACAACGAACAGCTCGACCTTCGGGTTTTCTGTCCGTCTAGCCAGAAATCAATATTAGGAACATGATCAAAAAAGGTGACAGCCAGAGGGGTGCATGGGGAATGATGTGAAAGGGGGGAGGCAACCTTTTGGCAAAGACACAGGGGGTTGCAGGGGAAATAGATCGTGCCAGGAAGAAGAAGAGTTTGGATTTGATATCCCGCTTTATCACTACCCGAAGGAGTCTCAAAACGGCTTACATTCTCCTTTCCCTTCCTCCCCCACAACAAACACTCTGTGAGGTGAGTGGGGCTGAGAGACTTCAGAGAAGTGTGACTAGCCCAAGGTCACCCAGCAGCTGCATGGGGAGGAGCGGATACACGAACCCGGTTCACCAGATTACGGGTCTACTGCTCTTAACCACTACACCACACTGGTTTCTTTTGAGAAGATGGGTGCATTGCAGCTTTTGCAGATGTACAGATGTTGAAGGACCACAGTTCAAGAAGGATACTGACAAGCTGGAACATGTCCAGAGGAGGGCAACCAAAATGGTCAAAGGCCTGGAAACGATGCCTTATGAGGAACGGCTTAGGGAGCTGGGTATGTTTAGCCTGGAGAAGAGAAGGTTAAGGGGTGATATGATAGCCATGTTCAAATATATAAAAGTATGTCATATAGAGGAAGGAGAAAAGTTGTTTTCTGCTGCTCCTGAGAAGCGGACACGGAGCAACGGATTCAAACTACAAGAAAGAAGATTCCACCTAAACATTAGAAAGAACTTCCTGACAGTAAGAGCTGTTCGACAGTGGAATTTGCTGCCAAGGAGTGTGGTGGAGTCTCCTTCTTTGGAGGTCTTTAAGCAGAGGCTTGACAGCCACCTGTCAGGAACGCTTTGATGGTGTTTCCTGCTTGGCAGGGGGTTGGACTGGATGGCCCTTGTGGTCTCTTCCAACTCTATGATTCTATGCTTCTATTCTATTCTATGTCATCTCTTGTCAGCCCCAGCCAGTGTGGTTGGTGGTCAAGGATGATGAGTGAGGTAGCCAAGCAACTTCTGGAGGGTCACTGATAGATAGCATATCTTCCTATATACATAAAAATGTATCCTGCAGCCTCCAATGGAGGATTCGTAGTGTCGCATCATGATTCTGGATCTGCACGAAGTCCATTGACTTCAGTTGTTTAGGCCATCTGTTAATGTGTTTTAATTTAACTATAATCATTTTCAAATGCCTTTAGCTGTTTGTAAGCTTTTAAAAGAGATTATTTCCACACCAAGGGCCTTCTGGAGGTTCCCTCACTGCGAGAAGTGAGGTTTCAGGGCACCAGGCAGAGGGCCTTCTCGGTGGTGGCGCCCGCCCTGTGGAACGCCCTCCCATCAGATGTCAAGGAAATAAACAACTATCCTACTTTTAGAAGACATCTGAAGGCAGCCCTGTTTAGGGAAGTTTTTAATGTTTGAAGTTTTATTCTGTTTTTAAGGTTCTGTTGAAAGTTGCCCAGAGTGGCTGGGGAAACCCAGCCAGATGGGCGGGGTAGAAATAAATTATTATTATTATTATTATTATTAACATTCCTTGTAAACTGCTTAGCGGTTTACTGCAGTCAAGTGGTATATATATTTTGTTAAATAAAGAAATAAACTTGGGAGGAAATTATAGAAGAGCCTATTGGCTTCTGGCATTCCAACATGTCCATGCATAACAGGAGGGCTCAATGGCCTCTAGAAACCCATTGCTTTTTTTATTTAATTATCTTGGCTGATTTTGCCCACCCCAATATCTACCAAGAAGAAGAAGAAGAGTTTGGATTTGATATCCCGCTTTATCACTACCCGAAGGAGTCTCAAAGCGGCTAACATTCTCCTTTCCCTTCCTCCCCCACAACAAACACTCTGGGAGGTGAGTGGGGCTGAGAGACTTCAGAGAAGTGTGACTAGCCCAAGGTCACCCAGCAGCTGCATGTGGAGGAGCGGAGACGCGAACCCGGTTCACCAGATTACGAGACTACCGCTCTTAACCACTACACCACACTGGCTCCCAACCACTTATGATTTGAGATGCTCTTCTTATGTAGACATTTGTCTGACAATTACACGACTCTTTTACAGGCCCACCTGGTCTTTTCATGCGTGTAGATTTCATTTGCAGTTAGACTGCACTATGGGGTTTATAGTCTTAAAGGTAAAAGTAAAGGGACCCCTGACCATTAGGTCCAGTCGTGACCGACTCTGGGGTTGCAGTGCTCATCTCGCATTATTGGCTGAGGGAGCTGGCGTACAGCTTCTGGGTCATGTGGCCAGCATGACTAAGCCGCTTCTGGAGAACCAGAGCAGCGCACGGAAACGCCATTTACCTTCCCGCCGGAGCGGTACCTGTTTATCTACTTGCACTTTAGGGCTGCATGAATGACCACTCTCACTGAAACATGGGTTCTGTGATCTTGAGGCTGCATAAGCATACAGGGAACTTTTTTGGCTCAGCGTTTAATTGATTCTATGAAAGCAATACAGGCTCTGCAAAATGCCAGAACGTCATTCCACAATAGCGGAACATCAGATTGTGCCCCCAAATACTGTTTGAAGCAGAATTGGCCCTTTTAGAACCAAACAAAAATCCACGACTGATCAATTCATCCTTCGCTTCCAGCCATCTCTGACACCGAGGTTTCTTCATCTCATCTTTGGCAGCGTGTTGTTTAATCTGCTTCCTGCATTATGCTCTGCCCAGACAGACCTTTCCAGATTTATTAATGACTGGCTTGTGGCTAAACACAGAAGTCTCTCTTCCACTCTGATCCTGGCTTCATGCATCAGCAGGCATTTTCCACCACGGATCGCTCACCTTTCCTCATCGTTTTGACGGTGACAGATGTCTTTCTGATTAGGCTTTCCACCCAACAACGTTCATCCCTTTTCTCCGACACATCTGTCAACAGCGCCAGGTCAAAATCACTCTTAATCTCTTGACCTCTTCGTGTGATGACCTCTCTGCCTCAAGAAGCCAAGCCAGTCCCCTTTTCAATTGGCTTTTCAGCATCTAGTAAAGACTTTTCGCTGCCACACCAAGCCTTTGTGTTGCTTTAAGATTTATTATTATTATATTATTATTTAATGAGGGTGAAAGAGGAGAGCGCAAAATATGGTCTGAAGCTCAACATCAAAAAAAACTAAGATCATGGCCACTGGTCCCATCACCCCCTGGCAAATAGAAGGGGAAGAAATGGAGGCAGTGAGAGATTTCACTTTCTTGGGTTCCATGATCACTGCAGATGGTGACAGCAGTTACGAAATTAGAAGACGCCTGCTTCTTGGGAGAAAAGCAATGACAAACCCAGACAACATCTTAAAAAGCAGAGACATCACCTTGCCGACAAAGGTCCGTATAGTTAAAGCTATGGTTTTCCCAGTAGTAATGTATGGAAGTGAGAGCTGGACCATAAAGAAGGCTGATCGCCGAAGAAATGATGCTTTTGAATTATGGTGCTGGAGGAGACTCTTGAGAGTCCCATGGACTGCAAGAAGATCAAACCTCTCCATTCTTAAAGAAATCAGCCCTGAATGCTCACTAGAAGGACAGATCCTGGAGTTGAGGCTCCAGTACTTTGGCCACCTCATGAGAAGAGAAGACTCCCTAGAAAAGACCCTGATGTTGGGAAAGATGGAGGGCACAAGGAGAAGGGGACGACAGAGGATGAGATGGCTGGACAGTGTTCTCGAAGCTACTAACATGAGTTTGGCCAAACTGCGAGAGGCAGTGAAGGATAGGCGTACCTCGCGTGCTCTGGTTCATGGGGTCACGAAGAGTCGGACACGACTGAACGACTGAACAACAACAACAACAACATTATTATTATTCAAACTCTTCATTCATTCCATCACTTCAGTCATGCTACATTTATCATTAGAATAATAGAGTTGCAGAGTTGGGAGGGACTCCAAGGGTCATCTAGTCCAACCCCCTGCAATGCAGGTATCATCAGCTGAAGAATCCCTGATGGATGGCCATCCAACCTGTGCTGGAAAACCTCCAATGAAAGAGAGACAACCACTTTCCAAGGTGGCCTGTTCCACTTTCAAATAGCTCTAAAGTTAAATCTGAACCTCCACAAAAACTCCTCTAAGCACCCCATTTGCATGTTGTTGTTTTTTGTATACTTCCCTCCAATGCATATTTTTTCATTGCATTTTCCCCCCTGTTGAAAATATGCACCTTACATGCATTTTAATAAAGCACAAACCCAAATGCACCTTTTTGCAGAGCCAGTGTGGTGTAGTGGTAGTGATAAAGGGGGATATCAAATCCAAACTCTTCTTCTTCTTCAATAACCCCCTCCCCCAACACATTTTAAAAGGGCATAGCTGAAAACAGTTAAAACACTAAAAAAAGTTTTAAAGCAATTTAAAAGAAGAAGCAGTGCCCCCCCCCCCCAGCCCCATGGTCACATTGTGACACCTCCATCTATTTCTCTTCCTTCTGGTGTGGTGTTCTGTATATAGTGTTAAGTTATAGACTTATTATAAGTTATTGTAAGTTTAAGTTAAGTCTGCTGGAACTGGATTTCTCATGGAGAGCCAGTGTGGTGTAGTGGTTAAGAGCGGTGGACTCGTAATCTGGGGAACCGGGTTCGTGTCTCCGCTCCTCCACCTGCAGCTGCTGGGTGACCTTGGGCTAGTCACACTTCTCTGAAGTCTCTCAGCCCCACTCACCTCACAGAGTGTTTGTTGTGGGAGAGGAAGGGAAAAGGAGAAAGTGAGCCGCTTTGAGACTCCTTCGGGTAGTGATAAAGCGGGATATCAAATCCAAACTCCTCCTCCTCCTCCTCTTCTTCTTCTTCTTCTTCTTCTTCTTCTTCTTCTTCTTCATGGACAGGGCCAATCCTGAATGTTTTGGATTTGTGACTATTACACTCATTTGTACCTAATGCCTCCATCCACCCCTCATCTTAAAAGGTTGATTTCCCCCCCCCCCAATGGATGAGAGCCTGCTGTGGAGCGATACCTGATGCGACGATGCAACTGAATGGAGACCGCAGCACAGGAAATATCAGGAGTTACAGGTGCCCCAAAGAACGACTGAAAATACAGGTAATTTTGCTACAGGGGAAAACAGTATCACAACATAATTTCACTCAGCCCAGCTTTAAAGAGTGATGGTGGAAAATAACCTGCCAAAGAGCTGCATTTCAACCTCATTTTGTCTGTGGTAACTTTCACGTCGTTATTTCCCTCTCTGACAGAAAATGGGGCAGAAGGTTTCTTCTAGCCTTTAACTCTGTCACGAAAGACAATTTTGTTGCCGGGTTTTTCAGCGAGGAGCTCAAACCGCCAACAGTAGCTGCGGCTTTAACAGCGGGTTTCTGTGATCAGCAATCTGTTTCCCGAGCCAGCAGGCTCCTATGGCTACGTCTGTGTTTTATTTTATTTTGCCCTGTAAAACAAGCCGTTCCATTAATAGCTCTGCCATTAAGAGCTATATTTGTGTGTGTGTGGTTGTGCGTCTAAATGGGCATAATGGTCTGGAAATCCCGAGAGAGAGATTGAGTACTGGCAACGCTCTTGGGGAAAATTAGCTGGTGCAATAGGGTCTGTGGATGTCACCGATTGTCAAAAGACATTCCCAGTTTGTGTGTGTGTGTGTGTATTTGCACAAACCCCTGGTTAGATTCACAGAACTAGATAGACCTCAGGGCTCTCCAGCCTCGCCAGATGCTATTAGCCTTCCTAGCTAAATTCAATTTGCTTATCAAAAAGCTTGAGAGCAACGTTTGTGTCGCTCCCAGGCATGCTCCTCTCCAAGTGTCAACCAGACTGAGACCTGCTGAGCTTTAACAGTAAAAGAGTGCAGTGATCGGATCAATACCACGCATCCTCGGGAAGTTGTCAGTGCACCAACAGCTGCCCTGGAAAAATCTCAACTTCTGACATACTTTGGCCACCCTCATGAGAAGAGAAGACTCCCTGGAAAAGACCCTGATGTTGGGAAAGATGGAGGGCACAAGGAGAAGGGGACAGCAGAGGCATAGCTGTCAACCCTCCCTTTTTTGGCGGGAAACTCCCTTATTCCAATGCCGTTTCCCGCTGCTATCCTGGATTGTTGATATCCCTTAAATTTCCCGGATTTCAAAGGAAGCAGCTCCTCTCCCTCCCTGCCGGCCAGGGAGGCTCCTCAGCTGCGTTGCTCGGCTGCCAATAAGGAGTCTGAGACCGACTGGGGGTGGAGCTTGCATGCCTTGTGCAGCCAGACCCTCACGCCCAACCAGACAGACAGCCTGCCTGCCGTCTATACGCTCGCTCTTTCGCTCACCCGTTCGTGCGCAGCCTCTAGAGCGCAGGGTGGCAAGGCTACTTGGTGCCATTGCACCGCCCTCACGGCATCCCTTATTTTCAAATCCGAAAGTTTGGGAAAATCCCTTATTTTCAAATCCAAAAGTTGACAGCTATGGACAGAAGACAAGATGGTTGGACAGTGTTCTCGAAGTTACCAACATGAGTCTGACCAAACTGTGAGAGGCAGTGGAAGACAGGAGGGCCTGGCGTGCTCTGGTCCATGGGGTAACGAAGAGTTGGACACGACTAAAGGACTAAACAACAACAAGAACAACTTCAGTAGCTTGGGGCCTCATCAAACCTAAATGCAGCCCTGTTCTTGCTCCTGATATACAAGGTATTTTGGAAATGCATCCTCTCCCGTCTTCCTCCCTCTAGCATAGGCCGTTCTCCGCCAGGTAATCTGAAAGAGGAAGCTTCATACAGTGACAGCCTATTCTTCAGATATATTCCAGAAGTTTATTCCTTTTGACTATGAATTGCTGCCTCATCATTTATTGATGGCCACTGGAGCTCTGCTGCCGTCCAAACGCGGGTTTTTAATTATGGCATGAATTTTTCACAAGGGGGATGAAGCGGGGAGGGGGGTGAAGTTTGCAGAGCTCTGCACAATGCTTAACTTAAGTTGTCAAAGATATCTGCCCCCACCCACAGAGGAATCGGCTTGTCAATGCTGATCCAGCTCACAGTTACATTTCATTTTCTATTATTATTATTATTATTATTATTATTATTATTATTATTATTATTATTATTACAAAGCAACCAGTCAACAGTGACCCCACCAAGACTTTGATACCTCTGGTATCCTTTGAGGATGTTAAATATAATAATAATAATAATAATAATAATAATAATAATAATAATAATAATAATTTATTTGTACCCCGCCCATCTGGCTGGGTCTCCCCAACCACTCTGGGCAGCTTCCAACAAATATCAAAATACATTAAAATATCACAGATTAAAAACTTCCCTAAACAGGGCTGCCTTCAGGTATTTTCTAAATGTCAGGTAGTTGTTTATCGCTTTGACCTCTGATGGAAGGGCGTTCCACAGGGCGGGCGCCACTACCGAGAAGTCCCTCTGCCTGGTTCCCTGTAGCTTTGCTTCTCGCAGTGAGGGAACCGCCAGAAGGCCATCAGCGCTGGATCTCAGTGTCCGGGCTGAACGGTGGGGGTGGAGACTATATTTATGCCTATATTTATGAATATATTTATACCCCGCCCATCTGGCTGGGTTACCCAGTTAGACTGCTCCAGAATTCAGGAGGGCTGTGCACAGAAGCTCTGCCTGGATATTTATAGTAATAGAATCATGGAATTGTAGAGCTGGGAGGGACCCCGAGGGTCATCTAGTCCAACCCTCTACAATGCAAGAATCTCAGCTAAAGCATCCATGACAGATGGCCATCCAACCTCTGCTTAGAAACCTCCAAGGAAGGAGAGTCCACCACCTCCTGAGGGAGATGGCTCCACTGTCAAACAACTCTTACTGTCAGTAAGTTCTTTCTGATGTTTATTCAGAATCTCCTTTTTTATAGCTTGAAGCCATGGGTTCAAGTCGTACCCTCTTGAGCAGGAGGTAGTGCTGGCTTAGGTTTGCATATGTGCTGGGGTGCTCCTGTGATTGAAGCGGACATTGACTGCCCATGAATTACAACCATAGGAGTCGGGAACCTCAAGTATTCATCAGGGCCAGCTATGATGTAGTGGTTAAAAGCTGTAGTCTCGTAATCTGGTGAACCAGGTTCGCATCTCCGCTCCTCCACATGCAGCTGCTGGGTGACCTTGGGCTAGTCACACTTCTCTGAAGTCTCTCAGCCCCACTCACCTCACAGAGTGTTTGTTGTGGGGGAGGAAGGGAAAGGAGAATGTGAGCCGCTTTGAGACTCCTTCGGGGAGTGATAAAGTGGGATATCAAATCCAAACTCTTCTTCCAAACTCTTCTTCTTTTCTCCTGCTGTCTCTCTTTCTTTCTTCTCCCTCTTTCTTCCATGAGAATGCCATGAAGGTGGCTCCAGTTGTGCAGTAAAAATCCGAAGCCATCCTTAAGACTATGAAGCAACTGTAAATAAAGTTCTCTTTTGTTTTACCAGTCGGACTCCAGTGTGTTCCCACCCCCTTTAAGTAATGCTAGTGGTGTCTGAATGAGACAGAACGGGTGGTAGGACTGAACAAGTCCTGGCAGCTCCAGCTTCCAAGCTTCTAAAACTCTCATGTGCCAACCATTTTTATTTTTAGAATCTAACAAACATATCACTGTCGATATTTCCCCTCAGCAAATCCAGGTTGTCTGGAGAAACACAAGGAGCTCAACAAGCAGCAAGGGGGGATATTTTAGTTTGATGGAGTTTAGCTTTTCATCCCAGTGAGTTTTTCCCAGGAGGCTCCAATCACATTGATTGAGGGAGGGATGAAAAATGATTCTTTTTCATGTTGACCTATGCCTTTGCCTGTGCAAATCCATGGTGAGATCTCAAGTGGGTTGCAAAAAGATCAGTGTGTGTCTGTGTGCTGGGGAAGGAGAAGCCCACCACCTCAAAAACTCTTGGGGAAACAGAGTCCTTGCTGAGGGAATGACACTGTCTTCACCTCTGACTTTCTATGGAATCGGTGCTGTTTTTCCATTGCTCCTCCCTCCATGCAAGTCAACGGAGGTATCTCTCTCCCCCAGGGAGAAGAGACTGCACCCCCCAAAATTTGGGGCAGGGTGAGACGTCTGCTTGGCATAAGTCAATTTCCTTCATTTCTCATCCTTCCTCTAATTAACTGAGGCTGACTATCTTGAGGTGATGTCATTTTATCCTCATGACAACTCTTTGATGTTGTTGTTGTTGTTAGTCGTTTAGTCATGTCCGACTCTTCGTGACCCCATGGACCAGAGCACGCCAGGCACTCCTGTCTTCCACTGCCTCCCGCAGTTTGGTCAGACTCATGTTGGTAGCTTCGAGAACACTGTCCAACCATCTTGTTCTCTGTTGTCCCCTTCTCCTTGTGCTCTCCATCTTTCCCAACATCAGGGTCTTTTTCCAGGGAGTCTTCTCTTCTCATGAGGTGGCCAAAGTATTGGAGCCTCAGTTTCAGGATCTGTCCTTCCAGTGAGCACTCAGGGCTGATTTCCTTCAGAATGGATAGGTTTGATCTTCTTGCAGTCCATGGGACTCTCAAGAGTCTCCTCCAGCACCATAATTCAAAAGCATCAATTCTTCGGCGATCAGCCTTCTTTATGGTCCAGCTCTCACTTCCGTACATCACTACTGGGAAAACCATAGCTTGAACTATACGGACCTTTGTCGGGAAGGTGATGTCTCTGCTTTTTAAGATGCTGTCTAAGTTTGTCATTGCTTTTCTCCCAAGAAGCAGGCGTCTTCTAACTCTTAGAGGTCAATGAAGCTCATAGAGAGGTCCAACATGCTATCTGACTCCCTCCTGTTCTCTCAGAGATGAGACTCACTTTTTAATCTGTGTTTCTGGTAATAGACTGTCCCCATTTTGACATTGGGGGACATTGACCTTACTGCCCGGAGCATTGGTTTTTTCCCACAGCTCCCTGATCACAGCAGACTGATAGTCCCAGATTGGCCCTGATAATGTTGCTGTGGCTGTATGAGGAAGCCTACCACCCTAATGACTTAGGGCAACAGGATCCTTGGAAGGAAACCAAGCCTTATGTGGAACAGTTTGGAAGTCCTGAGCCTCAAGGAGGTTAGATTGGGCTCAGCTAGGGCCAGGGCCTTTTCAGCACTGGCCCCGACTTGGTGGAATGCTCTGTCACAAAAGACCAGGGCCCTGCGGGATTTGACATATTTCTGCAGGGCCTGCAAGATGGAGCTGTTCTGCCTGGCCTTCGGCGTGGACTCACTCTGACCCCTTATATGGGATTTGGTAAATAACCCCCCCCTTTTTTTTTTTTTGCTGGCTCATGTAGGACCAGCATGGATAGCAGGCTCGGGTGAATATCTGATGTTTCCTCCCTTTATGGTCTTGATTTATGGGCTACTACTAAAATGAGGCTGCATTTTAAGCCGTATTTTAATTAACTGGTTTTTTTTCTTCTTTTTCTTTTTTCTATTATGTTTTATTATAATTTATATTTGGTGTTAGCTGCCCTGAGCCGGCCCTGGCCAGGGAGGGTGGGCTATAAATAAAAAAGTATTATTAAAAAACTTATAATTATTAGTTGAGGGATCACTACAGCATAACAATTTGGAAGGGAGGATTGGTATGAAGGCTTCCAGGACAGAGAGTGGTGCACCTTATTCCAGATGGACTCCTGGATTCCAAAACAACCTCACAGGGCTATCTACCACAGTTTAAGAAGGATATTGACAAGTTGGAACATGTGCAGAGGAGGGGGACCAAGATGATCCAGGGTCTGGAAACCAAGCCTGATGAGGAACGGTTGAAGGATCTGGGTATGTTTAGCCTGGAAAAGAGGCGACTGAGAGGAGATCTGAGAGCCATCTTCAAATATCTTAAGGGCTGTCACATGGAAGATGGAGCAAACTTGTTTTCTGCTGCTCCAGAGGGGAGGACTCAAACCAAGGCATTTAAATAATAAGGAATGAGATTCCTACAAAACAGTAGGAAGAACCTTCTGACACTAAGAGCTGTTCGGCAATGTAATGGGCTTCCTCCGAAGGTGGTGAACTCTCCATCATTGGGTTTTTTTAAAAAATAAAAGAAATAGAGCTTGGATGACCATCTGTCAGGGAGCTGTGAACCCTGCATTGGAGGGGGGGTCGATTAAATGATCCTTGTGTCCCCTTGCAACTCTATGCTTCTGTGTCTGAATTGCTGTTTTCTAAAACAATGGACAGCCGAAAGAACCGTGAAATCAGGCAAAGATAACCCGAAGTTTTATTAGGGATCTTTGAACAAGCTCTGTGCCAAAAACATTGAACATCAGTGTCTTGTAAACAATTTGTGAATTACAGTCTCTGTTCTTGCTGCAAAATATTGGAATGGAACATATTTGCCTTACTGCGAATGATTGGCCTCCTGGTGCTTGGCAGATCTTGGTGGCTATAAAAATTAGCTATTACAAAAGACCCTGGGAAGATGCACAATAAACACTCGTGGATAGTTGAAGACCCTTCTTGATGTACTGGAACAAAATTAAATCACTTGAAGGAGTTTGCCAAGAAATACTAACATAACGTACAAGTGCGGCAGAGTTCCTAGCTGCAGTTTCAAGGATGACAGCCTCCGTTCTGCAACGATATTATCTGCATCTTCCCCCCATTTTATTCTGATGAATATAGACTTGTTTTTCTGAACCAGAAATTCAGTGTGAGATTATATTAAATACACTGGAGGAGTAAAGTGTTACAGTCAAATTGATGGTTATTATTATTTAAAGTTATTAGTTGCTTGCTGCCTTACAGGTCTCTGAGCGACGTACGACATGACATGTTTAGGGAAGCGACATGGCATGTTTAGGGAAGTTTTTAACGCTTAATGCTGTATCATGTTTTTAATATTCGGTTGGGAGCCGCCCAGAGTGGCTGGGGAAACCCAGCCAGATGGGTGGAGGATAAATAATAAATTATTATTATTATTATTATTATTATTATTATGCATTTAAAAAGATAAACATAAATACATTACACCATAGGAAACACACACACACACACACACACACACACAACACATTAGCATTTTCCTACAACATACAAAAAACAGCCCCTGTCCCCCAACTACAGCTAAAGGAAGCTTGGGCAGCACTCTAAGTATAAAAGAGAATCAACTCAGTTCATCGAAGGCCTGGGGGGAAAGGTAGGCTTTCGCTTGCAACTAAAATGATATCAGTGAAGGCACCAGGAGGACCTCACTTGGGAGAGCATTCCACAGATAGGGAGCCACCGCTGAAAAGGCACACATTTATTTATTTATTTATTATTTATTTATTTATTATTTATTTAAAAATTATATTTATTGGGTTTAAAACAAAAAAACTTAACATAATTCGTAATACATAGTACACAATACAAAATACAAAAACACAAACATCATAATTTCCCATTCATCTTGTCTAATCATGTTGGGGTGACTTCCTCCAGTCTCCCCTGCTGCGTTTCAATGTCAATCATCTTTAGTAATTTCCTCTCATCTTTCATTATTTTTTCTTATATTGCTTATATTCTCATCTTATAATCGTCTTAACCAAAAATCATACATTTACATTACTTAATCCTATTATTCTAATCTGTAAGCTGTCATTTCTTCCAACTTTTTTCTATCTTTAAATCTTACAATAGTTCTTTAAATATACTTTAAACTTCTTCCATTCTTTTTCCACCGTCTCCTGCTTCTGGTCGCGTAGTTTCCTGGTCAGTTCGGCGAGTTCCATATAGTCCATCATTTTCATCTGCCATTCTTCTATCGTAGGTAAATCCTGTGTCTTCCAGTTTCTTGCAATCAAAATCCTAGCTGCTGTTGTGGCATACATAAAAAAGGTGTGATCCTCCTTGGGGATTTCTTGGTTCACCATTCCAAGTAAAAAGGCTTCTGGTTTTTTGGTAAATGTGTTTTTCAACACTTTTTTCATTTCATTATAAATCTTTTCCCAGAAAGCCTTTATCCTTGGGCAGGTCCACCACATGTGATAAAATGTCCCTTCCACATCCTTACATTTCCAACAGAAAAGGCACACATTTAGCATCAGAACTCAGTATGATAGAACGATAGTCATACATTAGGGGTGGGCTTTGGCTCTGTTTGGGCATCTAATAGCAAGACGAACTGAGGTGATTTGCATGCTTTTGCCCAGCTGAGCCACACCCTCACTACATCCGATGTCACTCCTGAGAAAAGGCATTGATATTCCAACCATTCTGCATATTGTAGCTCTGTGAGTAGAACTGGGGCCTCGCGACAATGCCCAGCACCCTTCACAAACTACACATTCCAGGATTTATTTATTTTTTATTGGCGGGGAAGCCATGGCTGTTTAGAATGGCATGATATTGCTTTGAACAAGCAAAACAGATTGACCCCATTTGAGCTCTCCATGGTCCTGATCTTTGCTTAGTACCTGCTGAGCTCTTCTGGCCCTGCCTAAGAATTCTGATTGGAACCAGTTTTCAGGTTCTAGCGGTGGTGGGAGACCTCAGTCCTGGTGGCTGAATGTGATCCTTCATGCTGCTTGCCTTGCCCTTGGGCCTCTTCTCAGGAGGTGTCCCCTCTCCAGGCTGCAAACCACCACAGCCCTCCTCCACACCCGGTGTAAGTGTTTTTGCCTGGCTGGAATGTTTCATTGAATTGTGACAATACCTCTTGTTTCCTTGGATAAAGAGATGCATGTGTAGAAACCTAAGACTTTGGCGCAGCTGGAACATCCACTTCTTGTCTCAGCTGGTAGAACACGAGGCTCTTAATCCCAGGGTCATGAGTTCAAGGCCCACAGCTGGGCAAAAGATTCCTGCATCACAGGGGGTTGGACTAGATGACCCCCGTCGTCCCTTCCAACTCTATGAGTCTGTGATCATCTCCATTGCCCTGCCCCCTTTTGCTTCTGGCCCCACCCACTGGTGGCATGCAGCCCCCAGAAGGACGTTGTGATGGCCTGGGATTCAGACTCAGATGCTGAACCTGAGGGATCCCAGCCTGCACAAGATTCCCCACTTCCAGAACCAGCAGAGCCGGGGCTAGGGCTTGAGTCTGAAGGGTCCTCACCTGTGTTGGATCCTCAGGTGCAGGCATCAGCTGAGTCTGCTCTGGCTCCTGATGGGATGGAGGACCCATTGCCTGCAGGTGCTCCACTCCCAGCCCTGTCAGGGGAAGCTGAGGTTGCCTCTGGGTCCGGTAACCCTCCAGCCTCTCCTGAGCTGTGGAGGCTCAGGGCAGAGAGGCGAAGGGAACTGAGTTCCTGCAGGAGGAGTGCTCGCCTCCAAGCCAGGAGAGGCGAGTCACCAGAGGATTGGGGCTGCCCTCTGCCTCGGGGCAGATAAAAGCCGGCCAGCCCCAGCCCCAAGTTCCGGGAGCAACATTGTTGGTTGCCAGTGTTCCTGCTTGAGACCTGTCTTGCTTTCCTGCCTGAGCTCCTGACCTGCCCTGGTTTCCTGCCTGCATACCTGTTCCTGACTTTGCCTGACTCCCTGCCCTGCACCCAGCTTCAGCTACTACGGACTGTCTCTACGTTGAACCTTTGACCACGGACCGGACTTTGACCTCGCCTCTCGGGTTACCCACGGGACCAGCACAGAAGTCCTTGGATGGGAAAAGGGCTCCCCACCCCCAGTTTAGACAAAGTGGAAGGAGCTCAAGCGAGCAGCATTAAATGGCACTGAGATTTTAATGGAGGCGGGGAGGGTCGAGGCGAGGCCGCTTGCTTGCAGGCAGAATGCTGCACCAGTTATTAAATCACACAAGATTCGACCAATTAGAAGTATATGAGCATATAATCATTTTAAGGCATCAGCTGCTCGCCAGCCTTTCCCAGCGCGCATCGTCCGGCAGGAACGAAAACACAATGCAGTCAAAACATCATTAAAAAGCTCCATTACAGAAGCCGAAAGGAAACTTTGAAAACAGACGATGAATCGTACAACACCCCGCCCCCCTCCCCAGTCAACCTCCCACCAACCCATGTGCTGGCCATTTGTTCCAACATATGTTTTGAAGGCTCGGATGGCTCCCTGCGAGATTTCTCCCCCGAAAACACAACATGGCCCCAGCTTTGATTGTACAAAGCCTTCTCTGGCTGCCAAGACTCTCTTTGTTCTGTGCAGAATAAAGAGCAACAGTGGTCAGGCTAGGGATCAGAGTCAGGTTTTGAACAGGGGTGCGTTTGGAAGGGAGCTCTGCCCACGGACTCTGGCATGAGCCAAGGAGAAGGTTCACAGAATCTCCGTTTCCCCCATTCACAGAGGAAAGGGGGAAAGTGCTGTGTGTTTTCCAAGTTGCACCCTTGCAATAAGAGGTCAGTAATACAGAGTAATACGGAGGTGGCGCTGTGGGTTAAACCACAGAGCCTAGGGCTTGCTGATCAGAAGGTCGGCGGTTTGAATCCCTGCGATGGGGTGAGCTCCCGTTGCTCGGTCCCAGCTCCTGCCAACCTAGCAGTTCGAAAGCACGTCAAAGTGCTAGTAGATAAATAGGAACCGCTCTGGCGGGAAGGTAAACGGCGTTTCCGTGCGCTGCTCTGGTTCGCCAGAAGCGGCTTTGTCATACTGGCCACATGACCTGGAAGCTGTACGTCGGCTCTCGGCCAATAAAGTGAGATGAGTGCCGCAACCCCAGAGTCGGACACGACTGGACCTAATGGTCAGGGGTCCCTTTACCTTTTAATATGGAGTTTTGCTGCAGCTTGCTCCCAGGTAACTATGCAGAAGATGACAGTTAGACCACATGGCTGATCAGGGTTGATGATCCAGGTCCACGTAGCCAAATTCCAACCACCTTTTGCCAGCTCACTATTCTGATTCTAATAAAGGAGACACGGTGCTATATACCATTGCTGCTTTGGTGCATATATTTAAAGCTCCATGTGTTCACAAGGTCACGAACTTGCCAGAAATCTATGCCAGAACAGGGCCTGACATCATAATTCCCATCTCATTGAATTCTTGGAGCTCAGTTGTAGAGACTCTGCCGTGTATCCAGAAGGTCCTCACCAAGACACTGTAATCTTCACTGTTCCTCATTTCCTCACACTAGAGTAAATGGGAGGGGAATCCTGCCCGTAAACCTGGAGAGCAGCTGCCAGTCAGTGCAGACAATACTGAGCTAAATGGGCCTATGGTCTGACTCACTATACGGCAACTTCCTATGTTCCTATTTAAACAACTCTTAATATTTAGGACGATTAAGGCGAGAATTTTACTTCCAGGGAATAGACCACAGCTTCATGCATTGCATGAAGAAGATCCCAGGTCCAATCCTGACATCTCCAGGTAGGGCTGGCAGAGTCTCCTGGCTGAAACCTTAGAGAGGGCCATAGCTCAGTGGTTAGAGCATCTGCTTTTCATGCAAAAGTTCCCAGGTCCAATCCTGACATCTCCAGGTAGGGCTGGGAGAGAACTCTGCCTGCAATCCTGGAGATGCAACTGCCAGTCACCACAGACCATTCTAAGCTAGACAGACCCAATGTAGAAGACCTCTTTGTATGTCCCCCAAACTATGCCTCGCCCCAAGACTTCTGACTGCCTCCTCCCCTCCATCCACGGCAGTACACCATAGGCAGCTTAAATGGTAAAAAAAGATAAAGGACCCCTGGACAGTTAAGTCCAGTCAAACATGACTATGGGGTTGCAGCTCTCATCTCGCTTTCAGGCCGAGGGAGCCGGTGATTGTCCACAGACAGCTTTCCGGGTCATGTGGCCAGCAGGACTAAACTACTTCTGACGCAACAGAACACCGTGACGGAAACCAGAGTGCACGGAAACACTGTTTACCTTCCCGCCACACCGGTACCTATTTATCTACTTGCACTGGTGTGCTTTCGAACTGCTAGGTTGGCAGGAGCTGGGACAGAGCAACAGGAGCTCACCCTCGTTGCAGGGATTCGAACCGCCAACCTTCTGATCGGCAAGCCCAAGAGGCTCAGTGGTTTAGACCACAGCGCCACCCGTGTCCCCTAAATGACAACTGGTGGGTGCAAAACCATTTGAATAGCCTTAGAACCTTTCATCCAAAAACGGTACAAACGATGCTTGCCCCCTTGGGGACGACGTTTGTGTCCAAGGACACGGAGCACTGCATTTCTCCCTCCCCCACCGAGTGGGCGTATTCCCCAGTCATGTCCTTTGTTGCTGTTTGCAAAACTTGCCTGATTTTGGAGCAGGGTGGTCCTGCAAATTGCATACAAATGGAGCGAATTAAAATGCACGCCAAGCCATCCTTTTTAATCCCCTTGTTGGCAACGGGTCAGATGCGAAGAATTGGGGAAAGGAGCATTATGTTCCAGGATGGATGAAGATCCCTTTTTTCTTTTCTTTTCTGGTTGGTTTGTTGTTTTTATCTCACGACCGTGAGAAAGCGCTTTGCTATGGCACTTGCCGCAGAAGGCGAGGGAGGGCTGAGCCGCACGCTTTTGATCAAAGGGAGGAAAGCAGAATACAAGGAAATGGGAGTTTTAAGGCAGGCTTCCAAGTGTCAGTTGTGGTGTCCCGGAATTGGCAGTGTCAATCCATCAATGGTCAGCGAATTGAACCAAGTGCAAAATGCAAAGTAATCATGCCTTGTGTGGAACCAGGTATTAATGGTTAAGGGCAGGGGTAGGCAACCTAAGGCCCGTGGGCTGGATATGGCCCAATCGCCTTCTCAATCCGACCCACGGACGGTCGGGGAATCAGCGTGTTTGTACATGAGTAGCCCCGAGCATCTATTTTTTAGATGCCCTTTTTACGACAAGGCATGCAGAGACATCATTGCCCCCCTATTGGAGAGGTTAGCTCAGGGGTGTAGCAAGGGGGGCGATGGGGGCAGGCCGCCCCGGGTTCCACCCCAGAGGGGGGTGACACTTTTTTAAAAAAAATAAAAAAACCTTTTTTTAAAAATTTTTTTAATTTTTTTTTAACTTTATTGAAAAAAAGAGATAATAGACACACACACACACAACCCCCACACCTCACAAAGTGGCACCATCAGAGGGGGGTGACACTTCTCTATTTTTTTATTTATTTATTTATTTTAAAAAAATTAAATTTTAACTTTATTGAAAAAAAAGAGATAATAGACACACACACACACACACACACACACACACACACACACACACACACAAACCCCACACCTCGCAAAGTGGCACCATCATTTTTTGGGGGTGGGTTGACTTGCTATGCCACTGGGTGCAGCTCTGCCAGTGCCCTGGCAAAGTGGTGGTGGGGGGTGACAAAAAAAATTCCGCCCCGGGTACCACCTGGGCTGGCTACGCCTCTGGGTTAGCTGACCTTCCAGATAAGACTAAACTAAATGCCCTTTTACTAGGCAAAGATCAAAAGATAACCCGGATGGTAGCTAGATTCTGCACGCAGATTTGCAGGCACAGTCTATCCTCCCAGAACAAACCAGTCAGCGGGGGAAATAGTCGCAGTGAGCCCCCGGGGCGATAGGGCCAATCTGTATGTGATTTGATGCAGAAAGCTCCGAAGCACAGTGGAGGTCAAACAGTTCTGGCTCCACACCCCCATTTACTTTGGAGGAGACCCTGCTCAGTGGCCTTGTATGTAGAAGATCTCTTGTTCAGCCCCTGACCTCCCCAGAGTATTGAACTTGGTGTTGGGCTGTGGGTAGCAGCTCTTCTGTTCGGGAATGGAATGAAGACCTTGAGCAGAAGCTGGGAAAATGCAAGCTGGACCCTCCTCTTGGATATTTTTAGCCTCTTTTAAATTTTTAGACTGCTATATTCATTCTGCGTTTTAATCTCCTTTAGCTCTGTAAAGCACTTTTCATATTTTAAATGCTGGTCTATGACCGTAATAAAGATTTGAAAAAAATAAAATAATACATGAGTAGAATGTGTCCTTTTATTTAAAATGCATCTCTGGGTTATTTGTGGGGCATAGGAATTTGTTCATTTTTCTCTCCAAAATATAGTCCGGCCCACCACATAGTCTGAAGGACAGTGGACCGGCCCATGGCTGAAAAAGGTTGCTGACCCCTGGTTAAGGGTGACACATTAGGAACCATCATAGTAGGTCTAAGAGGTATCACATTCGGATATATTGCCACATGTTCGGTAATGGATTTATTAGATTCCCCTCAAGGAAGATACTCAGAAGGGTCTCCAAGAATCAACACGGAAACTGGCTCAAGAGGGAGATGAGTGATGCATTTTTACCATCTTGATTGAATCTATAGGAGAAGAACACATGAGAGATTGTTTCAAGTGCCGAGTAGCTGCAAGGAAAGAAACTGCTCTCAAAGGAAACGTGATTTGCTTTCGTGGTTCTCCCCCCCCCCCATATTTATTTACTTTTTTAAAAAATAAATTTTTATTGGTTTTCCACAAATTTAAGACATACAATACTCAAAAAAATATAACAACAGTAATAACAAAACAAAAAATAAAAAATAAACAACAAACATAAAATGCCCAATATCTTTTTCCCCTTAACATTTTTAAATAAGATAAGATAAGATAATTTATTGTCATTGCACAAGTACAAGCACAACGCTATACAAGTGCAACGAAACTGCACGCCCCCCGTAAAAACAGAAAGAAAGAAAAAACAAAACAAAAAGCAGCACAAAACACACACACACCAAAGAAAGCCACACATACACACACATACACCCATCACAGCTCTCCAAGGTCATATTGACTTCCCCGATTCCCCCCTCATTGAGTCCCTTTTTTAATCCTTCTTTAACAATTTTCATTAAGTTCATTTACCACCTCTTATACCTTATCATCCTTTATTTTATTTTATTATCATCTTATTCTTCAATTCTTTCCACAATTCTTCCCATGATCCTAACCTAATATTACATAATTACCTATATTCTATATTCCCCCCTTAGCCTAGACTGTATTCCCTAAGATATCCCTAAATTCAATTCCTTACTATTTCTATCTTAATACCATAAAAGAACTATCTCTAATAGTTTTACTTCTGTGCATTTACTGAAATACGTTGTTTGGATATATTTACTGCTGCAGAACTATTGCTGCTTAAAAATGTGGAATTATTATTGCTGTTGTTGTGAGCAGTCTTGTTTCGCATTTCACAGAATTGTTGAGTTGGAAGGGATCCTGTGGGTCATCTAATCCAACCCCCTGCAATGCAGGAATCTTTTGTGCAACGTGGGGCTCATACCCATGGCCCTGAGATTAAGAGCCTCTTACTCTACCAACTGTCAGGCTTCAGGGAATCTGCTCCCTCCCACGGTAGCAGCGAAGAAGCAGATTTTTTAAAATAGAGTTCTTACCAATTAGTTTATTGAATAATCACAGCGAGAGACAAAGAAATGCGACCTCTCTCTAGATAATGGTGGTTGCTCCAAGTAAAGCCCATCCCCTTCCGTCTCCCTTATCCTGCGTCATCCCTGCGCCGGCTAATCTGAGCTTTCTGCTTCTGAACTTGTTGTTCTACTCCCCTCAATGCCCACCTAGTCCTGGTCAGTGGGGCTCAGGAATGCTCTCCAAAGACACTGAGTCTGCCAGCTGTCTTTCCCCTGGTGCTTCTTCTTCTTCCTGCTGTTCCTCTTCCAATATTTCCCAGCTTCTGCCCTCTGCAGCCTCTGAATTGTGCCCTTCTGCAAACCACTGTTCTAAATCTATACTGTCCTCCTGTTCGCGGGAAGTTTCAGGAGAAGGGGGGGGGCACAATTCTTCCTCAGTCCAGCCCCTGACACCAACTGAGCTATCCCAGCTATTGCTGGAATATATTTCATGTGGGGAAATCATCATCACCATCATCATCATTATTGGGCTATGTGAACTGCTGTTGGAATACATCCCTGTTGGAGCACTACTCCATAGGGAGAAGCCAGTTCTGGTTGTTTATTGAAATTTGATTTATATTAGAGACTGGCACCCCTGGAAAGGGGTATGTGCAAAGCAAGTGGGGGAGAGTAGCAGAGCGAAGAAGTTTGGTGAACAAAAGGACGAGAAGATGGCGATGGTCGGAATGTGGCATTTGGAATTAAGAAGATCGACCTCATCCATACAGAGACATTGTTTATTATAATTTAGCCTGCTTGCTGGCATATATCAGCGGCTGTGGAAATATTGGAAAGAATTTTGAAAAGCAATCGATGGAGGTGATCAGGGAAGCTCCGGCGTCCAAGGCATGGGAAGTCCATATATATATAAAATTTACTATAATAATTAGGCATAATTGGAATGTTTCTTTTAATTGGGAATTGTATAATTAATTTGGATTGTAATTTGAAATGTAATTGGGAATAATTTCCATGTGATTTGTATTGGAAAATTCAATAAATAGATTATATATATAAAAAAAGGAATACATTCCTGTTGGACTATGAAGTGGTATACCAGTTAAATGAATGTAGAAATGTTGCAAAACATCTTCTACCTAGGATTTTAGAGGGTGAAGAAGAGTCCTGTTGTATCAGGTGGTCAATGGCCCATCTAGTCCAGCGTCCTGGTCTCACAGTGGCCACACAGATGCCTCTGTGGAAACCGGCGACTGTTTAAAAACATCTCTTCTGCTCTTAGGTATCACAGAACATTGAGCTATGGCATTCATTTGTTAGAGGCAGACCAAGTCAGGCTTGGAGATGATGGTTTACATGGTCCATTAGCTGCCATATGTAGTTCTTAGACATCTGTATCTTTTACTGTTTAACAACTGATTTGACTTGCACTCAGTCCAAAGGCGTTTTTGAAATCGAAGCAGCACCATCTGCATATAATGAGATTTAAATTATAGTGGTTTTTCATTGGGGGTGGGGATATAACGAGGAGGATATCCTAAATTTGTGGGAAGATCACCAAAGTATAAATTAAATAAGGTGGGAGAAAGGACATATCCTTGCCTTACTCCATACGTGGGGAAAACTACTTAAGACAGGTTTAAAGCCAAATCTAATTTACGCTTTCCAAAAAAAAAATGTGTGGATACACAGCCATCTTCAGAAATTTGCACTTTCTCTGAATTTTGCAATGCAGTTTCTCTAGGCAGGTAATGTGTGCAAAGATGTATATACTCAAGTAAAGTGTGTATAAAGGTAAAGGTACCCCTTACCGTTAGGTCCAGTCGCGGACGACTCTGGGGTTGCGGTGCTCATCTCGCTCTATAGGCCAAGGGAGTCGGTGTTTGTCCACAGACAGCTTCCGGGTCATGTGGCCAGCATGACAAAGCCGCTTCTGGTGAACCAGAGCAGTGCACGGAAACGCCGTTTACCTTCCCGCCAGAGTGGTACCTATTTATCTACTTCCACTTTGACGTGCTTTCGAACTGCTAGGTTGGCAGGAAAAGTGTGTGTAAAAATGCATATATTAGTACAGTGTTTTTCAACCTCCTCGGGGCAACGGCACACCTGCCCCACGAAAAAGATCTCGCGGCACACCACCACCACGGGGGGGTCGGGGTGTCCGCGCGCCCTGGCGGGAGGGAGGGGAAGGACTCAGGCGGGCGAAAACAGAGCGGGAGATCGGCGGGCCAGGCGCCCGCCCCCCTCCCGCGCCCAGCCCCCCGGCAGCACCTCCACCCGGCCCCGAGCGAGCCCGGTGGCACCGGCACCTCCCGCCCGTCCCCGACCGCGACCGGGGCGGCAGAGGCAGCGGGCGAAGCGCCCGGCAGCCCCGGCGAAGGCGGCGAGCGGGAAGCGGAGCCGAGGCGACGCCAGCCCGGACCGACCCGGAAGCGGAAGCGGCCCAGGGCGGCACAGCAGCCGGTGTCTTCCCGCGGCACAGGAGCCGGTGTCTTGCGGCACACTCCTGTGCCGCGGCACACCGGTTGGGAAACGCTGTATTAGTAAACATAATATACAAAAATGCAATGAATAAGGAAAAATACAAATATTAGGGGAAGCTGTCTGACAAATGATAGATATAGATCAGGGGTCAGCAAACTTTTTCAGCAGGGGGCCGGTCCACTGCCCCTCAGACCTTGTGGGGGGGGGTCAGACTATAAGTTTTTTTGGGGGGGGGATGAATGAATTCCTATGCCCCACAAATAACCCAGAGATGCATTTTAAATAAAAGGACACATTCTACTCATGTAAAAACACTCTGATTCCTGGACTGTCCACGGGTGGGATTTGGAAGGCAATTGGGCTGGATCTGGCCCCAGGGCCTTAGTTTACCTACCCATGATATAGATAGATAGATAGATAGATAGATAGATAGATAGATAGATACAGATAAGGACAAAATTGCATTCAGAAATGTGTCTATTAGGAGAAATTCACTTGAAAAGACTTGTGAATTCTCACGATGAGCTTTTTAAAAAAATGCAGATGGATGTGCAAATGTCGAGAACTGAATTTAAGATTGGAAAAACAGAGTAACCAAAACTGACAGATTCATCTCTCCCTAACTGGTGATGAGCTTTGATATAAAACATTGGTTCATGAGTAGCAGGCTCTTGCCCATAGCAGTCTGAGTCAGCCTGCTCTCACGAGAAATAAGATCAAAGGACGATTTTAAATCAATAAAGGCTGTGAACTTCTTGCCTTCCTTTTTGTTTTGTGCATTTCTCTGCCAAGTGTGGCTGTACTGAACTGCGATCGCGTGTGGAGTGTCCAGATTTAAACCCATTCTGCTCCTCCCCATGCATATGAGGACCACTAATCCAGAGTTTAGGTTCATTGCATTGAAAGCTGGCATAAACTTTCCCTGTAAAAGATAATAAGCCCGCAGTGGGGTAGAGTCCTCTTAGGGGGCGAGGAGGCGGGTGGGGAGAGGGAACATACAGGATGCATGTTACAAGCGATGCACCAGGGCTGTTGCTCTGCTTCTGCCTCTTTTCATTATTGTTAGCATGCCATGGGCAATGGGGGTTTGGAGAGAAGGCTTGTATACTGAGTGCCAGTCACAGGGAATTGCAAGTACGGAGAGCGCTCTTGGGCTCAGGACCTGCTTACAGGCTTGTAACAGGCATACACATATGTGTTTTCATTTGATGGGATAGAATCATAGAATCCTAGAGTTGGAAGAGACCACAAGGGCCATCCAGTCCAACCCCCTGCCAAGCAGGAAACACCATCAAAGCATTCCTGACAGGTGGCTGTCAAGCCTCTGCTTAAAGACCTCCAAAGAAGGAGACTCCACCACACTCCTTGGCAGCAAATTCCACTGTCGAACAGCTCTTACTGTCAGGAAGTTCTTCCTAATGTTTAGGTGGAATCTTCTTTCTTGTAGTTTGAATCCATTGCTCCGTGTCCGCTTCTCAGGAGCAGCAGAAAACAACTTTTCTCCCTCCTCTATATGACATCCTTTTATATATTTGAACATGGCTATCATATCACCCCTTAACCTTCTCCAGGCTAAACAAACCCAGCTCCCTAAGCCGTTCCTCATAAGGCATCGTTTCCAAGCCTTTGACCATTTTGGTTGCCCTCCTTTGGACACGTTCCAGTTTGTCAGTATCCTTCTTGAACTGTGGTGCCCAGAACTGGACACCTTCTTACCAAGTCAGCATGATCATCCCTGCCCACTGCTCCCCAGCAGGAGAGTCCCAGAAGACCCATATCTTCTCATGATAAGCTGGCTGTGACAGCTGCTAATAATAAGAATAAATAAATAAATAAATAAATAAATAAATAAATAAATAAATAATTTGTACCCCGCCCATCTGGCTGAGTTTCCCCAGCCACTCTGGGTGGCTCCCAATCAAGTGTTAAAAACAATACAGCATTAAATATTAAAAACTTCCCTAAACAGGGCTGCCTTCAGGTGTCTCTTAAAAATAGGATAGCTGCTTATTTCCTTGACCTCTGCTGGAAGGGCATTCCACAGGGCGGACGCCACTACCGAGAAGGCCCTCTGTCTGGTTCCCTGTAACCTCACTTCTCGCAATGAGGGAACCGCCAGAAGGCCCTCGGTGCTGGATCTCAGTGTCCGGGCTGAACGATGGGGGTGGAGACGCTCCTTCAGGTATACAGGACCGAGGCCGTTTAGGGCTTTAAAGGTCAGCACCAACACTCTGAATTGTGCTCGGAAAAGTACTGGGAGCCAATGTTGGTCTTTCAAGACCGGTGTTATGTGGTCTCAGCAGCCGCTCCCAGTCACCAGTCTAGCTGCCGCATTCTGAATTAATTGCAGTTTCCAGATCACCTTCAAAGGTAGCCCCACGTAGAGCGCATTGCAGTAGTCCAAGCGGGAGATAACCAGAGCATGCACCACTCTGGCGAGGCAGTCTGCAGGCAGGGAGGGTCTCAGCCTGCGTACCAGATGGAGCTGGGAGACAGCCGCCCTGGACACAGAATTAACCTGCGCCTCCATGGACAGCTGAGTCCAAAATGACTCCCAGGCTGCGTACCTGGTTCTTCAGGGGCACAGTTGCCCCATTCAGGACCAGGGAGTCCCCCACACCCGCCCATCCTCTCCCCCCCCCGAAAACAATACTTCTGTCTTGTCAGGATTCAACCTCAATCTGTTAGCTGCCATCCATCCTCCAACCGCCTCCAGGCACTCACACAGCTGCCTTTAGGGCTGGTCCATAAAAACATGCTCCTGCTGTACAACAGGTTTGTCAGACCCACAGGCCTGATCGGAAGTCTCCAGCTTCGCCTGGCCCTCTCCAGGTGGCAGGTGGAGGGCGACAGTGCCTTTAACAAATAAAAAGAATTGTTACGAAGACCGTGCGTGCAGCTTGCAAGCTCCAGCGCAGCAGAAGCTGGCTTCCAAAGATAGCTCCGACACTCTGGGGCCATCTGCCCTTCTCCCCTCTCTTCTCCCAATTAACCTCCGTCTCCAGGAGCTGCTCCTAGGTCTCCGGTTTGGGCCCTGGAATTCTCCGGGTTCGGGATGCTCCTGACCTGGCAACTCTAGATACACAGCTGAGCCAATGACACAGGGTCATTGCATCCTGCACTCCTCCAGAGGGCAGTTCTCCAAGGGAAGCCAGCCACCTCTCCACGAGATTTTATTTAATTACTGGATCTCGCTGCCAAGCTAGGGATGTACCAGACAGCCAGGATCCAGGAATAGCTGTTCCTGGCAAATTGAGGCGATCCATATCTCTTTCACCCTCCCCCTCGCCTCTCTCTTCTTTGTCCTCTGCTCTCATTTCTTCAGCATCTCCAAGGGAATCAGAGCAAACTCCTTGCTGCTTGCTCAGGCGGCTTTGAGGCATCATCCTAAATTCTGTGGCCAGCGCAAGGATCACAGCTCTCCACAGGCAGGGCTGGTCTTCTAACTTGACAAGGGTGCAGCATTGATCAATGAGATGCATGGTTCACGCACCTATTATCAGCATGCTAAATATCAGAAGCGATACATGAAACACCTGCTCATTTCCGCAATCCATGCTGTTATTCCAGTCATAGGTGTTAGAATTTCTGCAAGCAGAATCCCTGATTTGCACCTTGTGCAGAGTAGGAATGAATGCTGTCCACCGGAAGAAAGAGTTTCGAAACTTTGCCGGAAACAGTCTTAAAATAGTTATAATTAAATGTTGCAAAATACAAAAGGGCACATTGCTCTTAAGCAAGCAAGCAGTGCGGTCACATCTTCTTCAAGTCCTTAATACAGTTCAGAAACTTTCCTCTCGCTGTTCCGAAAGAGAGATCCTATGCAAGCATCTTGTCAGGAATGTGTTGATGGTGTTTCCTGCTTGGCAGGGGGTTGGACTGGATGGCCCTTGTGGTCTCTTCCAACTCTATGATTCTATGATCTTGCTTGTACTGTACAGGATCGCTGAGCTGAGCTTCTACTGTTGCTGATTCCAACAGCTAATTCAGAGGCGGAGTTCTCAGGTTTCATCTCCTGCTGTGAGAGATCTCTGCTCAGGTTTCCGGAATGAGTCATCAATTAGCCTGAACAATCTCCTTGTCACATTTGCTGTAGTGAAACCTCTTGCCTAATGCAAACTTCTCTTTGCAAAATGTTTTCAAACACAGCGCATACAGACATTACATTTATGCATATTAAACTTACATCTTAAACCATAGGCAGGTAAGAAATTTCTATCTTACTCACTCACTCTTTGTCCCTCCCCCATTATGTTTTGCCTGGTTTCACGTCCTCCCTCTTTTCCAGTGTTACAATTTGTGTCCAGGGGGATTTTTAGAATTTGATAAAATGCCCAGAGGTTTGGGGGGGGGGGTTGGCACCCAGGACCGGTGCTAGGGTTTTTGGCGCCCTAGGCGAGGGGGCGGACCACGTGACGTCATTGCGCATGACGTACGGTGCCCCGCCCCCTGCCCGCCGGGTGCCCTGCGCCGCCGCGATTTTCGCCGCTGGTTGGGGCGGCGGCGGGCGGCAGTGGGCGGCGGGGGGCAGGCTGGCCAGCACCCCCTCCATTTTGGCGCTCTAGTCAACTGCCTAGTTCGCCTAAATGGACGCACCGGCCCTGTTGGCACCCCCTCCCCCCATCTCTTTCTCCATTTGCTCTAGGAGAGGGCGAGTGAGCTCCACCCCCTTTGTGGGGAAAAGGTTAACCCTTCCATCACTGGCAATAAGGGTTGTGTCAGGAGGGGGTGGCACAGCTACCTGGTTGGCAGCCCCAGGAACTACCCAGACGGTGATCCTGGTGGACCAGAAACAAGAGGGCAGAGAGGTAGGTCAGGGGATGCTGGGGAATGCACCTGGGAGAAAGATAAAGGGGTGGCTAAGCTATGGTGCCCATGCCAGCCAAAGATATTTGCTGCCTGAGTCAAAATACAAGCTGGAGACCTTCCCCCAGTCCCACATGCAGAATCCATGTGATTGATGGGACAAAAATGGACCTGAGGGCAGCAGACTAGGTGTCGGGCTTCGGGGAATCAGATCCCCCCCCCCCAGTGCCAGTAAACAAGCAGATCAAACGAAAGGAGCGTTCTTACCAGTTAGTTTCTTTAATAATTGCAGCGAGAGACAAAGGAATGCATCTCTCTCTAGAAATGGTGGTTGTTCCCAGTAAAGGCTCACCCCCTCTGTCCCCATTATTCTACGTCACTCCTACGCCAGGTTATCTGAGCTTGTTGCCTCTGCTCTTTCTGTTCTCTCACTCTCAGAGCCCATCTAGTCCTAGGCAAAGGGGGGTCAGGAATGCTGTCCAAGGACACTGAAACTGCCAGTTCTCTCTCTCCTGGTGTGCCCTCTTCTAGCTATTCTTCACCCACTATTTCCCAGCTTTCCCCTTCTAGACTATGCCCCTCTGCAAACCACTGTTCGAAATCAATACTGTTCTCCTGCCCTTGGGAAGGTTCAGGAGAAGGGGTGTGTGGTTCCCACCATTCCTCCTCAGTCCAACCCCTGACACTACGGTGGCCTTCTGCTCTAAGATACGAAGGGATTGCCTGGTCCTCAGAGAAGGAGATTCTACCAGGTTTTCAAGTGGTGTAATGTCCACTATCTGCTGTACTGTTTCTCCCACTTCTGAGTCCTGTCTATGTTCAGGACTAGAGCATCTGCTAGCTTGCTCCTCCATTATTTCCCAGCTCTTTGCTTCTTCTTCTGGGGCGTGTCCTGTTCGCCGCCGCCACGAATCTGGGTCCATACTATCGTGATCTTCCTCCTGCCCGGATGCCTCTTGAGGTCTCCACCGCTCCTCCCCATCTGCCCAGTCCTTGACAGGTGGGAACAGGTTGGTCGGGCAGTGCCCCATTCATCACAATGGACAGGCTCCCGCTGCTGCAAAGTGCTTAGCGCTGATGGAGGGACATTGCTGGTTTGAAGCGCCTCTGGTTTGAAGAACGTGACTTTTTCTCATCTGGTTGAGGAGGATTAATGGGCCGGAAGCCGCTCAGATCCTTTGACAAGCTGATACAAGCACAGGGGAACAGGTGCAATTGCTTATTGAGATGTGTCTGGAATCGCCTGTGAGTCCCTCGGGTGCTCGTGCCTCGATGCGTGAATGCTGACATCTGTTACATATTAAACCTACCACAAATATGCCAGGGTAAATACTGTCACCACAAAGCGTGACTTTTCCCAATGCAGGAATGCATCGAAGGAGCTGAGCGGTGGAGATCCAGGCCTCCGCTGGACTGATATTGATGGGCGCTCTTGAAATCCTAAGTCAAGACAAGTGGATTTCTCCTTGGGAGAAATATACACATGTTTAAAAGATTTTATTGAGGTAAGTCAAACCAACTGATACAATAAAAAACAGTGGAAGTACAAGAAAGGCAGCGCAGTATATTCAAAAGTGACTTAATATTAGGTTGCTAGAGAACTTAAGAGAATTAGGACAATTTCCATGTTTGACGGCAGATTGGGAGTCCTGTGCGTCTGTATTTGTTGTACATAAGTAAAAATCCCATCATGAAGGGCGGCACGGAAATAATAATTTGCTATATACACGTTGACAAAACTTTAATAAAATACTAATAATATTGCTACTAATAATAATTGTACCCTACCCATCTGACTGGGTTGCCCCAGCCACTCTGGGCAGCTTACAACAAGCTTCAGATGTCTTCTAAACATTGTATAGTTACTTATCTCATTGACATTTGGTGGGAGGGCGTTCCACAGGGCGGGTGCCACCACCAAGAAGGCCCTCTGCCTGGTTCCCTGTAACTTCACTTCTCACAGTGAGGGAACTGCCAGAAGGCCCTAGTAGCTGGACCTCATAAAATCATAGAATTGGAAGGGATCCTTAGGCTCATCTAGTCCAGCCCCCTGCAAGGCAGCTGCCCCATACAGGAATTGAACCTGCAAGCTTGGCATTATCGGGACTATGTTCTAACCAATTTTTCAGAAACATTCATCTGAGTCAAAACAAAATAAAATAAAAAAAATTCCTTCCAGTAGCACCTTAGAGACCAACTAAGTTTGTTCTTGGTATGAGCTTTCGTGTGCATGCACACTTCTTCAGATACCATCTGAGTGTTTATTGTTGCTTTATTTTATGTAACTGCTGCATGCCACACACTCTAATGTGAACAAAGATCTCTTTCCGTACAACCATGCTAAACCATCTAAAGATGAAGATGAATAGAAGCTACATTACAAAAAGCAAAAAATAAAATAAAAATGACAGTGGAAAAGACTCCCTCCAGAGGCAATGGGCTTTTCTTACTGCATGCTTTAGAGCAGAGGTCAGGAACTTAAGGCCCATGGGCCAGAAGCGGCCCATGAGGGTCGTTTAACCGGTCCATGAGCCACCCGCTTGGCAAGTCCCCATGCACTGTGCTAAAGTGGCGCAGTGTGGCACGGGGATTCTCTTCCGCGGCTCCGGAAATTGCTTCTGCACATGCCCAGATGCCGAAAATTGCATCCTCGTATGTCCGCAGTACTGGAAATCGCTTCTGTGCATGCCCAGATGCCAAAAATCACTTCTGAGCCAGTGTGGAGTAGTGGTTAAGAGCGGTGGAATCATAATCTGGGGAACCGGGTTCGCGTCTCCGCTCCTCCACATGCAGCTGCTGGGTGACCTTGGGCTAGTCATACTTCTTTGAAGTCTCTCAGCCCCACTCACCTCACAGAGTGTTTGTTGTGGGGGAGGAAGGGAAAGGAGAATGTGAGCCGCTTTGAGACTCCTTCGGGTAGTGATAAAGCGGGATATCAAATCCAAACTCTTCTTCTTCTTCTTCTTCTTCTTCTTCTTCTGCTGCTGCTGCTGCTGCTGCTGCTGCACAGGCGTCTGGGCATGCGCAGAAGTGATTTCCAGCACCGCAGACATGCGCAGACACGATTTATGGCATTACGCTGCGCCGGCCCAGCCCACCTAGGATCTCCGCGGGAGTGATCCGGCCCATGCCCGGTAAGCCTTGCCGACCCTTGCTTTAGAGCAGAGACTGGGATGTCCATCTGTCAGGGATGCAGTGTTTGCAGATTCCTCCACTGGGCAGGGGAGATGGACTAGGAGATCTCCCAGAGACCTTTGCTCTCCCTCTTCCCTGCTGTGACTCTTCATCCATGCCACAGGTCCTGCCCATTGAAGTTTCCACATGGCAGTTCCGCTTCTGCTTTTGAGCAACTGAAATCTGTGCAATCCGGCAGCTCAGTTGGACTTTTGATCCACAGCCAGGTTTAAATCAGGAAGAGCTGCCCCTCCTTTTTTCAATCAATGGGCACTGGAGAGTCTCAGCTCCTTGGAAAGCCAAGCTAACCGATCTTCTTGTTGCTTCCAGCAAACTATCCTCTCCCGCTGGTTAGTCTCCATCCAAAATAATCATCGTCTCTATTTTGTGAGTCTCTGTTAGTTGCTGGGGTGATAATTAGGAGGCTGGAACAAATAGCAAACTGTGTTTACAGGTGAGGAGTGAGCAAAAGTGGAAAAATCCATCAAGGCACATTATGGCTCATTTATTTGTGAGATTATTGGGGGTTTTCTAAAAAAAGAAAAAACAGCATCAGGCCAAAATGTTCTGTCCTTTCAGGGGCAAAACATGGTTTCATAAGACTATAAATTTCAGGATTTGCCATTCTTGTGTGTGCATCAGATTCCTGAGAAGCCAAGCTCTCCTGTTTTGTCATTGGAAAAGAATCCCCATAGCGCTCAGAACCATTTAAGAAAACAAGTTTCTAGTCCTCATGCTGGCGGAATGGATGAAGGCACAGCGGGTAGCTGATTGCAGGCTTGTGTAAGCCTCTCACTATTAGGTTCCTGGTAAGTTCCCTTATATACCTCTTAAAAGAATAAACACGCCACAATCTTGTGTAAAGTATATAAGTTTACTCACATCATCAGTTCACAGTTGGATCCCTGAAGACAAAGTATATACATGTGGATCTATCCCATATGGGGATAATCCAAGTGTCCCTTGTTGGCTGGAAGCCAACAGAGCATCTCTAGCTAAAAAGCTGCTCCAACGATGGAGGAAGTCAAAAAGAGAAAAGGTTTGCAACCTGATCACGCAGAACTGGAACAATGTAACCACATATTCCCAGTTGCTGGAAATTGCAGGAGGGGAGACAGCTCCTGTGTCCAGGTCATGCTTGAGACATCTGGTTGGCCACTGTGAGAAAAGGATCCTGGACTAGAGAGGCCATTGGCTTGATCCAGCAAAGCTCCTCTGATGTTCTTAAAAGGCCTTTTTGACCTTTATGGGAGCCAGTTATCAGGTATCAGCTACCCAAGGTCCTGGAACTACAGCTGGTCACTACCTTCAGGTATCTGGCCATTCCACGATGGGCTCCCCCTAGGGGCCAGGGCAAATCAATATGCTGCAGGCACATAGGACTACTAAGCTGTCTTCTCTCAGCTCAAGCCTCATATCTGGGTGGGAAGAAAGCCAGTAAATAGCTTGATTGCTTCTTGCTTATACCTGAAGCATCTCCCCTAAGCATTTTTGCTCATCAGAGTTTCTAGTAACTTCACAGCTGAAGCACGCGTATGCAATTACTGCTGGAGGCTGACATTTTCCTTTCACCTGAATAAATTCCCCAAAGAGCAGGCCATCAAACCTTCAGATCCTTACCATTATTTACATGCAGGGAACAAACATTTGCACAATCTGGAGCTGTGATGCCGGTTGGCATGCAGAATTCTTATTTATTTATTTAGTCCTCTCCAGCATCAAAAAAAGGTGATCAGGGACACCATGTCTGCTTGTCAATCTGCCATGGAGATGAAGGGTCCTTTGATTGACACGAAGGAGCAACATAACCTTTCATGCAGTCCTGGCTAAGCATGAGAGGACATCTCTCTCTCTCTCTCTCTCGCTCGCTCGCTCGCTCTCGCTCTCTCGCACTCTCGCTCACTCTCGCTCTCTCAATCTAGCTTTGGTTTTCCAGCAAAGCAGAACATTGGAAGATTCAGGACAGTTACAAAGACGGACCTCCTTCATTCAACACGTAGTTAAACTATGGAACTCTCTTCTGCAGGATGCACAGATGGTCACCAGCCTAGGTGGCGTCAAAAGAGGATTAGACAAATTCATGGAGGAGATGGCTATTGATGGCTACTAGTTAATCCACGAATAACAATAGCTTAAAGGTCCCGAGCCCCAAAGAAGCCAGATTATCCTCCACAAGGGCCAGGGCTTTTTCAGTGTTGGCTCCGACCTGGTGGAATGCTCTGCCCCATGAGACTAGGGCCCTGCGGGACCTGAACTCCTTCCGCAGGGCCTGTAAGACAGAGTTATTCCTCCTGGCCTTCAATCTAGCCTGATCCCCTACTCCTTTTTTCCCTTCCCTTTTTTCTGAAGAAACCCTTCTGGGTCCCCACATTATAATTCTTCCCTGGTCTCCCTACTGGCCTAGCAAGACTAACTTGGCCAGTTAGCCCTGGTGATCCCACTGATGTTTGTTTTTTATGCTGTTTTTAAAGTTGTTTTTAATCAATGTTTTGTATTTGTTGTTAGTTGCCCTGAGCCCGGTTTTTGGACAGGGAAGGGCGGGGTATAAATAAAAAATTATTATTATTATTATTATTTCTCCTCAAAGTCCCCCCAAGCAATGCCATATTTGTTGTTGTTTAGTTGTTTACTCGTGTCCGACTCTTCGTGACCCCATGGACCAGAGCACGCCAGGCACTCCTGTCTTCCACTGCCTCTTGCAGTTTGGTCAGACTCATGTTGGTAGCTTAGAGAACACTGTCCAATCATCTCATCCTCTGTCGTCCCCTTCTTCTTGTGCCCTCCACCTTTCCCAACATCAGGGTCTTTTCCAGGGAGTTTTCTCTTCTCATGAGTTGGCCAAAGTCTTGGAGCCTCAGCTTCAGGATCTGTCCTTCCAGTGAGCACTCAGGGCTGATTTCCTTCAGAATGGATAGGTTTGATCTTCTTGCAGTCCATGGGACTCTCAAGAGTCTCCTCCAGCACCATAATTCAAAAGCATCAATTCTTTGGCAATCAGCCATATAGAATCATAGAACTGTGTGTGGAGTTGAAGATACCCCAAAAGTCACCCTCTGCAATGCAAGAATCTTGCCCACTGATGAGATAATGAAATTGTCCTGAGTCCAGGGGCACCATCACATGCTTCAGAATCCCCATCAGAGTGATTTCTTATAGCCAGTTCATTGAAGATAAGGCTTTCAATGGCTACTAACTACAACTGTTGCCCCTGGACATGAAATTCTACTCAGTATCGAACCAGAGCAGATTCCAACGTATAGTTAGCAGAGTAAAAACTTAAACACATTGCAGGATTCCCAAAAAATAGACCAGAGGAAATTATATTTCATCCAGCAGAGCTCTACTGATACTGGAGGCAAATGAGCGTAATGGTCACAAATCCAATACATTCAGGATTGGCCCTGTCCAAGAAGAAGAAGAAGAAGAAGAAGAAGAAGAAGAAGAAGAAGAAGAAGAGTTGTTTGGATTTGCTATCCCACTTTATCACTAACCGAAGGAGTCTCCAAGCGGCTCACATTCTCCTTTCCCTTCCTCCCCCACAACAAACACTCTGTGAGGTGATTGGGGCTGAGAGACTTCAGAGAAGTGTGACTGCTCCAAGGTCACCCAGCAGCTGCATCTGGAGGGGTGGAGACGCGAACCCGGTTCCCCAGATTACGAGTCTACCGCTCTTAACCACTACACCACACTGGCTCTCCATGAGAAATCCAGTTGCAGACTTAACTTAAACTTTTGTTGTTGTTCAGTCGTTCAGTCGTGTCTGACTCTTCGTGACCCCATGGACCAGAGCACGCAAGGCAAGCCTATCCTTCACTGCCTCTCGCAGTTTGGCCAAACTCATGTTAGTAGCTTCGAGAATACTTTCCAACCATCTCATCCTCTGTCCCCTTATAAGACTAAACCTTAACACTATATACAGAACACCACACCAGAAGGAAGAGAGAGAGAAAGCAAAAGTGAAACCCAGGCTCCTTCTGGCCTTACTTTTATAGCCAACATGACCTTGACAAAAAGAGATAATATAACCAGTTTACGCCAGCTGTACTCAGCTTCTCTGAAGGAATAACCCAAACATCATGAACCTTCTGCTTGTTTCTTTCAGGCAGAGAAGCTTCCAGAACCCTCTTGAATTAAGTACATTAGGAAAGATCTCTACACATCAGATCAATACTTTCTGTACCAAGAAATGCAAACTGGCCCTAATGTTGGTAGCCACCACGGCATCTTACAGAAGCAAATCCCATAGTTTAGCTCTGTGCTGGGTGAACAAGTACTTGCGTGTCGAGGTCCCAAACCACCCCTCAAAATAAATTCACACTTCAGACATAAATTTTGGTTTTGGTTTTTGGCATGAATTTGGCCACAACTTTATTAAATTACAAGATATGTGAGTGGTTGCATAGGCATTGGTTCAGACTATCTGTCCCCTAAGGACAGAACTGACATTTGTCAGTTAAGTGGGAAAAACCATCCAGGTAGAGAAAGGGGGACAGATGGGTCTGACCCTCCCCTCTTCCCACAGGCTCCCAGGGGGCTCTTGCGTGGCCCTGGCCCCCGACCAGGGGATACGGACAAAAGCATGTCGAGCCCCTGGATTCCTTTAACGGAATTCCCCCCCACACCACCATCAATAGGAGGGGCAAACGCAGTCAACAGTCCCCTCCTCCAACCAACATAATAATAAACCAATGCCTAACCTTACAAGTTGTGACTATTTGCTACGCAGTAGGCGAAAACCAGATGGCACCAGCCAATCAGCCAAATGGAAAAATTCCTACCAGGCCCCTGCCCCAAAAGCAGACGACCCCATGACAGGCATAGCAAGGTCAATACAGAGGCCTAAATTATAGGGAGGGAGGGTGGGTGATCCGAAGCACGCAGCCAAACAGGGAGATCACACTGTGTGCAAACCATTTATAAACGCTGGGCTGTCCATCATAAATGGCAACATATAATTCTCCCCAACAACACCCCAGGGTCCAATCACAGAAGTGGCCATCCAAACAAACCTGCCCAGCAACTAAGGGGTAGTTTGCTAGCCCCCACCGCAACACGTGCTCTCCATGATGGAGAAGCCGCTTTTTTCTCACTGTATCCTGAATCCTTAGAATTGTTCTAAGCTTGCCTACACAGATCCTAGAGGAACTTACTGGTGACTATTCCGAAGCAAAGCTGGGGGAGAAAGTCAAACTGAGTTTTCATTTGAATGCAAAGCAGCCTCATTCAAACTTCCTGAAGCAGCGCCAAAGCAAAACGTAGCTATCATTTGAAATCCAAACTTCTCCGGATTTTGCTACGCAGTTTCACTAATCAAATAATGTGCACAAAAATCCATTTAGCGGGGGGAAGCAGGCATATGAATGGAAATCAAGGGTGCATTCTGTTAGGGAAAATTGCTTGCAAAAATCTGTGTGTTAGGCGAGTGTATTAAAAAAAAATGTCAATGTGCTAAAACAGTGTTGAATGTTCATGAGTATTTGCAAAAACAATGTAGAAATGTAGCTAACAAATTTCAGATGGGGGGAAATGTGCAAATGGGAGAACCTGAAATTGACAGATTTAGCCATCTCTAGTTCAAAGGGAACCTCTTACAAATAAACAATTTGTGCTGAACACTCAGCAATGCAGGGTGTTTGGGTTTAATCTGCAACGTCTGTGATAGTTTGAAAAGAGCGTTCTCTCATGCCATATATTCATAACGTAATTCTTTATAGCTTTGTGCTTTTATCAGGCAAACACCTAAACAACTTATTTTCCCTTTCATGTATGTCTGAATTGAATTTGAATACTTAAAGTGAGTTGCTTCCAGCTAGAATTTGTTGCTGCATCAAGCTGTTTTGAAGGAGCAAATCGCACCGAGAAGGTTGCTGAGAAACTGGAAGTGCCTTAGTAAGACCTGAGATCGTCTCGTTTCCCTCTCCCTCCGCATGCAAACTTAGATGTTTCTATGGGTTGGCAGAACTTTTCCTGGGATATGCTTTGCTGAGTATATCTCAGAAGGTCAGGAGCTCACAGCATTCAGTAGGTCAGAGGTAGAGAACTGTAGACCTCTGCCTGGCTCACAGGGATGTCCATCCCATACTCCTGACACACTGCTTACTCAGGGGCGTATGAAGGGGGTGCGGTGGGAGTGGTCCGCCCTGGGTGCTATCCCAGAGGTGTGTGTGACAAAATCCAGCCTGGGAGGATCGCACCGGCTCGCCACGATCGGCCCCCACCAGGAGGGTCGCGCCGTCGCGCCGCAATCGAACCGCCTCCAAGAGAATCGGAATGCTGCGATCGGAACCCCCCCCCCCCAGGAAGATTGCACCGCCGTGCCGCAATTTGGACCCCCCCCCGAGGATTGTGCGGCCATGCCAATTGCCCCGTGGGCAGATAGCGCCATCTGTGGGTGGATTTTGCAGGAGTGTTTTGCTGGATCAGGTGGCTGCAAAATCTCTAATTTTACAGAGATGCTCATTGGATCTTAGCCATGCTTCCTTTCATGTATACATTAAAACAGCAACAATAGCCAGGTAATGTTTAATTTTCTCCTCTAAGTCCCCAGGTGGCTTCCTGGTCTTACAAAACAAAATACTGCCGACTAATTTCAATCTCCACCTGAGAAGGAGCGTCAGGATGTTAATGGCAAACCTGGAAACAAGTTCAAAGGCAAAAGCCAGGCAGAAGAGAGAGAACAAGGAATTGCATAACGAAACGCATTGGCAAGCTCTTTTCATGAGACCCAGCCAGTGTTCCAAACGGGAATCAATTTGAGCTCTCAAAGCACTGCCGAGGTCGGTAAAAAATAATATGGCTCCTATTTTGGAACACGGTTAATTTTTTTAAAAAATAGCGAGCTGTTCTCTGCATCCTCCTCCAAAGTGAAGCACCATCACCCGAACAGGCAAACGTTGTGCTAAGAATAATTATGCAAATTAAGATATTTGCATAATATGAGGCATTTGCATAATCCTGCTTGGATTGACATGAGTTGGGGAAGTGGGAGAAAGGGCAGAGGGTTAGGACTTTGTGCTTGGGAACCAGTCCTGATGAAATTCACAGGACCAGATATAGCCAGGAAGGTAAGGAAAATCTTACTATCTAACGAGACCATTGATCCATAAAATGAAAGCAATAATCAATGCACTGTACTATAAAATAAAGAAGACAGTATTGTGGATGATTAAAATTTAATTACATTTTGTTTCTTACCTGCACAGGTGATAGTCATTGTTTGGATGGGGGGCTTTTATCCATTTCTGCAGTCACACAATCAATCAGTAGAATCCTGGTCCTCCAAGCCATTTGGAGTTCGACATCCCTGGGTTAGATGTACTGTAAGTGGCTTGCAACCACCGAAGATCCCACATCAAAGCAGAAAGTGTGGAGGTTCACCTCAGAGGGACTCAAATGGCCATTATAGCTAAAAGGCAATTAATCTCTATCCATCAGGCCTTTACTGCATGATCCTAAGGGGATCACAAAAAGGAGGCTGTGGTAATATAAATTTGCTGCCAGTTCTGTGTGTTTGTGTGTGTGTGTGTGTGTGTGTGTTAGACCCAACCACCACCAAAGGAATAAAATACCAGCTATTTCTCAGTGTCAATACTATGGTAGGAAAGAACAATTTCAGTGGGGAGAAATGTCCCCCTCCACAATATACAGATTGTGTCAACAGTACTCAGCTTTTCCTGAACATGTTGGTGATCATTCAGCATCAGGGTTTCTTTATTTTATTTTATTTTACTTTCTTCCTCCATTCTGGCATATCCACATCAGTAAAAAGGTACAGGTAAAATACCCCTGGATGGTTAAGTCCAATCAATTCTGCCAAATTATTTTTAAAATTTATTTGGAGGTTCCCCACGCTTCAAACTCCGGAGGTATCTAATCAACTATTTGCCCTTGCTTTTTACCCTTCCTATATTGTCACAGCCTCTGATGTGTTCCAGCAAGCAAGATAAATCAAAACAAACAATGTCCCTGTGTGGATTTAAGTCCATTTTTCATCACCATACGATCGCCTTGCCCCTTGGCACTCTGATTCCAAAAGCCTAATCACGGACAGTCGCCATCTTCATTCAGTCCCAATAACATCCAAACCTCTTTTTCCACAGCCATTATTCACCCGTCTGCTTTTCAGGTTAAGTCCAATCAAAGGCGACTATGGGTTGCGGCACTCATCTCGTTTCATGGCCAAGTGGGAGTTTGAACTCTGGTCTCCCAGTTCCTAGTCCAACACTCTAAGCTCTACAGCACACTGGCTCACCACGGTCCCTGACCATTGACTAAGCTGGCAGGAGGTGATGGGTTTTGTAGTTCAGCAACAATATGGGGCACTGTCATGGACTGGTTGGATGCAGAGGAATGGTGGGAGGAACCAGCTGGGGAGCGGCCAAAGGAAGAAGGCTCAGAGCCCAGGGGTTGGTGATGGGACAATGATGAGTGGTCAAGTGGAGATGAGGAAGAAGACTGGGAAGAAGTAACTGTCAGGCGTCAGAAGATCCAACGCCCCACGGTAGGTTACCAGGAATGGATAAGAGAAGGAATGTTCTTACTTTCTAAGAGGCTTAGGAATGCAGCCCTTTGGAGAAATTGTGTTGCTCTGAGTGAAACCCCACCCCCTCCATCTCTCCCATTATGTATCATCACTATGGGTGCTGAGCTGTGCCTTCTGCCTCTGAGCTCTCTGCTCTCCTATTTTCAATGCCCGCCAGGTTCTGGGAGGGGTGTGTGTGTGTGTGTGTGTGTCTGGAATGCTTTCTTTCTTTTTCTTTTTTTAATAATAGTTTTATTCATTTTGTCATATAAAACAAAACAAACACATAAACTACAAAAGAAATACATAACATAAACATATAAACGCAACAATAAAGTATATCATTTTTCACCTATTTTCCTTAACATCTTGTTGGGACTTCCCCCTATCCTCCCTTCCTGGTTTCACATCTAACTCTTATTTTCAGGCAAGTTCATCTTCAAATTTAACCTTTTATCTAACCTTTTATTATCCATTTATTCATTTAATCATTATGTTACCCTTTTTTTTTTAACCTCGAAGATATTTTTCAGTCCCAATTTTGATCCGGTAAACTCTAGTTTATACCCTAGATTTTCAAATACTTTCCATATTACAATATTTTTTTTAATACATTTTAAATTTCTTCCAATCTTCTTGCACCACATCCTCCCTCTGTTCACGCAGTCTTGCTGTCAGTTCGGCGAGTTCCATGAAGTCAATCATCTTCATTTGCCAATCTTCCACTGTTGGTATTTCTTGTGTCTTCCAGTTCTTCGCAATCAGTAGTCTCGCTGCTGTCGTTGCATACAAGAAGAAAGTCCTGTCTTTTGGGGGGATTTCCTCACCTATAATTCCCAAAAGAAAGGCTTCGGGTTTCTTATGAAAGGTGTCCTTCATCACCTTTTTCAGTGTCTGGAATGCTTTCTAAAGACACTGTGTCCGTCAGCTGTCCCCCCCTCTGGAGGGAGAGCCAGTGTGGTGTAGTGGTTAAGAGCGGTAGATTCGTAATCTGGGGAACCGGGTTCGCGTCTCTGCTCCTCCCCATGCAGCTGCTGGGTGACCTTGGGCTAGTCACACTTCTCTGAAGTCTCTCAGCCCCACTCACCTCACAGAGTGTTTGTTGTGGGGGAGGAAGGGAAAGGAGAATGTGAGCCGCTTTGAGACTCCTTCGGGTAGTGATAAAGCGGGATATCAAATCCAAACTCTTCTTCTTCTTCTTCCTCCTCCTCTCCCGTTATTTCCCAACTTCCCCCCTCATCTGCCTCTGAGCTGTGACCTCCCTCAAACCCCTGTTGTAATTCTGAACTGTCTCCTTCTTCTCTAGAAGGGTCAGGCTAAACATATTTTGAATCTAGGTTTGGCCCCATTGAGGGACAGTAATTCAATATGAGTAGGAAACACTAGCAGGGCTGAAATAAATCCGGCAATGATAAACTTTAAAACTTTTCTTACCAAAGAGATAGAGTTGACTACAAGGATATGAAGGTCAGAAATCGATAATTTAAAGTGCCATACAAAGATCTGAAAAGAAAAGAAAAACCAGCTGAAAGGACAGAGGGAAGTCACAAGCTCTGCAGAGCAAAAAGTATATTTGTTTGTTATTGCAAGGTTGGATTTGTTGTGTTATAAAAGAAAAACTAATAAAAATTATACGGGGGGGAGAGTACCCCTAAACTTTTTTTTTTTTTAAAGCACTGGTAACAGGGTTTAGTGAGCAGGGAGAGTCTGTGGCAGAGAGAAGTCTAGAGCAAGAGGCAGAAACTGAGAGTGCAGTGAGGAAGACCAAGAAGCAAAGATGAGTCAGGGTGGTGAATAATAATAATAATAATAATAATAATAATAATAATAATAATAATTTATTTATACCCGCCCATCTGGCTGGGTTTCCCCAGCCACTCTGGGCAGCTTTCAACAGAGCATTAAAATACAATAATCTATAAAACATTAAAAGCCTCCCTAAACAGGGCTGCCTTCAGATGTCTTCTAAAGGTCTGGTAGTTGTTGTTCTCTTTGACATCTGAAGGGGGGGGCGTTCCACAGGGCGGGCGCCACTACCGAGAAGGCCCCTCTGCCTGGTTCCCTGTAACTTGGCTTCTCGTAGTGAGGAACCGCCAGAAGGCCCTCGGCGCTGGACCTCAGTGTCCGGGCTGAATGATGGGGGTGGAGACGCTCCTTCAGGTATACTGGACCAAAGCCATTTAGGGCTTTAAAGGTCAGCACCAACACTTTGAATTGTGCTCGGAAACATACTGGGAGCCAGTGTAGGTCTTTCAAGACCAGTGTTATGTGGTCTCGGCGCCGCTCCCAGTCACCAATCTAGCTGCCACATTCTGGATTAGTTGTAGTTTCCGGGTCACCTTCAAAGGTAGCCCCACGTAGAGCGCATTGCAGTAGTCCAAGCGGGAGATAACTAGAGCATGCACCACTCTGGCGAGACAGTCCCGCGGGCAGGTAGGGTCCCAGCCTGCGTACCAGATGGAGCTGGTAGACAGCTGGCCTGGATACAGAATTAACCTGGTGACTCCCCCTCCTGTTGCTGCAGCAAGCTCCCCTCCCCCCTGGTCTCCCAGAAACAGAAGAGGCATGCAGAAGGAGAGGTTGGCTGCACCTAGGTGCAGTATCTGGTTGCTTGGGGAGGGGGGAACTCTGGAGAGGAGGGGACTTAGATGGCTGTGGGGAGGTGAGGATTTTTAGTCTCAGCAACTGATTTTCATGGAGTAAGACCAATGGGAATAAACTGCTCTGCCCGTTAGTCCTGACACTCAACCAAGTCTGTGGAGGTTGTGTTTTTGCTAACCAAGAGTTAAGTCTGTCTTTGAACTGTGTGGATGACTGACTCGCACATTCCTGTGACAGGCGCATAGGCCTCATCACTGCATGAATTCTAGCGTACCTCCCAAACACAGGCAGCGTGATGGAGAAGGGACAGTTCTGGAGTATCTGCTTTGCACGCAGAAGGATTTGGTCCAATCCTGGGAATGTCCGTTGCCTGAAACTCTTATTGCCAGTCAGTGCGGACAGTATTGAGCTAGACAGACCTACATTTATAGGCTGCCTACCTTCCCGCGATGAGCGTCTGCACCCCTCAGGGGAACATCAGTCGTGGTGCGCAAGCTGTGCTTTGTTGTAAGACCCTCGACAGGGTTCCAAGGAATCCCAGGGTTCTTTGAGAAACGCTGGTTTGTCATTCTATCACCAGGGTTGCCTAGTTAGCAGAGACATGAGATCCCTGCTGGTTCTGTGCAGCAATCTTGGCTTGTGTTGATCTCCCTCCTGCGGCTTGTGAAATGTGCACTCTCAGTCTCTCCGTTTAAATGGATGTGCTGGTCTGCAGGAAGCATCTTGTCTAATTATGCAAGATTCCCCAAGGCCACTGGGAAAAGCCACAGAAGATGGGTGGGCACATTCTCCATCTCCCTCTGCTCAAGGGGCCCACCAATCAGTCAACATGTCCATGGTTAAAGACCATCGTGGAATGGTCCCTAATCAAATTAGCCATGCTGGCCATTGCTTCTCCTCCTCTACTGGCTCCCAAAGCTCACCACTTTAAATGTAACTACACAGCTAACAGGGCTTCGGAATTTTGCTCAGCTGGCTTGTTAAACTCCTACAGTTTTCAAGGTCGCTTTTTCAAAGCCCGGCAGGGAAGCGGGAGGAACATTCTCCGGCAGGTTTAAAAGTGTGATGCACAAGATTTAGGTAGGGGTCCAAGGTTAGTCAAACTCTGGGCAAGCCCATTGAAATCAATGATCTCGAGCAACTTCAGTGGGTCTGTTCCAAGGATGACTTAGTCGGCTATGACCCCCAAGGCTCCGTAAGAACATAAGAAGAGCCGTCTGGATCAGAAAAATGGCCCATCTAGTCCAGCATCCTGTTCTCATAGTGGCCAACCAGAGGCCTCTGAGAAACTTGTAAGCAGGATTTGAGCACAAGAGCCCTCTCCCCTCCAGTGTGGTGTAGCTAGGGATTATGGGAGTTGTAGTCCCAAAAGCCAGTGTGGTGTAGAGGTTAAGAGCGGTAGAGCCAGTGTGCTGTAGTGGTTAAGAGCGGTAGACTCGTAATCTGGTGAACCGGGTTTGCGTCTCCGCTCCTCCACATGCAGCTGCTGGGTGACCTTCTCTGAAGTCTCTCAGCCCTACTCACCTCACAGAGTGTTTGTTGTGGGAGAGGAAGGGAAGGGAGAATGTGAGCTGCTTTGAGACTCCTTTGGGTAGTGATAAAGTGGGATATCAAATCCAAACTCCTCTTCTTCTTCTCCTCCTCCTCCTTCTCCTATGGTTTCCAGTAACTGGGTTTTCAGAATCATTGCTGCCTCCATCTGCAGAGGCAGAGCATAGCCAACATGACTAGTAGCCAAACTTATACAGCTGGGTATGTGCTCCCCTGGACGCATGGTTCTCCTTCTCAATCAACCTGCTTAGGCTGGTTCTGCATATTAGATGGATGTAAACCTATTTGGATTAGGTCAAAGCTCCATGTAGCAGGACTCCTGCTGCCATCATCTCTGGCATTTGACCATGCTGGTTGGGGCTGATGAAAGTTGTCATCCAGGAATATTCAGAGGGCAGCAGCTCAGTGAAAGCTGGTCTAGGGCAATTGCTTTCTCCCAAAACTTACTAAGTGTACGGCATTGTAAAAACATGTGTTTTAAAGAAGCATTATCTTTACTACATCTCCATCAACATGCTATCTTAGACAGCCCTTTTCTATTCAAACATATTATATTATATTATATTATATTATATTATTATATTATTATATATCACATCACATCACATCATATATCATATCATATCATATTATATTATTTAAAAAATTCCATTGTATAAGTTTCCGGACAAATTCCGTCCCCGGAATAAGTCATCATTTAAGATCCATTTTCTTTATATTTTAATGGATTGTGAAATATGACTTAGCTGATCTGTCCACCTTGATGTGCTATAAGATCAGATGTATGCCGTGTCTGGTGTTCCTGGATTCTCTTACCTTCCTGTATGATCTGCAAAACTCAATAAAAACCAATGTTTTTTTAATATAAAAAGTGGGTGGGTGGGTATGCCAACCCATTGGGACAACTCCATTGCTTCCATGTGGTTTCTTCAATCTTCAACCACTTAGATTTAGACCACAGAATCAACCCAGTGAGCCCTGCCATTTCCATCCCTTAATCCGAGCTTTGAGGTTACTGTGACTCATTGCCTGTTGGTAAGCCACCTTTACTCTGCCTCAGTAAAGATCTGGATAGATCCGTTGGTTAGAGTGTGGTGCTGATAATACCAAGGTCACAGGTTCAATCCCCATATGGGACAGTGGCATATTCCTTCATTGCAGGAGGTTGGATTAGATGATCCCCTTACAACTCTACGATTCTATGATTCTATCTCTCCCTTATGATTAAGCATGAACCTCTGTTGTTACAGCTGAGTGGGGGCCAGAACACATAGTAACTCCATTCTTTGAGTCCAGTTGCTATGTCATCAAAACATGTATCAATCATATACATAAGGGAGGTACCAGCAGATTTGTGAGAACCCAAAGTTCTGCAGATGAACCTCCTCCCCAAAATATGGGTGGGACGTTAAAGGAAGGTCCCAAAAATAGCCCAGTAAAGACTGAACATGGTCAGCAGCCATACAACACAACCCCCCATCGCTCAGCCTGGACACTGAGGTCCTCCTCTGAGGGCCTTCTGGCAGTTCCCTCACTGCGAGAAGTAAAGTTACAGGGAACCAGGCAGAGGGCCTTCTCGGTAGTGGCACCCCACCCTGTGGAATGCCCTCCCACCAGATATCAAGGAGATAAAGAACTACACAACTTTTAGAAGGCATCTGAAGGCAGTCCTGTATCAGGAAGTTTTTAACGCTTGATGTTTGACTATGTTTTTATATGCTGTAAGCCGCTCAGAGTGGCTGGGAAACCCAGCCAGATGGACGGGGTATAAATAATAAAATTATTATTACTTATTGTTATTATTGATGATGATTGGGGCAGGAGAAATTGGTAGGTGAATGGGGATGGAATGGTATAGCCTTTAAGCCAGCCTTTCTCAACCTTGGGTCCCCAGATGTTGTTGGACTACAACTCCCATCATCCATGACCACTAGTTTTGCTAGCTAGGGTTGATGGGAGTTGCAGTCCAACAACATCTGGGGACCCAAGGTTGAGAGCCACTGCTTTAAGTGGACATGACTGGCATGCTGGAACACTGAGCAGGTGCGCTCCACACAACAGTGTTTTCTTGCAGGTCCGGGTAGCAGGTGCTTAACATGGCAGAAAGCTCCTGGCCATTAGCTTCCATTAGCAAAGATTCTGGGCTTTCAACCAGCAATTTGCCTAACTAAGGAATAGTGGGCAGTCAGCTAGCAGCATAACAATGCACACTGCAGTCAGGTGGGGGAACTGAGTGGGAGAAAGCAATCAAAATGATGGTCCTTGCTTAAGGGGACTAGAAAATATCATCAGAAAAAGAGTGGCCAGCTGTCACAATTTGGTTCCTTTCCACATGCGCAACAAGGCATGTTGGAACATCCTATTCTACTGAGAAATCGGAGAGGGGAGAGCATTTCGGAGCATCTCTAAGCCAAGCCCCTACAATATGACCAGTTTGTAAAAAAAAAATTAGTGGACGGACATTTAATCATGCTAATCTTCTGGTCCTTTTGCATCAATGACAATCCTGGCCAACTTCAAAGCATCCTCAAGCATCTGCCGCAGCACCGGCAGAAGATGACTGTGAGCATTTTTCCTGCTGGCCGCATGATTTGCACATTGGGGAAATGGTTGGCAGATGGCACGAGTGTTTGTTTATCGGTTTCTGCCTCCGAGGTTGGCCTGTTAATGAATCTTGGTAAGACGGTTGTCATGCATCAAAGGATTCTATGATGGCGCAGCCCTACAGAACAGTGGCACTAATTTTCCCATTAATGGTATCCGGGTGACAGCAGCGATCTCTCCTGCATCTGGTCAGAGGGTTGCATCAGGAAAAGCGCTTTCAGGGAGAAGGAGATAAACTACTTCTTTACGGGGGGGGGAATGAGAGCAGTTTTGCCCATAGATATCATAGCAGATCCTGAAGCTGAGGCTCTAAGACTTTGGCCACCTCATGAGAAGAGAAGACTCCCTGGAAAAGACCCTGATGTTGGGAAAGATTGAGGGCACAGGGAGAAGGGGACGACAGAGGACGAGATGGGTGGACAGTGTTCTCGAAGCTACCAACATGAGTCTGACCAAACTGCGGGAGGCAGTGGAAGACAGGAGTGCCTAGCATGCTCTGGTCCATGGGGTCACGAAGAGTCGGACACGACTAAACAATCATAGCAGCAGGAGGGAAAGCAGGCAATGCACACCAAGGGTTAATCATGTTTCCTTGTGTCATTGAAGTGATTAGGCTCAGATTAGCATTGCCACTGAATTTTGCTGGAAACTAAGAACCGAGATGAATTCAGCGGCTACTAAAGGGAAAGAGCCAGAGAATGTCAAGAGAAATTTCAGGGAAAATATTGGTAAAGCTAAGGAAAAGGCTTAGAAAGGCATGGTCTCCCTGTCTCTCCTTCCCCTACTCCCAGGGAATACGTTCTTGCCTGGGCTTGGTAGGGTTGTACAGAGTTTTCAGTTTAGAAAAAAAGGCAAGAGGCAACATGATAGAAGTTTATAAAATTATGTATAGCATTGCTAGGGAAAGGTTTTTCTCCTTTTGTAACACGCGAAGTCATGGGCATCCAATGTCAGGCGTCAGGGAATCCAATCCCCCCCCCCCCACGGCAGGCTGCCAGGAATAGATAGACAAGGAAAGCTCTTACCAAAGTCTTTTATCAATATTCACAGAGAGAGACTTCGAAATGTAGCCTCTTGGAGTAATGGCTTTGCTCCGAGAAATCTCCACACACACCCCCCCCATAGCTGTCAACTTTCGGATTTGAAAATAAGGGATTTTTCCAAACTTTTGGATTTGAAAATAAGGGATGCTGCGAGGGCGGTGCAATGGCACCAAGTAGCCTCGCCACCTTTTTTTGCGGGAAACTCCCTTATTCAATGCCGTTTCCAGCTGCTATCCCGGATTGTTGATATCCCTTAAATTTCCCGGATTTCAAAGGAAGCAGCTCCTCTCCCTCCCTGCCGGCCAGGGAGGCTCCTCAGCTGCGTTGCTCGGCTGCCAATAAGGAGTCTGAGACCGACTGGGGGCGGAGCTTGCATGCCTTGTGCAGCCAGACCCTCACGCCCAACCAGACAGACAGCCTGCCTGCCGTCTATGCGCTCGCTCTTTCGCTCACCCGTTCGCGCGCAGCCTCTGGAGCGCAGGGTGGCGAGGCTACTTGGTGCCATTGCACCACCCTCGCGGCATCCCTTATTTTCAAATCCGAAAGTTTGGAAAAATTCCTTATTTTCAAATCCGAAAGTTGAAAGCTATGCTGGTGGTAGTGGGGGCAAAGGTGCTCCATCCTTGCCAGGGGTAAAGGTGAGCGCACGTGCCCTGGACACCGGCACATGGTACTATGCCCCCGACTGCAGTAGTAGTAGTAATAATAATAATAATAAATAATAAGAAGAAGAAGAAGAAGAAGAAGAAGAAGAAGAAGAAGAAGAAGAAGAAGAAGAAGAAGTTTATTTATACCCCGCCCTCCCCAGCCGAAACCAGGCTCAGGGCGGCTAACATCAGTAAAAATCACAACGAAATCACAACAAAGTATAAAAGAAAATCATTAATTAAGATACAGGTTAAAAATCCAATTTAAAATTTAAAATACAGCCTCATTTGTCACTACTACTACTACTAGTAGTAATTTATTTATTTATATGCTGCCCATCTGGCTGGGTTACCCCAGCCACTCTGGGCGACTTCCAACAAACTGAAACACAATATGACACCAAACATTAGAAACTTTCATTTAGGATTTTAAGTAAGGCTGTCATGAAGAAGGTGAACAAAATAAAAAAAAATTCCTTCCAGTAGCACCTTAGAGACCAACTAAGTTTGTTCTTGGTATGAGCTTTCGTGTGCATGCACACTTCTTCAGATACCTGAAGAAGGTGTTTTAACAAAAGGTCATCTCCTTTTGCAAAAGGACATTTTTAAATGCTTCTGGAAAAACAGCCAGAGAGTGATGACCCTCTTTCTACTGGAGATGCCTCATTTCATGTGACCTATAATTGGGGCTCATTAAATCTTTCGTACCGCAAGCGAACGGAACAACAGACCCATTGCTTTTGTGCCTTGGTAAATGTCAAATTGGATTTTGATAGCGGATGCTAGACACCTTGGAACAGCTGAAAAATGGTGAAGAGGGGGCGGGAGTTGGAGGAGTTTTTATTTATTTATTTATTTGAATACGACATAACAACACAATACTATGGAAATAACATAAAAAAAAATTTCTTTTTTTAAAAAAAATGTTCCAAAAGCCTTTCTGAAGCTTTCTTCCATCACAGAACCCCAAAATATGTACACGTATATGATTCTCTGGCAGAAAATGAGTGCATCTATCCAAGACAGTATCAGACCAATAGCCCCTCTAGCCCAGCATCCTGTTCTCACCATGGGAAACTCGCAAGCAGGATTTGATCACAAGAGCCCTTCCCCCTCCTGTGGTTTCCAGCAACAGGTATTCAGGAACATTGCTGCCTCCAACTGTAGAGGCAGAGTATAGTCATCATGGCTAAGGTAAAGGTAAAGGTACCACTGACAATTAGGTCCAGTTGCAGACGACTCTGGGGTTGCGTGCTCATCTTGCTCTATAGGCCGAGGGAGCCGGCATTTGTCCGCAGACAGCGTAACCTGAGATATTCCTTTGAGAAAAGGCATGCAGGAGGTTTACAAGCAGCACCCAAGGAGATGCTATTGTTCTCCCTTGCTGCGATACCATTGGCGGTGCTTTGTTCCTGCCCCACTCTGCTCTGCCACAGCACAGGATTAAATGTTCTCTGTGCGTCAACTCAAGGCCTTAAGGTCCTACATGTACCATATCCCTCTCAGACGTTATGCGCAAGACACTAGGCTATGGTTAGCAGATTTTTTTCAATGAATCTGGGGACACTTTTTTTTGGAAGCTGAGTAGCAACAAGGAGTCAGTAGTGGGGATGGTGAGGCAAAAGACCCTGGACCCAAGCACACATGCATATTGTATAAAGAAGAAGAAGAGTTTGGATTTGATATCCCACTTTATCCCTACCCGAAGGAGTCTCAAAGCGGCTAACATTCTCTTTTCCCTTCCTCTCCCACAACAAACACTCTGGGAGGTGAGTGGGGCTGAGAGACTTCAGAGAAGTGTGACTAGCCCAAGGTCACCCAGCAGCTGCATGTGGAGGAGCGGAGACGCGAACCCGGTTCACCAGATTATGAGTCCACCGCTCTTAACCACTACACCACACTGGCAAAGCCCTTCTTTCGCACACTGTGAAACATAAATGCGCAGAGTTTTTTAAAAATTGGGCAACGGCAGCCGGCCGCAACTCCGAACCTCCCCTGATCAGTCAAAAAAAGGGGGAAGGGGGCAGGAGATCTGTACCGCCGGACGTCCCCAGTTCCCCTTTCGCAGTGGCGGCAGCGGCGGCGGCGGCAGTCAGCAGCCCGGAGCCAGCCTGGTAGCGCAGTTGGCTCTGGCTGGCTTCAGGAGCTGCTCGCTACTCGCTGCCATGGCGCCCGCCATTTTTCCTCGCCGGAAGTCCCCATATAATGTGTCTTGTGTGCAACACATCATATGGGGACTTCTGGCGAGGAAAAATGGCGGGTGCCATGGCAGCGAGCAGCTCCTGAAGCCAGCCAGAGCCAACTGCGCTACCAGGCTGCTGAGTCTGCCACTGCCACATTTCCCGGGGACAGATTTGCAAATCTGGGGACATTCTGGGGACGGAATTTGTCCGGAAACAGATTTGCAAATCTGGGGACTGTCCCCTGGAACCGGGACGTCTGGTAACCCTAATCTAGGTGGTCCCTGTGAGAGCAGGATACTGGACTAGGTGAGCCATTGGCCTGTTCCAGCAGGTTCTACTTACATTCTTGTGGCCGGTTGAACTAGTCTGGGCCTTTTCCATGTCATCATTTGACAGAAATTGGATGGTTGTCTGTTAGATGAGATTCTTGCATACGACTAGACAGGGCTGGATTGAGGTTTGATGAGGCCCTAAGCTACTGAAGGTAATGGGGCCCTTTATATGTCCAGCTGTCCTTTGTCAACAACAAATTGTCGCTGTTTCTTGTGTTGAATATATGCTATATGGTAATTTATAGACCTAATCGGTATATAAAGCCATTTGCACATAACAGTCCATGCAGAATGTAGGCACCCTATATATAGAAATGAGCAAACCAGTGATATTTTAGGGGGCAGGCTAGCAGGCGGGGCCCATTACTTACATAATAGGAGCCTACACAACACAAAACACTGTTGCTGTATGTAGGTTTTATTTTATTTGTTTTTTATCTTATATTTTGGAAATGTACATCCAGGGTTTTTTCCTTTAAACTTTTTGCCCCCCCTCAAGAGAGTGGGGCCCTAAACTATAGCTTGTTTAAGGATGTCAAGAGATTACTAAGATGGTTTAAAATGAAACGCAGCAGGGGGGACGGGAGGAAGTCACCCTAAAGATGATATAAAAAAAAGAAGAGGAAAATAGGATGTATGTTGTGTTTGTATATATGGTCAAATATTAGAACTGATGGTAAGGAAATGATGATTTGTGTTTGTTTTTGTTTGAAAAACTCAATAAATTTTTTATAAAAAATAAAATAAAAATAAACTATAGGTTGTTTAGCTTATATGTAAATCCAGCACTGGGACTTGATGACCCTTGAGATCCCTTCCAACTCTACGACTCTGTGCAAATGATGTGCAAATCCGGGGACTGTCCCTGGGAACCGAGGACGTCTGGTAACCCTACACTAGGCCCCTCTCACATCAGATGTGCTTGTGGAATAAGGGACACAAAGGAGATGAGAGAGAGAAGGGCATGGATTACAAATGTGACACGCAAACAAAGGTGAAGCTCTGCAGGTTTTTAATTGGCCTCAACTCTTTGACTGGAAAACCTTCTTCGGCAAGTGCCTGAGTTGTCAACAACCCATTAACACTTCCCAGAAGCCAAAGCATAGCGGGCAGGAGGCTGGGCAACCAGGCCTGCCTTTCTTCAGCCCCCAGATATCTTTCTGCAGTTGTAAATATTTGCAGCAAAGCCAATTAGCTGTGGCAATCTTCGCAAAGGGTTGCCTAGGAGACATCAATATGTGCTTCAAAGAATCCATCTGCCCCCTCCTTTTCTCTTTGTTTTTCTTCAGCCAGTGGAGAGTGGATCTCATCTCCTGAGTGCATCAGGCATCCTTATGCAGATGCATGTTAAAGCACAGTGGGAGAGGAGAATATACGGTCAAACTGTCCAGAGGGGCCAGGGCTCACTTGGCACAGCATTGCACCCAAGAGACAAAATATGTGCTCATGGATGGGGGAGAATTTGGGGAAGTTCTGAGAGCCAGATGCACAAATATAGGATGAGAAACACCTGACTTGTCAGCAGTGCATGGGGAAAGGATTCAGGGGTGGAGGAAGAAGGGTGTGGTGGGTGCGGGCTGCCCTGGGTGTCACCACTGAGGGGGGTGACAAAATGCCGGGCGGCACTCACTGCGGGGCAGGCAGCGCGCCTGAGCCACATGTCTCCTGTGACAGACGTGGTGGCTTGGGTGCATGCAGGCTCTGCGCTGCCCAAACTGTCTGCCCGCTGCCTCCCACCCAGCTGTAGGGCGGCTGAGTGGGAGAAGAACAAGAAGAGTTTGGATTTGATATCCCGCTTTATCACTACCCGAAGGAGTCTCGAAAGCGGCTCACATTCTCCTTTCCCTTCCTCCCCCCAGCAACAAACACTCTGTCAGGTGAGTGGGCTGAGAGGCTTCAGAGAAGTGTGACTAGCCCAAGGTCACCCAGCAGCTGCATGTGGAGGAGCGGAAACGCGAACCCGGTTCACTGGATTACGAGTCTACCACTCTTAACCACTACACCACACTGGCTCTCCTGGGAGGAGGCAGGCAGACTCCGGAGCCCCCGCAGTGCGCCCCACCCATGGGCAGCTCGCCCCACCCTCACCCCGCTCCTATGGGTGGCTTGCCCCACCCCTGGGCATGGCGCCCTGGTGCCCAAGCAGCTTCCTCCGCCATTGGGGGCCTTGGTAGACCACAAGCTTAACACACCTTAACAGTGTGATGCAGCAGCAAAAATCACTACTCTTATTCTAGGCCAGGGGCCAGCAAACTTTTTCAGCAGGCGGCCGGTCCACTGTCCCTCAGACCTTGTGGGGGGCCGGATTATATTTGGGGGGGGGAATGAACGAATTCCTATGCCCCACAAATAACCCAGAGATGCATTTTAAATAAAAGCACACATTCTACTCATGTAAAAATACACTGAATCCCGGACAGCCCACAGGCTGTATTTAGAACATGATTGGGCTGGATCTGGCCCCCAGGCCTTGGCTTGCCTACCCATGTTCTAGGCTGCATCAACAGAAGTATAGTGTCCAGATCTGGGAAAGTAACAGCACCTTGATCAGACCACACATGGAATACTATGACCAGTTCTGGGCACCGCAATTTAAGGGTGTTATTGACAAGCTGGAACATGTGCAAATGAAGGCAACCAAGATGATAAAAGGTCTGGAAACCAAGCCTTATGAAGAAAAATTGAGGGAGTTGGGTATGTTTAGCCTGGAGAAGAGGAGACTTGAGAGGAGATATGATAGCCATCTTCAAATATCTGAAGGGCTGCCATATGGAAGAGGGAGCAAGCTTGGTTTCTCCTGCTCTGGAGGGTAGGACCTGAACCGATGGCTTCAAGTTGCAAGAAAGGAGATTCCGACTAAACATCAGGAAAAGCTTTCTGACAGTAAGAGCTGTTTGGCAGTGGAACAAACTCCCTCAGAAGGTGGTGGACTTTCTTTCATTGGAGTTTTTAAAACTAGGGTTGGATGACCATCTGTCAGGGATGATTTTGCTGTGATTCCTGCATTGCAGGGGGTTGGACTAGATGACCCCTGAGTTCCCTTCCTACTCTACAAGTCTACGTTTCTCTGAATCTGTGAATCTACCTAACTGGCATTGTGACAGGTCCCACATAATACACATTCAACACTTGTGGGTTTATATATATATATATATATATATATATATATATATATATATATATATATATTCTTTATTAGTTTTTACACATAAAGACATAAAACACATCTACACATATACAAACAAACATACAACTATCCCCCCACATATCTACACATATAAAAACAAACCTATAACTACCCCCCCCACACATATATCTATAATTTTCTACACTATATACCCTGTTTCCCCTTTTTTAATACGTAGTCATAAAGTAAGCCATGGCAGGGTTTTTTTTTACCTTTGTGAGAAGTAAGACGTACCCCAAAAGTAAGCCGTGGTGCCGCCATTGTTCCCGCCGCCTCCTCAGCCCCTCCTGCATGCGCAGGGAGCCAGCGAACCAGTGAGAAGCACGGGGGGGGACACGGAGTTCTGCCCCACCTGCTTAGCGCGCAGGGAGAGGCGCGCGCGGGGGGGGGAGAAAGATGTCTCTTCCTGCCCCGCCTGTTCCCCGTGCACAGGGAGCCAGCGAACCAGCGAGAGGCGCGGGGGGGGGGGGGGAATGCACCTCTTGCGGAGTTCTGCCCCGCCTGCTCAGCGCGCAGGGGGAGGCTGTACTGTACCATACTGACGTAATAAAAATAAGACATCCCCCCGAAAATAAGCCACCCTGTGTTTTTTTGAGGGAAAAATATTATAAGACGGTGTCTTAAAAAGGGGGAAAGATGGTAGCATATAACAATTTCACAATGACTTCCAATCCGCCTTATTATATCTATCTTTGTCAAATCTTTAATTTTTCGCATTTTCGTTCTTTCTTCTCCTGTATATCTCCATATTCCTAAATCCAAAAATTAATATAGACAATTTATTCTGAAACCTTCTGTATTTACAATGATACAGTATACTAATAATAATAATAATAATAATAATAATAATAATAATTTATTATTTATACCCCGCCCATCTGGCTGGGTATAAATAATATACTGTAGTTTAAAGTATTACTTATCCTCTTCTTTTTCCAATTTAACTTTACCTTTCACATTATAAGGTTTTCCATCCACAATTTACTGTGTTTTACAAATCTTATCTATATATATCATATACTTTTCCCGTTCATTTTGAAAAGTTTCCTCGCCTTGATGCCTGATCTTCATTGTCAATCTCGCAATCTCCATGTATTCAGTTAATTTTTGTTGCCATTGTTCTATAGTTGGGATTTGTTGCTGTTTCCACATCTGTGCTAACAGCAGTCTCGCCCCCGTAGTTGCATACATAAATACCATTCAACACTTGTAAGGGAGGAAAAAAAGATTTAGTGTGGGAGTACCCAGACTTGCCCAATGTGGTATCGTCCAGTGGGGCTATGCAACTCCCATCAGTTTGATGGGAATTGTAGGACCAAACAAAGATGTTAACATACCCAGGATGCTGAGAGAGGATGTTGAGGGAGGATAACAATCTGATTCCAGCTCTTATGAGGTGTTCTTTAATCTGCTCTTGAAGCAAAAGAACATCATGCAGACCAATCATCTTCCACTGCTTCAGCATTCATCCTTTTAAGTTTGGGAACAAATAGCAAATTCCCTCAAAGCCATTACATCCTGTCTTTATTGAAGCTCTAATGTCTCCTCTTCACATTTTCCGTTCCTCCATTAGCCCCGGAGAAACCAAAAGAAAATGGGGAGACATTTAAGCAAATGGGGACCTGACAACGCTCTCTCAGCTGTGTTCGGCCCATTTGGAGAGCCCCATTTTCTTAAAATAGGCCATGGAGCCATCAAGGTGGCTCTTAACTGCAATTTGGTCACCCCCTGCAATTTTGATGTCCAAGTGCCTTTGAGACAAAACTCCCTTTCATCATTCTGAAAAAGTCACGCTTTACCCAGCATTTGAAGTCAACACGGTAAGATGCTCTGGTTGATGGTCCTTCATGCAGAGCTAATCAGCACACCTTGGAGAATGAGGTGACTGTGTGTTGGGTGCACCATTTTAGGTGGTGGTGGAGGAAATGTCCCAATTTGAAATGTATCCCCTTCAATTGAAAGGGTACGCATAATACTGTCTCTGGTGTGCTTATTTACTACTTATCGCCTTTGAGGAAACTCTGGCCCACCAGGTCACCCCATATGGCCCCCAGAGCCATTTTCGCCATGGGGTCCAGGGCAGGTATATGTCCTGGCTCCCAGTAGCTGAAGAACAAGGACTTGGATGAGGATTCCTTCCAAAGGCTTTGATTGTTTAGGTTGCTGTGATGCATACGCAAAAGACTGGTTTAAGGCACTGCAAGCAACACACATAATTCATCCCAGAGGCTTTAGGCATCACACACCCCTTGCTATCCTATGTATCTTTGTGCAGGAAGCGTTTCTGAAATCTCTCACTATGCCTAGTAGGCATTCATCTGTTTCCTCCCCCTTTGGTGCCTCCTGGATCTAGGTGATGGGGAAGACGTCACTGCCCCCTGAAAGGTGGGTTGGGCCAGCAGAACACCCTCCTCTGCAAAGGCAGGGTTATTCTCCGTGAGGGCACCGGGGTGGGCAGTGTGGAAGTGTCAGAGACAGGCTCCGACAACTGTGGAAGTGGATATGGAGAGCAAGAGCACCAGGTAGGGGAAAGCTGACCTAGCTGAACTCCACTTCCTGGATCCAGGCAGGATCAAGGCTGTCTGTGATGAATGAGCACTGGGAGGTAAAGAGGGAGGGGAGCAGTGGTGGCTGGTGCCCATTGGGGTTGGTGGGCAGGAGACAGGGGTCCCAGAAGAAGGTTGAGCCAGATCCATGTCAATCAATTCTAGCTTGTCCCCATCCTCCACCCTGCTGAGTTCTGCAAGGACAACACTGAGACGAAGGAGCAGCAGGAAGCTGACAGCCAAGGCCACCGACCCTGGACTGGTTACAAGCCAGAAGGCAGGCAGGTATGTTTTTTTGTGAATGTTGAAGGAAAGAACTGAGAAATAAGAAACAGATGTGTACATTCAATTTAAGAAAATATATGCAAGGGGAGATGACAGGAAGTTATTGTGGTTATATATATATATATATATATATATATATATATATATATATATATAGTTTTTGTTTTTTTGTTTTTGCTTCCCCCCCTCAAATTTTTACTTTATTTTTTTCTTTTTCTTTTTTATGAGGGGAGGGAGGGAGGGGGGAGGGGGAAAAGGGAATTGTTAGGAGAACAAAATACTTAACCTCGATAAAATAAACAGAGGGCCCACAAGTCATATTTAGAAGAATGTTAACAGAAGCAATAACGTCAGAACAACCAAAGTGGTATATATAAAGCTTTTATTCAAATTAAGATATAGTGGTGAAACTTACTTTATGTAAATGTTCTTTTTTGATTGTTTTGATGTAGATCTTTGTATATTGTCATGTTTTTTTTTTGTTTTTTTCTTGTATGTTATTAAAAAATTCAATAAAAATATTAAAAAAAGAAGAAGAAGAAGGCAGGCAGGTATGGGGTGGATGGAGGCATGCCTTCACTGGAGAGGAGAGATGTTTTAGTTTGGTCCTACTCATGGGCATCTTTTCTTGTGACAATTAGACCCATTACCTTCTATATGCATATGACGGACACATGCAATCCAAGGGCAGCTAATTCCATCCCATACAGTTTGGCCCTGAGCAAGGATGAGCATGCCTGGCTGACCTCTTCCACCTAAAACTTGCAGCTGCCACGCAGAAATCTGACTCCAGAGTAGGTTGATCAGCTCCCAGTTACCTGCTTTGCAGCCACCTTGTATTTTCTCATCCAGGTCTACTGGAATCTCCTGCTCTCTCTTTCTCAAATGCCAGCCTCGAAAACAAGCCCACACAATCCCCATTTGTCACACGTTGGAACAGAGTGCTTGCAGAAACTCAGCAGTGGCCTCAGAAATTATTAGGCTTAGCTGTGTGGAGTCACTCGCTCTGCAGACTGTTAAAAAAAAAAAAAAACGCCGGTGAAATTTAATGCCTATCCAAATGCCAATCACAGGAGCTGCTTAAAAATCTTGAATTTCCAGATATGACCAGGTTTCTATCCCAAATGCATCCAACGGTTGAGGTGTGTGGGGTTTTTTTTAAAGTGTGATATGACTGTTTTGTTAAAACTCTGCTTCAGGTCAGCTCCAGCAGAAACACACACCCTGACTCCATCTGAAAGGCACACGTCCCCTGCCATAAAATGGGACAGCGAGATCGAATCTCCCTCTGACCACATCTGAAGCACCTTCACAACTGGTGCCTAGGATGGGTGAGTCAGATTGAAAGGGAAGAGGGATTGGGTGATGAAGAGAAGTTTGGGGCTGCTGGGGGCATCAGCTGGGAATTCTTCTCTGGCCTGGATTTAACTCTGAGCTGGAGAAGAATTTGGGGACTTGTTAAAGTTTACCACTAAACCACTGAGCCTCTTGGGCTTGCCGATCAGAAGACTGGCAGTTCAAATTCACACAATGGTGTGAGCTCCTGTTGCTCTGTCCCAGCTTCTGCCAACCTAGCAGTTCCAAAGCATACCAGTGTGAGTAGATAAACAGGTACACTCTGCCGTCCATCACAATGTCCTGTTGCGCCAGAGGCGGTTTAGTCATGCTGGCCACACAACCCGGAAAGCTGTCAGTGGACAAACATCGGCTCCCTCAGCCTGAGAAGCGAGATAAGCACCACACCCCATAGTCGTCTTTGACTGGACTTAACCATCCAGGGGTCCTTTACCTTTACCCTTTACCTATATGTGGTGGGCTTTACAAGCCCTTGAAAGTCATGCCTGAACTTAAGATCAGTGAATGTTGCTAGCATCCTTGGTCTTTTAGTCATTTTCTCTTGGCTTCATTTGAACCAGGAAATGTGTGGGCAGAGTATGAATGAACTTTCCCCCTCCCCATGTGGCCTGATTTTATTTCTAATACAAATATTAAGGCATATGGCCACTCAGTGCCATCAGTATATGCAAATGTCTGGCTCATTTAAGACTATAGTGAACCTTTATTCTCAATGATGGAACTCATAGGTGGAGAATGCTTTCATTTTTATAAATCTTTATTATTTGTAGAGGGAGTCTTTGTATGAGTTGATACTTTATTATACCTTTGGAGCTGTATTGTATCTTTGTATTTTTGTTCTTCCAGGCTGTGATGCTTTGTTTGCATATATGTGTGTGTGTGTGCGTGCTATGTTTGTATTTGTTGTTGTTGTTGTTGTTGTTGTTGTTGTTGTTAACAAATCAATAAAAGTAAAAGTAAATAAAAAGGATTTTGTGTAAATAAACAAATGTTGGGGATTATCCAGATAAAAACCTCATTTTGTGCAACAGATTGGAAAACAATCCTGTCTTAAGGGTTTGTAAATAGATGGTTAGTGAGATTTTATCTAGGAAAAAACAAGGAGGAGGTGCAGGAGATTTTATGCTGCTATTACATTTCTCAAATGTTTCATTATAAAACATATGACTACAAAAGTTCAAGTGTAGACTCGAGTGTTTGACAGTTGTTAATACATGGACATGAAGTGGTATTTCATATTGGGCGGTGAACTCTAAACCTTTGGTGGCATTTGATCATTGACAGCCTTATGACATTTGGTATTTGTCATGAGTTGAAAACACAATGACCAAGAAACTGCCAACAAGGCAAAGCACTCAAATGGTGTGTGTGTGTGTGTGTGTGTGTGTGTGTGTGTGTGTGTGTGAGAGAGAGAGAGAGAGAGAGAGAGAGAGAGAGAGAGAGAGAGAGAGAGAATATGAATATGCTACTTTTGGAAACAACTGAGCATATTATCATCACAGTCTTTTCCGTTCCAGGCATGGTCACAACTGCAAGGTTGTTCTAGCCTGGGTGTCAGTTCTTTTAGGCTTTCAGGACCCTGGACAGCTCCAAGTTCTGGCAGGACCATGGACAGTTTCAAGTGGAAACACACACAGGGGCATGGGGGCATAAATGTTGCTTCAGCAACAGAAAATGGTTAACAGTGAAGGTTAAATAAGGCTGCAGCTCAGTCTAGGTGAGCTCTTCTGCCACTGGAGAAAGTCTCCAATACTCAAATGGGGTCTTATCTGATTTAACACCTGTTGGATCCAATAGCATGGGGGGGGTAGGACAGTTGCTTTTGTGGTTTTGGACTGGGATCTTTGGTGGTAGCGTGATCTAGTCAGAATATGTTGGCAAGATGGGCTCCTGGCTTTCCTGACATGCTGAGGCATCTGGGGGAGCAGAGTTGTCTAGAGTCAGTGCTGAGTGAGATTCCCTCCTGCACTCCATCTCTCCCTCAGTTGGTTCCTGCTGGCATCCACAGTGGGGTCTTCTGCTAATAAGGAGAATCCATCTCCAGATACAACCAGGTCCTGGCAGTGCTTCTGGGCTCAGGGATGTGTGTGTGTGCGACCTGTAACATGTCATAAATGCAATAACACTGCATTGGTGGTGGATTTATACTGGACTGTCCACACATCATACCAGCTGAAGGGTCATCCTTGCACCAGAGCGCAACAAAAGCAGGACAGTCTCTCAGACCATTCGTGGTAGAAAAACTTACAGGATTTCAGCAGGAAGTAATTGAGCACCCACTGCTTGGAAATAAAGCACAATATCTGCCCCAAAACGTTTGCAAGCACAGTGTTGAAAGTGAGATCATATATAACTGCCCCAATACTTTCATGAGCACAAATGATGATGGATGCACAATAAAAGGGGTGTCTGGAAGAGCCCCCAGAGGAATGTTAGCTCATTTATCATGATATCCTAGCAGTAAGATTGGGAATTTTTTTGTGTGGCAAATGTATAGGTGCCCTGTTCTCCTATGCATCTGAGCCCTCTCCTCCCACCCCTGTCCAATTCTGAGGTTTGCCGTCGTAAGCCATATTCCCTCTAAGAAGAAATGGGAAGTAAAACAATATTTTCATCAATGGCTGCTATTACAGCATGCGAAAGATGTCCATCAGAAAGCACTTAGCAAGCTAAAAGGTAACTTTGGTTCCAAGGTTGTGCATTCAGAAAGGCTAAGTAAGAATGGCAATCATTTTTATTTTTGACAACAGCATTCAAATGGATTCTTTCATTAAGGTGTGGGCTCTTCAGACAGCACCAAAATCTCTTGGCGGATCTTTAATTCACCACTGTTCCATGTGTGACATGTTTTCCATTGCCCTCCAGGCTGCGATCCCAGTCAAATGCCACTGAATGATGCTCCCATGTTGAGGCAAGCAAATGCTGCTGCAGATTGAGGTCTCCCAATTCTGTGTTTTTTCCCCCAATTTGGTTTTGTATCTGAGGGGGGGTCAGGTGGCCCAGCGCTGATGCTGGAGGTATTGAAGATGTATCTATTCTTGGTTTGTCACCCTGGCTGGTGTTTTCCTTCCCAAATTGTTTTCTTTTCACCGTCACCCTTGAGCCCTCGCACATCTCTATCAAGAATTGAAGTCCCATTATTTTCCTTTAAATGGAACCAAGATTGTTGAATGTCACGTAACAGCTTACTTGGGACTGTAGTTCAGGATGCTTCATAAGATACTGAGCCACGGTGTTTGGAGAGCTGGAACCATATTCTAAGTACTAGCGAATCCATAATAAGACAGGGAGTCTATTTGGGATTAAAAAGGAATAGAAGGTTGTTAAAACAATAATAACATTCCTTTAGGCACACTGCTGGTACTAGGGAGGGAGGTACATCGCATAGTTAATCTCAGCGTCGTGGTGTTCGTCGCATAATTATGCGACGAACACCACGACGCTGCCCTCAACTATGCGATGTACCTCCCTCCCTAGTACCAGCAGTGTGTCTAAAGGAATGTTATTATTGTTTTAACAACCTTCTATTCCTTTTTAATCCCAAATAGACTCCCTGTCTTATTATGGATTCGCTAGTACTTAGAATATGGTTCCAGCTCTCCAAACACCGTGGCTCAGTATCTTTATTAACTCCAGGCAAATGTTACAGGGATTTTACTGTGCCCTTAGTTAGGTTTCCCCTGTCACCTCAGGTTCACCTCTGCAGTTGCTTGCCTCAGCACTCCTGCTACTTTGTGGCACCCTCTCCCTCTTCACATGCCTCCCTGTGAGTGACTTCGGGCTGCAAACTACTAGCCTTTTCCTCAGGACTAGTTTCGCCTCCCCCGCTTCATTTATATATGATTATTACTTTGTCAAAATTTATAAAATAACAACAACAACAACAACAACAACAACAACAACAATAATAACAACAACAACAACAACAATAATAATAATAATAAATTTCACACAGTGTGCTGTTAAACTATGGAATTTGCTCCCACATGACGTTGCGATGGCAACATCTGGCTTGGCTTTGCAAAAGGATTAGGTAAATTCGTGGAGGATAAGGCTATGACTATGGCATAATGACTATGTTTTATGTCCACTGTTGGAGGTACTATGCCTTTGAATAGTAGGTGCAGGAAATCACGAGTGCTGGAAGAGCTGCCGTTGCACTCAGATCCTGCTTGTGGTCTTCCCATATGCATCTGGCTGGCCACCATGAGAACGAAAGGCTGGATTAGATGGGCCTTTGGACTGATCCTGAGGCTCTTCTTACATTAGAATCATAGACTTGTAGAGTTGGAAGGGACCCTGAACATCGTCTGGTCCAACCCCCTGAAATGCAGGAATATGCAGCTATTCCATATGAGGATCAAACTTGCAACCTTGGCATGATCAGCACCTTCTTCTTCTTCTTCTTTGGCGATCACTAATAGCCAAGTAAGATTGTCTTCCATAAACACGGTTTTAACAATGAGTCCGTAAGTGACTGTGGCGGCCAATTCTAGATCCACACGTCCTTCCACAGTGGGGACATTGATTTTTGGGCAGGAGTTGATCACGGTGTGGATTTGCCAAGTGTGCCTTCCTCTTAGCACGTTTCTCCCTTGTGTCCTGAGTTTGAGTGTCTTCAAAGCCCATGGCACCTTTGGTAAAGGCTGTTCTCCAACTGGAGCGCTCGCAGGCCAGTGTTTCCCAGTTGTCAGTGTTTATACTACATTTTTAAAGATTTGCCTTGAGACAGTCTTTAAACCTCTTTTGTTGACCACCAGCATTACACTTTCCATTTTTAAGTTCGGAATAGAGTAGTTGCTTTGGAAGACGATAATCAGGCATCCGCACAACATGATTGACCAGTCCAACGAAGTTGATGTTGAAGAATCAGTGCTTCAGCACTGGTGATCTTTGCTTCTTCCAGTGCACTGGTATTAGTTCGCCTGTCTTCCCAAGCACCACGCTCTAACCAGCTGAGCATTCTTTCAATTGATTCTGCAAGCACCACAATCTCGAATGAGTCTAGTGAAATTCTCAACTTCCAAAAACTGGAACGGGACAAACCCGTGGCAGCCCACCAACTGCTGGAAATTCTCTTGGGTTCTTTCAGATGTTTGCCTTTGCCAGCATCTGAAAGATGTTGCTTGTGCTGCTCTTCAAAGGACACACATCCAAAGCACCATCAAGCATGCTGCTCATGCAGTTCTTTGGATAAGAACATCAGAACATCATAAGAGCCTGAGTCCAGCATCCTGTTCTAAGAGTGTACAACAGTGTTCTAACACAGTTCTTCAGTGTATCTGAAGAAGTGTGCATGCACACGAAAGCTCATACCAAGAACAAACTTAGTTGGTCTCTAAGGTGCTACTGGAAGGATTTTTTTTATAGTGTACAACCAAAAGAGACCCTGAGTGCAACAGCAACTCTTCCCAATTGCAGTCCCCAGCAACAGATACAAAGCTCTCTCCGTCTTCAAGACAGGAACGTAGGAAACTGTAGGAACGTTTATATATAATATAGCAGGGTTAAAAGTTTCCTTATTTAAATTTACACAGCAGCAAGCGGATTGCTGACTCGTTTGAGTCCTTTTAGTAATTATGTCTTCTACCTTCCTGCTTTCTTGGTTGTTAGTCCCTTTTGTCCCTCTTAAAAGAAAAATATGCATGAATCTGAATGATAACAAAATAAACTAGTTTGCTATCAGATTCATTGAGTACATACTTAGGTTACAAAAGATATGAACTATATAATATTAGTGAGTCCTAAAAAGACTCCATCAGAGCATTTACTACCTAACACTTCTATCAGCAGCAGCCTAACCGACCAATGGACCAAACCGACTGTCACATAAGAGGCAGTTAGTCCTCTCTTAGAATGTTGGATTTGACTGACATATCCCACAGAAACTGCCTTATATAAAGTCAGACTGCTGGTCCATTCAGCTCAATATTGTCTACACTGGATATCTTCAACCGTTTCAGACTCAGGACTTACTTTTAAGCCAAACACGCATTGGGCAACCTCTTAAACTTTTACCATATATTTGGATGATGGTGCTGCAACCCACCTTGAATCAGGCCATGACCCACTAGTGGGCATCAACTCATCACTTGAAGATCAGTGGTCCACCCTGAATAACAGCGGTTCTCCAACAATTCAGACAGAGTGTAGCAGTGGCCCAAAGGGGCCACAATAAATGTGATAATGTGAACCCCTATAAATCATTGAATATGCCTCTAAATAGAAGATGGTAACCTGCTGCTTTAAGGAACCAATGATTTGGCATGAGGCCTTCTCTACTGGGAAAGAATAACAAGCAAATACTCAATCATAAAGATGCAATTCATAAGCTAGAACATAAGTTGATACATGCACAAAGAGCTAACACAGGTTCCCAACATGCGTACTAACAAAATGTAACAGATCTCTGAGAATCAATGTTTGCTTAGCAATGCTTGTTGCGCATGCGTATTAAATTAAGTAATGTACATGCGTACTAAACTAATATGAAGTAATGATTGGTTAAATTGAAATCCTTTGTTTGAAATGTTATAAATACCCCTGCCTGGACCTTTGGGCGGGGTTGCAGTTTTGGGACAAGATTCCACTGTAACCTATTGCTTTGCAGTAAACAATAATGGACTCCTAGCTCCTCTAGTCTCTGAGTTTTATTGGCGTAGCTCAGAAGATAGGCCTTTCCAGCCAATGCAACAAGAGGACATTTCCATTCCTATTTTGAGATGCTGGGCATTGGTAGAGCTGATGTTCTACCATTGCACATCCAAACCACAGAGAGCACCTATAGCCTTCCCATTTCATAAGGACTGTCCCTCACTGCCATTGTCAATCCTTTGCCATCAAGAATCCGGTTAATATTCCATTTTTGTTATGTAACAAATTATGTAACCCAACTTCTCCATCCTGGAGGAGAGAAAAAGCATGGACATTCGCAGCAGTTTTGCTGAGTCAAATTCACATCTGTTGCCTTGAGTTTGATGTTCATGTGTGCCAATGTTATTGTTGTTGTTTCCCCCCCCTTTTTTTTTCTTTTTCAGGGTGGTATTGTTCAGAGCTTCCCCTCCTTCTGCAAATCTGGCCCACAGCCAGACTCAAAAACACGGCGCCGGCTGCAATCTTGTTTTCCAAAGCTGTCATTCCGAACGAGTGAGAACGAAAGCCACTGGGCGCTCGTGAATGATATATGCACTCTATTATATACAAGGGGCATGTGTTGCATCTGAACGGTGCCAGATCATCCCACACAAAACAAAGCCGACGTAATTACACCATTATACCCCTCCCCATTTCCTCTGCTGTGCAAAAAAACCACGGTCTCATTAAGGTCATGGCACATATTGGGAAAATATTTATTGTCTGCAGTTGAATGAACAGATTTGTGAATGCTGCTTCAAGTGACCGACTAAGAATTGTGAATAATTATTGCTTTTGTTTGTTTGTTGGAAGTGAGCTGTGAGCAATAGAACCTAGTGAGAAACAACAGTGGAAGAAAGAAGACAACAGTCTGCAAGTGCAACAAAGCAGGTGGGGAGGGAGTCAGTCTTGTAGACCAATGGTGGGAAGTGTTATGGCGCCAACAGGATGACGTGCCGAAGCCAGGTATTGGTTCAAGAGAAGCCGAAGTCAGGAGCAGTCCAAGTCAGGAGCCAGCTGGAGTCAGGTACACAGGATCAGGAGCAGGATGAGCAGGCACAACCACGTGCTTCAGCACAGCAGTTGCAGGTGCTGGTGAGGGAAGCAGCCAGCCTTCCTTAAGTAGCCAGCTCATCACCACGCCTTTTACGAGCTGCAACTGCCTCCAATTGCTCCCTCCGTTTCTCAGCTCTACGCTCTACAGCTGAGATGGGAGGAGGGGAGGGGCCCCTCCGGCTCCTCTCCTCACAAGGGCCTGATTCTGGCTCAACTTCTTCCTCCTCCTGTTCTGGCCTTCCCTCTTCCCCATCTGCTTCTTCCTCTTCTGAGGAGTGTCGCCACCAGTCTTCTTCAGGTAAGAATCCCTCCATTCCTCTGGACCCTTCCGTGGTTGCCGCCTCGCCTAGGGGGGGCTTGCCACCACTCCTGCTCATCTGGTGCAACCCTGAAAGGAAGACAGAGTCTGCATTTTTAGGGGGTTGGACTAGATGACCCTTGAGTTATATAATTTATAATAATAATTTATTATTTGTACCCCGCCCATCTGGCTGTGTCTCCCCAGCCACTCTGGGTGGCTTCCAGCAAACATTAAAATACATTAACACATCACAGATTAAAAACTTCCCTAAACAGGGCTGCCTTCAGGTATTTTCTAAATGTCATGTAGTTGTTGATCCCTTTAACCTCTGATGGGAGGGCGTTCCACAGGGCGGGCGCCACTACCGAGAAGGCCCTCTGCCTGGTTCCCTGTAGCTTTGCTTCTCGCAGCGAGGGAACTGCCAGAAGGCCCTCGGAACTGGATCTCAGTGTCCGGGCTGAACGATGGGGGTGGAGATGCTCCTTCAGGTATACAGGACCGAGGCCGTTTAGGGCTTTAAAGGTCAGCACCAACACTTTGAATTGTGCTCGGAAACGTACTGGGAGCCAATGTAGATCTCTCAGGACCGGTGTTATGTGGTCCCGGCGGCAACTCCCAGTCACCAGTCTAGCTGCCGCATTCTGGATTAATTGCAGTTTCCGGGTCACCTTCAAAGGTAGCCCCATGTAGAGCGCATTGCAGTAGTCCAAGGGGTAGATAACTAGAGCATGCACCACTCTGGCCAAACAATTAGAAGCAATAGTAAAAAAAGTTTGCCAGAAATAATGAACCAAGCAATAAATAAAGATATAATCAGCCCAACCCCAAATAGTGAGCAGTTTTTATTTACTCTTTCTCTCCTAACTTAAATTTACAGTCACAGTAAGACCAAACTAGCAGGTGGTATAAAAAGGCCAGACTAAGGCAAGATTATATATATATATATATATATATATATATATATATATATATATATATGTAGCTGCTCTTTTGAAAGGTTCCTTGAACATTAGGAAATGATACTTTTGCAATGGTTGCTTCATGCATAAATGAAAAGTTTAAGTCAATACTGTTCATTTTCCAAAAACACACACACACAAAAAAAACACCCCACAATAAATTGCTTGCTGCTTTCTTCCAGAGCAAGGAGTTTTAACAGTATTTTTATTGTTCCCTGTTTCATAAGTAACATTGTTTGTGTTGCCTCCTATTTAACTGTAATCTGCTTTCAGCAAAGAGAAAATGCCAGTCCCCATATCCACCTGCCACTATCAATTGCAATTTTGGCTGAATGCCCAGCAAAAGAGGGTTTTTTTAAAACAACAACAACGAGGCAAGAGCTACCTGAGCATAATAACCCAAAATGAGTGCCTGGAGTTGTTCCAGGTTGTAATTCACTAGGATTCTGGTTTTTCATTCCAACTAGCAAGGAGGCAAAACAGAGTAGAGTAGAGTAGAGTAGAGTAGAGTAGAGTAGAGTAGAGTAAAATAAAATAAAATAATAAAATAAAATAAAATAAAATAATTAAAAAATAAAATAAATAAAATAAATAAAATATAAAATAAAATAAAATAAAATAAAATAAAACACAGTGCCTAGGAAACCTTTCTTTCTCTTTTTATTAAGTAGCACTCTTGAATGGTGGTGTGGAATCTTGAGAGAGGCTTTCAAGTGATAAATGCTAGCCAGTGGTTTTTATACTTATAATATTTAATATTCCATCTTTTCTTCCATGAGACTCAATGTGGCACAGGCGTCTGGATCCTAGATGGGTCTTTCATCTGGGCGATGACCAGACCCAGCACAGCTTGCTCCTTTCTACTAGGTGTCAGGTGTCAAGGGCCTTCGTTCTCCATCACCTTCAGCAGTCAGCTCCAAGGGGAATCAAGATACTGACAAGTGAGAGCTAGAAAAAGCAGGGTACTCTTCCTATTCCAGGTTCCGGCCAGCCATTCCCTCCAAGCAGGGCGTTCCATGACCTGCATGTTCCATTTTTCCTTGCAAACATTCTGTGGCTAATGAGCAAGCTTAGCATAAGAGAATAATATAACTGTAGAGCTGGAAGGGATGTTGAGAGTCATGTAGTCTAACCCACTGCAATGCAGGAATCTCCATGAAAAGAGGCTCATCCAAGGAAGGAGTACCCACCACCTTCCAATGGAGTTCATTCTACTATCAAACAGCTCTTAACACCAGAAAGTCCTTCCTGATGTTTCGTTGGAATCTCCTATCTTGCAACTTGAATCCTTAGTTCAGTTCCTACCCTCCAGATCAGCAGGAAATAAGCTTGTTCTGTCTTCCACATGACAGCTCTTCTGATATTGTGATATCTCCTCTCAGTTGCCTCTTTTCCAGGCTAAACACCCCCAACTTCCTCAATCATTCCTCATAAGATTTGGTTTCTAGACCCTTTATCATCTTTATCATCTTTATAATTATTTATAGACCACCCTTCATCCTAAGATGTCAGGGTGGTACACAGCAAAAAACCCACAATATATGTAATAAAAATGAACAAAAACAACCAAATCAATAACACACCCCCCCCCCAAAAAACCCCACACATTTAAAAGGCCATAGACTGTTAATCAGCCAAAGGGCTGTTTGAAGAGGAACGCTTCTTGACCACCCTCCTCTGCACATGTTCCAGCTTGTCAACATCATTCTTAAATTGTGGTGCCCAGAACTGGACACAGTATTCCAGGTATGGCTTGGCCAGTGCCGGATTTATGTATAAGCTAAACAAGCTATAGCTTAGAGCCCCACTCTCTTGGGGAACCAAAAAAAAGTAAAGAAGAAAAAACTGGATGTACATTTCCATCACGTGCTGGTACTTTAAAGCCAATTAAAGAATTAGAATTAGAATTAGAATTCTTTATTGTCATTGTCCCCTTTCGGGGACAATGAAATTACTCGGCTGCTCCATCCACCCAGATAGGGCACTCCACGCAAAAACAAAACAACTACAAAACACTAATTAAAAGCATACAGTACGATACAGCATAACAGGTAAGATTAGATGACTTTCAAAGTCCAGGCTTCCCATTCAAGGCTGAGATTGCTCTGGAGAAGAAGCTGTTCCTAAGAAGGCTTGTTTTTGTCCTCATCATCCTGTATCTCCGTCCTGATGGCAAGAGCTCGAAGAGACGGTGACCAGGATGTGATGGATATTTTACTATGTCCAGTGCCTTTCTGTGGCACCTGGTGGCATAAATCAGCTCCAAGGTGGAGAGTGAGCAGCCAACAATGCTCTCTGCTGCCTTAACAACTCTGCACAACCCCATCCTGTCCTGCGTAGTACAGCTTCCGTGCCACACACATAAACCATAAGTGAGCACTCTCAATATCACAGTGTTAGAAGGCAAGCAGCAGATCCAATTAAATGGAGAACCTCTGCTTCTTAATGGTGGTGTAGGAGGGTTTTTGCCAGGTGAAGTGTTTTTGCACTCAATGCCTCCCACATTTCATGCCAGAGCAAGAGCCAGGAACCGAGACGAACTGCGAGTGAAGCCCATTCCCCCCCGTCCCTGGGGGAAATTTGCAAGGATGATTTACCCTCTGTCATCCTTGTTTTTCGTTCGCCGATGATCCCCTGCTGACACTGGCGCTGCCTCCTTTAAGGCAGGTGGGACCGGAAGCCCAAAGTTTTGTCACTTTATTACAGAAGATCTTAGGAAGGGCAGGGAGGCCCCCAGTAACACCAACCACAAAAGTGGCGGTAAGATGAATTTGTCAATCTAAAACTTAATAAAAGTGAGGAAACCACCACCCACCCCGCCGCTGCCAAATCTTCATCTCCAGGGATCATCTTCGGCTTTTAATTGAAGGATAAGAGACTTGAAAGATAAGCCTTTCCAGTTGTCATGACGACTGGGCGCTGTGTGTTGATTTCCCATTTTTAAGGGGTTATTTTTTATTATTGTTGTTGCCCATCTCCTCTTGGCATCGTGAACTTTGATTGCTATGGTAACACCTGAGATGTGCTTTATTCCATCCCCACTGGCAGTTTCCTCTCAAGGAGGCTATTTTGCTTGTGATTTTGCAAGGAGACTGAGGAAAGTGTTATAGGAGCCTCCTGCAAGCTGTTAGGCGCCATGAGTGGTGGTGGCAGCAAAGAGGGGGGAACCATCTCCACCCCTATAAAGAGAGATACAAGGTCTAGGGGAGAGGACACCGATTTGATTTTGTTACACAGCTCCTTAGTTGGCATAAACTCTTGATGGGATACTGCCAAATCACACCAGCTGAGTGCAATGGACCACTCCAGCATCCCACCTGGAACAAAATAGGTCTTTTCATATCTCAAACGAGATTAGCATTTTTTTGCCCATGGGTTCCTAGCGCATGAGGGCCGTGTGCACACCCAACACACTCCTTTCTGTATGTTAAATATGTTTTATTAGGTTTTATAGAGAAAAATACAAAGCTTAATATCAAATATCTTTCCCCTTTTTTTATCCAAACTAAGGCATTGATCTAAATATAATAAAAGAATGGAGAAGAAAAAGGAGTAGGAAAAGAAAGAGAAATATAGAAAAAAGAGTAGAAAAGAGGTTAAAAGTTAAAGATAGAAAAAGCAAGTTCAGAAAGCAAAGAACTTCCAATTCTTCATTTATCTACTATATATAAACAATATTCACTTTGTCCCCAACACGCTCCTTTCAATGCCATTGTCATTATAAGACAATGCCGGTGCTATACAGTGTTTGCTTATTTTGACATCTCTATCCTGCCTCGGTGGTCCCACTGGTCCCATCACCTCCTGGCAAATAGAAGGGGAAGAAATGGAGGCAGTGAGAGATTTCACTTTCTTGGGTTCCATGATCACTGCAGACGGTGACAGCACTCACGAAATTAGAAGACGCCTGCTTCTTGGGAGAAAAGCAATGACAAACCTAGACAGCATCTTAAAAAGCAAAGATATCACCTTGCCAACAAAGGTCCGTATAGTTAAAGCTATGGTTTTCCCAGTAGTAATGTACGGAAGTGAGAGCTGGACCATAAAGAAGGCTGATCGCCGAAGAATTGATGCTTTTGAATTATGGTGCTGGAGGAGACTCTTGAGAGTCCCATGGACTGCAAGAAGATCAAACCTATCCATTCTTAAAGAAATCAGCCCTGAGTGCTCACTAGAAGGACAGATCCTGAAGTTGAGGCTCCAGTACTTTGGCCACCTCATGAGAAGAGAAGACTCCCTAGAAAAGACCCTGATGTTGGGAAAGATTGAGGGCACAAGGAGAAGGGGACGACAGAAGATGAGATGGTTGGACAGTGTTCTCGAAGCTACTAACATGAGTTTGGCCAAACTGCGAGAGGCAGTGAAGGATAGGCGTGCCTGGCGTGCTCTGGTCCATGGGGTCACGAAGAGTCGGACACGACTGAACGACTGAACAACAACAATCCTGCCTCGGGGCTATACTCAACTAAGTTCTGCTCAGAGTAGAAATTAAGGGACCTAAGTTAAGTCACCTGCACTAATTTCAATGATTCTGCTTCCAAGGAAACTTCATCCTAGGTAAAGGAGGTGCAGTTGGAGTCAGTCCATTGCTGTACACACAAAGAGACCCTTGCTTTAAATGTGCAAACAACAGAAAAGTGAGGCAGAATCCGAACCGGTTCTCAGATTGCCCTGGTTTTCTTTCCCCCTTCCAAGAGATTGCCTTGTTATTTCAGAGGCAGCTGCACTCCGGTCTTCTTGATCCACTCAGACGAGTTGATCAGTCGCCACGAATGCAGCTCATGTGCTCATAAAGCCTAAATGAAAAAAGCACCTTTTGAAGAGATGGACATGTCACTTCAAAGCCAAATCCACTTTCTCTTAGCACTGATGACTGCCAAATAGCCATGGGTGTGTGAGAGAGAGAACAGCGGGTGTTGTTGCCAAGGAAGAGAGCAGAGTGCATGACTTGTGATGAATGATGCGCGCTCACCTCCACCTGAAAACAACCAGGCAAGTGATAGATTCTCTGTCTGATACTCCTGCAGGAGGGGGAGAGGGTTGCAGCCAGTATGGAGGACTTGCTTCCATCTAAGACACACACCCCCTTTAGATGAAAATGACCCACAGAACGTCGGATCCTGATGGAGATAATGGGGCCTGTAGCCTTCAAACTATGGCAGATATTGTATGTGTCTCCATGCATTACTGTGAGGAGATGTTGGTTTAATTCTTCCATTTTGGACTTAATATATTTCATGAGGACTACTTGCCTGATGGGGATGCGGGTGGCGCTGTGGGTTAAACCACAGAGCCCAGGGCTTGCCAATCAGAAGGTCGGCGGTTCGAATCCCTTCGACGGGGGGAGCTCCCGTTGCTTGGTCCCTGCTCCTGCCAACCTAGCAGTTCGAAAGCACGGCAAAGTGCAAGTAGATAAATAGGTACTGCTGCAACGGGAAAGTAAACGGTGTTTCTGTGCGCTGCTCTGGTTCACCAGAAGTGCCTTAGTCATGCTGGCCACATGTCCTGGAAGCTGTACGCCGGCTCCCTCGGCCAATAATGCGAAATGAGCACTGCAACCCCTAATGGTTTTATTGTTGTAGCTCAGAAAATAAGTCATTTTGGGCTTACAACATTGTGAGACAGGTCAGGCTGAGAGGCAGTGACTGGCCTAAGGTCACCCACTGAGCTTCGTAGCTGAGTGGGGATTTGAAATCTGGACTCTCGGGTCCTAGTCCAACACAGAGACAGATTTAGAAAAGCAATGACAAATCTAGACAGCATCTTAAAAAGCAGAGACATCACCTTGCCGACAAAGGTCCATATAGTTAAAGCTATGGTTTTCCCAGTAGTAATGTATGGAAGTGAGAGCTGGACCATAAAGAAGGCTGATCGCCGAAGAATGGATGCTTTTGAATTATATTGCAAAAGATGCCTTGGTCTCTGTTTTTCACCACTCTCTAGATCAGAAGGGCCATAGCTCAGTGGTAGAGCATCTGCTTTGCATGCAGAAGGTCCCAGGTTCAACCCCCAACATCTCCAACTGGGACAAGACTCCCTGTCTGAAATCCTGGAGGGCTGCTGCCAGTCAGAGCAGACAATACTGAACTTGATGGACCCATGGTCTGACTCAGGATAAAAAAACTTCCCCTGAACGTCCTCCACATTGCTCGAGGCCCACAACCTTCAATGACATACCAGTTTAACATCATTATTTGCTAATATCTGTATATGGTCCGTGAAGAGGAACAAATTCCAATTGGATTTTATCAGTCATCCTCTCCAAGCTGACATTCTGCCACGATAAGAACTCCTTAGCTAATACGCAGAATGAGACGAGGGACTCGTTCTCGGGCCAGACGGCCTATGAACTGCATACCTAAAATAAACCTCAGCCACCGCCGGAGGGAAATGGATGCTAAACCTGTTGCAAGAGATATGGATTTCTGTCTTATTATTTATACAGCACCGTCAGGGCGCATTGAATTTTACAGTGTTCAAGATGGCACGTGTCTGCTGCAGGAGTCCCAACCCCGGAAGGGCTTTCTCCACGTACCTTGATCTCACCAAATTGGCCCAAATCACTTTGGGTTGGGGCCAAATCCTGTGCGCGGTCTTACATTTCAGTGCCTCGTTCTCCCAATACAGTGGATGCTCGGGTTGCGAACGCGACCCGTGCAGGAGGCGCTTTCGCAACCCGCGGCGTTCGCAACCTGTGCCGCTGCGTCTGCGCACGCGCGTGATGCAATTTGGCACTCCTGTGCATGCGCGCATGCCAAAACCCGGAAGTAACCCATTCCGTTACTTCCGGGTTCAGCGCGGTGCGCAACCTGAAGCAGCCGTAACCCGAGGTATGACTGTACACACATTTCAAAATTCAATTTCACCTAACGTAGACATGTTTTCCAAAGCGATTTCCCCCAACTGATGCATTTTCTACCTTGTTTTCAGCAGCATATGCCTTTGTACTCAGACCTCACCCTCGTACACGCCACCGGCTGCAAAATTCAGAGAAGTGCAAACTTCAAAACTTCAAAAGGTGGATGTGCTGTGGTTCTTGTATTGTTTCAGAACATCGGCTCAATACATTTCGGCACCTGAGGCGAAGCCCAAGATGGAGTCCCCCTCCTTGCTAAGGAAGAAGGGATGAGTGGATATCTACAGGTGAACCAGGGGGCAGCGAGTAAAGATCTACAGTGGGACCTGCTGCCCCTGTGGATTTTGCCCCCGGAGGTTGTCGCCTCACCTTTCCTGATGGGTGAGCCAGTCCTGGAATGAACTACATTTTATTTTTATTTTTTATTTTTATTTATTTTTTATTTTTTAATAAACTTTATTCATCTTTAACCATTACACAGCAAAAACAAAAAATCCCAATTCAAACAAAATTCAAATTCACAAGCACAACATAACAACAATTGAAAAAGAAAAGAAAAGAAGAATAGGAAAGAAAAAAGAATAAGAACAGAGAAAAAGGAAAAAAGGAAGAAAATGATGCATATATGTACATATAAACAGTCTTACAATGCAAGGGTTCAGATATTAAAATTTAACTATACATCAACCATCTTGTTCATTATCTTCTGTGCCTTGCATTGCTACCATTCCACAAAAGAAAAAATGAAAAAAGAAAAATACGCCAAGTGTTGACTTCCACCTGACATACAGTATTTTAACCAACTTTTTTGTCTGTCTGTTTTAGTTTACTTCCCCCCCTTATATCTTCCCTAAATCTATTTCACAATAAACCTTTTTACAATTTCTTAGATCCTCATGAATGGACTACATTTTAGGTAACATGCAACCAAAATTAAATTTTCCCCACAACCCTACCGGTACTTATGAATAAACGAATTCAAACAGACTTAAAACAACTGGTTTGTCTGTCCCCTGAGACTGTGTGGTTTGCCCAAGTTTTCAGTTGCTTCAGCACAGTTCCATCTCGCCCTCGCCAATTAAAAATGCACGTGTGAATATTATCCATTGATAAAGCCCTGCAAATTCAGTCATCCTGATACAATCATGTTTCTAATGCTTTACAGTCCTTTGAGAGGGTCGACAAGCATATAGATTGATTCGGTTGACATGGTGTCCTTCAGCTTTCAAAAAGCTTTTATTTATTTTTTAATTTTTAATAAATGAAAATCATTTACAAAAATGCAAATTAGGGAAAAAATGCTTGGGAAAATGTGTGCGTTAGTCAACAATGCATACAAAAAGGTGTTTGTTCGGAGAAACTCGCACCTAAAGAGCCAGTGTGGTGTAGTGGTTAAGAGCGGTAGTCTCATAATCTGGTGAACCGGGTTCGCGTCTCCGCTCCTCCACATGCAGCTGCTGGGTGACCTTGGGCTAGTCACACTTCTCTGAAGTCTCTCAGCCCCACTCACCTCACAGAGTGTTTGTTGTGGGGGAGGAAGGGAAAGGAGAATGTGAGCCACTTTGAGACTCCTTCGGGTAGTGATAAAGCGGGGTATCAAATACAAACTCTTCTTCTTCTTCTAAAATGCGAATGAATATTCGTGAATATCATTTATGGGGCGGAGAAACGCAAATTGCCACAGAATCTGTAGAACTGAATTTAAGAATAGAAAAATGAGAAGCAGAGAGAAATGAAATTGATGGCTTATTCCATCCCTAGGCCACCTAACCATTTGTAATTCTCTCCACCCCCTTGCAGCAAAAAATAAAATGAATTTTTCTTATCACCTTCACACCTAGCAGGTGATTCTGCCACCACCAAACAAATAGTCTGAACTTGCCTCTGCATTTATCCATCTCATAAGGATAAAGATGACACCTCGTTGGACCTCACTGGACAGAGGGGGGGGGGTGAGTTGTGAGCAAGTTCAGGAGACTGAAAATACGGACGAGGGAAGTGTGAAGCCTCAATATTCTCCTGACAAATGGACAAAGTTCAGTGTGTTGTTTACTGAAGCAGGCAGGAGGGGGGGGAGCCTTTCAATTGGTCAATTTAGCTGTAACATGTTGGCTTCAAACCATCTCATTTTTCTCTTAATATACACACACAGACTTTTCATTTCAGCACTTAAAGAAGATCAAGGACTCGTGAAGCCGGGCTCTTAGGAGCTGATGCACAAATGAAAACTGTCTCATCGAAGCCATTTCTGACCTTGTGTATTTATGGGGAGGCCAGGCAACATGCCCTTTCCAGCCACGGTTTTGAAACCTTGCTTGGCGTACGATGCTGGGAAGGCACAGCGGAGCAACGCCGCTTTTGGTAATCGGATTTGATGTTGCCAGCATTGGGGGGGGGGGCAGCAAATTGCAATGGGACTCTCTGTTGCAAAATCTGTGGAGATGCAGGCAAGCCCCCACCCCCCAAAGAGTTACATAGTCCCAGGTCAAGGAATTGTGCTAGCCTTGGGAGAACACTGTACTCCCCACATGCTTTGAACAGCAAAAGCCACTCTATGGGGTTCAGGATTGACAGCAAGCATTTTTAACTTAGGGGTTCCCAAACTTGGCTCTCCAGTTGTTTTGAAGAAGAGTTTGGATTTGATATCCCGCTTTATCACTACTTGAAGGAGTCTCAAAGCGGCTAACATTCTCCTTTCCCTTCCTCCCCCCACAACACTCTGTGAAGTGAGTGGGGCTGAGAGACTTCAAAGAAGTGTGACTAGCCCAAGGTCACCCAGCAGCTGCATGGGGAGGAATGGAGACGCGAACCCGGTTCACCAGATTATGAGTCTACTGCTCTTAACCACTACATCACACCGGCTCTACCGCTCTTAACCACTACACCACACTGGCTTTTGGGACTACAACTCCCATAATCCCTATTGTATATAACATCCTTGTCAACGTTATCAAACGCAGCTAGCTGGGGTGTGAGTTAACGAACCCCCGACACCCACAGCCGATATCTTCAGCTGCGTTATTACCTGCCCACACGCTTCTTCTGCGTGGACTCACTTTCAAAACTTTCTCCTTCTTCTTCAAAGCAGAGCTACTTGCAAACGGAAGAAGATTAATTGTCCTGGCAATAAATCACAGTAAAGTCCAGCTGATTATTAAGATTTATTGTTTTAAGGGCTTTGAGCCCAGAAAGATGAGACCCATCCACTGGAAAGCCGAGGACGAACTGCTAACTGCGTCAGATAACAGTCCGATATACACACATCATATATACAGAACACAAACACCACATAACGGGAGACTCTCGTACATAGATAATCCCCGGATGTGTGATGTCATCCCTGTGGGGAAGGGCGACAGACCAAGTTTGTTAAAGCTCAAAACCTCACAATCCCTAGCTAGCAGGATCAGTTGTTGGGGATGATGGGAAAATGGGTTCTCCACTCATGGAGAGCACATGTTACGGAAGGGTTAACAAGACAACTCCCTTGTTGCTGGGCGGGTTAGTTTGGATGGCCACAGTTGTGATTGGGCTCTTCATGTTGCTGGGGGAGAAAGGTATGTCGCAAGTTAATGATTGACAGCCATAGCCATTTAAATTCCTGCATGCAGCTTGCTGGTTTCACTGTTGCTGCATGCAGCAGATCTCCTGCCCTCCCGCCCTGCTTTCAGGGCCTTTTTGCGATTGACCTTGCTATGCCTGTCATGGGGTCGCCTGCTTTGGAGCAGGGGCCTGGTAGGAATTTTGTCCATTTGGCTGATTGGCTGGTGCCATTTGGTTTTTGCCTACTGCGTAGCAAATCGTCACAACTTGTAAGGTTGCGGTTAGGCATTGGTTAAAATTGGTTGGTGCAGGGGTTAAGGAATCGGCTGTGCCTGCATTTGTACGGACAAATGCTGCTGCTGCAAGGGTATTCCGTTAAAGGAATCCAGGGGCTCGACATGCTTTTGTCTGTACCCCCGCAAGGGGCCAGGGCCACGCAAGAGCCCCTGGGAGCATTTGGGGAGAGGTGAGGGCCTGGCACCCAGCTCTATCCTCTCTCAGGAAGTGTTTACCCTTACTGACTTCGTTAGAAGTCCTGAGAGAACTACATTGGCTCCCAGTACATTTCCGAGCACAATTCAAAGTGTTGGTGCTGACCTTTAAAGCCCTAAACGGCCTTGGTCCTGTATACCTGAAGGAGCATCTCCACCCCCATCGTTCAGCCCGGACACTGAGATCCAGCGCCGGGGGCCTTCTGGCATTTCCCTCCCTGCGAGAAGCAAAGCTACAGGGAACCAGGCAGAGGGCCTTCTCAGTAGTGGCGCCCGCCCTGTGGAACGCCCTCCCAGCAGAGGTCAAAGAGATAAACAACTATCTGACATTCAGAAAAGACCTCAAGGCAGCCCTGTTTAGGGAAGTTTTTAACCTGTGATATTTTAATGTATTTTGATATCTGTTGGAGACCGCCCAGAGTGGCTGGGGGGACCCAGCCAGATGGGCAGGGTACAAATAATAAATTATTATTATTATAGATGGCTAGTGGATGTCAGTTCTGTCCCAAGGCAGGGGACAGATAGTCGGAACCAATGCCTAAGCAACCACTCACATTGGTTGTATATAAATAAAGTTGTGGCCAAAATAATGCCAAAAACCTTAAACTTAAATTGCTGTGTGAAGTGTGAATTATTTGAGGGGGGGGGGTGTCTTGGGATCTCGACACGCAATTGTAGTCCAAAAAGACTATCCTCTGTTATAGAGGATAGTCCTATATGAAGAGCTGTCTGAAAACAACCCCTTCCTCATTTGTTGTTGTTCAGTCGTTCAGTCGTGTCCGACTCTTCATGACCCCATGGACCAGAGCACGCCAGGCACGCCTATCCTTCACTGCCTCCAGCAGTTTGGCCAAACTCATGTTAGTAGCTTCGAGAACACTGTCCAGCCATCTCATCTTCTGTCGTCCCCTTCTCCTTGTGCCCTCAATCTTTCCCAACATCAGGGTCTTTTCTAGGGAGTCTTCTCTTCTCATGAGGTGGCCAAAGTACTGGAGCCTCAACTTCAGGAACTGTCCTTCTAGTGAGCACTCAGGGCTGATTTCTTTAAGAATGGATAGGTTTGATCTTCTTGCAGTCCATGGGACTCTCAAGAGTCTCCTCCAGCACCATAATTCAAAAGCATCAATTCTTCGGCGATCAGCCTTCTTTATGGTCCAGCTCTCACTTCCGTACATTACTACTGGGAAAACCATTGCTTTAACTATACGGACCTTTGTTGGCAAGGTGATGTCTTTGCTTTTTAAGATGCTGTCTAGGTTTGTCATTGCTTTTCTCCCAAGAAGCAGGCGTCTTCTAATTTCGTGACTGCTGTCACCATCTGCAGTGATCATGCAGCCCAAGAAAGTGAAATCTCTCACTGCCTCCATTTCTTCCCCTTCTATTTGCCAGGAGGTGATGGGACCAGTGGCCATGATCTTAGTTTTCTTGATGTTGAGCTTCAGACCATATTTTGCGCTCTCCTCTTTCACCCTCATTAAAAGGTTCTTTAATTCCTCCTCACTTTCTGCCATCAAGGTTGTATCATCAGCATATGATCCTCATTTAATCCCCACAATAAACCCTGTGAGGTAGGTTAGGCTGAGAGGCTGCAACTGGCCCAAGATCACCCAGTGAGCTTTGTTGCCAAGTGGGGATTTGAACCCTGGTCTCCCAGGTCCTAGTCTGAAACTCAAACCACTGCACCATGCCTGCCCTGCTACTTTCACTATGAAGAAGCAGAAGCTGCCAAAATGATCATGGCAAATAATAACCACAACAATACATGATGTTCTTTGGGAAGGGAGAGAATTAGAGTCAAGGCCATGGGTAGAGCATAAATGTCTTTTCTGGGATCGTTTTCGACTGGATGAGGCTGCTTGTTCCAGTCCAATTGACTATTGATTGGCTGGGCTCTTAACAAAAGCCTGTATATTATTCACTTGGTTACTTCGAGAGGCAGAATGTCAGTAGCTGTCTAGGAAACAAGCGCAGCATGGTGATGGTCTCGTTACCAGGACACCAGCCAGCACTACAGGGGCCTATTTCCTAGCAAAAGTCATTACAGACAGACACTGACAGCTGGAGTCTGAATAAGGGAAGGAGGGATGAAAAGCCAGCTTCTGCGGCTGCCTGTCTGACAAGGCAGGCTGGGGCAGAGTGTGTGTATATGTTTGTGTCCAGGGAAGATCGATGGAAAGGGTGAGGCAGTGGCATGCTTTGCCCAGAAGGGGGAGCGCAGGGCCAGACACCACCACTGGCTTTTTTGATTGATGGGGTGTTTTCTTTTTTTTTTAATAATAATTTTTTATTGGTTTTATATAAATACAATAATAAATTGACACATTTATCTTCACATCTTATACCGTTTTAGCTTTTTATGGCCGTGACTTCCGTCAAACCTTCCTTATGATATTCTAATATCTATTCCTTATATCTATATTTCCAAAGTCAATCATTGTTTTATATTATTATTTTCTAAAATGAATCACTATATCTTCCTACTAACAACGATATTTCTTCCTTACTCTACAAAGCCTCTTGCAATCCTACCAACGTATTCAATTGAATAGAATTTTCCTTTAAATAGTCTGTGAATTTAGCCCAGTCTTTGATGAATTTCTGGTCCCGCTGTTCGCGGATTCTCCCCGTCATCTTGTCCAATTCTGCATACTCCGTTAGTTTCACAATCCATTCTTCTTTTGTCAGTGTTTGTTCTTGTTTCCATTTTTGCGCTATTAACATTCTCACCGTAGTCCCAGCCATCCCCTGGGTACATTTACAAAGGCTGTACTACAACACTACCAGCCTATCGCTGTGAGGCTAAAATCACATTTAATCTAGGACTATGCAACATTTATGAACCAGCACAAAACAGAAACGACAGCCGTTGGCCAGAATAGATGTAAAAAAACAACCAAAAAACCCAGAAAGGAATGTGGAGGACGGGGGGGGGGGATCACATGCTTAAAATGTGTGAATGGGATAGAGGTCTAACAGGAACACAGGTGGCACTGTGGTCTAAACCACTGAGCCTCTTGGGCTTGCCGATCGGAAAGTTGGCAGTTCGAATCCCCGCGGCGGAGTGAGCTCCCATTGCTCTGTCCCAGCTCCTGCCAACCTAGCAGTTCGAAAGCACACCAGCACAAGTAGATAAATAGGTACTGCTGTGGCGGGAAGGTAAATGGCGTTTCCGTGCGCTCTGACTTCCGTCATGGTGTTCCGTTGCACCAGAAGCGGTTTAGTCCTGCTGGCCACATGACCCGGAAAGCTGTCTGCGGACAAAGGCCGGCTCCCTCGGCCTGAAGCAAGATGAGCACCACACCCCATAGTGACTGGATTTAACTGTCTAGGGGTCCTTTACTTTTTCTTTTCTTTTTTACCTAACAGTGCGCTCCCATGCATACCCATCAACTTCAATGAGCTTTACTCTCAAATAAATGTGAACAGGGCTCCAGCCTAAATAAAATGTATAATAGAAGTGTTATTTTATCTGACTTCCTCTTTCAGGGACTTTGGGCCAATAGTTACAACTGATCATCCAACAGCAGCTCCCCATCAAACACATTTTACAATTAAGCAAGTTGAACAGGGTATTATGTAATCCAAATATTTCACAAAATAAAATCTGGTTTTGAGGGGAAGGGCGCTGTTTGTAACTGAAGGCAGCTGTAAATTCATCTCCTTAAGGGATTAATTGTGACACGTAGAAATCTGGTTTCTATCAGGAGGGTCAGGGGGAGGGTGTCCTGAAATGACATAAAGAGGGCCTGCTGGATCAGGCCATTGGTCCACCTAGGCCAGCATCCTGTTCTCAGAGTGGCCAAAAGGATAACCTCTGGAAATCCACAACAGCGGCTGGTTTAGGGCACTGTGACCAGTTCTGCTGTACTAGGCGCTGAACCTAAGGGGTGCCACTGTTGTGATATTCCATTCCACCTTAAGAGCAGACATGAGACTGGAGCATGTCACATGTCTGTGTAATATCCCAGTGCTTCTGGGAACTTCCGTTTTGTAGTTCTTTCTCTTTCGCTTTTGGACATGGAAGAGACCGCACGTGTTCATCTCGTTGTCCTGCTGTTTGCTGAATAAATGCTTGTAAATACGCTCATACCAGCCTCTGTTGTGCCACTTCTGATGTGCAATGGACTATATAGGCGTGCCTAGCTTCCTGGAAGTTAGATCCCTGATTTCTATTGCTCCAGGGTTCGGAACTTGACCGGCAGTTCGGCCGGTGGTGTGTGAGCCAGCTGGGGGCATGCCAGTTGCTCCGGTTTCCCTGGAAAATTACCAACAGCCACAGGGCGTTTTCAACTATGATGTAGTGAATTGAGCAAAACGGAAGGCAAGAGGCAGGGGAGACAGATCAGATTTTGGCCTCGCACAGGGTGCTGCTGAAATTCGAAAGACCAAAGTCTGCCCCTGCCCACAAACAAGAACCCAGCACAAGAGCCCTCTCCCCTCCTGTGGTTTCCAGTAACTGTAACCCATTGCTGATTCCAGCTGTGGAAGCAGAGCACAGCTACTAGTAGCCATCAATAGTCCTCTCCTCCATGAATTTGTTGATCCTCTTTTCAAGCCATCTGTGATGGCCTGGGATTCAGACTCAGATGCCAAACCTGAGGGATCCCAGCCTGCACAGGATTCCCCGCCTCCAGAACCAGCAGAGCCGGGGCTGGGGCCTGAGTCTGAAGGGGCCTCACCTGTGCTGGATCCTCAGGTGCAGGCATCTGCTGAGCCTGTTCTGGCTCCTGATGGGATGGAGGACCCATTGCCTGCAGGTGCTCCACTCCCAGCCCTGTCAGGGGAAGCTGAGGTTGCCTCTGGGTCCGGTAACCCTCCAGCCTCTCCTGAGCTGCATAGACTCAGGGCAGAGAGGCAAAGGGAACTGAGTTCCCGCAGGAGGAGTGCTTGCCTCCAGGCCAGGAGAGGCGAGTCACCAGAGGATCGGGGCCGCCCTATGCCTCGGGGCAGATAAAAGCCGGCCAGCCCCAGCCCCAAGTTGCAGGAGCAACATCGTTGGTGACCAGTTCCTGCCAGTGTTCCTGCTTGAAACCTGTCCTGCTTTCCTGCCTGAGCTCCTGACCCGCCCTGGTTCCCTGCTTGCCTACCTGTTCCTGACTTTGCCTGACTCCCTGCCCTGCACCCCGCTTCAGTTATTACGGACTGCCTTTACGTTGCACCTCTGACCACGGACCGGACTTGGACCTTGCCTTTCGGATACCCCACGGGACCAGCACACCATCTAGGCTGGTGGCCATCACTGCCTTCTGTGGGAGCAAATTCCATCGCTTAACTCTGCACTGTTTGAACAAGTTTCCTTTTAAAATCTGTCCCAAATCTTGCAACGTTCAGCTTCCATGAGTTCTGGTGTTACGAGATGAGGAGGGGAATAAAAACATTTCTCTATCCATCTGTTGTGCACAGTGGTTCAGCTCAGGGACAATTCCCCCGTCTCATCTGCTGTTTGTGCAAGCTAAACCAAATTTGCTCCCATCTCCTTATTTGCATTGTGACGCCCCTCATTGCCCCCTCCAAATATTATTGCATATTATTCCTGTGCTCATCCACGGGCACCATATGCCTTACCACTGCCCATCTATGAGCATCCTGCCTGAATGAATGATGTGCTCCATCTCTCTGTTCCTCATTTGACTAGGGCAGTTTGGGCGTAATCTAATTGTGCTGTGGTAACCTCATTTGGCTTTGTTGCCGGAGTCCTTCCTCTCGTGCTGCTATTCAGAGCCTATTCATTTCAACATGTGCAGGGGAAGATAAATGACCTTCCGCGGTCAGAGGGTGAATATAAAGGAGCCAGATCGCGGTGGGAAATGCCTGAGTGCCGATGCAAGAAAGAATGGAAAACATAACCATGTCATATATATTATATGTGTTGGATATTCTTTCTGTGTGGGAGAGAGAATCATTTGTTCCAGAAACAGAGCAGAACAGAGAAGAAGTTTCAAGAAGCAGTAGAAGACTGAGATTGTTTTGTCTGTGCAAGGACATTTTCTGTGGGAACTGTTCTTTGGACATGTGCAGTGTTACAGGAAGTCCTGAAAACAATGGTTCTGTGTAACTTGTTGTGAGTCTCTTGCTTGCGTCTTGAGAGGAGTCTTGGACTCTTGTTGGACTCTAAACATGCCTTGACCACGGCAATGGTGAATGTCTGTATATATTTGCTACCAATAACCTTTTATGCCTATCAAGTAAACCTCTACACTTGACTGAATCTTTATGGTATCCATGAGTGTTTATTGCCTACTGTGCGTACCTTGAACCCTGAAGACACTTCCAAGGAAGGAGCTGTGTTGAGATGTCCTCTGGTGGCCAAAATCGTGGAAACCTTTTGGGGAAAGTGTATTTCTGAGATCTAATGGCTCATAAGACCGCTTTTTTTGGAGTAATACCATAAAATTATATATCTATGGAAAGATAATTTAATGAAGAATGTAACGCAGCAATGCTTGTTCAATTATCTGTATTCTATCAAAAGTTGTAGCCAAATAACCGGGGGGGAAAGGAAGCACAACTTGCTTAGGTTGATGTACTTGCTTTGGTTGAAAGCAGTAGCTTTCCTTCATTTGAATGTAGTCAATGAGTATGGGTGTTTAGAGAGCCAATCAGGTGTTATGAGCCATCAAACCTTGGAAATACAATTTTTCCAAATGGTTTCCACAATTTTGGACACTAGGGTAGCTGTGCTGAGTATGGATACGGGCACACACACACACACACACACACACACAGCGAAAGTGATGCTGGACCCAGTCCTTCGAAATCATCAATCAGAGGTTAATGGATTGATCCAATAGGATGTTCCAAAGAGATCCAAAGTCTGGGTTGGGGGTGGATTCCATTGAGATAATACAATATGCCTTTATTTGTGTGCTAGCTAGTGGACAGTGTTCTCGAAGCTACCAACATGAGTCTGACCAAACTGCAGGAGGCAGTGGAAGACAGGAGTGCCTGGTGTGCTCTGGTCCATGGGGTCACGAAGAGTCGGACACAACTAAACGACTAAGCAACAACAACAACAACAACAACAAGCTAGTGGAGGTGTGGACTGCTTTATGCACAATGTGGAATGAGTGGATAGAGAAGAGCTTCTCTCCCTCTCCCTCTCTCATAATACTAGAACTCAGGGTCCACCAGCAGTGCTGAATGTTGGAAGAGTCAATATTCTTCCTGCTCTCTCCTCTCCAATCATGGTTGGCAGGGTAGGGTGGCAGTGCTTCCTTGACCTCCAATCCATAGGCGCCAACTTCTAGAGGTCAAGCTAGTTTCAGCCCCCTGGTTGTTTTTTTAGGGGGCCGGGCCCCCTCAATATTCAGAGGACATCAAGCAACATCATCGCATCATGCCACCCTGATCTTCTGGAGAACCTGGCACCTCTGTTCCCGTCAGTTTCAAAAACCCTAATTCGACATTAGTCCCATGCCCTGAATTGATTTGGATGTTGCCCAGGTCGGCCTGGATAACAGATGGGCAGGTTAGATGGCCTTGTTGGAGCCACTCAGATATCACCCAGCTCTATCTGTCGGTTTTCCTCGCCTTCCCTTTGCTCCCTACCGCCCTCGCCTTATCATTTCCCAGCACGCAGACAAGCCCTCAAACCTGCTGTCTGCGATCTCTCAAAAATAAATTAGACAGGCGGCAAAGAAAACATGTCTTTGCTTTATTAAACACAGGCTGGTGGTGGAGATGAGCTAAGCAAACAGCCTCCTCTAGATCAGCTAATATTGGCAGGAGTTGCCCCTGTCCAGCTCAATGGTGCAGCCATAGATGTATTTCAGCCAGAGGGACTCGCAGACTGAGGAAGGCTGAGCCAAGACAGGTGGACATGTCAATTTCTTGTCATATGTTCCATACACAAAAACCTCCCCTCTCACTGATTCCTGCACAAATATGCATATTATTTTATTCTTCTTTAATTTTTATTTCTTCTTCTTCTTCTTCTTCTTCTTCAATCACTCGTAGGCAAGTAAGATTGTCTTTCATAAACACAGTTTTAGCAGTGAGTCCATAAGTGACTGTGGAGGTCAATTCTAGATCCATGCGTCCTTCCACAGTGGGGACATTGGTGAGGGTTTGCCAAGCGTGCCTTCCTCTTAACATGTCTCTCCCTTTTGTCTTCAAGCGTCTTCAAAGCCCACAGCACCTTTGGTAAAGGATGTTCTCCAGCTGGAGCGCTCGCAGGCCAGTGTTTCCCAGTTGTTGGTGTTTATACTACATTTTTAAAGATTTGCCTTGAGACAGTCCTTGAACCTCTTTTGTTGACCAGCAGCGTTACGCTTTCCATTTTTAAGTTCAGAATAGAGTAGTTACTTTGGAAGACGATAATCAGGCATCCACACAACATGACCAGTCCAACGAAGTGATGTTGAAGAATCATTGCTTCAACACTGGTGATCGTTGCTTCTTCCAGTACACTGGCATTAGTTTGCCTGTCTCCCCAGGTGATGTGTAAATTTTTTCAGAGACACCATTGATGGAATCTTTGGAGGAGTTGGAGATAGCGTTTAAAAGTGGTCCACGTTTCACAAGCGTACAGTAAGGTTGGTAGTACAACAGCTTTGTAAACATGCATTTTGGTTTCCCTGCGAATGTCCCAGTCCTCAAACACTCTGCACTTCAATCGGGAGATGGAATCTTTTGAGGGGTTGGAGATGGCATTTATAAGTGGTGATAAGAAAACACAAGGAAGTGAGCCACGTTTCAAGCAACTCTACCTTTTTAAAAATAAAAAAAGAACAAATTACAAAAAATAATCTAGCACTGTGCGGCAACTGTCCTTTTCCAAGTTCACCATCCCAATTGGTGATAAGGACACAAGAACATAAGAAGAGTCCATCTAGTCCAACACCCCAATTACCATTTATATCAGATGAGAATTTGTGAAAAGTGAAAAGAGTTAGGGCAGAGATCAAAGGCCAGGATATAGTTTTGAGTTGTATGCAAGCATTCATATCCTCTTTGGACAAGACTGATCTGACTTTACTGATGTTCTTCCTGTAATGAACGTGGATCTAATTCCCCGTGGCCTTCCTTGGTCTCAAGAAAAGAGAGGAACCATTGCGACTTGCAAATGTGTCTTTCCCGTCCTAGTGAAATATGAAATGGCAACCCGGAATGGCAGTGCTTAACTCAAGCAAGTGAAACTAATTTTCCCTTTATGTCTCACATCGGGGAGCATTAAAATGAATAATATTCCACTTTGGACAGTGCCAGCAACTGAGGAAGAGATTTCATGCAATACTGGCTAGGGTTTGGGGGGGGGGGGGGTTGCAAGAAAGATGGCCCATTTTGCTGTAACACCACCGCCCCCTCTTATTATATATCTGATGAGCTTCATACCAAACTGCTATCACCCTCACGATCCACTTTTGTTCTATCTCAGAGGAAGAGCCAGCAGGGCAGGTTCTTCCTTTAATAATGAGCCTTCCTTTAATAATGCAGAGCAGTGTTATAAAGCTTTGTAAAAGAGAGGAGTCAGATCTTTCAGACATTTGTCGCAGCAGATGACAACAGGAATGGCCACTTCTCGGCGGTGGGTGGATGGGATTATTTGCAAAAGGCTGCCGTGAGCCATCCTTGTTATTCACAAGTGCGCACCTGATATAAATGGTAATTTTCTTGCAAGTTAAAATTAAAATACCGGTATGTTTGAAACTGGAAGGGGTTGGAAAAGGTGGGAGGAATAAACAAAGGCTGCTGGAGATTTGGACAAGTTCTCAGACCATGCTGTAATAACCCTTCCCAAGGGTAGAATCACACACATTTCCTCATCACTTGATGAATGCAGCCATCAAGTGATAATGCACCTATCTGAAAAGGCCACTGTGGATGATGGCTGAACCAAACTTCTGCAGCTCTCCGTTTCTCCAATGAAATGTGACCATTTAGTGAGGTTAAAGAAGCAACATTCTGCCTTCTCATGTGATACCACAAAAGGAAATACTTTTTCACACAGAACATAGTGAAAATTCACTGGTATAAGATGTGGCAATGACGACCAGTTTAGATGGCTTTAAAACAGAGGTAGCCAGATTTATGGTTGATAAGGCTATGAATCATGATGACTGTGTACCATCTCTGCTATTGGAGGCGACATCCTTCTCAAATGGTCCAACATTTTGGGACGGGAGAGCAGGACAACCCTGCGTCAGATCCACATGCTCTTTTTGCCACCACCCCATCACCTGATCCATGATCTCTTTCTCCCACCCATCCTGCCCATTCTGCAGTGGGTAGGCCTCAGCCTTCTTGGGGCCAGCTTGGCCTCGCCATGGCTCCTCGATGTGCTTCTGGGAATATGCCAGTGGCAGTGGAGCCTAGGGCAAAGGCCATTGTGTGTCAGGGACTGGACTGAGGAGGAATGGTGGCGACCTCCCCACCTTCTCATGCCTGCACTTCCCAGAGAAGAGGGAGACAGTATAGATTTAGAACAGTGGTTTGCAGAAGGTCACAGTTCAGAGGCTGCAGAGGGGAGAAGCTGGGAAATATTGGGAGAGGAGCAGAAGGAAGAAGAAGCACCATAGGAGAGACAGCTGGCAAGAGTCAGCGTCTTTAGAAAGCATTCCTGACCCCCCCCCCAGGTCCCAGAGAGCACTGAGAGTAGGAGAACAGAAAGCTCAGAGGCAGAAAGTACAGATCAGAGGCAGAAAGCACACACCAGCCAGCGCAGGATGACATATGATAGGAGAGACAGAGGGGGTGGGAATTTACTCGGAGCATCAGTATTATCCAAAGAGAGATGGCATTTCTTCGTCTCTCTCTGTGACTATTGAACAAAAGACTTGGTAAGAACTCTTCTTGCTTATCTACTGCTTGGCTGCCCACCATGGGAAGGATCTGATTCCCTGAAGCCTGACACTGTGGCCATCCCAGACTTCAAACAGAAGCCAGGAGTAGCGGGACATCACAGACTTCAAACAGAAGCCAGGGCAGCTTCTGTGAATTCCATCAGTTGCTGGGGAGCACAAGTAGGGAGAGTGCTATCAATGTCTGGCTTCCCCCCAGAATGCTGGTCTAGGTAGGCATTTGGCCTGATCCAGCAGTTCTCATGTTCTTAGCCCCACGACTATTGTTTCCAAAAGTCAAACCGACCGCAAAATGTTTCTGGAGCTTCCAGACTATGCATCCCATGATGCAGTGCAACAGACCATGAAATGTATTCAAGATCTTGCGGATTTGGATGACTCGTGACCGGGTTCCTATTCCAATACATCTGCTTGTGCATCCACGGCAGATGAAGATTCCTGACCCAAGTTGAAAGACCAACTTGAAAACTCCGTGGGGAAGCCTCTCCCTTATCAGTGTTTGTATAAGACTACAAACACCATAATGCACTGTGCCCACAAATGAAAATGTATACAGAAAAGTGTTTGTTGCTTTCAACCAAAGAGAGCAATGAGTTACATTAAGTTAAGAAACCCAGGCTGGCTGATATTCAAATCAGATTCAAATAGACTGTCTACGAACTGCTTGGAACATGAAATTAAATTCCTCCTTCATGTTTTACACATCCCCAGCCTACAATGACCTGTGAAATCTACCATCTCCCTTATTTGTATACACACATAACATAGAAGCCTTTGATGCATTAATGCAGACAGTTAACTCATTTTGAAGCAGGTTTGCCTCTGTTCCTCCGAAATTCTATTTCTTTATATACACTGATTCTTTCTTTCATCCTGTATCCATCAAGGTAAAAACACCAACATTTAATTCAATACTGTTAAATTAACATTCCAAACACAATCCGGTTGGCATATCATCAAGTCCTTTTAAGACTGGACTGCAAATAGTCTCTGCCCACCGTGGCAAAATAAAAATAGTGCAATGAAATACTGATCGCATAGAAAGGTCTTTGCTTGCTGACAGTTTCCCCCACTGTGGATGGCTCGAACCAGTCTTAAGAGTCAAAGAATCCAGAAAAAGAACCAATTTTTGTCTTGGATGTTAAGAATCATTGGGATTTCTTGCACGCAGGGGGCAAGGGAAGTAATTCCAGGTATCTCAGTCCCTTGAAAGGGGGGGGGTGAAATTCCCAATTCAATTAGCCATTTTGAAAAGATTGGTGGAAGTGGTTTTTTTTTAAAAAAAATCCCCAGTGGGTGCCAATCAAAACTGGTTCAGATTCAAGCATATCCCAAATGGCACTTCTGTGTTTTGCTCCATGGATCAAATAGCAGCTCTGAAGGGGGACGTTTTAATTGGAAAATAGGATGTGAGAAAAAGCAAGTTTGCAAACTGCTTTGGAATGCAGATTTTTAACCCGAAAAGGTGGCAGTAAGACAAACAATCAAGGAATAGGAATAGGATAGGAATAGGAATAATTTATTGGCCAAGTACATTTTCCAACATACTTGGAATTTTTCTTCGGCTACATTGCAATGTAAACATACCTTATACAAACACTGTTCCACTCACGATACAATGACACAGCAAAGAAACCCCTCCCATAACTGGCCTCCACTTCCGCTACACAACTACGAATTTAACAATTTAATGGCACAAGGGAAGCGGCACAAGTGGCTCTATTTAGGGAAGTTTTTAATGTTTGATGCTGCATTGTTTTTAATACTCGGTTGGAAGCCGCCCAGAGTGGCTGGGGAAACCCAGCCAGATGGGCGGGGTATAAATAATGAATTATTATTATTACTATTATAAATGAACAAGCCACTTTTTGTAGCACCACAGTCCCAATTAGATCCTCGGCTGCTTATCACTGCTGGCTCCAAGCTTTGGAGGCTCAATAGAGGCTGGCAATTTGCAGCAAATGGGGCACTGCCCCATTAACCAGTTTCCATCCGGCAGGTAGCCTTGGCTGTCATTGTCCTCCTCCTCCTCCTCCTCTGTCTCAGGGTTGCCCTTGTGGAACTCAACAGGGAAGAGCAGAGGGACAAAACCAGAAGGACTTGGCTCTGTCTCTCTGGCTGCCCCTACTGTTCAGCTCTGTGACTTCCTCCCTACCAGTCCCAATGTTCACAAGCTGCCACTGCTATGACCCCTTTCCTCCTGGCTGCTCCCAGTGACATCTGCTCCTGTGCCTCATTGTCATTTGTTCCCACCTGTTTGCTTGGCAGGCAGCTAGCCAATGAGCAAGTAGGCAGAGGCATCCTCCTTCTCACATCTGTTATTGTATGGACCAGAGTGAGAGGCTGGGGAGCAAGGAAGAAGAAGAAGAAGAAGAAGAAGAAGAAGAAGAAGAAGAAGAAGAAGAAGAAGAAGAAGAAGAGGAGTTTGGATTTGATATCCCGCTTTATCACTACCCTAAGGAGTCTCAAAGCGGCTAACAATCTCCTTTCCCTTCCTCCTCCACAACAAACACTCTGTGAGGTGAGTGGGGCTGAGAGACTTCAGAGAAGTGTGACTAGCCCAAGGTCACCCAGCAGCTGCATGTGGAGGAGTGGAGACGTGAACCCGGTTCACCAGATTACAAGTCTACCACTCTTAACCACTACACCACACCTGCTCTCAACAGGTGGTGAAACAGGTGGTCACCCTGAAGAGGTCCAGGATGTCTCGTGTTGGTGGTTGCCATGCAGTGTGTGGGCCATCAACAGAAGGTCAACCATGCCAACTCTTAAGGTCAGGTATTCAGCTTTGAAGACAAACACTGAGATTTCCAGTCATGGATTCCCCACTGTGATGTCTAGAATGGTCTCTGGTGATAGTCCTGGCAAGATACTTCAAAGCCCCCTTTGATGCAAAAGCCCGGATGGAGCTCAGAGGCTTCCTTCACAGAAACCACATCGGGGGTCACATTTCACTCTAATGTCTCATATAGAGACCCAGAATCCATCCCCACATTCTCTCTTTTTGTTTCCAAGGTCCTTCTTTGGTTCTCCTCAAATCAACGCGAGGAAAGAATTCCTGGAAGAGAAGGACTTAACAGAACTGCCAGGAAACGGAGACGCCGAGTTATTCAAGGAGTTAATGTCTTGTTTGGCCTTTCAGTCAGATCGCAAGCAAGAAAAGTCAGAGCTGTTATGGATAATTGACTGAAGATTTGTTGCCGGTCCATCAGCATTCAGTCCCAATGATCGCTTCAGAAGGACAAGTTGAGTCATAAATCCGAGAGGGAGATCAGCAAGAGGAAAAGTTAATGCTAATGGGAAAGAGTATAGCAGAACCCTAGAAATTAAGAATCAATGAAAAATAGGTCTGAATGTGTCTCATTTTGGTTCCATTTTCATTCAGACAGTGCTGCAGGTGAGTGTTGTTGTCTGCTCTGGTGTCTGTGGAGCTCTTCTTGACAGACAAAATGGTGGTTGCTATTTTAATTATCTACGGTGCCCCACAATACTGTGGGTAAATAAAATGGTGGTAATCACACACACACACACACACACACACACACACACACACACCTTTTCAGTGGGTTCTGGTGGGCTTATCTGTCTGTAGCAGCAAAATGCTGAACAGGACCAGGCAGTGGATAGCTGCTATTTCATTACCCACAATGCCCCAGATATAGCATCACTCCACAGCATTGTGGGGGAAAATAAATGACAGTCACCATACACAACCACGCACATATCTTACAAGGCCCTGAACCTGAAAACCACCAGCAATTTAGTTACCCACAGTGCCTCGGTGCCATGTTGTTCCAGAGCACTGTGGGAAATTAAAACAGCTCCATTGCTAGAAGTTGCCCAGTGCTGATTAGAACCCAGGGCAGGTGGGTGGGGAGATTAAATGGTGACCCAGGTCATGTATTCTCAGTACACATTCCCGGTGTTGCCTGCTGATGCTGTATGTATGCTGAGGCTAGATGCCTATTTACCAAGAATGACATCTCTAAAAACTCACACAAACGGTTTTAGAAATGCATTCCTCATATCTCCCCGGAAAGCTAAATATAACTAGCAATTCATCAGGGACAGGTACCAGACTATAGTAGATGGGGACAGTTGGAGCATCTCTTTCTTACTCACTAATTGAACCAGAGACAGCCTCATCCTCTGCACCCTCTCATTTTTCAATACACTATTTATTTCCTTGCAGCGGCAACTCAGCTTGGTTTAGCATCCCTGACATGGTCCTTGAGAGTTAATTGGCTTTGAGGACCAAACATTGGAGGCAAAAAAAGGCTTGCTGGGTAAAGTTCAGGGAGCTCGAAGTCTCAGCAGTGGAAGCCCCAGATGGATTCCCTGCAGCTACAGTCAATATTACTCAGAAATGGCTAGATCTGCAGTTTCACAGCTTGCTTGGCTGGAGCATAGGAGACAGGGGAGGCACTGGGTCCCAGTTCACACTGATCTGCACTTCCCAAAACAATACATGAACTGAAGTACGGCTATCCTTTAACATTGGTGCATTTCTAAATGTTGTGGTTCAGTTCTCCAACCAGATAATGTGTGCATGTTAGGGGAAGGCATGCATTAAAACATATTAGTGAAAATGACACTTAAAAATGCATTGTATTGCTTGCAAAAATGTGTACGTTATACAAGATCGCATACGAGAATGTGTTTGATCGGGGAATGGTACACCTGCTGAGTGCTCACGGGATTTGCACCTTGTTCTGTTCCTGTTCCACTCATTGTCCCTGCTGGTCCTGCTACAGCAGGGATGGGGAACCTTTGGGTGTCTTTGGAATCCAACTTCCACCAGCCCTAGCCAGGATGGTGTCATGAATGAGTCAGCTCCCAGGGAAGGTTTGCAACCAGCTGAAGAAAGCAGCCAGGAACAGAGAGAGTTAACTGCCATCGGCTAGTGCCAACTCCCCCACCCCTTGGAATGCCGGTTGATAAGGGAATGGCTGAGAGCGGGTCAGAACCCAGCCAACGCTCTCGAGAAGTGCAAACTGGCACAAACAGAGAAGGAAGCAGTTTGTCAGAACAGGAAGAGATTGGAGCTGATCCAATCCCTCCTAAGAGTCGGCTAAGGGGAGGGCTGTTAGACCGGAAACAAAGCAAGAGGCGCAAAGTGAGAAAGTTCAATATCTTCTGTAACCGGAAGGGGTCTTCAGAAGGGTCATCGTGATTGATGATGCCAGGAAGGCTGTGTTGGAGCCGCCCGGAGCTATCTGTTGTTTTGACATTCAATCATCCTTTTTAATTAACTAAGCTTACTGTGTGATCAAGCGGGGGACTAGACTCCTACAGATGGCCAGTGGTTGGGGATTATAGGAGCTGTAGTCTAACCACATCTGAAGGATGGCAGGTTTCCTATCCCTGCCCTTCTCTGTCATCACACTTGTCTTGACCATTGTTCTTTGACCCCAGGTTCCCAGGTGTTGCTGGATTAACAGATATATAATCCCTAATCCTGTGCACAGCCACCCGATCCAAAAACCATAGGGTTGCCATATTTGAAGAAGTAAAAATCCAGACTTTTTGAAGTGTTTTGGGGGTGATCGCCCTGCAAGTCACCCGCTCACTTGCCCCCCAAAAAACTTCAGGGTAGATGGCAACCCTAGTCATTTAGCGCAACATTGAAGTGCAGGAATGCTTAGAGGATTTTGGATACCAAATAAACAGAATCCAGCTCTCAAAGAGACACTGTAAATAGGTCACTGTGTTCTACAGGGTTCACATCATTGGAAAGATGAGTCAAGAAAAAACAATATTCAAATGAGTAAATAATGAGAAAGATGTTCATAATTTCATTTGCTGTTAAAGGGTTATGTGATTCTGGCTCGGTCAAGTGATCTTTATCAAGCGGGGGATTTTTAATCCCTCTTCATCATCTCTGATCCATGGCGAATGAGCATCCTAGAGAGGTACCCAGGGAGAGCTCAAAAAGGGGCTGCATCAGGCAGCATCCAGTAACCAATTAAGCTAATGATTCAGAGGAAGTGTGAGGCTGAAAAAGGTAGGATGCTGAGTTTGCAAGAAGCCCTTAATTGGGGACTTTTTCACAGCAGGCTGTGGCAAGGCGGGGAACGAAGATGCAAAGATGAAATTTCAAATAATGGAAAAGATGAACTGCAGATCAATCCTGTGGTTGGAAATCTTATGGATTTGAGCCCAGATCCTCATCTGCCAGTGGAATCTCAAATCTCTCTCTCTCTCTCTCTCTCTCTCTCTCTCTCTCTCTCACCAGTTTGGGAGGGAGGTGGGAATGTTTTTTGGTTTTGTTTTTTAATTATTTGTACAAGAAGCCACAGTCAATATGCAGCAATCCCCAACCCCCAGAAATAACCAAATATCTATTTAATCACATTTTACTAATAAGTCATTTCAGGTTGTAATCAAAAGTATCATTCCATAAGTTGCAATGAGTCTTTGGAGGCCCATAACCATGTTTCTACCGATGTTGCATATGTAATAAGACTATGCTAGGTCGGTTGAAAAGTTTGATAAGTTGTTTAGCTTATACGTAAATCTGGCACTGGGACTTGATGACCCTTGAGATCCCTTCCAACTCTACGATTCTGTGACACCTGTGAGTCATAGCTGTCAACTTTTGGATTTGAAAATTTTTCAAATTTTCAGGATTTTTTCAAACTTTTGGATTTGAAAATAAGGGATGCCGCGAGGGCGGTGCAATGGCACCAAGTAGCCTCACCACCCTGCGCTCCAGAGGCTGCGCGCGAACGGGTGAGCGAAAGAGCGAGTGCGTAGACGGCAGGCAGGCTGGCTGTCTGGTTGGGCGTGAGGGTCTGGCTGCACAAGGCATGCAAGCTCCGCCCCCAGTCGGTCTCAGACTCCTTATTGGCAGCTGAGCAACGCAGCTGAGGAGCCTCCCTGACCGGCAGGGAGGGAGAGGAGCTGCTTCCTTTGAAATCCAGGAAATTTAAGGGATATCAACAATCCGGGATAGCAGCGGGAAACGGCATTGGAATAAGGGAGTTTCCCGCAAAAAAAAGGGAGGGTTGACAGCTATGCTGTGAGTTACCTTCCTGCTTGTTTTAGCCTCCTTTCCCTCCCCCAGGATCGCATCTGTCTCTACCCACTGCTGCCATTAATGGCGCCAGCTGGGGAGGGGAGCGCCTGTCAATCAACCCATCCGCCACCTCTTGTCTCTTCTCCCACCTGAGAAAAAATTATAACTGCTTTGACAAGTTTCTCATTGAAACAGTTGTCTCCGCCCACCTGCATTTGCCGAAGATGCCTCCCCGGGATGTCAGTTACATCACCCTGCTGAGATGTCTTTGTTCAAACGGCAGTGTCTGATTCAGAATTCACAATTGGAGTTTCGTTTCTGGAAAGAGAGGGGCTGGCAGATCTGCCCAAATACATCCGGAAAGGGCCGTCTGGGTGCAGTATCGCCGGATATAGGATGGGAAAGGATTCATTGAGCTATCACCATGGCTGGCGATACCCGCTCATGCTGTTTATCTGCTGCTGTCATAATATTGTTAAAATATCATTTGGATGGTGGTTTTACGGATGCAATATGCTACAATGAAATATCTTAATTTGATATGTTTTAAGTGGCTTGTGGGTGTGGGAGTCCCCCCAGTGTTCCAGAATAGATTGTGAGAGGGTGCAAGCGGGCACAGAGGGATCTCACAACTCTGGGGCTTAATATTAATGGACACGCTGAGAAACCATGCTTTTTATTAGTTTTCTTAAAGGTAAAGGTAAAGGGACCCCTGACCATTAGGTCCAGTCGTGTCCGACTCTGGGGTTGCGGCGCTCATCTCGCTTTATTGACTGAAAGCCGGCGTACAGCTTCCGGGTCATGTGGCCAGCATGACAAAGCCTCTTCTGGCGAACCAGAGCAGCGCACGGAAACGCCGTTTACCTTCCCGCCAGAGCGGTTCCTATTTATCTACTTGCACTTTGACGTGCTTTCGAACTGCTAGGTGGGCAGGAGCTGGGACCGAGCAACGGGAGCTCACCCTGTTGCAGGGATTCGAACTGCCGACCTTCTGATCAGCAAACCCTAGGCTCCTTTACCTTTTACCTAAGGTTCCCCACCCCATTCTGTGTAACAGCTTTTCAGTTGTTTAAAGAGTGCTATTCCGGCTTCTTTTAATCTTCTCTTTCCTGATCCTCTAAGGACTTTGTGCCTCCTCTCATATCTACATGCAGCCCCAGTAGACAGGGACGCTTTGTCTGGGTGTGACCAGACCAAAAATCAAAAGACTTGCTCATCCCTATCGATAGGTGAGTTGGCTGTGCTGAAATCTCCCTTCTTCGCATCTCCTTCAATGCACTCAAGGCACACACTGTGGATGGTTATGAAAAAAACTCTTTGAACTAATGATCCCAGGCTGTGATCTCTTGAGATTCCATGCATCTGTTGTCTAACAGGGCTGAGCTGTAATGTTTGCCCAACACGCTTTGATACAGTCAGCTGCGTCAAGCACATTCCCTTTTCTTCTCTCCACTCTAATGATGATAATGAGAGGAGATAATGATGGCGCTCACTTAGCAGTGAAGGAGCTGAGCAGCTTGCGAAACGAGCGAGGAGATGCCTGCCCCAAAATTGAACTACTTCTCAAGTGAAGGAAGAATAAGCACCAGGTGAAAATGAGGGCAGGAGGGGTAGGATTGCCCAAAGCAGGGCATCTGCAGAGCTTAAACGCATTCGGATTCAAAGCCCCACATGTGCTGCAGTGTGCGCACTGGGGTTGCATGTGCCCAGGCCACGCCATATACAGTGGTACCTTGGTTCTCAAACACCTTGGTACTCAAACAACTTGGAACCCAAACATTGCAAACCTGGAAGTAAGTGTTCTGGTTTGCGAACTTTTTTCAAAAGCTGAACGTGCTCCATTTTGAGTGTTTTGCTTACGGTTTGAGTGCCACACTTCCAATTTGAGTGTTACGCTTCTGTTTTGAGTGTTACGCTGAAGTCTGTCTGTTTTTGCTATTTATTTTGCATTTTGTTTTTGTCACTTTTTAGTTTTGTTTCTGTGACCGTGTAGAACCCAGTTCAGCTACTGATTGATTGATTGATTGTGTGACTGCTTTCATTTTATGGATCAATGGTCTTGTTAGATAGTCAATTAATGTTAAATTGCTGTTTTAAGGGTTGTTTTTAAAAGTCTGGAACGGATTAATCCATGTTGCATTATTTTCTATGGGAAAGCACACCTTGGTTTTGGAACGCTTTGGTTTTGGAACGGACTTCCGGAACGGATTAAGTTTGACAGCCATGGTACCACTGGTACTACCATCTTCAATATGGGAGATGGAAAAATAATTCACATGTGGATCTTTTCCAGGTAACAATAAGGTCCAGAGAGCCATTCCAGGTGGCAGAGTTCCATGTGCTCAGAACCAGTCCTTGGACTTGAGGTCAGGGGTGATATCACAGGTGTCTGGAGTGAGCCAGAGCGTGACAGCAATAATTCACAGTGAGTGGGTGAACATAATGCTTTCTTAGAAGAAACTGCCTTGTAAACCGCCCTGAGATCTTCAGGTGATGGGCGGTACATAAATTTAATAAATTAATAAGAAACAGGATCTGCTCGGGAGTGCCAGGCTTAATGAAGACAGCAAATCTTCTTCGGTAGGTCTTGCCCCTATGGGGCCTTCCCACAGCTGCCTAAGTCTCCTCTCCTGAGTCTTTCCCAAACAATCAGAGACTATGCCAAAGTACCGGTATCTGCCTTTGCACCACCCGCTTCATACCTCTCGAGGTCCTGGGAGACCAGGGGGGAGAGGAGCTTGTTGCAACAGGAGGGAGAGACACCTGTGATTCTTAACCAGCCTGACTCATCTCTGCCTCTTGGTCTCCTTCCTCTCCTGCTTCTGATTCTGGACTTCTCTCTGCCACAGCCACTTCCTGCTCACTAAACCTTGTTACCTCTTTGGCTTCCAGCACCTCCACCTCTCCGTCTTCTCCGTCTTCTCCCCCTGACCATTCATCACTGTCTCGCCACCAATCCCCAGGCTCTGAACCTTCTTCCCTTGGGGCTCCCCGGCTGGTGCCTCCCACCATTCTTCTGTGTCCAGCCAGTTCATGACATCAGGACAACAGTCTTGGCCTATTGCTGTTCCCCACTGAATTCCCAACAAATTTTGAGCGGCCAACACGGAGAACAAAATAAGAGCCCTGCTAGACCAGGCCAATGACCCATCTAGTCCAGCATCCTGTTCTCACAGTGGCTGGCCAGATGCCTGTAGGAATGCCTGTACAAGCACAACAATTCTCCCCTCCTGTGGTTTCCAGCAACTGGTATTTAGAAGCATTGCTGTCTCCACTGTGGAGACTGAGCATAGTCATCACCTGCCTGCATTACACGAGAGCAATGTTATATTGCTCCATGTGACCCATTGTGCATCAGATGTGTGCTACTAGCACAACCACTCATATTCTGTATGGTCAACTACTTAACTACCTATCCATCACTTACCCCACCCCCAACTAGCAGCAATCAATAGGAGGTGGAGCTACCCCCCTGCTGCCTGTATACCTGAAGGAGCGTCTCCACCCCCATCGTTCAGCACGGACACTGAGGTCCAGCTCCGAGGGCCATCTGGCGGTTCCCTCACTGCGAGAAGTAAGGTTACAGGGAACCAGGCAGAGGGCCTTCTCGGTAGTGGCACCCGACCTGTGGAATGACCTCCTGTCAGATGTCAAGGAAATAAACAACTATCTGACTTTTATAAGACATCTGAAGGCAGCCCTGTTTAGGGAAGTTTTTAATATTTGATCTTTTATCGTGTTTTTAATATTCTGTTTGGAGCTGCCCAGAGTGGCTGGGGAAATATTATTATTATTATTTTAGCCTGGAGAAGAGAAGGTTAAGGGGTGATATGATAGCCATGTTCAAATATATAAAAGGATGTCATATAGAGGAGGGAGAAAGGTTGTTTTCTGCTGCTCCAGAGAAGCGGACACAGAGCAATGGATTCAAACTACAAGAAAGAAGATTCCACCTAAACATTAGAAAGAACTTCCTGACAGTAAGAGCTGTTCGATGGTGGAATTTGCTGCCAAGGAGTGTGGTGGAGTCTCCTTCTTTGGAGGTCTTTAAGCAGAGGCTTGACAGCCACCTGTCAGGAATGCTTTGATGGTGTTTCCTGCTTGGCAGGGGGTTGGACTGGATGGCCCTTGTGGTCTCTTCCAACTCTATGATTCTATGATTCTATGATGATGATGATGATGATGATGATGATGATTGCCTGTCACCAACAGGGTCATTTATATAATGACTATTTATATAATAACATTTAGTTGGATCCGGACTGCAGCCGCATTCACACGATACATTTCAAGCACTGTGACACCACTTTAAACAGTCTACAGCTTCCCCCAAAGAATTCTGGGGACTATAATTAGTCAAGGGTGTTCAGAGTTGTTAGATGACCCCCTATTCCCCTCCCAGATCTACGATTCCCAGATTTCCCAGGAAGATGGATTGATTGTTAAACCACTCCAGGATCTGTAGTCCTGTGCAGGGATTAGGGGTCTCTCAGAAACTCTCAGCACTCTTAGCAAACTACAGTTTGCAGAATTTTTTGGGAGAAGCCATGACTGATGAATGTGGTTATTGCAGATAGTAATATTGTGCAGCTTGAAGCAATTGGATGCATAAAAGCTGACTCCTCTTGAAATAAAAATGATTCAGACCCATAAATATGATTCAGAGCTTGACTAACCAGAACTTATTCAAAGCAGGTACAAAAACAAAACAGTGATACATCGAAATAGTTCCATAAGACATATGCTTATCAAAGCATAGGCTCAGCATCTTCTTATAACTCTAAATAGACCTAGAATCAAAGGCATCTTTCTCCTTATAGCCTCCACCAGTCTGCATTCCAGCCTGAGGCTGTTTCTCCTAGAGAGGGATCATTAGCACATCCTTCTCTGACTGTGCCTGGGAACAAAAGATAAAGGCAACTCCCTTCAAAATGGCGATTTGCAATTGAATATCTTAAATCATGTGACCTAAGGTTAAACACTCAGGTGAAAGAGCAGAGAACATCAACAGTTAAGTACCCGGTATTAACCTGCTAAACACCCAGTGAGCTTTAGTATTCCACACTGGAATTTTCCAATGTCAAAACCCTTCAGCAATATATGGTACATAACCATATATTCTCCATTTCAGAGAGCAATTCAGCAATTATACTTAACACTGGTATGGCAACTGCTTTAAGTGTATAGTGCAGATCGGGCCTGAGTCTTGGTAGGGGAGCAATGGGTGGATTGATCTGCTTCTGGTCTGTGCCATCTCGAGCCAAAGTCAGTTTTGCAAAATTTGGCGACGTGCAGAATCTTACATTCAAATCCCTGCATTAGTGCAGGACGTGCAAATTAGGTTCATCTAAAAATGTAGACAGTGAGAGATTTCACTTTCTTGGGTTCCATGATCACTGCAGATGGTGACAGCAGTCACAAAATTAAAAGACACCTGCTTCTTGGGAGAAAAGCAATGACAAACCTAGACAGCATTTTAAAAAGCAGAGACATCACCTTGCCAACAAAGGTCCGTATAATTAAAGCTATGGTTTTCCCAGTAGTGATGTATGGAAGTGAGAGCTGGACCATAAAGAAGGCTGATTGCCGAAGAATTGATGCTTTTGAATTCTGGTGCTGGAGGAGACTCTTGAGAGTCCCATGGACTGCGAGAAGATCAAACCTATCCATTCTTAAAGAAATCAGCCCTGAATGCTCACTAGAAGGACAGATCCTGAAGTTGAGGCTCCAGTACTTTGGCCACCTCATGAGAAGAGAAGACTCCCTAGAAAAGACCCTGATGTTGGGAAAGATGAAGGGTGCAAGGAGAAGGGGATGACAGAGGACGAGATGGTTGGACAGTGTTCTCGAAGCTACCAACATGAGTCTGACCAAACTGCGGGAGGCAGTGGAAGGCAGGAGTGCCTGGCATGCTCTGGTCCATGGGGTCATGAAGAGTCAGACACGACTAAACGACTAACAACAACAACAACAACAACAACAACAACAACAACAACAACAACAACAACGAGTTGTCATGAGGATAAAATGACATCACCTCAAGATAGTCAGCCTGAGTTAATTAGAGGAAGGATGAGAAATGAAGGAAATTGACTTATGCCAAGCAGACTTCTCACCCTGCCCCAAATTTTGGGGAGTGCAGTCTCTTCTCCCTGGGGGAGAGAGATACCTCCGTTGACTTGCATGGAGGGAGGAGCAATGGAAAAACAGCACCGATTCCATTCTGGATGAGATGGTTGGACAGTGTTCTCGAAGCTACTAACATGAGTTTGGCCAAACTGCGAGAGGCAGTGAAGGCTAGGCGTGCCTGGCGTGCTCTGGTCCATGGGGTCACGAAGAGTCGGACACGACTGAACGACTGAACAACAACAACAAAAATGTAGACACTTCTCCTCCATCTGCCTGTCGAGTGGATCTATTGAAATCCATGGAACCTAAGTTAATTGTGACTCACTTATGGTTTCAGTGGGTCTGCTCTAAGCATGACTAATTCAGATAACGTTAAGTCACCTCCAAGTCCTTCCAGTCATCAACAGTGGGTCCCAAGTGGGTCCTTCGGGACATCCTTATTCATAAACATGGCCATGTGCCCTTTATTCTCCTGTAATTTAAAGATCAGCGTAAAAATGATGCTTTGAAAAACAAGAAAGTACCAACCATTTCAGCATTAACGAGAGAACAAAGAGAGAAACAGCAGGGCTATCTCTTAGCAGATTTCGATATAAAACCAGTGCAAACAAACTTCAAAGTGCTTTCAATTTCATGCGCGCAATTCTCCCAAGGAGATGCACACACACTCCAAAAACCCATTTCGTCTTCCACCTCTGTGAAGCTCTCTATTTATTTTCGAGACGTCCTTGTCATTTTCACGCTCCGCATGTGACACAGGGAAGCCAATTTCCCTCTCTTCTTCCCGACGTCAGTGGGAGCCGTCGCCTCTCTTTCTCTAAGTGGTGATAAAAGAGAAACTTGGGTTAATACCCTGCCATTATACCGATGCTGAAATACGAGCGCATCTCCTCTCCACCCAAATGAAACACTGAGTTGCCACTCGGGTTTCGTTGTGTCGGCTCCTCCTACGCTCGCCAGGCCCCCCCATGTGGTTACTTCCCCTGCGAGCTAAAAGGCCATCCGATCTTGACAGGTGACACGGGAGGGTGGGTGGGTGAAAGGGAAATTACGTGTTTCAGTCCTCTCCCGCATCTTTGCCACTCCATCAGCCTGCTGAGGATCGTTCCCAAACCAGAGAGCCCTCCCGAGGTTTCCAGCAACTGGTATTCATTCCCCCCCCCAAAAAAAACATTTATTGGTTTTTCAAGTTTTTATATCACTCCCACATTTTATAATCATAAACACTTTAAACACATAAAACATAAAACACATAAAACGCATACTTAACCAAACAACACAAAAAGTTGACTCTAAATGTTATGTACTGAGTTGAATAGGATCCAAAATGCAGCAGTCTGATTGGTCCTAGAACAATAGGATTCAGAATGCAGCAGTCTGATTGGTCCGCGGGAGCCACCCAATCCAGCTCCAGGGGGAAGTGAATCCGCAACCTGATTGGCCTACAGGAATATCCTGGAATTAGCCAATCACGTGGGGCCCATTGTGTAAATAATGTATATAAAGCAGACGTTCTGGGGGAACTTTCATTCCTCGCTACTATGAGATGAATAAAGAGCATGAAATCCACACTCGACTCCGAGTATATTTCACTAAACTTATGTTATTATCCACTTAAAATCACCTCCAACTTGACTTCCTCTAAACCTCCCTTACTAAAGTTCCATGCCTTACTTCTTTAGCAGTTGTCCAATTTCTTACTTCCTTTACTTCTTTTCTCCTTATTATTCTCAATTTTTTTCCTTTACATTCTCCAAATCTTTCTTTATAAACTTATTTCTCAAACTCTCTATATCTTAATTTCTAAATACTATCCTATCTACTTAACATCTATTTCTAATCTGAGCCTCTTTGGGCCTTCTGAAACATTTCTAAATTCAAATATTACAATATTTCTTTAAATAACTTCTAAATTTCTTCCAATCTTCCTCCACCGTCTCCTCCTTCTGGTCGCGGATTTGTCCAGTCCAGCAACTGGTATTCAAAAGCATTGCTGCCTCTGACCGCGGAGGCAGCAGCCATCGATAGCCTTCACGAATTTGTCCAACCCTCATTTAAATCATCCAAGTTGGTGGCCATCATTGCCCCCGTGGGATACGCGGGGTCATGGATATAGGGTTGGCATGGAGGTGCCATGGGGCTGGAGCGGATATGGGGTGTGTGGGGTTGTCGTAGTGTGAGAGGCAGAGGAGGGCTGCGGGGTTATCATAGTGGCACGGTGTAGCTGTAGGGCTGGAATAGATAGGGGAGCATGGGATTGGCATGGGGTTAGCACGGCGTGGCTTTGGGGTTGTAGCGGATATTTGGGGGACGTGGATATGGAGTTGGCATGGAGGTGTCACAATGTGACCATGGGGCTGCGGGGGCACTGCGTCTTCTTTTAAATAGCTTAAAACATTTGTTTAGTGTTTTAACTGTTTTCAGCTATGCCCTTTTAAAATGTGTTGGGGGAGGGGGTTATTGAAGAAGAAGAGTTTGGATTTGATATCCTGCTTTATCACTACCCTAAGGAGTCTCAAAGCAGCTAACATTCTCCTTTCCCTTCCTCCCCCACAACAAACACTCTGTGAGGTGAGTGGGGCTGAGAGACTTCAGAGAAGTGTGACTAGCCCAAGGTCACCCAGCAGCTGCATGTGAAAGAGCGGAGACGCGAACCCGGTTCACCAGATTACAAGTCTACCGCTCTTAGCCACTACACCACACTGGCTCTTGTTTTTATTTTGGTTAAGTATTTTGTGGTTTTATATTCTGATTTTATTCTGTAAACCGCCCTGAGACCTGTGGGTATAGGGCAGAATATAAATTCAAGAAGAGGAGGAGGAGGAGGAGGAGGAAGAAGAAGAAGAAGAAGAAGAAGAAGAAGAAGAAGAAGAAGAAGAAGTAGAAGAAGAAGAAGAAGAAGAAGAAGAAGAAGAAGAAGAAGAGGAAGGAGAAGGAGAAGATGACGATGAAGAAGAAGAGGAGGAGGAGGAGGAGGAGGAGAAGGAGAGGAGGAGGAGGAGGAGACGGAGAAGAAGAAGAGGAGGAGGAGGAGGAGGAGGAGGAGGAGGAGGAGAATTTGCTAACTTTCTATTGTCTGACTCCATCATCATCATCATCATCATTTACTGTGAGAACAGGCTGTTGGACTAGATGGGCCATTGGTTTGATCCAGCAGCAAGGCCTGTCGTATGTTCTTCTCCTGTTCAGGGCTGACAGAGCCATTCTTTTCCTTTGGCAAGGAAAACGACAAGTGTTCAGAGTGCCTCTCCCTCTGTTTGTTTTCCAAATGCACTGAGCAATAGCCGAGCAAAAAAACAAAATCTCTTTCACCTCTTGCACAGCAATCTTTTCTGATCTCTCTCTCTCTCTCTGGCTCCGATCTGAGAATTTGGAAGAAAACAAAAAAGGAAAAGCCAAAACCTTCTGCAGTCAAGCAGAGTGAAATAGCTCTAATAAATAAAAATTGCTGCTTGTTTGCGTTTGGCTGTTCATCTCATGCATACGAAATAGAATTCGGAGTGGAAGCGTTGGCTCTGCATCGTAAAAAGAAGGGAGGAGAGGAGGTCGGATGAAAGGGAAGGAATTCTATGTGGATTGTATAAGGATGAAAATATGATCTATAAATATAAAACGGGGGGGGGGGGAATCCATGAGCAATAATAATAGGGAGAGGAAAGGATCTGAAACAAACAGACAGAAAGCATCAAAACCACCAAAGGATGGTAAGAATGGGAGGCTCAACATCGAACAAGCTGACAGAAAGGAGCTTATTCCTGCCTGCGATGCTGAAGTCACTTAATTCGGATGGACAAGGAGCACCGAGTCCCGCAGCTGAATGGTAAACGTATTCAGCACGGCAGTGTTAATATCAGCAACGCAGGGAATACAAGTTGTCTCCCTCCCCAGGTTCCACACAGCGGCTGCTGGCAGAGTGTCTATTAGCCACGTCTAGCGCCGACGCCTGACGCATACGAAAGCAGCTCACTGAGCTTAGCCAGCTGCCTCTTGTCAGACGGCGGTTTTGCACGAAAGAGTCAGGATGGAGCAAACAGGAGGCCCTCGGCTTTCTGGCTCTCTCACACTGCGACGATGTGACTCAGGGGTCCCCCAAGTTTATGAGATTTGTTTTTTGCTTATACTGGTTCTCTAGCTGTGTTGCAAGGAATCATAGAATTGCAGAGTGGGAAGGGGCATAGCTGTCAACCCTCCCTTTTTTTTGCGGGAACTCCCTTATTCCAATGCCATTTCCCGCTGCTATCCCGGATTGTTGATATCCCTTAAATTTCCCAGATTTCAAAGGAAGCAGCTCCTCTCCCTCCCTGCCGGCCAGGGAGGCTCCTCAGCTGCGTTGCTCGGCTGCCAATAAGGAGTCTGAGACCGACTGGGGGCGGAGCTTGCATGCCTTGTGCAGCCAGACCCTCACGCCCAACCAGACAGACAGCCTGCCTGCTGTCTACGCGCTCGCTCTTTCGCTCACCCATTCACGAGCAGCCTCTGGAGAGCAGGGTGGCGAGGCTACTTGGTGCCATTGTACCGCCCTCGCGGCATCCCTTATTTTCAAATCCGAAAGTTTGGAAAAATCCATTATTTTCAAATCCGAAAGTTGACAGCTATGGGAAGGGACCCCCAAGGGTCTACTAATCCAGCCCCCTGCACTGCACGAATCACAGCGAAAGAATCCCCGGCAGATGACCATCCAACCTCTGTTTATAAACCTCCAAGGAAGGAAAGTCCACCATCTTCCCAGGGAGTCCGTTCCACTGCCAAACAGCTCTTACCATCAGAAAGCTCTTCCTGATGTTTAGTCAGAATCTCCTTTGTGGGCATTTGATTCCATTGGTCTCAGGTCTGGCCAGCGGCGGAGGAAGCCTCTTGGGCACCTGGGGCGATGCACCCAAGGGTGGGGTGAACCGCCCATAGGGGCAGGGTGGGGCACGCAGTACATAGGGAGGGGAAGGGTGTGTGGCACCCTTAGGGAGGGACAGGATTGGGTGCACAGCAACCATAGGGACGGGGCGTGCTGTGGGGCCTCAGCTGCCCTACAGCTGGGGGGGGGAGGGAGAAGAAGAAGAAGAAGAAGAAGAAGAAGAAGAAGAAGAAGAAGAAGAAGAAGAAGAGTTTGGATTTGATATCCCGCTTTATCACTCCCCGAAGGAGTCTCAAAGCGGCTCACATTCTCCTTTCCCTCCCCCCCCCCACAACAAACACTCTGTGAGGTGAGTGGGGCTGAGAGACTTCAGAGAAGTGTGACTAGCCCAAGGTCACCCAGCAGCTGCATGTGGAGGAGCGGAGACGCGAACCCGGTTCCCCAGATTACGAGTCTACTGCTCTTAACCACTACACCACACTGGAGGAAGAGGCCAGACAGCGTGGAGCCTGAAGGTCCCCAAGACATGTGGCTCAGGCACACTGCAGGCCCTGCAGTGAGTGCCGCCTGCCATTTTGTCACCCCCCTCAGTGGGGACACCTGGGGCGGACCGCACCTACCGCACCCCCTTGCTCGCCCCTGGGTCCGACCCACCGGAGCAGCAGAAAACAAGCTGCACCGCCTTCTATGGATATTTGGCTTTCATATCCCCTCTGAGTCTTCTCGTTGGGAAGTTCATTAGAGCTTCTTCAAAGAAACGTGGAAGGGAAATTTGTGTGAAAGAAATCTGGGGGGGACTGGAAAAGTGGGGGGTTCAATGGGGGTCAATTGGGGGGGGGAGATGGCTGAAAAACAGATGCTGAAGGGGCAGCATAATTATGTTTTAATGATGCACCACTCCAGCTCATTCGTACCGTGATGTGAAGGACAGGCTGTTCCAGGAAATGAAATACTGGTGCGTATCGGAGAGCTTATCTCGAGGAAGGGACTGACATGTCAACCGTCACCCAAATCTGAGCCTAAAATAGAAGATGGAATCAAGGGGAGAAGGATTTAGGGATCTAGACTGTGACTGCTTACAGCCCTTCCAGATCTCCTTTCCCCCCCCATTGCACATTTGTGATTATTTTGTCCTCAGAATAGTGGTTATAGACAATCCTGCTTTCAATGATGTTTACAACTCAGTTTGCATAATGGAACCAGGCAAGATTTTTTTTGGGGGGGGAGAGGACCTCCCAGAAACAATTTGCTTCCAAGTTCCCCAGCATCACTTGAAGCACAATAGAGTAAAAACAAACAAACAAACAAACAAACAAACAAACAAACATGGAGGATAACACAATCAGTCACTACTGATCACAATGGTTTTCTTCTACCTGTACTGTCTGAGACACTTTCAGACCCTCCAAGTGTCCCTATTTTCCAGGGACGTCCCTGATTTAGAAAAGCCATCCCAGTTTCTGATTTGATCCCAGAATGTCCCACTTTTCCTTAGGATGTTCCTATTGTCATGGGAGAAATGTTGGAGTTATCCAAATCCCCAGAAGAACTGAAATAAGTCCAAATTTGGCCCTCATGTCTCTACCCTCAGTGAGTTATCTCACCCCCCTTCATGTGTGTGAGTGTGTGGGTGTGTTTAATTCACAGTTGTAGACCTGACATGTCCTGTTGGCCTCAAAATGGAGACCTCATGAGCGGAGGGTTAAAATTCCACTCAAGTTGTCCCCTCTCTCATGTATTTTATCCATTTTTGTCTGTCCCCCCACCCCATGTGATTAAAGGCACATCTGGCTTCATGAAAGAGGTGCAGAAAGATTTGTGTTGATAAGCAGACAAGGGTACTCTGACAGGAACTGAGTGTTCCACAAAAGGAAATCTCTCCAGGAAGGCAGATGTTGTTGTTGTTGTTTAGTCGTTTAGTCGTGTCCGACTCTTCGTGGCCCCATGGACCAGAGCACGCCAGGCACTCCTGTCTTCCACTGCCTCCCACAGTTTGGTCAGAATCATGTTAGTAGCTTCGAGAACACTGCCCAACCATCTCGTCCTCTGTTGTCCCCTTCTCCTTGTCTTTCCCAACATCAGGGTCTTTTCCAGGGAGTCTTCTCTTCTCATGCGGTGGCCAAAGTATTGGAGCCTCAGCTTCAGGATTTGTCCTTCCAGTGAGCACTCAGGGCTGATTTCCTTCAGAATGGATAGGTTTGATCTTCTTGCAGTCCATGGGACTCTCAAGAGTCTCCTCCAGCACCAGAATTCAAAAGCATCAATTCTTCGGCGATCAGCCTACTTTATGGTCCAGCTCTCACTTCCGTACATTACTACTGGGAAAACCATAGCTTTAACTATACGGACCTTTGTCGACAAGGTGATGTCTCTGCTTTTTAAGATGCTGTCTACTGGTAGGTTTGTCATCGCTTTTCTCCCAAGAAGCAGGCATCTTTTAATTTTGTGACTGCTGTCACCATCTGCAGTGATCATGGAGCCTAAGAAAGTAAAATCTCTCACTGCCTCCATTTCTTTCCCTTCTATTTGCCAGGAGGTGATGGGACCAGTGGCCATGATCTTAGTTTTTTTTTGATGTGGAGCTTCAGAACCATATTTTGCGCTCTCCTCTTTCACCCTCATTAAGAGGTTCTTTAATTCCTCCTCACCTTCTGCCATCAAAGTTGTGTCATCTAGGAAGGCAGATAAAGGCTCTCAAACAGTGCTTCTCTGAGTGTGGCAGAAGAGTGCCCTGCAGCCTGGTTCATGATCAATTCAAGGTGAGAGCAAAAGCAGGAATATTGAAAGAAGGAGAGATGCATCTCCTCCTTTGATGCAGCCGTCTGAATCTTTAATTCAAATGCCAGTGGCAAACCAGAGAAACAAAGAAGCAAAGCATGACTGATCTGCTTCAAACACAAGGCTATGATCTACACTAGCCTTCCCACGAAGGTGCCCTCCAGGTTTTTGTTTATTTATTAAATGCATTTATTACCTGCCCTTCTCCAAATGGTTCCTGGGTGACTTACATAATACTAAAGCCATAAAATACAATACAACTAAAACAATAAAATGCAACACAACTGAAGTCAGGACTAGCAGCAATTCTCTTAGAGCTTTGGTAAAAATGTGCACCTGAGGATGCCTTCTGAATATGCTCAGAGTTCATTTAAAGGGATTTCAGTCTAGGGGCCACCACAGAGGAGGCCCTCTCTCACGTCATCGCCCCGTGGGACATGTAGCTGTGCTACATCTCACATCATCCCTGACCATTGGCTATGCTGACCAGGGCTGATGAGAGTTGAAGCTCAATGGACAGCTCCATATTCCTGCATTGAAGGGCATTGGACCAGATGGTCCTCCCAACTCTACAATTCCATGTTTCCAAGGTTCTGTGATTTCTGAAAGACTCCAGGCTGAAGAAAGCTGGTCTAGGCATCTACGAACCATGGTGGCTAAGATCAATCTCCACTGTGAGGGGCCGTATGCCTCTGAGTACCAGTTGTTGGGATTCACAGGTGGGAAGAGTGCTGTTACACATTGGGGAGAATGGACCTTTAAGGTTTTAAAATGAAGCGGGATGTACCCATGATGATGTTCCTTCAAGCCTATTGAGATCCCACCTCTGTTTGGTCCTGATTTGGCTCCTAGTGTGGTCCTTCATTGGCTCCCAACATGTTTCCAAGTGCAGTTCAAAGTGTTGGTGCTGACCTTTAAAGCATAGCTGTCAACTTTCGGATTTGAAAATAAGGGATTTTTTCAAACTTTCGGAATAGAAAATAAGGGATGCCGCGAGGGCAGTGCAAGGGCACCAAGTAGCCTCGCCACCCTGCGCTCCAGAGGCTGCGCGTGAACGGGTGAGCGAAAGAGCGAGCGCATAGACGGCAGCCAGGTTGTCTGTCTGGTTGGGCGTGAGGGTCTGGCTGCACAAGGCATGCAAGCTCCGCCCCCAGTTGGTCTCAGACTCCTTATTGGCAGCCGAGCAACGCAGCTGAGGAGCCTCCCTGGCCGGCAGGGAGGGAGAGGAGCTGCTTCCTTTGAAATCTGGGAAATTTAAGGGATATCAACAATCCGGGATAGCAGCGGGAAACGGCGTTGGAATAAGGGATGAAATTCCACCAAGGGATAAATGCTCACATTTGCTTCCATTTTAACTGAGATTGGGTGCAGGGAAGGTATCCGAAGCATAGCTGTCAACCTTTCCCTTTTCTCGCGAGGAATCCTATTCGGAATAAGGGAATTTCCCGCAAAAAAGGGAAAAGTTGACAGCTATGATCCGAAGTATAGTATTGGCAGTGCTCTCATGGGCCATTGATATTGTTCATTATCCAAGCTCATCCAAGCAGATATCGCCTCTGTTTCCCATAAAAGGAGGAGATGCAACTTCTAGGAAAGTCATGGAACATGGCTCTCCTTGGGAAGCAAAGACTGTGCCTTGAATGAATTGCTCCAATTATCACGGATTCTTGGAAGCTCGTGGTGACAGCTAGGAAGTGACAACATATTTCTGTGCACTGTTATACCAAGACCACTATACGCCCTGTGTAATTTGGAGACTCAATCTTCTCCGCGGAAAATGTCAGGCCAGGATGATTTTAGAATTTCCATCCTGACCTTTCAACCCCTTACAAGGTCTCTAAGGTGGCTACTACATTAAAAAAAATTAATTTTAATAGTATAAAAACAAATAAAGCAATTAAAATCTTAACACAGCAGCATGGGGGTAGGGTAGAAAACAATGGAGACATAAAGAAAAAAAAGAAAAAAATTACTTTGCCATAGCAGGAAATGACTTAATAAGTATGGTGAATATAGTTGACTCCCGACTTATGGAGGGGTTATGTTAGTGGACCCCCTCCATAAGTCGGGAGTCAACTATATTCACCATACTTATTAAGTCGTTTCCTGCTATGGCAAAGTAATTTTTTTCTTTTTTTTCTTTATGTCTCCATTGTTTTCTACCCTACCCTAACATAACCCTACTTATGGAGGGGTTATGTTAGTGGATGGTTGGACAGTGTTCTCGAAGCTACTAACATGAGTTTGGCCAAACTGCGAGAGGCAGTGAAGGATAGGCGTGCCTGGCGTGCTCTGGTCCATGGGGTCACGAAGAGTCGGACACGACTGAACGACTGAACAACAACAATGTTAGTGGATACCATGGGTATACGTTAGGGTTGCCATACGTCTGGGAAAACCCAGACATGTCCTCTTTTGAGGGGCCAACATGCCTATCTGGCTAAATGTTTACATTTTAAAGGAAATGTCTGGGGTTTTTTTTGGGGGGGGGGCCTCCAGCTTCTGGCTCGGGCTGGCAGCAACTTGGGCTGTCCTCTTTTTTTGCTCTTCAAGATATGGCGACCCTAGACGTGAAATCACGTATACTGGGAACAGCATCTTAAACGCCTTTAAACACCCTCTAAAACCTCTGGAAACTTTTTTTGGGGGGGGTCATTAAAAATCCACCAAACTCCACCACCTTCAAACCTCATTTCTCAAAGGTCGGTGCAAAGGCTCCTGGGATTGCTAGCCGCTCTCTATTCATGCTCTTTTCAGACGGTTTTTGCCTTTCTTGTGCCATTTCCAGATTGGAAACAAATTATTTGATTATTTCCCGGCACTGTGCGCATGTGCAGTCGCGCATGAGTTAATGGCACATAAGTGGGGAATTGCCAGTACAAATGAAAGTATTTGTTGTTCTCCTAAACCTTGAAAAGAGGGGCCAATTGAACCTGTTTTCTTGGAGGTCCGGCAACAACCTAGCTGCCAACACTGGGGAAGAGCCCGTTTCCAAGATGGCAGTTAGCCTCTTAGAACAGACGCTTGCTCTAGGAACGTCCCACCTATCTTGGAGGAAAACAGCTAGTCTAGGATGCTGTGCCCATCTTGGAAACATTTGCGCCGGAAGTAGAAGAGGAGCGATGAGGAAGGAGACTGACGCAGTGGAAGAAGAAAGCTCACGGACAATGTCACCTGGGTGCCTTGCAGAAATTTTGCTTAAACAGAGATCTCATCCTGCCTCCTGGTCTGCCCTGCCCTAAGGCTAATCAATAATCTTTCGGACTTTTTTTTTTTTAATAATCATTTTTTATTGGTTTTATATAAATACAATAATAAATTCGCACATTTATCTTCACATCTTATACCGTTTTGGCTTTTTATGGCCTTGACTTCCGTCAAACCTTCCTTACAATATTCTAATATCTATTCCTTATATCTATATTTCCAAAATCAATCATTGTTTTATATTATTATTTTCTAAAATTAATCACTATATCTTCGGACTAACAACAATATTTCTTCCTTATTCTACAAAGCCTCTTGCAGTCCTACCAACGTATTCAACTGAATACAATTTTCCTTTAAATAGTCTGTAAATTTAGCCCAGTCTTTGATGAACTTCTGGTCCCGCTGTTCGCAGATTCTCCCCGTCATCTTGTCCAATTCTGCATACTCCGTTAGTTTCACAATCCATTCTTCTTTTGTCAGTGTTTGTTCTAATCTTTCAGACTTTTGGATGTTCCTTGTGGCTGCAGGGTTACTGAAAGGCCGGGAGAAATTTACTACTAACAAGGTTATGTCTCCACATTGCCACCGCCCCGCTTCCAAATTCTTGACAACTGCCTGAATCTGCTTCCATGGCAACCCCTAAAAATATTGCTCCCTTCTAAAAATAAGGTCCTGTTCCTCGGTGCCGGCTCTGCACAGGGCAGCCTTTTTCGCAAACAGCCCTCTTGCCAGCTGCTTTGAAACACGAGATGCGGCAACTCGTGTCATTGGAATAAGGTGAAATTTAAATCCCGTCTCTGACAAGCTCATCCAGAAAGACGTCTAATCACCGTGCAGCCTCCTATTTCTGTCGTACGAGGCTAGACAGCCTGTCGCACTACAAACCCAACAGGTGTACATAATTGGATGTGTGCTGCTTAAAACCTGTATAACGTTCTATAGCAAAGAGGCCCCTTGAGCTTGTTTGGAGGTTCTAGCAGGGGAGCGCAGCTATCGTATACCCTTGACCGAAGAACGGTACACACTCCTTCAATCTGGGAGGGTCGTCCTCTTCCACCAAGCGCGCAGCTTCGGGAGGGACGCACATGGAGCGGTGAGGGAGGAAGGGGACACCCGCCTAGCCAGCCAGATCAGCCGAATCAACCCTGGCGATCAATGGGGTGACAGATGTCGCAGCCAGATCGCCCTCACATAATTTAAGAGGAAATTCGGAAAAGAAATTTAAGGAAAAATGGGACGGTTATAGAAAATATGTTAAAAAAATATAGTAAAAATGCTATTTCTATGCTGGCATTTGAGGATTAATGTAGGAATAAGCTCTAGGGAAAACTCATCATGGAAAGGTCACTTTTCAGAGAATGTATGGAAAAAAGGTGTATAAGCTAGTACAGTATGTGGAGTTTTGTACATTCAAAGTGATACAATATGTAAGGGCAGTAGTAGGAAGTCTGATTTTGTAGTAAGGATGGTGTTTTTGGATCGATCCTATTTGGTGGCTTTCCAATTTTTATTTTTATTTTCTTTCCCCCTCCCCCCCCCTTTTTGTCTTACCCCCTTTTTTCTCTTTTCTTTCTTTTTTTTAGGCACGGAAGAAGACAAGAAGCAAAATTTAAAGATTTTTGAATTGAAAGAAATTTATTCATATGTACATATACAATGTCAAATTTATAAAACTGCAAATAAAAATCTATAATAATAAAAAAGAGGCCCCATTTCCTCCTTAATGGTCTACTGAGTCAAGCCACATTCTGTCAGGAACCCAGCATTTTTGTGGCTGAAAATGATGGTGGTGGTGATGATATGCTGCCCATCTGACTGGGTTACCCCGGCCACTCTGGGCAGCTCCCAACAGAATATCAAAAACTCAATAAAACATCAAACATTAAAAACTTTCCAATACCTTCAGATGTCTTCTAAAGTTTGTATAGTTGTTTACCTCCTTGACATCTGATGGGAGGGCATTCCACAGAGTGGGCGCCACTACAGAGAAGGCCCTCTGCCTGGTTCCCTGTAACCTCACTTCTCTCAGTGAGGGAAATGTCAGAAGGCCCTCGAAGCTGGACCTGAATGATGGGTATAATAATAATAATATAATAAATTTTTATTTATACCTCGCCCTTCCCAGCCAAGACCGGGCTCAGAGCAGCTAACACCAATAAAATCACAACAAAACATACAAAACAATCAATTAAAATGCAGGTTAAAATACTTTTTAAAGTTTAAAATGCAGCCTCAGATTTAAGTAGCTCACCAATCAAACCATAGAGGAGTGAAACATCAGGGTTAAACTGAAACCAACCCAAAGGCCAGGCAGAACAGTTCCGTCTTGCAGGCCCTGTGGAAAGATGCCAAATCCCGCAGGGCCCTGGTCTCTTGTGAAAGACCGTTCCACCAAGTCGGGGCCAGTACTGAGAAGGCCCTGGCCCTAGTTGAGGCCAGCCTAGCATCCTTGTGGCTCAGGACCTCCAAAATGTTATTGTTTGAGGACCTTAAGGTCCTACACGGGGCATACCAGGTATGGAGACATTCCTTCAGGTATACAGGGCCAAAGCCATTTAGGGCTTTAAATGTTAGCAGCAACACTTTGAATTGAGCTTGGAAACATACTGGGAGCCAGTGAAGATCATTTAGGACCAGTGTTACATGGTCCTGGTGGCTCCTCCCAGTCACCAGTCTAGCTGCCGCATTCTGGATTAGTTGTAGTTTCTGAGTTACCTTCAAGGTAGCATTGCAGTAGTCCAAGCGGGAGATAACCAGAGCATGTACCATTCTGGCGAGACAGTGCACAGGCAGATAGGGTTTCAGCCGACATACCAGATGGAGCTGGTAGACAGCTGCCCTGGACACAGAACTGACCTGTGCCTCCATGGACAGCTGTGAGTCCAAAATTACCCCCAGGCTGTGCATCTGGTCCTTCAGGGGTACAGTTACCCCATTCAGGACCAGGGAGTAAAAGCCGGTAAATTTCAGATTCAGCCACCATCCATCCATCCATTCCTGTCCCCGCCCCCAGCCCAGCCCCCAAACAAACAAACAAACAAACAAAGGAAAATCTGCTCTGGCACCTGTTAGATCTAGTGCTCCACCCTACTGTATACAAGTTTCTTGCTACTACTATTGATGTTGGAAGGATCAAACAAAAACGGAGAGTCATGCTCTTCATTGGCTTCCTTGCAGTCTTCCTGGAAACATTTGCCTGCCCACTGTTGGATGCAGTATACTGGGGTAGATGGGCTTTCCGGTTGACTCCCCGGGGTTTCTTCTTATGTTCTGGTGCTCAAGCAGCGATCGTTGACATGCAGATATTCTTATCTGTGACATGTTGTTTGCTGTGCCCTCTCTTTCCCCATTCAAAATTGCTCTAGGGTAATAAACGAATGAATGTTAAAAATGAGAAGTGCCTTAACAACATTGCCACATTCAGATATGGGGAAAAAACCCTAAAAACTAACAAGCCACATGGAGATTGTTGTCGTGACACATGGTCCCAATATACCCATCTCATCTTCCCATAATGACATGAAAATGCTTTACGGAAACACATTGAAATGACACTTGTTAAAATGAGATGATGTATGAGTTCTTTTAGAAAGCAAACAAAACCCAGGCATGCTTTAAAATGTCACATTGCTCCATTGAAATCTTGCCGTCATGTTGTTTGCATATCATTTCGAAAATCTTCCTTGCCTTGGTGCTTCAAATATTCCAGTGACATTCTATCAAAACCGTTCGTCTGTTTAACGCAACATGTTGCTAAACCCCAATTTCTTTCTCCCTTTTCATTCCTGCGTTTGCCACAAACATTGGCCAAGTTTTGCCAGAATGAAAAGCTACCAGAAGAAAGGAAAACAAGAAAAGGCAGCTTTAAATCACCAGCCATTGTGTTTGCTGGGGAAAGGGGAGATGGGTAGTGATTATGACATGTGGACCCATTCTTATTTATCATCGAGCTGCCAGACTCTTAAAGGAAAGAGTGAAAGAAATGAATGTTGTTGCTGTTGTGATTGTTGAAGGAAGCAATCTCATTTCAATCCATTCACAAGAACATAAAAAAGCCTGCTGGATCAGGCCAATGGCCCATCTATCCAGCCTACTGGATCAGGCCAATAGCCCATCCATGCATCCTATTCTCACAGTGACCAACCAGAGACCCATTAGAAACCTGCAAGCAGGATTCAAGAGCACTCTCTCCTCCTGTAGTTCCCAGCAACTGATATTCAGAAGTGTTGGTGTTGCCAATGGTGGAAGCAGAGCAGAGTCACCATGGCTAGTAGCCATTGATAGTGCCTTGCTCCATGCATTTGTCTAGCCCATTCTTAAAACCAGCAAGGCTGGTGGCCACCACTGTCTTCTGTGGGAGTGAGAGAAGCTGCATCTCTGGCAAAAGTGAGCAAATCAGAAATTTATTTAGAGAAGAAGAAGAGTTTGGATTTGATATCCCGCTTTATCACTACCCTAAAGGTAAAGGTAAAGGGACCCCTGACCATTAGGTCCAATCGTGTCCGACTCTGGGGTTGCGGCGCTCATTTCGCTTTATTGGCCAAGAGCTGGCGTACAGCTTCCAGGTCATGTGGCCAGCATGACAAAGGCACTTCTGGCGAACCAGAGCAGCACATCTAAACGCCGTTTACCTAAACGCCAGAGCGGTACCTATTTATCTACTTGCACTTTGACGTGCTTTTGAACTGCTATGTGGGCAGGAGCTGGGACCGAGCAACGGGTGCTCACCCTGTCGCAGGGATTCGAACTGCCGACCTTCTGACCGGCAAGCCCTAGGTTCTGTGGTTTAACCCACAGCGCCACCTGGGTCCCTTATCACTACCCTAAGGAGTCTCAAAGCGGCTCACATTCTCCTTTCCCTTCCTCCCCCACAACAAACACTCTGTGAGGTGAGTGGGGCTGAGAGACTTCAGAGAAGTGTGACTAGCCCAAGGTCACCCAGCAACTGCATGTGGAGGAGCAGGGAATCGAACCCGGTTCACCAGATTACGAGTCCACTGCTCTTAATCACTACACCACACCTTCTTCATGGTTCTGAACTTCCACTGCTAAAGTGAGGGCCATTCTAGATCAGCTGGGCTTTTGTAAAAAAAAAAAAGGGGGGTAAACCCAGTGGCTGGGGAAACCCAACCAGATGGGCGGGGTGTAAATAAATTATTATTATTATTATTATTATTATTATTATTATTATTATTATTATGGATTGGAGATCAGAACAAATCCAGTAGATTTGTCAATTCGGGGGTTTCTCAAGAGGGGTCTCATATCCCAAACACACTAATCAATGTTTATTTATCTACATCAGAAAACAGGGGGTTGTCTTAGGGTGCTATAACTTCTACCCTTCAAAATCTCCCCCTCCTCTCCTGCTTCAAAATTGCACAGTTCAGTACAAACCCAGCAAGATGCCATTATCCCTCTCCTTCAACCGCGCACACAACCTGCTCAAATATCTGAGGCTCAGGTACAAACCCCAGAGCCCTGCCAATGGATTGCTAGAGAGGAGCAGGCTCACAGCTTAGCTTTGTCACTAAGGCAACTGTTGGGGGGGGGGGAGGAAGCATCTGGAATTTGTACCAAGCCACGCTGGCATTGTGGCTCTACAGCTGCCTCCCTTGCATGAATCCCCCCCTTCAAATCTAAACCCAGCTTCCCGGCTGTGAAATTATTCATACCTTCTGGGATTACGGAGAAGTCTCATGCTCTCTGGTGTGTCAAAAAGAGGGGGGGGGGAGCAAGTTTTCTTCCTGTAATAAAACCTGCGACCTGCCTCCCCAATCCAAGACCTTGTTTTGTGATTATACGGTCATGAATAAATGAAAGCCTATGTGAGTTGACGGCCTACCCCGCCGCCTGCTTTTCCAGCGAAACGCAAGCCAGGAGCTACACAACTCAGCAGAGACAGTGTGAAACAATTACTGTCCTGGTCCCTGGGGAACGGACACCGCCAGCTCGACTGATTATATACATTGCCATCGCACGGGGCTTCTGCTGATAATTTAATGAGTTTGCAGCTTTGCTCTCAGCTTGCAGTCATTTGCAAAGTTATGTGTTTGCCTTCCTATTACACGGACAAGGCTTTATGTTGTCTACAGTTGGCACCTGCATGAAAATGGTGAAGTGATGGTGGTACTCACCCTTCTTCTGATAGGAAATGCTCTGTGTGGGGAAGGGAATGAGGGGGTCAAGGAGAGTCCATTGGAGGGGAGTGAAAAACGTCCCTATTTTCAGCTGAGGAATGTTGGAGGGTATGTAAAACTCGCTGTTTTAAAACACACTTTGTAAGATTCCACCAACACGGCTACCTACCTGTATCTAACACTTTGTAAGATTCCACATTTTGGCAGACTTGAAAGGAAGAAAGGAAGAAAGGAAGAAGAAGAAGAGGAGGAGGAGGAGGAGGAGGAGGAGGAGGAGGAGGAGTTTGGATTTGATATCCCGCTTTATCATTACCCGAAGGAGTCTCAAAGCGGCTCACATTCTCCTTTCCCTTCCTCCCCCACAACAAAGTGTTGGTTCTGACCTGTAAAGCCCTAAACGGCCTCGGTCCTGTATACCTGAAGGAGCATCTCCACCCCCACCGTTCAGCCCGGACACTGAGATCCAGCGCCGAGGGCCTTCTGGCGGTTCCCTCACTGCGAGAAGCAAAGCTACAGGGAACCAGGCAGAGGGCCTTCTCGGTAGTGGCACCCGCCCTGTGGAACGCCCTCCCAGCAGAGGTTAAAGTGATAAACAACTACCCTACATTTAGAAAATACCTGAAGGCAGCCCTGTTTAGGGAAGTTTTTAATTTGTGATATTTTAATGTATTTTAATATCTGTTGGAGGCCGCCCAGAGTGGCTGGGGAAACCCAGCCAGATGGGCAGGGTACAAATAAATTATTATTATTATTATTATTATTATTATTATTATTATTATTAACAAACACTCTGTGAGGTGAGTGGGGCTGAGAGACTTCAAAGAAGTGTGACTAGCCCAAGGTCACCCAGCAGCTGCATGTGGAGGAGCGGAGACGTGAACCCGGTTCACCAGATTACCAGTCTACTGCTCTTAACCACTACACCACACTGGCTTTCAAGTGCAGAAAACAATGAGGTGAAAGTGTCAGCCTAATATTGGATGTTCCAAAGCGTAGACTCTGCCACATTGAAGGACCCATTCCTTGCATATACAGCACAAATACTTTGTGAGCACAGAAGGGATAAGGTAACTCCGTACCTTGTTTGGTCTGCATTTGAGAGTTAGAACTGCTTTCCAGTTTTCCAGACCTTTCCCAGAATCCTCCATCCCCCACCAAGTTTCAGTTCCTGGGGAAAGCTTGTTAACAAAATCTCTCTCTCTTTTAAATTTCTATAAATGGCTAGCCCCAGGCATCCAACTTTTATTATCAGGCTCTGCTCTCTATAATCTTCTCCCCCCACTCCAGACAACGGCATGCTGCTTTATATGTTGAGAAGCTAAAAACGGTGCCGTCTTCTCCGTAAACCGTGGCTCAGGGATGGCTCAGCTGAGACTCTGCTCCTCCAAGTCTGATTCTACTCATAGATATGGGACATTAAAGGAGCATTGGGGATTGCAGGCAGGTGTGTGAGGAGCTGCCAATTGGAAAACATACCGACAGAGGAACAATGCGAAAGAATAAAGAAGGTGTGTTTGGAGGGGAATACCTCCAGAGTACCTGTGCCCTAGTTCTCAAAGCATGTATTAATGAAATGCAGTGACAGGAGGAAGGCAGCAGTAAATCACACTATGCAAGATGGAGTTAACTCTTTATTAGCAAGAACAGGACTTTGCATAGGAGTGTCAGGAATAACGAGCACAGCAACTCGTCTTTGGTAGATGAAGCTGTTGTGGAGACTGAAGATCCCCACCTCCCCACAGTTGCCTAAGTTCCCTCCTCTCTGGGGTTTCCCCCAAGCAATCTGAGACTGCTCCTGCATGGAGCTAACTTCTCCTCCACCCTCTTCATCCCTCTTCTGGTTCTGGGAGTCCAGTGAGGAGAGGAGCTCATCACAGCAGGAGGGGACACTCAGCCAGACTCATCTCTGTCTCTTGGCCTCACCATTACGCTCCCGACTTGCCAACATGCAGACAGGGAACTCTCGGGAAGAGCTATCAAATGGACGATGCTGGCTAGCCCAAGGTTGAACAGAGAGGAGAAAAAAGTGGCCATCTCTTCATGAATGAGGGGGTGTTTGAGCCAGATTCTGCTGAATAAAACTGGGATAAGACTGGTTAAAATGTCAAAAGGAAATCTAAACACGTACCAAAATGCATGAGACAGCCAAGGACTTGCCATTTAGAGAACCGTGATGGACAGCTTGCATATCATGTACTCAAATTTCTGAAAGGCACTGCTTTTTTTCTGTGACACATCTGTTACGTTTTGGGGAGGGTTTCTCTGTTAAACGATGGGACAAGAAACCGAACTTTTAAAATACATTACACAAAATGTCTGGGGTTCCTCTTCTAGCTTTTGAAAGTAGGCACAGATTAAATAAAGGATCAGGCTTACTATCCACCTTGCTGTTGTTTAATGTGGTTGTAGTCTTTGATAAACCACAGAGCCCTAGGGCTTGCCGATCAGAAGGTCGGAGGTTCGAATCCCCGCAACGGGGTGAGCTCCTGTTGCTTGGTCCCTGCTCCTGCCAACCTAGCAGTTTGAAAGCATATCAAAGTGCAAGTAGATAAATAGGTACCACTCTGGTGGGAAGGTAAACGGCACTTCCATGCACTGCTCTGGTTCACCAGAAGCAGCTTAGTCATGCTGGCCACATAACCTGGAAGCTGTATGCCGGCTCCCTCGGCCAGTAAAGCGAGATGAGCGCCGCAACCCCAGAGTCGGTCCCGACTGGACCTAATGGTCAGGGGTCCCTTTACCTTTACCTTTGCTCTGACGGAAGAATGGACATTGAGGAATCACAAGTCACTTGATTGGGGTTGAGCTGCAAAAACAAACCCTGATTCTTATACCACCACCATTCAGCTCCACCTCATCTTATAGAATAGAATCACGGAAGGGACACCAAGGGCCATCTAGTCCAACCCCTAGAAATCTCATAAGGCTCCTCCTCCAATCACCTTTAGCATATGAACTCTGTTCCCTGTATATCAGTCTTTGAGCCTCTGGGAAGAACTTGGCAGCCCAATCTGGAGAACATCTCAGATGAGGTTACAACGGCTTGTGTCCTCCCACCCTAACTTAGCCCTGACAGATCCCTCTGTTTCCCCTCTTAACTCGCTGTGTGTCAGCTTTGCACCCTGAGTCAAACGAGGAGCTCATCTGGGCATCGTTTCTCTCCATCGTGTCTCAAATGAGGGCACCAATAAGTTAATTGCCAGGTTAATGCTGTGCAAATGCATGTTATTTCACAACGGCTCTGAGGTAACTGCATGCGACACGCTAGTCATTAGGCAGTAATTTGTGGTGGTTCTGTCATGTCATTTCCTGGATGGCCATGCAATTAATCCGTGCCAGAATCTATGTTCAGCAGAGTTGCCATCCACAGCCACGTTGCTCCTGCTGTTAAAATATATGGGGTTTCTTTTTCCTTTCCTGCAGTCCCTTCTCCCCCTTTTACCAGTCCCTTCTTCCTACGTCTCAAGATCTAAAAGGGAATGTTCTTGCGACTCCAGTGAAACTTCAGGATGCTGTGTTTCATTTTCCAATGACAAAACTCCCCATCGTCCCTGCTGATTCCCTGCATTGAATCACTGTGCGGACAGCAGGTAAAAATGTAAGGCTCAGAACCATAATACCTAAAGGACTGCCGCTCTCCATATGAACCAATCTCTTCTTCATGTGCTTCCTCCACAAGAGGTCTGGAAGGTGGCAACACGAGAACAGGGCCTTTTCTGTGGTGGCTCCCCATCTGTGGAATGCTCTCCCCAGTGAGGTTCACCTGGCGCCTTCATTATACACCTTTAGTTGGCAGGCGAAAACATTCCTCTTCAACCAGGCCTTTGGATGACTGACATCTGATTCTCTTTTAAATGTGTTGTGGGAGAGGAGGATTATTGGTTTGTTTTTGTTCTTATTTTTATTATGCATTTTGTGTTTTGGTATTGTGATTTTATGTTGTGACTGCCCTGCGACCTGCAGGTGTAGGGCAGTATACAAATTTAATAAACAACAACAACAACAACAAATGAGGTGGATATTGAGGGGGGCTAACATATCTCCCTACTCAGTAACGGCAGCAGAAAAATGCATCATATATATATTTATTTGTTCCCCACATTTTTTCTTCCAATGAGCTCAAGGTGGTGTACATGGTTTTCTCCCCCTCCTCATTCAATTCCCCCACAACAACCTGGTGAGGTAGGTCAGACTGAGAGAAGACAGTGACTGGCCCAAGGTCACCAAGTGACCTTTGTAGTCAAGTGGGGATTTGTTTTTCTTTTGTTTTTTTAATAATTTCCAAATATATAATATATAATTCATCAACATGAACTTAAACAGTATAACACAACCAAACACAAAACACAAAACAATACATACTCTTCCCCCCCCCTTTCTTATTTCCTTATCTTGTTCATTGGACTTCCCCCGTTTCTCCTATCGCGTTTCATCATTATAACATATTTAGCAATTTCTTCTCATCATCATATAATATTTTACTTAAATCTCACTATCTTATTTATATCATTTACTAGTTTCTTAACTTATCATACTATCTTAACTTATCTTAATCTTATCATGTATTTCCTACCTTAAAACTTATTTAATTACTGTAAATACTATCTCACTTCAGGATTATCTAGCTACTAATCTTGCAATACTTTTTAATATACATCTTGAACTTCTCCCAAGTGGGGATTTGAACCCTGGCCTTCCAGGTCCTAGACTGACACTCTAAGCACTACCCCACATGTTAACAGTGTATGTCAACAGTGTCCCAATGACAATTTCCAAAAGCAAAGCAGCTATGGAGGGGGGAACGGAGTGGGAGAATTCAGAGGTGGAGGAGAGGTGCTTATCTGCTCCTTCCCATTTTCCCCTGCGCCAAATGCCCTTCAAAGCATCTTTATCTTCTCCACAAGGAGCAAAATACATGCTTGCATGGACCACTTTGCAACTCGCGGACCAGCTGGTGCTAGGAGAGATGCTCCATAATGAGTTGGAAAAAAATGTTTAAAACAACTTTTTCTAAAAACCCCAAAGCCTTTCTTTTAGGAATTCTAGGTGACGAAATCCCAAAGGAGCAGAAAAGACTATTTATGTATGCAGCAACAGCTGCGCAGATGTTATTGGCCCAGAGATGGAAATAAGATAAAGTCCCTACCAGAGAAGAATGGCAGTTGAAGTTGATGGACTATGTTGAAATGGCCAAAATGTCCGAAAGAATCAGAAATCAGGAAGATCCAAATTATAATAAGGAATGGGGGGGGTGTTTTATAATTCATCTTAAAAAACCATTGTAAACAGTTAAAATCGTTAGTAGGATTGGAATAACACTTGCAGTCTAATGGTGAATTTTGGACACAATGGAGATGTAAAAAGATTTGGATTAACATAAAAGATGCAGGAGGGAAATGATTAACAATGGGACCCACAAAGGGGAGAAGTCCATGAGACTCTTTGGAATCTTAGAATCATAGAATCCTAAAGTTGGAAGAGACCCCAAGGGCCATCCAGTCCAACCCCCTGCCAAGCAGGAAATACCATCAAAGCATTCCTGACAGGTGGCTGTCAAGCCTCTGCTTAAAGACCTCCAAAGAAGGAGACTCCACCACACTCCTTGGCAGCAAATTCCACTGTCGAACAGCTCTTACTGTCAGGAAGTTCTTCCTAATGTTTAGGTGGAATCTTCTTTCTTGTAGTTTGAATCCATTGTTCCATGTCCTCTTCTCAGGAGCAGCAGAAAACAACCTTTCTCCCTCCTCTATATGACATCCTTTTATATATTTGAACATGGCTATCATATCACCCCTTACCCTTCTCTTCTCCAGGCTAAACATACCCAGCTCCCTAAGCCGTTCCTCATAAGGCATCGTTTCCAGGCCTTTGACCATTTTGGTTGCCCTCCTCTGGACCCGTTCCAGCTTGTCAGTATCCTTCTTGAACTGTGGTGCCCAGAACTGGACACAGTATTCCAGGTGAGGTCTGACCTACATACAACACAAAAATCTTGTTTTTAAGTTGTATGTAGGATATGTGATTGTAAAATTTTAATCTGAAAAACCATATAAATAGGGTTGTGTTGTTGTTGTTGTTCTTGTTGTTGTTGTTTTTAAAGAGATCCTCCATCAGATACCTTGGTCCCTAGTCCTCCAGCTTGATACGTAAGCTGCAATGAGTCACAGTGGGGCATCTCAATCAACTCCGTCTTGCTTAGCACAATGCTAGCTGAACCGAGGTTATGCTAAACATGGTTCTCCTGAGATAAACCCCTAGGTGGGTTGCCTGGTCTGACTGGAGCATAATCCTGTGGTTTTTGTGCATGGCAGAGATTCATTAGATCATCGCCACGACACCTGACCAATTAAAAGAGGCAGGAGCCAGTCCAGAGAGAAATTGTGGGAGATGAGAGGGAATGTGGATGAGGGAATATTGATTAATATTTCCTATCCCAGCTTGTGCTAACAAGCTCCAAACTAGCAGAGTTTCTCATCCCCAATAAAGCGCAGCAAAGCGTGGCGTTTAAGTTCCTATGAACTTCTAGAATAAGGCAGATCCTGGCACATATTTCCCCTGGTTCCCTCTTAAAAGAAAATACACGACACATAAGCTTATAAAAGTATAAAGGTTTTACTCACAGTCATTTCAAGCTTCTACAGTCTCAGAAAGGCAGGCTAGCTTAGATTAAATGTATTTACATGTGGAGATTCTCCTTAAGGGAGAAAGGCTCCATGTGGGCCTCTCTTGGCTGGAAGCCAAGAGAGCATCTCCTGAGATGTTGCATCCTCGGAGTCCTGGTGGGAAGAGAGGGAGAGTAGCAGCTCACCTGTATCTTTGAATAGCTACAGGTAAGGCCACTCCCACTTCTGGTCACACAAAGGAAGTGATTTCAGTCTTGGCACAGGAAACTCTACCTGGAGGACCAAGTCCCCTTTGTGTACACTCTAGGAATGTTGTGATTGACTGCACCAGTGTTATACATCCCACAGAAATAACCCGGCTTGGAAGAAAGTATTCCTTACCTTTCTCGGTGCTATGCAAACAAGAATTAAAGTGCACCGATGTTCCTAGGAACACTGCAGTGCCGGTGAGAAAAGCTTTGAAGAATAATAGGTGAGTACCTGCATCACCAAGTCCCTTCATATCAGCATTCACAAACATCAGTGTCCTCAAGCCTGCATCCCAGCCTGGAAAGGATCTTGACGTCAAGAATGTATCTCTGTACTTTTCCAACAGCTTTCCCTAGGGCAGAATCCTGCCACAACCTGATGATGAGCACAAGGACGCATTCCAGAATCCTCTGCACAGAGAAATGTGAGGTTTTCGCCTTAGGTGTTCAAATGCTTCAGACTTTTGCTGTAAACTTTTCCTAGTTTCATGGACAGTACCAGATTTAGGGCAGTGTGGGTGTTTTCCCTGCACAGAGGCACTGAGCAGAGGGGGAGGGGGAGGATGATGACGGCGACAACAACAACAACAACAACAACAGCAACAACAACAACAACAACAACAACAACAACAACAACATATCTTTATTTGGGTGCCTACTGAGAAGATCCATAAAAAAGCACAAATGGTTTTAGCTATTCTTATTTTTATCTGTAAGCTGCCTTGTGTCCCTGGGGTATAAATAATAATAATAATAATAATAATAATAATAATAATAATAATAATAATAATTGCCGTCAGCTGGGCCATCACTGTCAGCTGCTCCACTACGGCTGGGTCGGGAGAGGCTGAGGCGGCCCCTGGGTCTAGTAACCCACCGGCGTCTCCCGAGCTGCAGAGACTCAGGTCTGAAAGAAGGAGGGACCTGAGTACTCACAGGAGGAGTGAGACAGGGTGGTGAGTCGTCGGGGGATCGGGACCAGCCATTACCTCGTCAGAGATAAAAGGCTGCCGGACCCCGCCCCAGGCTGTGGGAGCAATATTGCTGTTTGCCTGATCCTGCCTGTGTTCCTGATTTTGCCTGGTTCCCTGCTCTGTTCCCTGCCTTGACTCTTCTGGACTGACTCCTTGCCGACTCTTCGAACCCCGGACCGGACCTGGACCTCGCTTCCTGGATACCCTCGGGCCAGCACAGAAAGGCAGATTTCGGTTCTGCATTGGCTGCAGGTGCTTGTTGCCAGCGGGCAGCAAAAGAAAGCAGTTGCATGTTTTTTTCAGGCATTGGTAAGCAGGAGAAAAGCCCCTCTGGCTGATGCTCTGCAAAAACACTCTGCTTTTTGCAGACATAGGGTGTGAGAGGGACTTCTCTCTTGCACAGTGATGCCTGTAAAATGCAAACTTCTTTCTATGTTCCCCAGCAGCTGATGGATAAGCGAGTGATGGATGTGGCTTGATAGAGGGACCAGATGGAGAGACCAGGAGGGTTGAGGTTCCCAGAACTGTCTGTGCACTTGAACATGGAACACAATACACAATTAATCCATTGGCAGGTGATGATGTGCATTGAACGTGCAGCAGTGATTCAGTTTCGTGGCTCGCAGAGAGCTTTTGAATAGCGAATAAGGCAAGTAATTAAACTAGCTGCAGGCAGATTATGTTCAACAACAATTAGGATATGCATCGTGAAAGCTTTCGATGGAAGTCGGCGGTGCGATTGCTCAGGTATATCTCAGGAAAACCTGCTGCTTGTAAATGCAAGCAGACCATCTCTCTGAGCAGGGCTGTCTTAAGCATATGTGGTGCCGGGGTGCAAAGATCGACCTGGCGCCCCCCACCACCACAGGTTGCCCAGTCCCAGGTCCGCATGAGGGCGGAGCCGGCTGGTCATCTCAGCGTCTCACTGGTTTGGTTGCCCCTGAACTCACGGCGCAGAGCCGCCCACAGCAGAAGAGCTCGCCACAGCGCTCTGAACGACGGGCGGGCTCTTCCCTGGACTCAACTCTCAGGCCCTGGACTTTCGGCCTGGCGCCCCTGAGAGCCCGGCACCCGGGTGCCCCACACCCCTAGCGCCTACTAATTATCACTGCCTTATTCAACTGATCCTCACCTACTATTATTATTACCAGAATTGGAACACTTATTACCGCCACTTATTCCCTATTTATGTTCCTAATAACCCAACGGGGAACCCTTTCAACTCATTATCGTCTCCTCCCCCCCACCCACACCCGAGAACATTTAACCCTTATCCTACATCTACTCCCCCTAGGACTTCTTATGCTGAAACCTACATTTATTTCAGGGTTAGGTAAAGGTAAAGGGACCCCTGACCATTAGGTCCAGTCGTGTCCGACTCTAGGGTTGCGGCGCTCATCTCGCTTTATTGGCCGAGAGCCGGCGTACAGCTTCCGGGTCATGTGGCCAGCATGACAAAGCCACTTCTGGCGAACCAGAGCAGCGCACGGAAACGCCATTTACCTTCCCGCCAGAGCGGTTCCTATTTATCTACTTGCACTTTGACGTGCTTTTGAACTGCTAGGTTGGCAGGAGCTGGGACCGAGCAATGGGAGCTCACCCCGTCGCAGGGATTCGAACCGCCGACCTTCTGATCAGCAAGCCCTAGGCTCTGTGGTTTAACCCACAGCGCCAAGAAAGCCCTATTCAGAGCCGTCCATGCTGCAGCAGGTGGACCAGTGATCTGCATCAGTTCAACAGCGCTGTGTGTTTGGATGCCTCCTTCCTGTGAGTGAATCATCCCCCCCAACTAGAGTGTAAAACGTGAATTCATTGATAAGACAGCAGTGCTAGGGGGTGACGACATTTTTTAAAAAAGGCATCTCCTTGCAACTCTTTCTATGGGAATTAACTTGATGAGGAAGCCTGGATTATCGTTCAGGCAATGGCAGTACACCTGAGTGCTGTTTGTTTCATGGCCTAATTTTATTATTTTCAGATCAGCCATTTAATGCTCAGCTGGCAGTTGTATTTTGTTATGGCCTTGGTGGCATTTCATAACATTTTGCAGAGATGAATGATGATAGTGCCTCTTGCAAGGAAACAAACACTGGAGAGAGAGAGAGAGAGAGAGAGAGAGAGAGAGAGAGAGAGAGAGAGAGAGAGAGGGAGAGGGCACTGTCTTCCTTCAGCCAAACTGCTGTTGCTTTGTGATTGCACTGGTGAATTTATTGCTTTTAAATGTGGGAACCGACCAGAGGATGTGGTTGATTGTACACTATACACATGGCAAAAAAGTTAAATAAATAAATTCTGGAATATTCTGCCAATAGAGATTCACCAGGTGCCTCCTGTTGTGAGTTTTAAGCTCCTCCTGAAAACCTTTTTTTTTTATTCTGACAGGCCTAGGAAGGCAATAAAGAAGACATGCTTCCACAATGGTTAATTGATGTCTGTTTTTAGCTTTTTATGTGGTTTTTATTGTACAGCCTTATGTTTTATTGCTGTAAACCACTTTAACATAAACATACACATATAATGACATACTGGTATATATTTTATAAATAAACTGAGATCAAATAATAATAATAATAATAGTAATAATAATAATAATAATAATAATAATAATAATAATAATAATAATATATTTGTATCCAACCCATCTGACTGAGTTGCCTCAGCCATTCTGGGTGACTTCCAACATATATAAAAACCATAATTAAACATTAAAAAGCTTCCCTATACAGGGCTTCCTTCAGATGTCTTCTAAAGGTTGTATATACAGGTAGATAGCCGTGTTGGTCTGTCATAGTCAAAACAAAATTAAAAAAATCCTTCCAGTAGCACCTTAGAGACCAACTAAGTTTGTTCTTGGTATGAGCTTTTGTGTGCTTGCACACTTCTTCAGATACACTGAAACAGAAGTCACCAGACCCTTAGTTGCTCATCTCCTTGACATCTGATAGACATTAACGGGGCTCTGACTTACTACTTTTACTGGAATTCTCATGAAGGCTGCAGTGACTCTTGAGAAGCAGAACCAGTGTCTGGTTTAGAAGATGTATAGTTCTCTAGGGGTTGATCAAGGAACCTCTTTCTCATTGCTCTCCCCTTAGGGCTAGGGCTAGGGCTAGGGTTAGGGTTAGGGTTAGGGTTAGGGTTAAGGTAAGGTTTAAGGTAAGGGTTTGGGCGAGGGAGAGGGAGAGGGAGAGGGAGAGGGAGAGGGAGAGGGAGAGAGTAAGTGTAAGCATTAGGGCTAGGGCTAGGGCTAGGGCTAGGGTAAGTGTTAGGGCTAGGGCTAGGGCTAAGGCTAGGGTAAGCATTAGGGCTAGGGCTAGGGTACGCTTTAGGGCTAGGGCTAGGGCTAGGGCTAGGGTAAGCGTTAGGGCTAGGGCTAGGGCTAGGGTAAGCGTTAGGGAAAGGGTAAGTGTTAGGGCTAGGGCTAGGGTAAAGATTAGGACTAGGGTAAGGGTAAGGGTAAGGGCTACCTTCATGAACATCTACATTTGGGGACATAGCTTGCAGAGAAGCCTAATGGTGACTTGATTCAGCATCATACTCATACTATACCCATGAGGCTAATTTATTGTTGAATGACTGCTAAATAAAAGCATTCACATCCTCAAATTGATCTTCAGACAGGTAATGTTGTGGTGGACGTGGTGCCATAAAATATGGTGCCATAAGCAAGATTTACAAGAAGCATTGGGAACTGATTGTTGCTTGATGAGATTAGTGAAGAGGACATGGTGTCTGGCCCCACATGTCAGAAAGGAGTGAAACAGCTGAGAGGTTTAAATGAGGAGGGAGAAATGGAGGCATTCATAAACAAATTAAGGAAGGCTTTAGCAGCAGACTGGGCTGCAGCATTACAGTCTTTAGAAGCTAAAATAGAAACTTTATTAAAGAGCATAGTCTAGAGGTCTTGCATACTGCAAATAAAGCCCTTAATATGAGTTTATCTAGTCAATCAGGATCGCAACTATTTGCGAAAGGCAAATGAAGACCTTGAACTAAAGTGGGAGGAACATTCAAATCGGGATAGAAGGGAACATTTTCATCTTTGCAGAGTTCCAGAATGGGAGGAAGGGGAAGACATGGTTGATTTAATAGTGGAATGGATAAAAAGCTTAAATAGAAATGTCTCTCTTTCTCTGACTGATATAGTGAGAGCACACAGAATTACATCTACATTTTTAAAAAATGCATTTGCATTACTTAGAGACATTACCTGGTAATAAGAGAATAGATGGTGTAAGGAGGGAGCTGCAGCCCAAGATAGGAAAAGTGGTAGAAAGGGAACACCTAGCTACTTTAAATGAATTCAGATCTCCGGGGCCTGATGGGCTGCATCCAAGGGTACTAAAGGAGCGTGAGGATGTAATCTTTGAGCCTTGAGAAGTCTTGGAGAACAGATGAGGTCCCTGCAGACTGGAGGTGGGCTAATGTTGTCCCCATCTTCAAAAAGAGGGAAAAGAAGACCTAGGTAACTACTAACAGGTGAGCTTGGCACTAATACGAGGGAAGATCCTAGAACAGATAATTCAACTGTTGGTCTGTGAGCACTTAGAAAAGGATGCTGTGATTACTAAGACCCAGCATGGGTTTCTCAAAAATAAGTCATGCCAAACAAGTCTCTCTCTCTCTCTCTCTCTCTCTCTCTCTCTCTCTCTCTCTCTCTCTCGGATGGAGTTACAAGCTTGGTGGATCAGGGGAATGCTGTAGACATAGTATATCTTGATTTCAGTAAGGCTTTTGACAAATTCCACCATGATGTTCTTGCGAGGAAGCTGGTAAAAAGTAGGTTGAACAAGATAACTGTGGTGGATTTGTGGCTGGTTGGCTGCCCGAACACAAAGAGTACTCATTAATGGTTCCCCATCATCCTGGGGAAAAGGGACAAGTGGGATGCCACAGGGTTCTGTCCTGGACCCCCTGTTGTTCAACATCTTTATAAATAACTTGGATGAAGGAATTGAGAAGACACTCATCAAGTTTGCAGATGACAATGATCCGACTCAGTGTAAGACAGCTTCCTATGTTACTGGGGACCCTGTGTTGACAACATCCACACCAGATCTGAAATTGGGTATAGTCGTGTCCTGGACCACTTAGAAGGTGGCACCCCCATTTCTCCCTCCTCCCCAGTTTTGACCAGCTGAATGTGGCTCTGATTGCGAGCCTTCCTCATTCCCCATGCAAAATCCAGCTTCGCCTCAGCCCAATGCATAGAGAACTGTGTCCCTTCGGTCTTTGATCTCAACTGCTGTTGCCTTTGGAAATAATTTCAGCTTTGACTTCAATGTCTATTCACTACTTTAATAAAAAGAGCAAGTGAAAGTGAGGGAGAGAGGGAGGGGGGCACCAGCCCACGCGGACAATGGGAGTCCTGCATCTTAGACCCCAATGGAACAAAGGAACTAAGTGGCCCAAATTATGTAAAATTGTATTTGATTTTTCTGTCAGAGACATATATCCGAGGCTGCCCAATTTTCCTTTCTGTCTGTTGCATTGATTACTATAGTAACAACATCAGACTCCCTAATTTGCTTGATTGCAGGCTGAGAGTTGGAGGAACAACAGATTGGTGAACTTTTCAGAAAGGAAATATGAGGCCGTTTCTATTATTTATTTTTGTGATGTCCACAAGGAACATTCGGTCTTCTTGGAATCACAAGAAAAAGGTGAAGGTCCCTAATGTTCGCCAATTTTGCAATGGGAGAAAAAATATTTTCTTATATTTGCTCCCTTCCTCTACTTCCTTTGAATGCCTACTTTCCTTTCTCCTTAAAAATAGCTGCTTCTTTGTCTCCTTTCACATCAGCCCTGCAATCCATATACGTTTCAAACCAATCCAGGAGTGGAGCTGCTATGAATAGGGTCTTGCAGGAACATAGCTGTCAACTTTCGGATTTGAAAATAAGGGATGCCGCGAGGGCGGTGCAATGGCACCAAGTAGCCTCACCACCCTGCACTCCAGAGGCTGCGCGCGAACGGGTGAGCGAAAGAGCGAGCGCGTAGATGGCAGGCAGGCAGGCTGTCTGTCTGGTTGGGCGTGAGGGTCTGGCTGCACAAGGCATGCAAGCTCTGCCCCCAGTCGGTCTCAGACTCCTTATTGGCAGCCGAGCAACGCAGCTGAGGCGCCTCCCTGGCCGGCAGGGAGGGAGAGGAGCTGCTTCCTTTGAAATCCGGGAAATTTAAGGGATATCAACAATCCAGGATAGCAGCGGGAAACGGCATTGGAATAAGGAAGTTTCCCCCCCAAAAAAGGGAGGGTTGACAGCTATGTGCAGAAACCCACAGGACTAGAAGCTTAGCCAATCAGTTGTGCCAGGATAGAAAATCAACATCGCTATCGGAGGGAAGTTACTAGCAGGGCTGGGCTGAACCTCCTTGCTTCCCCACACCCCCTACCCTGGCAAACTGTCATGTGACAAAGGTATTTGAGAGCAGAAGCAGTAAGGGACGCAGTAAAGCAGTCTAGAAATGTTGAGAAATGCTGTGAAGCTGCACTCAGCATGCTGAATCACTGTGACTCTTCTTGAGGATGACTCATTCTCTGTACAGTCGTACCTCGTTTTGCGGCCGGGGTCCGTTCCAGAGCCCCGGCTGCTAGCCGAAAAGACCCAGGGCAAACCGCCGCGTCTGCACTTCTGCGCATGCACGGAGCGCGATTTAGAACTTATGTGCATGCTCGAGCGGCAAACCCGGAAGTAACCCATTCCGGTACTTCTGGGTTTGCCATGGACGTTCGCCGAAATGGACGCTAGACAAGGCGGACGTTCGCGGAGGTATTACTGTATAAATATTGTAACTGTTTGCAGACAAACAGTTTGGAGCCTGTTAGTTTGGAGCCTGTGAGCTGTGTAAGGGTGGAGTCAGTGTGTGTACGGAGCCTGACTCAGAAGTGAAGCCCGTACTCTGTGTATGCTCTGAAGCTAGTTTAAATCTTCTGTTCACTATGCTGTTTATTTGCAAACAAGATTTTTAACTCAGTAAAGCTTTTATTCTTTTATTGAAGAAGACTCTGTGTTATTAATTTACGCTGCGTGTCACAAACTGCCTTGCAAAAATTCTGAGGCTGAGCAGAAGTTTCTAAAATAAAAATAAATTTGAGAAGAGCCTGCTGGATCAGGCCAATGACCTGTCTGCTCCAGCATCCTGTTCTCACAGTGGCCAACCGGATGCCTGTGGGAAACCCACAAGCAGGATTCAAGCAATAGAGCACTCTCCCCACCTGTGGTTTCCAGAAAGAGGCATTCAGAAGCATTGCTACTTCCAGCTGTGGAGATAGCATAGCCAGGATGACAGGCGAAGGCGAAGGCATCCCTGACCATTAGGTCCAGTCACGGATGACTCTGGGGTTGCGGTGCTCATCTCGCTTTATTGGCCAAGGGAGCCGGTGTACAGCTTCCGGGTCATGTGGCCAGCATGACTAAGCCGCTTCTGGCGAACCAGAGCAGCACATGGAAATGCCATTTACCTTCCCGCCGGAGCTGTACCTATTTATCTACTTGCACTTCATGCTTTTGAACTGCTAGGTTGGCAGGAGCAGGGACATAGCAATGGGAGCTCACCCCGTCGCGGGGATTTGAACCCCCGACCTTCCGATCGACAAGCCCTAGGCTCTGTGGTTTAACCCACAGCGCCACCTGTGTCCCAGGATGCGGACGCATCCCAGTAGTCATCGTTAATAGCCATGAATTTCTCCATGAATTTGTCTGATTCCTCCATGAATTTGTCTGATCCTATTTTGAAGCCCTCCAAGCTGGTGGCCATCTCAGTCTCCTGTGGAAGAGAGTTCTCTAGTTTAACTCTGCGCTGTGTGAAGAAGTCCTTTGTTTTCTCTGTCCTGAATCTTCATCAGAAGTCCTCAAGTGTGATGCGAGGTTGGGGGAGAGATATATTTATTTGAAAGGCAGGACAAAATAATAATAATAAAAGTTGAAATTAGAAACTTCAAAGCTAGCCATCTGAAAAGTCTGCTTTGTTCCCCCATTGCAACCAAGGAGAGTCTGGCTGAAATCCTCAAAAATTGCTGCAAGCCTAGACGCTCTGTGCTGCAGCATTCCTGGTTTACTGGCTAATCTAGCCCTGTTTCTTAATGTAGCCTAGGAACCATGAAATATGCTTAGCCAGTCTCCCATATAATTAAACTTAGAGGGAGCAATTCTTTTCCAAGGGGTTGTTAATGCATATATTGCGGCCTCGGCAGAAACCAACACAGAGGGCACCGCAAAGGATCTTGTGATCCACTGTGTTGCAAGCAAGCCTCCTGTTTAGGATCCTGGTGGGATGCCCTCTTGTCAAAGGGACACTATGTTTTTAAAGACTCGGATGCAACACAAGACCTGCCATTAAGATCTCAGCCGTGCAGCTTGTGAAAGGCACTTTGTTAAACGTATATGCAGTCTTTACAGGGTGAGGGTGGGGGGAGGAGCATAGATTTGCGGGGAAAACCAATTAGATTTCCTACAAGCTTTATTGTGTCTTGTAAAGGTGTAAGTGGTATTCTGATACCCATCGAGTGCTATAATGTGGGGAAATAGAATTATAAAGCCAAAGCGAGTCTACAGGGGTGAGTCTCTGGTGTAATGCAATCTCAGCGTACAGCCTCCTTTACATGCTCATTAGGAAGCTGATAATAGAATATCAACAAGATTTCAAGCTGTCAATTGAGCCGGAATGAACTTGCGCGGCAAAAGTTACCCTAGTAACAGCCCTCGGCATATGTTGGTGTAGAGCAGAAGTGTCCAAGGTGGTCTCCTCTAGACAGTGAGGGACTCCAAGTCCCATCAGCCCCAGCCAGCATGGTCAATCGTCAGGGATGATGGGAACTGTGGTCCAGTAACATCTGTAGGGTACCACCTTGGCTGCCTCTGACCTACGTCACCAGATGTTGGGATTCCGACTTCTGCCAGGCCCAGTCAGGTCAGGGAAGATGGGAGGTGTAGTCCATCAATATCTGGAGGGCACCACATTGTCTATCCTTGGCATTGAAGATGGAGCTGACTGGCCAATGGTCCAGATTGTCAGAGCAATATATTTGGTATTAGATTTCAGTGTCCATGAAGTTGTCTTATAGTGATGCTCCACCCAGCTCACTATCATTTAGCTCAGCCATCTTCAGCTACCTGAGGGGCTGTCACATGGAAGATGGAGCGAGCTGGTTTTCTGCAACTTCAGAGGTCAGGACTCAAACCTATGGATTCAAATGACAAGAAATGCGATTCTGATTAAATATTAGGGGGGGGGGACTTTCTGAGGGTAAAAGCCATTTGGCAGTTGAATAGACTTCTGTGGAAGATGGTGGACTCTCCTCTGATGGAGGATTTTAAACAGAAGTTGGGTGGCTAATTGTCAGGGATTCTTGAGCTATGATTCTTGCAATGCAGGGGGCTGGACTAGACGACTTTTGGGGTCTCTTCCAACTCTGTGATTCTATTATTCTATCTACTCTGTCCACAACGCCTCATAGAGGCAGGACTATTGAGAAGAGTTGTTGTGCTCATTAGGCCTGGCACCCCTGAGCTGACCTTGTTTCTTCTAATAAAGGGTTAACTTCACTGACTCTGTGTGATTTAATGCGGACCCACTCCAAACACCTAGGTTCAATCCCCGGCAGCCAGGGCTGGGCATGTCCCCTGTCTGAAACCCTGGAGAGCTACCACCATTCATGGTAGCCCAAGAGTGGGAAACTCCTGGCCCTTGAGATGTTGCTGGACTGCAAGTGCCATCATCCTTGACCACTGGCCATGCTTGCTGGGGCTGATGGGAGCTGGAGTTCAACAACATCTGGGGGAACACAGGTTTCCCATCCCTGGTGTCGACATTACTGAGATAGGTGGACCAATGCTCTGATTTGGTAAAAGCCATCTTCTTTTGTACCTATGCACCTAAGTCACTTGTCTGTCACTTTGAGACTTTCACGGGACGCGACACAAAAATGGGCCTTTTCAGTGGTGGCTCCCCACTTGTGGAAAGTTCTTCCCAAGGAGGCTCACCTGACACCATCATTACATAGATTTAGGTGCCTTTTTTTAAAAAAAAAAGGATATTCTTTTACATTTTTCTTTGTTTCTTCTTTAATGCAGGTTTCAATATATGTGGTTTTTAATATATATATATATATTGTAATCTGCTTTGAGTTTACCTTGGTAAACAAGCGACCAATAAAATAAACCAATAAATAAACTTGTAAACTGAATTAACAACTGCAGCAGCACAGGGGGGTTGATACCCCAAGCCACTATGGAGCATGCTCTACGTAGAAATTATTTTTCCTGACTTGAATGAATAACACCTTGCTAGCCTGGTGGTTAATCACCGTGAAAATGATTACCCTGAGCCTGTCTATTTCATCTGTCAACTTGACAAGAGTGGGTGTGAGCAGAGAACAGTATGCTATCAGTGTCTGATGCAAAAGACCTTCTTTATACATATATGTATATATTTTAATTTTAAAAATTGCTCAAGATCGGCTCCCTTGATAGTTTCTCTGGAAACAAAGGGTGATTATTCCATTTATGCATAATGCAAGCAAATGGAATTAAGATTTCGTTTACACATATTCGGAACACTCCGGGGAGACTTGTAACTGTGCGTAGCTGAGGACGAATCATCGTTAAGGAGGAAATTAATTAGATTAACGATGAGCTTTTTTTAATGGTGTCGGTTTTCTTTAAAACAACAAAGGAACTCCCACATGATGCTCTTTTAAGCACAGAGGCACGCTGAACGATAAAGAACAAGATTGTGCATTGCATCAGCACCTTGGGGGTGCATCATCCCAGAATGCAGGGAACCTGGATAGCTCAGTTGGTTAGAACATGGTGCTGATAATGCCAAGGTTGCAGGTTCGATCCCTGTATGGGACAGCTTCATAGTGCTGTATTGCAGGGGGTTGGACTTGATGATCATCAGAGTCCCTTCCAATTCTTCAGTTCTAGGGCACTCTGGCTGGAAGCATCTCTACCTGGCCCTTGAGATTTGTTTCTCTAGGTCATGGCCTCCTCAGGTGTCCCATGTCCAAGTTCCCAGCTTGATAGCACAGTAAGCGTCGTTAATTAAAAAGGAGGATTTATTGCAGAAACAAACGGATAGCTCCAGACGGCTGTAACCTAGCCTCCGGCCTCATCAATCACGATGACCCTTCTGAAGACTGTTTCCGGGTTCTACAAAAGACATTGAATCTTCGGACCTTACGTCTTTTGTTTTGTTTCCTGTCTAAAAGCCTGCCCCTTAGCCTACTCTTAGGAGAGATTGGATCAGTTCCAACTTCTTCCCGGTCTGACAGATTACTTCCGCCTCTGTTCCTGCCTGATTGAAACTCCCGAGAGCTTTGTCTGGGTTCCAGCTCACTCGCAAGCGTCCCCTTATCAACTGGCATTCCAAGGGGCATTGAGAGCTAGCTCTCTCTGCGCTTCCTCCTGCATGAGAGTTAACCCCCTCTGTTTGTGGCTGCTTTCCTCAGCCGACTGCAAACCTCTACTGGGAGCTGGCTCATTCCTGACAATCCCTCTGGGCTACGCCCCTCCTCAGAGTCCTTTGGGCTGGTTGACCTTGAACTGCCAACACCTCCTGGTTGCCTGGGTAGAGGCGTGTGCTTGTTCTTCTGGTGCACCATTGCTGAGGCAACATATTGTATAGCTTATCTCACTGTGGCTATGACTGGACAGCTCCTTCGTCTTGTGGACTAGAAACCTTGATTGCCAACCTGTCAGATAACTTTGCAACTTTGCTGGTAAAGTATGAGCTTAAGCCAGGTGGAAGTGGAGGTGAGAATGGAGTGAAATGTGGCAGCTGGTAAAAACATGGTAAGGATTTATCCAGATTCCTGGAATTTGAATTATGCAAAGGCAGGCGTTTGCAATTCGTTTAACCCAGAGCACAATCCACCAGGACTTTCTCCTGAGCTCGCTCCATTGAGATGAATGAGAGAAGCAGAAAAACACGGCATCTGGGACCTAACTGAAAATATAGTGGATGTAAACAACAGGACAAATATGGAGAATTAGGAAAATAGCTCATAGCAATGCAGCAAGCCTGGTGTTCATCTCTGTGTAAATGTCGGTAGTACAGTTGAGCAAATTAAATTAAATCCAGGCAAAACAGATGCAGATGATGCATTAATAAAGATAACATTTGCCAGGAGGACCCAGTCATTTTCCCCTGTTACCATTTTTATGTATAAATTTGTGAAATCATTGCTGACCTCCACCTGAATGCATCCCCCACCACCCACCCCCACCCCCACAAAACACCCCCACACACAATTCAAATGTTGTATTATGGAATGTAAAATCTCCATAGGGATTTCATTTTAGGTTTTCCATAGTTAGTGGGATGGAGAGTTCCTAGGTATGAAATACGCTTTCTTAAAAGCAGGGTTGGGAAACCGCAGGCCCTCCAAGTGCTGCGGGGCTACAACTCGCGTCTTAAGAATGTAAGAATAGCCTGCTAGATCAGGCCAATGGTCCATCTAGTCCCGTATCCTGTTCTCACAGTGGCCAACCAGATTCCAGCGAGAAACTCACAAGCAGGGTTTGAGCAGAAGAGGCTGGGTGGCCATCTGTTATGGATGCTTTAGTTGAGATTCCTGCATTGCGGGAGGTTGGACTAGATGACCCACGGTGTCCCTTCCCACTTTACAATTCTAGGATTCTATGGTTCCATGCCAGTGGGCTTCCCATTTGGGCACTTGGATGACCACAGGATGCTGGGCTAAGACAGGCCTTTGATCTGATCAGGCTCTTCTTATTCTATTTCTATACCTATTAGATAACTTTCCTCATCCCTCCTTGTCCCTTTCCCTTGTGTGTCGTGTTCTTCTTATTCTTATTCTTATTAAGTTTATTTTATAACACATACACACGCACACTCATAAAACTAAACATAAAAGCAATAATACACAATCAAAAACAAAAAAAACCAAAGAAATACAAATCAAGCATAATGACGTACGGAAACTTACACAGATCAAATAGTCAATAATATATATATCATATCAATTCTTCTTTTCTCCCAATTGACTTCCTTCATCCTCAACACGGTTCTCTTTCATTTTTGGTAACCTGTCTCCTTCTTAGTTCATTATTAGCCCATTTTCTTTCTGTTTTTAACTTCTAAACCATAATTTATTTTGCAGAAGTTAATCGAAACAAGTCCAAGTATTAATTTGAGGGCGCTGCTTTTTAAGGTATTCTCTATATTTTCCCCATTCTTTTTTGGAATTTTTGCTTGGGCTGACCCCTAATGGCTTCTGTCAATCTAGCCAATTCAATATAGTCAAATAATTTATCTTGCCACTCTTTTTTTGTCTGTATTGTTTATTTCCCCCCCAATTTTTGGCAATTAGTGTTCTCGCTGCCCCTGTAGCGTAAAGGAATGTTTTCTTATTATCTCTGGCTATACCTGTGTCTAATATCCCCAATAAAAAAGCTTCTGTTTTCTTGACAAACTTTTGTTTGAACAATTTCTTTAGCTCTTCATACACCATTTCCCAGAATCCTTTAATACTACCACATGTCCACCACATATGTATGAGTGTCCCCTCTATTGACTACACCTCCAACACGGAATTGATTTTGTTTTATACATTTTACATATTTTGGTTGGGGTTAAATACCATCTTGGGACATGGGTGGTGCTGTGGGTTAAACCACAGAGCCTAGGGCTTGCCGATCAGAAGGTCGGCGGTTCGAATCCCCATGACGGGGTGAGCTCCCGTTGCTCGGTCCCAGCTCCTGCCAACCTAGCAGTTCGAAAGCACGTCAAAGTGCAAGTAGATAAATAGGTACCGCTCCGGCGGGAAGGTAAACGGCATTTCCGTGCGCTGCTCTGAAGCGGCTTAGTCATGCTGGCCATATGACCTGGAAGCTGTACGCCGGCTCCCTCGGCCAATAAAGCCAGATGAGTGCCGCAACCCCAGAGTCGGTCACGACGGAACCTAATGGTCAGGGGTCCCTTTACCTTTACCTAAATACCATCTGTAAAACATCTCTCTTAGATTTTCCTTTATCGCTTCGCAAGCCGTAAATTTCCAACTTTCCATCCATAATTTTCCCCATGGTGATAATTCAATAGTTTAAACTATTGTGTGTCGTGTTCTTATATCCTGCAGGTAGGGACTGTCTTGTTTTGATGGCACGTAAGCTGGTCTGGGAGCCCTCGCGACCAAAGAGCAGAGTGCAAATGCTCTAAATGAAACAAAGCAAATAAATAAATTGAAGGAGGACAGACACTACCAATGGCTACAAGCCATCATGATGGCTGAGGGTTATATAGGGCTTTCAGGGCAGTGCTATATAATACCAGCCACAGCACCAGTGAGGGCGGGTTGTCACTATCTCACCCTGCTTCTGAGGCCAACCCCCAAAATGGCGCCCTGCCAGGGAAGGTGAGGGAAGATCTACCTCAGGATCAAGAGGGGGAAGAAAGATCGACATTGGGATCTGCTGCCCCAGTGGATCCTGCCGCCTGAGGCAGTCATCTCACCTTGCCTGAACCAATGGACCAATGTGGACCAATGCAAGGAAGGAGGCTAGAATCATAGGATCATAGAGTTGGAAGAGACCACAAGGGCCATCCAGTCCAACCCCCTGCCAAGCAGGAAACACCATCAAAGCATTCCTGACAGGTGGCTGTCAAGCCTCTGCTTAAAGACCTCAAAAGAAGGAGACTCCACCACACTCCTTGGCAGCAAATTCCACTGCCGAACAGCTCTTACTGTCAGGAAGTTCTTTCTAATGTTTAGGTGGAATCTTCTTTCTTGTAGTTTGAATCCATTGCTCCGTGTCCTCTTCTCAGGAGCAGCAGAAAACAACCTTTCTCCCTCCTCTATATGACATCCTTTTATATATTTGAACATGGCTATCATATCACCCCTTAACCTTCTCTTCTCCAGGCTAAACATACCCAGCTCCCTAAGCCGTTCCTCATAAGGCATCGTTTCCAGGCCTTTGACCATTTTGGTTGCCCTCCTCTGGACACGTTCCAGCTTGTCAGTATCCTTCTTGAACTGTGGTGCCCAGAACTGGACACAGTATTCCAGGTGAGGTCTGACCAGAGCGGAATACAGTGGTACTATTACTTCCCTTGATCTAGATGCTATACTCCTATTGATGCAGCCCAGAATTGCATTGGCTTTTTTAGCTGCTGCATCACACTGTTGACTCATGTCAAGTTTGTGGTCTACCAAGACTCCTACCGGTAGATCCTTTTCACATGTACTGCTCTCAAGCCAGGTGTCACCCATAGAAAGGCTAGAAAGGGTGTAACCTAGCAAAACTCTGCTTCTGCCCAAAAAGAACCAGAAACCAGAAAGAAGCCAAATATATCTGCCCTCTTTCCTTGATGTTGGTTTTAATGCGATGTACATTTGCATGAACAAGACAGCAGATTTTAATGAGAACCCCAATTATCTCCCCTGCCAACTGCTTTCAGTACTATTTCGTCGATGCTGCTGGTTTGGGATGAAAACTAAATAAATGAAAAAGCTATCATATTGCTGATAAAAGCTACAGAGCCATTTGCTTTTCTTTTTAAATGGCTTTTCAAGCAACAACCCACAAATTAGTGGAGCCCGGAATATGCGGCGTTATTATATGTAATTAATCGATGCTTCTTAAACTGTGCAGCCACACCAGATTAATCAGTGCTCTTTAGCCATGCACTCATGCCAGACCCTCGAAATTGCATAAAATCTCAGACGTCTGCAAAAATGGTAATGGGCACCCAGACGCAGGGGTCACGGTTTCCTTTTGTGTTGGTCTGGCTGATGGGTGATTCCAGAGGCATCTGCGATGGAGTGTGGAAGAGAAAGGGGCCGGCTGTGTCAAGTGTTTTATCTTTTAATTGAGCTCCATGGCGCTCTCTGTTTCTGGAGGGGGGGCGGGAATAGCGACAAACATTGCTGTTCCACGGCATCAGCGAAAGCATGTTTTAGAGATGGAAAAGTAGCAGATTCGGGCAGCTGAAGCTTTCAGAGGGCTGGAGCAGTTTCCAAATGAGAAAAGGTTGCAAATAATTGGGGCTTTCAAGTGCAGCCAAAAAGCAAATGCAGAAAACATGAGAAAGGTCCGTACAATTAGGCGCACTGTAGAGAAAATGGATAGAGAGACATTTCTCTCCCCTCTCTCATAAGATTAGAACTCGGGGCCATCCATTTATGTTGCAGGATGGGAGATTCAGGGCAGACAAAAGGAAGGTGGTATTTGTGGCGCTGTGGGTTAAACCATAGAGCCTAGGGCTTGCCGATCAGAAGGTCGGCAGTTCGAATCCCCGCGATGGAGTGAGCTCCCATTGCTTGGTCCCTGCTCCTGCCAACCTAGCAGTTCGAAAGCACACCAGCGCAAGTAGATAAATAGGTACCGCTCCAGGCGGGAAGGTAAATGGTGTTTCCGTGAGCTGCTCTGGTTCGCCAGAAGCGGCTTTGTCATGCTGGCCACATGACCCAGAAGCTGTATGCCGGCTCCCTCGGCCAGTAAAGTGAGATGAGCGCCGCAACCCCAGAGTCGTCCGCGACTGGACCTAATGGTCAGGGGTCCCTTTACCTTTATGCTGGCAAAAATGTATAAGACAAGTACAAATACCTGCTGGAAATGTAAAGAAAAAGAAGGTACCTTTCATCATATGTGGTGGAGTATGGAAGAATATAAGGGACGCGGGTAGCGCTGTGGTCTAAACCACAGAACCTAGGGCTTGCCGACTGGAAGGTTGGTGGTTCGAATCCCCATGACGGGGTGAGCTCCTGTTGTTCGGTCCCTGCTCCTGCCCACCTAGCAGTTCGAAAGCATGTCAAAGTGCAAATAGATAAATAGGTACCGCTCCGGCGGGAAGGTAAACGGCGTTTCCGTGCGCTGCTCTGGTTCGCCAGAAGCGGCTTTGTCATGCTGGCCACATGACCAGGAAGCTGTACGCCGGCTCCCTCGGCCAGTAATGCGAGATGAGCACCACAACCCCAGAGTCGTCCGCGACTGGACCTAATGGTCAGGGGTCCCTTTACCTTTACTAGCCATGGGGGCTTTGTGTTCACTGTTTTTATTGTTGGAGGTGGTGTGACTCTGAATACCAGTTTCTGATGAGCTTATGTCCAGGTTGTGGGCTTCCCTGAGGCACTTGGTTTGACAACTGTGGAGAGACAAGCTGCCAGACTAGAATCATGGAATCATAGAATTGTAGAGTTGGAAGGGACCCCGAGGGTCATCTAGTCCAACCCCCTGCAGTACAGGAATCTCAACCAAAGCATCTATGACAGATGGCCATCCAGCCTCTGCTTAAAAACCTCCAAGGAAGGAGAGTCCATCACCTCTTGAGGGAGTCTGTTCCACTGTGGAACAGCTCTTACTATCAGAAAGCTCTTCCTGATGTTGGGCCTCTGTTGGGCCTTCATTGGATAACAACCATTCATAGACCTGTCCTTCATGCATGTGTCTGTCTCTGAATGCGTAACTTTTACATCTGCATCCAGGTTTCACTTGTCCTCTGAAATCTCTCTAGTTTCATCTAAACTCTTTTTGACTTCCTTCAAAATTCCTCAGGTGTCTTGCCCGAAGGGGAGAAATCTCTTGGTGGCCACTTTCAGTATCAGTTGTACATACAGGTGCACACTGGAAGAAATGATGTATCCAAATAAGTATTGCAAATAACATGCCCGATACTCTGGAGAGACAGTCCCGCAAGCTCCCTGTAACTTGACTGCAATCTGGTTTCTCCATCAGCTGATGTTTCCGCTCACTTCCAGTGGGTGTTCCGGTCATGAAAGCACACAGTTTCTCTTTTGCATCTGCATCCCATACACTAAGGTACAGAGTGAATCATCGCAGGTGTGTTGAGAAGCTCAGTGTGAGCTCAAGAGATCTCATCAATATGAGAGCAATGCTGTGCTCTGCATGTGTCTTGCTTTGCCAACTGAAGAATGATTGAATATTCAAGTTCTTGCGGAACAGGATGACCGTTCAGGAAGGTGAGAAGAATTAAGTGAAGACGTTGTCAATCTTGGAACTCTCAGGGTGGAATAAAGCATTGCAAGGGATTCAGGGCAGCTAAAAACAAAAGCCATGTGAAAAGTTCTCCTTCGTTCAATGTCCGGAACAACTCACTCTATGACCTGACATCAGGAGATGATTCTAGCAGTGCCATAACTAGCAATGTAATTGGGTGATGTGGATGGAGGGGGAATCACAGGCCTTCTGAATGGACAAAACACCTCCTGTCTACCTTCTAAGAGCATACAAAGAGTTCTGCTGGCCCAGGCCAGCATTCTGTTACCACAACTGCCAACCATGCATCTATGGAAAGTCTTCAAGCAGAACCTAAACAACAGCATTCTCCTGCGCCTCTTTCAGAGGCATGCTGCCCAGTAGCATAGCATGGGTTGCCAGTGCCTGGGGCAATAATAATAATAATAATAATAATAATAATAATAATAATAATAATAATTTATTATTTATACCCCGCCCATCTGGCTGGGTTTCCCAAGCCACTCTGTGTGGCTTCCAAGAAAATATTAAAATACAATAGTCCTTCAGATATTAAAAGCTGCCGCTGAGCGATTTCTGTTCTCATCCTGAGGTAAAGTTCTTAACCCGAGGTACTACTTCCGGGTTAGCTGAGTCTGTAACCCGAAGTGTTTGTAACCCAAGGTGTTTGTAACCTGAGGTACCACTGTAATTAGCAAAAACAGGCAGACCTCAGCGTAACACTCAAAACAGAAGTGTGGCACTCAAATCAAAAGCGTAACACTCAAAATGGAAGCGTAACACTCAAAACGGAGCATGTTCAGTTTCCGAAAAATGTTCGCAAACTGGAACACATACTTCTGGATTTGCAGTGTTGGGTTCCAAGTTGTTTGAGTACCAAGGCGTTTGAGAACCAAGGTAAATGCCAGAGATAGGACCAGGGCCCTTATTCATGCAAAGTAGACATTCTCCAACTGAGCTCCACCTAAAGGGTGAGCTGGCCACTTGCAAATGAGCCAGGATAGGCACCTCCGCTGAACAGTTGTTCAGTAGAAGGAAATATATGGGGAGGAAAGGCACCCCTTGTCTCAGTCAGGAGGGGCAGAGGAGACACAATGTCTCCTACCCCTGCCTCCTCGTGGTTATCTAGAGTTATATACATATACAAAACTCTACTTCCGCATTAGCCATGTCCCCATACTTATTTGGTACTGGGTTCAGGGCAGGTGGTGTTCCTGAGGTACAGCCAGAGTGGGTCAGCAGTTCCCTCCCCCCAGATCTGAGCCATGGGGCAGATCAAGGTGTGCAAGTGCAAGAGCCAGTGTGGTGTAGTGGTTAAGAGCGGTAGACTCATAATCTGGGGAACTGGGTTTGCGTCCCCTCTCCTCCACATGCAGCTGCTGGGTGACCTTGGGCTAGTCACACTTCTCTGAAGTCTCTCAGCCCCACTCACCCCCCAGAGTGTTTGTTGTTGTGGGGGAGGAAGGGAAATGAGAATGTGAGCTGCTTTGAGACTCCTTTGGGTAGTGATAAAGCGGGATATCAAATGCAAACTCTTCTCTTCTTCTTCTGTAGGTATTTTGGAGTATGACTCCCATGTTCCACAGTCAGGCAGGCCAGGTGCTTTGAAAGCATCAAGGGAGCACTAAATCTGGCTGTTTTCCAGGCCCCACCAGAAGATAAAAAAGGGAATAAGTTCTTACAAGTGCCCTGGGCTTAGCTGGAAGGGACTGATAGTTTTTTGGGGGGGGAGTGAAAGAAGAACGTGTTAGGAGGCACCGGCCAGGGTCTATTTCCCATCTGCAAACCAGTGTGGTGTAGTGGTTAAGAGCGGTAGACTCGTAATCTGGTGAACCGGGTTCACTTCCCCGCTCCTCCACATGCAGCTGCTGGGTGACCTTGGGCTAGTCACACTTCTCTGAAGTCTCTCAGCCCCACTCACCTCACAGAGTGTTTGTTGTGGGGGAGGAAGGGAAAGGAGAATGTGAGCCGCTTTGAGACTCCTTCGGGGTATGAAATCCAAACTCTTCTTCTTCTTCATGACTCCCTTCGCAGCATATGATGAGGGGAGAGGAGAGGTTATAACTGTACAAGCCCTGTTTTTTTTTTTGCTGTGCTCTGTTCCATCCTGATATTACAGAGCATCACATCTCCAAGCATTTTGGGGGGTGAAGGACGTGATGTTCCTTTCCCCAATTCTCTCTCCCCATCACTTCTTGCCTCTCTTAATAGGCCTAATTTCCTGAATGCATTCTCCCCCCCACCCCCCGCCGCCCTGTTGTTCGGTAGCAAACTAAGTAGCTTTTAACTGCTGGCTGGATATTAATTTTACCTCTCTGAGCATTAAGAGCTTTGGGGAGTGGGGGGTGGGGGTGGGAGGAGGATGGAAGAGTAGCTTTTAATAAAGGGGAAACTATTGGAATGGCAATCATTTCACTTTTCTCCCTGCCTCTTCAGTGGCTGCAGAGAGCGCTATTTAATTAGATTAATTCGCAACTCATATGCAGAAAGCTTTTCTCCCCTTCCTATTTTTCCTTTCCGCAAACCACCTGAAAGGTATTCAGCCACCTTTGCTCAAGAGCTGCCTACGAGCAACAAGTACCCTCATTTACTCTTTGGGTAACAAGGCAGCCGGCCGACAAGGACAGAGCTACGTGGCCAATTACTCCAAAAGAGAGGAAATGGATCGCACTCATGCAAAGAGGACGGAGATGCGCGCACAAAATTGAACACGCTAATGGATGGGTGGGTGCAAATGCAGACACAGTCACGATAATTTAAACACCGTGCAGTGCGCAATAGTGGAGATGATCTCCCAAGTCCCTGCTCAGTCTGCAATCTGGGTGCTCAATGTCGATGCATAACTTCAGGGCCCCTCCTGCTCTCCCGACTTAGAATTATTGACCTACAAACTGGACTCATACCAGACAGCCTTTCAAACAATGGATGCCTTCGAGCAGAGGACATCCTCCGTAAAGTAGGACACTTGGACACGGCAGTGTTGTGATTTTTGTCCAAGCCAAGCGGCACCAGCTGCCGCGAGGACTGGTTTCACTTTTGCCTGTCTCACTGAACCCTGAGAAAGTTACCTTATCATTTCCTGCATGGAATGTTTATGTATTACTGTACTGTTGTAATCCGAGCCTTTGGGCTCACACTCTCTTCTGGCTAGTCCTCAAGCTGGAAGGACGTCATTATGGCAGCTCTGTATTCGGTGTCAGGGTTGCACCAGATGAGCAGGAGTGGTGGCAAGCCCCCCTAGGCGAAGCGGCAACCACGGAAGAGTCCAGAGAAATGGAGGGATTCTCACCTGAAGAAGACTGGTGGCAACACTCCTCAGAAGAGGAAGAAGCAGGTGGGGAAGAGGGAAGGCCAGAACAGGAGGAGGAAGAAGTTGAGCCAGAATCAGGCCCTTGTGAGGAGAGGAGCCAGAGGGCCCCCTCCCCTCCTCCCATCTCAGCTGTAGAGCATAGAGCTGAGAAACGGAGGGAGCAATTGGAGGCAGTTGCAGCTCGTAAAAGGTGTGGTGATGAGCTGGCTACTTAAGGAAGGCCGGCTGCTTCCCTCACCAGCACCTGCAACTGCTGTGCTGAAGCACGTAGTTGTGCCTGCTCATCCTGTTCCTGGTTCCTGTGTTCCTGACTTCGGCTCCTGGCTCCTGACTCCTGGCTCCTGGCTTCCTCCTGACCTCGGCTTTGTGACTTTGGCTTCTGACTCCTGGCTTAATCCTGACCTCGGCTTCCTGACTTCTGGCTTGAACTGACTTTGGCTGGCTTCTGACTCGGACTGTTTAACCTTGGCTATATCAGACTGACTGCTGCTCTTCAGCGCGCCAACTTGTTGGCGCCCTAACATTTGGGCTGGCAGCAGAGAATCTCTCTGCACTATTACTACAATAAATTAGTTTAGCCTTAATGAATGGCTTGTGTGTGTTGTTCTTCATTCTGGGAACAATAACATATTACTGCGCCACCGGACTCTCTGTAGCCGGGGATGTGCGCACACGGCTTTGCTCTGGCTTTGGGGCAGTCTCACAAACTGCCCCAGGTGGGGTAAATGCTAACAGGCAGGTGGCAGCGGGATCATAAGGTAGATCCAGGCCAGGCTATGGGCTTTTTGGGGGGGTGCACTCCTCCTGGCACAGGGACGCAGGTGGCGCTGTGGTCTAAATCACTGAGCCTCTTGGGCTTGCCGATCGGAAGGTCTGCGGTTCGAATCCCCACAACAGAGTGAGCTCCCGTTGCTCGTTCCCAGCTCCTGCCAACCTAGCAGTTCGAAAGCACGCCAGTGCAAGAGCCAGTGTGGTGTTGTGGTTAAGAGCCGGTCAAGAGCCGGTTTTCACTGAGAAAACTCTGCAGTGAAGAGAAGAATGTGGACCATGCCTGGAAATTGTGGAGGAAACACAAGTGTGGATAAGCCCCATTTCATATGGAAATGAGGATGGAGAACGTAAAAAGTTCACTGTGATTCCCTGCATTGCAGGGAGTTGAATTAGATAACCCTCTGGGTTCCTTGCAATTCGACAGTAGCCAGAGCCTCCAAGTGCCCCTATTTTCCAGGGACAGTCCCAGATATACAGAAGCCATCCTGGTTTTAGATTCAGATGTTTTAATGTACTTTTAGTCTTTTGTTGGAAGCCGACCAGAGTGGTTGGGTACACCCAGCCAGATGGACGGGGTATAAATAACTTCTTCTTCTTCTTCTTCTTCTTCTTCTTCTTCTTCTTCGATCCCAGAATGTCCCACTTTTCATTAGGACATCCCTATTTTCGCTGGAGAAATGTTGGAGGGGGGAAATCTCTATTTGAGTCAGAGAAATGTTAAAGGGTATGGAATGGGATGTCTCTATTTTGATCAGAGAAATGTTGGAGGGTATGCAGCTCTGCAGCTGAAAGGCTTGGTGGATGGGGTGGGGCTTTTGGCCCCGCATATCCAGAAGGAATTCTGGGCAAGAGACGCACCTGTCAAAGCTGGAATCTCTTCCATGAGATATTCATCGCCTTCCTGGAACAAAACCTGGATGCAAGGGAGAGGGGAGTTCTTAATGAGGGCACACCATCCAAAATCTGGAGTCTGAGATCTCTCTCCAGCATGTTCTAGAATCCAGCTGGGGAAAAGAGCCAGGGCAAAGAAATCCTTTGCTTTCTGCCCATAAAATAATGATGACCAAGCTCGGAGTGCCGTTGTCATGGCAATCTCAATAAAAGATCTGAAATGCTTTCCACATTAAAAGTTTTCTGTGAAAGGGGGGGTTCTTCTTTTTCACCTGGAGAGGATTCCTTTCCTCTCTCGCAGGCAGCTTCTGCATATGAGGGAGTTGTTGAGGAAGAAGAGGAAGAAGCGTTTGGATTTGATATCCTGCTTTATCACTACCCGAAGGAGTCTCAAAGCAGCTCACATTCTCCTTTCCTTTGCTCCCCCACAACAAACACTCTGTGAGGTGAGTGGGGCTGAGAGACTTCAAAGAAGTGTGACTAGCCCAAGGTCACCCAGCAGCTGCATGTGGAGGAGCGGAGACGCGAACCTGGTTCACCAGATTACGAGTCCACCACTCTTAACCACTACACCACACTGGCTCTCAGGGTAGGATTCATGGGAGTTGCAGTTCAGCAACATCTGGAGGGCCAAATAGGGCTTTAAACAAGACAGGAGGTAGTTTGCTGCCACCACTACAACATTTGAGGCTTTTTTCAATTTCAGAAACAGATAAACGAGGAGAATAAGATTTGCACCCAAGTTTGATATTCACATGTCCCTGGGATTCGCAATGGACTATCGTTCGATCCATCCGTGCAGCAAATGATGAGTCTGACTCGTGCCGTTTTCTTTTTAAATTTCTCCCTGCAGAAGCTATTCACCAGCCAGCTGCCCTCACGCTGGGAGACTGAGCCGCAGAGGCAGTCAAAACATCTCAGCGGAAAAAAACCCAGCAGCCTGGCTTCCAGAGACTGCCTGCCGCCTTGTGGCTGAGAGACTGGATAGCTGCTCTGCTCTCAGATGGTTTTGTTTCCAAACCAACAAATGGCTTCTGAAGGAAGAACGTTTTCAGTTTTACCATATTAGATTCAGTAGCATGGAATCTCCAGCAGGGCCAGCCCTCCTGTTAGGCTATGTGGAAAAGCTGCCTCAGGAGGCAGATGCTGGAGAGGAGGGGGCAGGCAGCGGGGTGAGGTGTTGAAGAGCATCGTAGGGGGTGTGCTACATTTCCAGCAGTGTCCCCTAAGCTCGCCTGCTGCACGCTGGTGTAGTAGTGGATGCTCACAAGGCAACAAGGAATGCTGGAGAATTCTGGCAAAAGCAGAAATAGGAACAGAGTTTGCTGCTGTTCGCTTGTTATTCGCTTCTTAAATTATTATTATATTTTTATATAAGCCTGGTATCCCAGGTCCTATTCCACTATATCACACTGACTCTTACGCCACACTCATAGGTCTAGAACAGGCGTCGGCAAGGTTATCCGGCCATGGGCCGGATCAAGCCCACGGAGAGCGTCCGTGGGCCGGACATGCGCAGCACGATGTCGGGAATTGCGTCTGCGCATGTCCGTGGTGCCGGAAATCGCTTCTGCACATGCCCAGATGCCGAAAATCGCACCTGTGCAGAAGCGATTTTCGGCGTCTGGAGATGCGCAGACACGATTTTCAGTATCTGCGCATGTGCAGGTGCAATTTCCAGCACTGGTTGGTGAGTCTCCATGGGCTGGAGGTTGCTGATGCCTGGTCTAGAAGGAGGTATCTGAGTCCATAGGAAACTGCCTCACACCATCTGACCATTGGTCCACCTACCCCAGTATTGTCTATCTGACTGGGAGTGGATCTCCAGCATTTCAGCCTGGGGCTTTTCCCTAAATTTATCTGAAAATGCTGGGTATCGAACCTGGGACTTTCTGCCTGCTCTACCACTAAGACTGCACGATGCAACAGTCAACAAGGAACATTGCCTGCGAAGAATTTGCCTCCCACCGACTGGAGACATTTCCGAGAACTGCAAGATGGATGTCATCTGAAGTCCGCCGTTCCACTTGATTGAAGAGGTACAATTACATCGTTGGGTGGAGGGCATGTCCCAAGTCCAGCGCTCACGTGCCAGAGGTTCCTATTATGAGGCACTCAAGAATGAAATTACCATCCAATTATTCCAGGGAGCATAACACATTTAATCAAGAGCTATTCTCCAATCCAAATCACACACGGGCCTTGAAAGCTTGATCTGGAGTCGTTTGTGGGGGGAGAAGATGGGCTATTTGATGAAAATTGTCACATAATTTAAAGGTCTGAGACCAATTACAGATACTTTGCCAGAGGAGAAGTGGCAGTGGGGTAGAGATTTCTATTCCGTGTCAAAGCAAAGTCCATTAAACGCTCTTTCTCAGGATGGCCAGAGGGGCTTATGATCCTTGGGGTTATATATTTCTTAATTTTATTACATTTGCATTCCATTCTTTCCCCCTCCAGGGTAAGTTGAAGATAGCATGCACGGTATTTGCCTAACATCTTAGACTCAAGGAAATGCTGGGCTTTGCTGATGGAATTGCAACAACTGACTCCTGGTCGTGCCCTAGACCAGTATTTCACAAACTTGGGTCCCTCAGCTGTTGTTAGACTACAACTCCCATCATCCCTGACCACTGGTCCTGCTATCTAGGGATGATGGGAGTTGTAGTCTGAAACATCTGGAGGGCACCGGGTTAAGAATATAAGAACTTAAGGTGAGTCTGCTGGATCATGAGCCATCCAGAATTCTGGGAGTTGTAATTTGTTAAGGGTGCTGAGTGCTGTTAATGGTAAAGGGACCCCTGGCCATTAGGTCCAGTCGTGACCGACTCTGGGGTTGCAGCGCTCACCTTGCTTTACTGGCCGAGGGAGCTGGCGTACAGCTTCCGGGTCATGTGGCCAGCATGACTAAGCCGCTTCTGGCGAACCAGAGCAGTGCACATAAATGCCGTTTACCTTCCCGCCGGAGCGATACCTATTTATCTACTTGCACTTTGACGTGCTTTCGAACTGCTAGGTTGGCAGGAGCAGGGACCGAGCAACGGGAGTTCACCCTGTCATGGGGATTTGAACCGCCGGCCTTCTAATCGGCAAGCCTTAGGCTCTGTGGTTTAACCCTCAGTGCCACCCGCGTTGTTAGGAGAACCCTATTCCCTTCCTGGAGCTACAATTCCCAGAGTGGCTTGACAATCAGTCCCTCTTTCCAGGGAACTCTGGAAATTGTAGCTCTGGGAAGAGGAAAGGCATTGCCTAACAGCTCTCAGCATCCATAACAAACCACAGCTCCCAGATTTCTTCTGAGGAAGCTATGACTGTATAAATTAGCATTATGCATTGCAGGGGGTTGGACCAGATGACCCCTAGGGTCTTTTCCAACTCTACAATTCTATGCTTCTATGACAGTATAATATTTTAAACATATGGTGTGAATGTAGCCTTAAATGACAACACTTAACAAATGTCCTTTTCTTAGTGCAGTCAAGATTTACCCCCACACCACGCAAATATAGAATTATACAACTGCATCTGTCCTCCGCTTTTATGTATAAATTTAGATAAATAAATTTTGCAGATAATGTAGATTCCACTGTGGCAGTAGGGCCAGGGTGGGAGAGTGCCAGAGCTCTGTCTAGTCAAGTTGTATGGGATCAGTTTCAACCTGTTACCTCTAGGGATGTGGACAGACTGCTTGGACAAGTGAAAGTGACCACCTATCTCCTTGATCCTTGCCCATCGCTCATAAAAGTGAGCCAGGCAGGGCTAGGCAATCGGCGCCATGGTCTGGTGAATGCTTCCCTCTGTGAGGGAGTCTTCCCAGACCCTCTTGAAGAAACGGTTATTAAGCTGCTTTAAATGTTTTTTTTTTAGAAACCCACCATCTTTGGACCTGGCCATTATGTCTAATTATCGCCCAGTCTCAAATCTTCCATTCCTGGGCAAGGTGATTGAGCAGGTGGTCTCTGAACAACTCCAGGCACACCTGGAGAATGCAGGCCATTTGGATCCCTTCCAGTTGGGATCCAGGCCCCATTATGGGACTGAAACCACCTTGGTCATGCTGGTCAATGATTTCCAGCAGGCCACAGACAGAGCCATGTATGTTGACCAGTGGGAACAAAGAGTTGTCCGGGGTGGTCCCTGCTGGGTTTGTGATTCAGTTAACCACAGCAAAAGAAAGTGTAGTACCATGATACCTCGGGTTACATACACTTCAGGTTACATATGCTTCAGGTTACAGACTCTGCTAACCCAGAAATATTACCTCGGGTTAAGAACTTTGCTTCCAGATGAGAACAGAAATCAGGCAGCGGTGGCGCAGCAGCAGCGGGAGGCCCCATTAGCTAAAGTGGTGCTTCAGGTTAAGAACGTTTTCAGGTTAAGAACGGACCTCCGGAACGAATTAAGTACGTAACCAGAGATACCACTGTATTGTTTTACTTAGCAAATGCCATCATACACAATACAGATGTAACAAAACAGTTTTCTAAGTTCCTAAAGACAAAACATACTATATACAAACAAACAGTACGTTTCCGAGCACAATTCAAAGTGTTGGTGCTGACCTTTAAAGCCCTAAACGGCCTCGGTCCTGTATACCTGAAGGAGCGTCTCCACTCCCACCGTTCAGCCCGGACACTGAGATCCAGTGCCGAGGGCCTTCTGGCGGTTCCCTCACTGCGAGAAGCAAAGCTACAGGGAACCAGGCAGAGGGCCTTCTCGGTAGTGGCGCCCGCCCTGTGGAACGCCCTCCCAGGAGAGGTCAAAGAGATAAACAACTATCTGACATTCAGAAAATACCTGAAGGCAGCCCTATTTAGGGACGTTTTTAACCTGTGATATTTTAATGTATTTTAATAGCTGTTGGAGGCCGCTCAGAGTGGCTGGGGAGACCTGGCCAGATGGGCGGGGTACAAATAATAAAATTATTATTATTATTATTATTATTATTATTATTATTATTATTATTATTATTATTATTATTTGCTTGAGGAATTCTTCTCTCTCTCTGAGCCCAGAGAGGGCTTTTGCTTTCAAAGCCATTGCTTAGGCAAAGCTCACAAAGCAAGTATAGAGTCCACTTGCCAAAGTCCTGCAGCACACAGATCTCCAAGTCCAGTTCTCCAATGGTCTTCTCTCCATCTCCACACTTCATCTTCATCTTCATACGTCTCCAGAATTTCTGCCTCAAAGGAATGCTGTGAAGTGAGCCTCTTACACAGACCAGCAATACTTGCCAAGCTGCCCAGCAACAGAGATAAGGAATCTTGCATTGGGAGAGCAGCGCCACCCTGCTACTGGCTGGTGATGCCATCATCCTGAATCTTTTCGCTATAATGGCATAATAAGCTATAATGATAATGTCTCATCTCCTGTCAATTTGTTGGGTTTTAAATAGTTGCCGTGCTTTCATTTCGCTTATTCTTGCATGGTTGTTTTTGTATTTTACCTATTTATAAGCCACCTTGAAAGGCAGCCTAAAAATACATTCATATATAAATACAATTATTTGCCTCCGCTGAAATGCCACAATTACTGTTGGTTTTTCTTTACTGTAGCTTTAGATCAGATTATCCAATGACATGCAAACATCCATAGGCAACATTTCTGCTTTCTGCCTTGAATTCGCTTAACTCAGCAGTCACAGAACATGTGGGCAGAATCTGCAGTTTTACCTTTTCCAACTGTGGCCGGTGTTTAGTTCAGCTTAATTTGTTGTATGTTCACTGATGTAATTGCTGGCAGCTGTATCTAACTTCCACATCACTATTGATTTGAGGTTTGTCTTAATCCACAGTTTGTAGATAAAGATTTTAACTTATTGTGATTGGGACCCACTTTGCAGTTTATTTTTGCGTGGTCAGGCGGAGTCCCCCCGAACCCCGGGCAGCCCCTGAGGGAAATAACGACACGTGACAACGTTCTATGGGATTAAATTGGCCACAACTTTTATTAAGATTCAGATGTAGGGAGACTTTGGCTCAGGCATTGGGCATTTATCCTTCCCAGCCCTCAGCCGGGGTTCTGGGTAATTTTCAGGGTTATCCAGCATGTGGGGGGAGTGGGCTAGCTCTGGAGAACATATGTTCAAGCAGATAGCCCACCCCCCTGTTCGCCGCCGCTGGAGGGGGAGGGCAATGATGACCTCTGGGCGTATGGTCAATGCCTCCCCCTAAGACCCCTTTAACGGGAACCCTGGTATCGCCGCCGCAATGGGGGCGGGGGTCACCACCCCCCACACCTCCATTTTAGGTAGATGACTAAAGGATTCCGCCCAAAGTTGTGACAAATTGCTACGGGAAGGCGAAACCTGCCAATGCAGGGAAAGTCCTTTCTGGCCCTTTAACAGCGACCTTGTCATAGCAGCGTCTGCGTGCCTGTGTGGCTGTGGAAAATAAAAGGTTAATCTGCATAATAAGCGTTAATTGAGGGAGTGGAGGGTGGGGAAGCTCTGAATCCAACGGCCGCTTCCCAGGTGTGACTCAACTTCTATTGTGTACTGTATGTTCCCTCCTTCTACCTGGCCAATCCCCCCGGCAACACCTCCCCAGCCGGGATTGGGCGGCTGCTGGAGTAGGTGGAGACCACAGGTGTCCAACCTGGGAAGGCGGTGCCAGACACAACTCCCAGGAGCTGCAACGTGATCCCAGGGGGCTACTTGCAACTACGCAAAATGCACACCCCATTTGATGTGGGGAACGGTCATTGTAATGAAAAATGGGCTGGAAATATTTTTTTATCAAATATTAAATTATTATCATTTTAAAATAATTTGGGAGTGTCAGCTTAGGTTTTATGTAGCCTCAAGGCTACGTTCTACCTATCCTGTCACAAGCAACATGCTTCTGTCAATCAGTTACTGGGAACTGCAGAAGGATACAGTGCTCTTTTACTCTGGTTCCTGCATCTTGTTGGTCACTGTGGGAATATGATGTTGGACTAAATGGACCATTGGCCTGATCCAGGAACACTCTTCCGGTGTTCTTAACCAAGCAGGCAGGTGTGAGGGACTCCCTGTCCTGAATGGGGTAATTGTGCCCCTAAAGAACCAGGTGCACAGCCTGGCGGTCATTTTGGACTCACAGCTATCCATGGAAATGCAGGTCAATTTTGTGTCCAGGGCAGCTGTCTACCAGCTCCAACTGGTACGCCGACTGAGACCCTACCTGCCTGCACACTGTCTCAATAGAGTGGCACACGTTCTGGTTATTTCCTGCTTGGACTACTGCAATGCGCTCTACGTGGGGCTACCTTTGAGGGTGACTCAGAAACTACAACTAATACAGAATGGGGCAGCTAGACTGGTGACTGGGAGCGACCTCCCAGCGATCTACCCTGCCTCCCAGTGCGTTTCCGAGCACAATTCAGAGTGTTGGTGTTGACCTTTAAAGCCCTAAACAACCTTGGCCCAGTATATTCGAAGGAGCATCTCCACCACCAGAGGTTCAGCGCCGAGGGCCTTCTGGCAGTTCCCTCACTGTGAGATGTGAAGCTACAGGGATCCAAGCACAGATCTTCTCAGTAGTGGCGCCCGCCCTGTGGAACGCCCTCCCATCAGATGTCAAACAGATAAACAACTATTTGACTTTTAGAAGACACCTGAAGGCAGCCCTGTTCAGGGAAGTTTTTGATGTGTGGTGTATTGTGTTTTTAATATTTTGTTGGGAGCTGCCCAGATGGGGCAACCCAGTCAGATGGACAGCATATAAATAATAAAAATATTGTTATTGTTATTATTGCAAGCTATTTCAATCCAGGGCTGACTTTTCTGCGGCCACTGCTTCTCCAAAGTACACCCATCTCCTCCACCATGAACCATAGCTAGTAAATTGTCAGGTAGAAGTAGGACTATTAAACAAAATAGGAATGTGACCAGAATACTGGCTTTCTGAAGTGGTTATTCTGATGTTGTCTTTGGCTCTACTCAACCACCTATCAGGGAATGGCCTGGATCTGACGATTGGGGAATGCGGTCACAGGCAGATCAGCTTCTCTGAGAAGAGGAGGGGAAGTATCCCCCCCCCCCACCTCCAGTGTTTTCAGTAGCAGAGAGACAGGCAGACACAGAAGCTGAACAGATTCGGGAGGAGCTACCCAGCTACGAGATAATGACAAGAGATCCAGAAGGGAGGGGGCAGCTGGGAGACACCTCAGTTGAGAGTGTGGGGAAAACCCCTCCCCACAGACTTGGATGTTTTTCCCTTTTGCAGTTTTACCAATTTCGTGGTATGTTCTCGCATGTGACATTGGCCACAGTGACAATGATTTAAAATAAACAAGACAAAAATTCCACATCAGCTATACCTTTCCCCTGTTTTTCCCCTTAGTGTGAGTGTTGAGGCACATCTCTACACTACTTCCTCTAGGGGTGTGGGTGTCTCGAATGATTGTTTTCTGCCCATAATTTGTAATGCCAGTGACTAAAGCAGTACCAATATGCTCTGGCTCTTTCATTCCTGAGGAATAAAGCAACCTTTTTCTACTTCCTGGTGTGACAAGTTCTTTATTAGGCACAAGTGTTAAAGGTATACACACATTTTTTTAAATGGACACGTCAAAATGTTGCATTCCTCTCAAGAGGTCTATACGTGTGGTGAATACGTACGCAGGTTCAGACATGCACCTTGTAACAACAAACACACACGAAATTTTGAAAGGAAATTCATTTGGTAGGCTTTTTTTGTTTCATGGCAGACATATATTTTAACAAGTAAGTATGAGTACTTTTCCACAATTTCCAATCAATTCTTGAGGCGAACTTATCCAACCCTGTCCACATTTACTTGGAGGACCCCTTGAGTTCGACAGGCCCTAGGCAACAATCCTAAACACATTTACTCAGGAGTAGGCTCCATTGAGGTGGGCTTAAAGGTAAAGGTAAAGGGATCCCTGACCATTAAGTCCAGTCGCGGACGACTCTGGGGTTGTGGCGCTCATTCTTGCTTTACTGGCTGAGGGAGCCGGCATACAGCTTCCAGGTCATGTGGCCAGCATGACTAAGCCGCTTCTGGCGAACCAGAGCAGCGCACGGAAACGCCATTTACCTTCCCACCAGAGCGGTACCTATTTATCTACTTGCACTTGACATGCTTTCAAATTGCTGGGTTGGCAGGAGCAGGGACCGAGCAACGGGAGCTCACCCCGTTGCGGGGATTCGAACCACTGACCTTCTGATCGCCAAGCCCTAGGCTCTGTGGTTTAACCCACAGCGCCACCTGGGTGCCTACGTTACTCATGGGTAAATAGCATCCAGAGGATCGGGTCCCATGGCTGCTGAATCATATGCTAGCTTACTCAGAAGCCAGCCCACACTGAAGTCAAAACGAATTTAGCGGGGCGAAACAGAAGCAGAAATTGTCCGCGATGATATATCTGTGGTGATTCAAATATTCACATTAAATTTGTGTTCCGGGAGCCTGAGCGACACATTTCCAAATCTGGATGTTTTAAACAATGCAGACAATGTCAGGCTGTTAGCCTTATCGCATCATGGGGAGAAAAGTAATCATATTGAAGCTGGATAATTTCTGCTGTCTGGGTTTAAAAACTCAATTAATTGCCTAGGGGTTTTCGTATGACAAGCCCTCTGAATTAATTCTGCTCCTTACACATCACACATTACATAAGGCCCTCAGCTAGGGGGAACTCCCTCTTCTGGAGACATTTACATTTACATGATAAATGTAATGTTCCCCGCCACTTAAATGTGCGGTATATTCCCCCCCCCCAGGTGCTCTCGGCTGAAAATCCTCAACCTTCCCTGTGCATATTAACCCAAAACGCCCTCCTAATTATGATTAACGATCATGTTCCCTCCTCCAGATGTCTGGAGGGAACTGTAAGGGGCGGCGTTGCTATGGCAACATCGAGTCCATTCCCATGGAGTCCATTCCACGGAGCAGTCCTCTCCTGAAGATTACAGCTTATTCCGCGCTTCACAGAGGGCAAAACAGCCTATGCTGACCCAGGCTGAAACTGGGTAAATGGAATGGTGCGAGAAATGTCCCGTCTGAACTGGATGCTGCGGCCTGTTGCCATGCAGTCATTTCCACAATTTGGCTTCTGGAATGTTGCTGCAAACGCCGATGGTGAAGCATTCGTAGGGGCGAGCCGGAAATCCACGCTCAGCCAAAATGGCCTCCCAGAATTCAGTGCACCATTTGTGGGTGATGAAATGAAACAATTTCATGGAGGTGAAAACCAGCAAGGGCCACCAACCCTACTGCCACTGCTGGAGGCAGAATGACTCTGAATTCCAGTTGCTGGAAGCCACAGGACAGGACATTAGATGTTCTCGGACTCCAATTCCCACCAGCCCCAGGCAGCATTCTCAATGGTCAGGGGCGAGGGGTTTTGTAGTCCCTCAACATCTAGCAAAGTGTTTCCCACACTTGGGTCTCCAGCTGGTTTTGGACTACAACTCCCACCATCCCTAGCTAGCAAGACGAGTGGTCAGGGATGATGGGAATTGTAGTCCAAAAGCAGCTGCAGACCCAAGTTTGGGAAACGCTGGCCTAGCGGGTCCCGTGTGCCTCATCCCTGTGTTAGAGTCCTGGCTTGCAGTGACTCCACCAGCCCACAAATGGACTGGCGTGACTATGTGACAAGATGAGCAGCCTCTTCCCCTATAGAAAGGAGAATCAGGACATACATTTGAGGGTTGGGGAATAGTCAACATGGCGTCCAAATGGAGGACTCCCACTCCTATCAGCCACAACGAGCAGGGCCAATAGTTGGGGGGTGATGGGAGTTGTAGTTCATCTCTAGATTATCTTGATTACCCCTTTCACATCGCAATAGGGCACAGCTGATCTATTTTTTGTTCTGGAGCAAGTTTCCATATTGTGATTAGGAAGTATCCTGGCAACACCATGAGTTACTATGGCTTTATCGAATTGTATTACAGTGGTCCCTCGACTTACGAAGTACTCGACATCCGAATTTTTCGATTTACGAATGAAAAAAGTGACCGCACACCTACGAATTTTTCGGCATCCGAATGGAAATTGTTGCCGGTTTTAGATGCGGTTTCCTCGACTTACGAATTTTAGATGCGGTTTTTTTGACTTACGAATTTTTCCAAATATTTTTCTCCCAATGCATTCCTATGGGAAATTGCTTTTTTCGACTTACAAACTTTTCGACCTACGAGTGTCCATTCGGAACGGATTACATTCGTAAGTCGAGGGACCACTGTAATTGTTTGTATGAATCTGTTGGTGTTGTTTGCTTTATTTATATGCTACTGTGTTTGATATTAAAGCAATTGCAATGTTGGGGGGGTGTGTGTTTTCAAGGCTTTTGTGATTTTGGGGAGCCTCCCCGAGCTCAACATCTGTCGTTGGAAAAGCAGAATACAAATGTCAAATCAAATCCAAGTCAATAATCTGCCCCCTGATCTTGCCAATGCTTGAATTTTGCTTGCAAATCAGGGGCTTGAACCATAGTCTATTCCACAAAGCAAAACGAAGGAGCTGAAATAAGCAGGATGTAGCACTCTGTATATCACAATTTGAGGAGGAGAGGGGAGGAACGATGGAGATTTCTTAACCATCATTTCCACTTCAGAGGCAGGTGCAAGAGATCCAAAATCTGAGAAATGAGAAAGTCAGAATGTTCTATGCTGAAGCCACAGTCTTTAAGTGATGGAGGTGCTTGGTTTGGAGAACTAACTCTCAGCTTAGTGATGGATCTGGGTGACAGCTTCTTCCAAAACTCCACATTCCTTTCTTCTGGTCCTTCCTGTTTCCTTTCACCTTATCAGTCCCCCCTAACACACCGAGGTTGTCATCTTGATGCCAGAACTGGATGGCACGGTCCACCTTGTCCTCTTCCTCCATATCGGCATAAATCCATAGCTGTTGCCACGCCATTTCCGACAAATTTCCGCCTGTACCTTGAAAATCAAAGAGCTGCCATTACCAGAAAGCTGCCATTTCAGACACAGCCAGAATAGAAGTACAAAGCTCCGAAGGTGACATTTGTTATATGTCTTTTATATATATATAAGAATTTTTATTGGGTTTTATACTTAAACAAACAAGTAACAAACAAAAAAAACATCATTTCTAACATAATTTCTAATATATTGTCATATAAACAAACACAACATGCATCATATTTTCCCCTCCATTTTTATACACATCTTTGGGGTGACTTCCTCCCGTCCCCCCTGCTGCGTTTCATTTTGTATCAACTTAGTAATCTCTTAACATCTTTAAATATCTTTTTAAAGTTCAGTCTAATATTTTTTCCTTAATCAACAATCTTATCCTCTATCTTCTATCACTAATATATCATAATATCTATTTACTCTGCAGTCTCTTATATCATCCAACTTTTATATCAGCTTTTAAATCTTACTTATCCTCTATCTTCTATCACTGACATTTGTTATATGTCAAGCACAGAAGGAATAAAACTAAAACCTTTGGATTATTCTTAGCTATTTTGCACTCCTCTTGACAAAATCCGACTGAAATTTGTCAATACCAACAAATGCAAAAGTTTAGGTGTCAACTGTTGTCATCAGCAGAGGCATAGGAAGGTCAGGTGGTACCCGGTGCGGAAAATTTCTTGTCACCCCCCCACACACACACACACATTGATTATTATTTTATTTTATTTTTTGCCTGCAAAAATGGTTTTACGTTATTTCATATTTTCTTACAAAGGAATAAAAATAAGTAATAATAATAATAATAATAATAAACTTTTATTTATATCCTGCCCTCCCCGGCCATATTCGCGCTCAGGGCGGCTATCATCAGATACATAACATTGGTACAAAATCAAACAATAATTAAATTACCTCCTAAAAGCATGTCAAAATCAAATTCAAGTCTAATTAGATGGCTTTCCGCAGGGTTAGGGTTGGGAACAGTAAGTGCTCCACTGAATTGAAATTTCAGCCTTCACGACATAGGAAAATGGCCAAGTAAACAGCTATTTTCGTGGAGGAGGGTCAAGATATTAACTGATATGCAGGAAATTTCATATATGGCTATATAATCCCTAGTGTAGTAAGATCAGACCTTTGGAGCAGGCATTTTTTTAAAAAAAAAAAAAACTTTTTTTTATGAACTGCCCTAAAGGTAAAGGTAAAGGGACCCCTGACCATTAGGTCCAGGCATGTCCGACTCTGGGGTTGCAGCACTCATCTCACTTTATTGGCCGAGAGCAGGCGTACAGCTTCCGGGTCATGTGGCCAGCATGACTAAGCCGTTTCTGGCGAACCAGAGCAGCGCATGGAAACGCCGTTTACCTTCCCACCAGAGCAGTTCCTATTTATCTACTTGCACTTTGACCTGCTTTCGAACTGCTAGGTGGGCAGGAGCTGGGACCGAGCAACGGGAGCTCACCCCGTCGCAGGGATTCGAACCGCTGACCTTCTGATCAGCAAGCCCTAGGCTCTGTGGTTTAACCCACAGTGCCACCTGGGTCCCAGATGTCCCTAGTAGGGCAGTAATTGTTCCTTGATAATTTGTCACCCCCTCCATGATGGAACCTGGGGCAGACCGCCCCCTCTGCCTCCCACTTCCTACGCCCTTGGGCATCAGAAAACACTGTGTACACTTTGGGGGGACTTTATCGTTTATCTAGTTTTGCATCATTATTATTTTCTTAGTTTCACTGTTTAACGTCTACCTAGCTTAGAGACTGTTGTGATATTAAGCAGCATATAAATATATAGAAGTAAGTAAGCAGAAGCTTCCATAGCATTAGGTCATATTGATTGATTGAATCACAGAATCATAAAATCACAGAGTTGGAAGGGCTGTCACATGGAAGATGGAGTGATTCTGTTTTCTCCTGCTATGGAGGGTAGGACCCAAACCAATGGCTTCAAGTTACAAGAAAGGAGATTCCGACTAAATATTGGGAAGAACTTTCTGACAGTCAAGAGCTGTGCAACAGTGGAACGGACTCCTTCAGAAGGTGGTGGACTCTCCTTCCTTGGAGGTTTTGAAGCAGAGGTTGGCTGCCCATCTGTCATGGATGCTTTAGCTGAGATTCCTGCATTGCAGGGGGTTGGACTAGATGACCCCCAGGGGTCCCTCTCAACTCTACACTATTACGATTCTATGGCCCAGCTGATGTTGGAGGCTGGGGGAAGCAATAATTTGTGTAGCCACAAGAGGGCCACATCCTCACGGAGATGAGAACAGGGAAGGGTTTATACTCTCTGCTTCTGTGTTTTGTTCTGCTTAGGATTGAATCGCTCAATTTCGTTTTCTGCTGTGGTCGTGGGAATCGCAACTTTTGCTTCCCTGAAAACACAGCCAAGGCCAAAGAATACAAAGTCCCCGCCCCCAGCCCTCCTTACCTCTTGATTTAAGAAGCAGTACAGAACAGCAACAATGAAGCCCTGTAGAATAAGGAGGAAAAACACAGAAGTTAAATAACTAAACCGGCAGCTGGGGAAACTCAGGTGTGTGGGCCAAATGGAGTCCTCTCTACCGGGTCCCTGCGATTCTCCATTGGCCATGCCTCCTCCCCAAACCACACCACTGTCCCTCTCCCCTAAGATGTAATTATGCTCCTGACAGGGATGGACCTTAGTAATATGGTGCCCTTGGTGGGGACAAAACTTGACGATCCCCCCGCCCCACTCCCAGCCCTCATGTCGCCTTCCCAAAGCCAGGGAATTGAGGCGCTGGGCTTGGAAAAGGAGCTGTGATGCTCTGGCAGAGTTCTTGAGTCCTTTTATCTCCTTCCCAAAGCTGGGCAAATAATAAATTATTATTATTATTATTATTATTATTATTATTATTATTATTATTATTAATACCCCATCCATCTGGCTGGGTGTCCCCAGTCACTCTGAGCGGCTCCCAACAGAATATTAAAAGCAAAATAAAACGTCAAACATTAAAAACTTCCCTAAACAGGGCTGCCTTCAGATGTCTTTTAAAAGTCAGATACAATCATACCTCTGGATACGAACGCTGCATGTTGCGTTCGTCACGGGTTATAAACGCGCCGAACCCGGAAGTCCCGGAACGGGTTACTTCCGGGTTTGGCGGTTCGTGCATGTGAAGAAGCGCCGAATCGCGCTATATGCATGTGCAGAATCGCAGAATCGTGTCGCGCACATGCACAGACGTGGCGCTTCAGGATACGCGCTGCTCATGATCAAAATCTGATTGATCCCTTAAGTCCATACTTCACCTGGAATGATCCGATGCAGAGCTCCAGGGAGAGGCGGACCCCCACGTTGGCGTAATCGGGAAGAAAATTGAAGATGATGTAATGCGTCCCAAACAGAGGGATGAGGAGCAGAGTCGACTTACAGAGGCGTCTGGTTTGGGAGGAGAAATCAGGAGAAAAACACGGTCATGACACCCTGGCTTACAGAAAACGGGCACAAGATGGCACTCCCAGCATCTAAATTGATCTAAAGTGATGGTCGGGGACCGTTGGAATTGAGAAGGAAGGAAATGAGGGGAGCCGCCAAATGGTGGAATTTGAGCCAATGGAAGAGAGAGCAAACAGATCCTACCTTTGTCACCACCAACTATCTGTTGATGGGAGGCAGCGCTAACAAAGAGGCGCAGCCATTGGCACCTCCTGCGCTGGTTGTAAGTAAAGGGGCAGGTGCATAGATGTTAACTTTCGGATTTGAAAATAAGGGATTTTCCAAAAACTTTCAGATTTGAAAATAAGGGATGCCGCGAGGGCGGTGCAATGGCACCAAGTAGCCTCGCCACCCTGCGCTCCAGAGGCTGCGCGCGAATGGGTGAGCGAAAGAGTGAGCGCATAGATGGCAGGCAGGCTGTCTGTCTGGTTGAGCGTGAGGGTCTGGCTGCACAAGGCATGCAAGCTCCACCCCCAGTCGGTCTCAGACTCCTTATTGGCAGCCGAGCAACGCAGCTGAGGAGCCTCCTTGGCTGGCAGGGAGGGAGAGGAGCTGCTTCCTTTGAAATCCAGGAAATTTAAGGGATATCAACAATCCGGGATAGCAGCGGGAAACAGCATTGGAATAAGGGAGTTTCCCGCAAAAAAAGGGAGGGTTGACAGCTAAGGGCAGGTGGGGACTGGCTGAGATTGGTGGGCCAGTGCCCCCTTCCCTCATACTCTGTGGCCATGACTCCTGTACATTTGCTGCTGCTTCTTAAAGGAACTCCCTTCCATCCTGAGCTTGCTACCACTCAGGCTGAGGGAGAGGTCTGGAGCAGGACCACACTATTGGCCGAGAGACTAGAAACATGTGGCTCCTCCTCTCCTCGAACTGTTTATGCTCCAGTTTTAAAAGTAAGAAAAAGAGTTTGGATTTGACATCCCGTTTTATCACTACCTGAAGGAGTCTCAAAGCGGCTCACATTCTCCTTTCCCTTCCTCCCCCACAACAAACACTCTGTGAGGTGAGTGAGGCTGAGAGACTTCAGAGAAGTGTGACTAGCCCAAGGTCACCCAGCAGCTGCATGTGGAGGAGCGGGGAATGGAACCCAGTTCCCCAGATTACGAGTCCACTACACCACACTGGCTCTCGAGAAATAAGTGCCTTAGTTTGTTTGTTTTTCCTCCTCCCTCCTCCTCCCTTTTTCCCTTTTGTGCTGTGCCTCTTAGATTGCAAGCCTGGGAGCTGACACTGCCTCATTACTGAAATGTACAAGCCACTCCGGGAGCCTTTTTAGCCAAAGAGTAGGGGATTTTTTTAATGCCTGAAATAAATAAAATAATACATAAACCATCATTCCCATCGTGTGACACTCCACGCCAGATGTTCTAGAATTAAGGAATGAAAAAGAAACATTCCACTACCTTCACCCCATTCCAAATTCATATGAACCTCAGATCTTTCTCTAAGCCCTTTGCTCAAAAATATGTTCACAGTATGCAGCTTGCCAGCATTTCTTCATGCTGGCTGGTTCCGCTCAATTCACCTGTACTGAGATGAGTTGTTGAAACTGATTTGTCCCGGATCCAGTTTTTTCAGCAGGATTCTGATGATGTTGATAAAAAGAATGAAGTTGACCTGTCCCAGATGTAGGGAGGAGAGATGGGAAGAGGGAAGAAGAGAGCACAGTTAATGTTAACACACAAAAAATGTTTTTGATTGATTGATTGATTCATTGATTGGCCACCCTTCATCAGATTTAAAATATATCCTCCAAAATGTTCTGGATGGAGAAATGATCTTGACACTGAGGGTCTGCTTTGTGGGAATGGGGGAGAATATTCAAATCATATTCTGGAAAATACACTCGTTTTCTTTCTCTCTTTCTTTCTTTCTTTCTTTCTTTCTCTTTCTTTCTCTCTTTCTCTTTCTTTCTCTCTTTCTCTTTCTTTCTTTCTCTCTCTCTCTCTCTCTCTCTCTCTCTCTCTTTCTTTCTTTCTTTTCTTTTCTTTTTAAATATATTTATTGATACTTGCCCAAAGATATACAAAAGTTCATACCCTATACAAGCACTCTCTTTTTCTATGGGAGTTAAAAAGAAAGAACATTCTCAGAAAACCCTTTTCTGAGAAGGTAATAAGCCACAACATTAACAACAACAACAACAACAACAACAACAACAACAACCAAATAACCACTAGAACCCCCAGATAAAACTAAGCAGTAAGCAGGATTTTAAAAGGCCTTGAACAACAGACTTTGAACTTCTCTCTCTCTCTCTCTCTCTCTCTCTCTCTCTCTCTCTCTCTCTCTCTCTCTCTCTCTCTCTCTCTTAACACACACACACACACACAGACAGACACACAGAGTTATGAAAGCCAGAACTTCCCACCATTCAAGTGTACAAAAATGCAAATAGGATACATACCCCGACAGAAAAGATAATGGGTCCTTTGATTAGCCACCAGTAAGGAGAGCCTTGGTTTGCATCCCAGCAGCTGGAAAGAGCATGCAATGGTTAATGCAAATGAACGGATGGTCTTTTCTGAATATTGTTCGATTGAATTATTTATCCTTCCTCTTGTGTCTCCCTCTTTGTCAGTATTGGTGGAGTGGGGGGGGGGTCCATTCTTAACAGAGCCGGCCCTACTGTTTTACAGAGACAGCCGCCTCGGGTGACAGATGCTGGCAGCGGGCAGGGAGGAGGCGGCAGCATAGCTGTCAACTTTCCCCATTTATTTGCAGGAAAGTCCCTTATTCCAAATAGGATTCCTCGCAAGAAAAGGGAAAGGTTGACAGCTACGGGCGGCAGACAAATGTGGGAAGACAGTGCTTGCATGTGCAACACAGCCGACCTGTGGCACCTTCTAAACAAGGCAGTCTTCAATTTGCCTTGTCTCATTTTTGCATCACTTTACCATTTCTTTTGTTTAAAAAGTCCTCCCCCAATATATATATATATATATATATATATATATATATATATATATATATATATATATATATATATTACACACTGTTTTGCCCAAATCAGGGGGGTCCCTGGAACATAGGGACACTTGGAGGGTAGAGAAATGCCTGTTTGGCCTTTACATGAGCAATAATGATCTTCCAGGCAATTTTTTGGATTTCTGTGTGCATTAAGCATCAACCCGACACTAATTCGACCACTTTAAGCCTGCACAACTTGTGAGACGCACACACTACAATCCAAACACAGGCCAACAGCCACCACTTGCCGCGTTTGCCATAGCAGGCTGACCACCAAAACGGAGATGAGCGCCGCCAGTGTGAGTCACCACGCATGGCTCATATATCCATAGCTCGGTGGGCCAGCATTTCTGGAAGCCTGGATTACTTTCTTGTCTCCTGTGCCCCTCCCCCTCCCCTCATTTTTATGAATCTGAACATAGGACGTGACTCACGAAATGTCTTCAAAATGCACCTTGACTAATATCCACAGTATGGTAAAAAATGTCGGAACACCTGTAGGATCAAAAACAGAGGACAGGGTGATTTTTATGGATGCAGTTAACCCGCATCGTTTCCCAAAACCGACCACCTACTTGTTAAGGGGAGAGATCCTTGATCTGTGTCTCTTGAGCAGGTGTGATGAACCTTAGGCTCTCCAAATGTTGCTGTACTACAACTTCCATCATCCCAGGCCCTGCTTGTTGGGGGCTGTCAGATTCTCTTACCGGTTGTTCAATAGTAAGACCAAGCCATCTTGTCTTTAAGTCTCTTTATTTTGTGCAAAGGTATTTACAGTGCAGAGTTCAGTTTATCATGTCTGCTCAGTCACTAGCAGAATCCGGAAGTGCCTCCCTTCTGTTTTGGCGCCAACACCAAAGCCTTGGCATCCGGAATTGCCGCCTTCTCCTCCTACGTGAGATATGCGCCGGAACTGACGCCTCCCCCTCCGAGCGAGTCTGCTGGGTGGTGCCAGGTCTCTCAGCAACTCCCTGGACACCTGGCACTCCCTGGCTCCCAGCCACTAACTGCTCCTCCCCCGAAGAGGGGCTGCCAGATTCACTCGAAGATGAATCTGTCGTTAACACAGGCTGCGGGTCCCTGTATGCACTCAGAGCCGGACTGGCAGGGGTGGGCAGATCCCTGACAGGGGCTGATGGGAGTTGTAGTCTAGCAACATTCAGACAGTGGAGGAGCATATGCCCGCTTGCCCAGGACGGGCATGCTCCCAAGGGAGGCGTGGCGCGGAGGGTGCCCTCTCATGCACGGGATAGCCACTTGTGTGCCCGGAGCAGCAAGCACGCCCTGCAGCTGGCGGTGGAGCGAGCCGCTCACAGGGGCGGAGTGAGCCGCCCATGGCAGACATTTGGCACCCCACCCGCCCGCAACTCCCAAGCCTCCCCCAAGCTGTCAAAATGAAGGGGGAAGAGGGGAATGCCACCAGCAATGCGGCTCAGCTCCCTCCTTACCCCGACGGCTTGGGGTAGGCTTGGGAGTCATGGACGGGCGGTGTGCCGAATGTCACCCCTCTCAGTGAGGGCACCCGGGGCAGACCACCCCACGCCCCCCCTTTCTATGTCTCTGCATCCAGAAAACCAAAGGGTGGAGACAACATGCTGAACGGATTAAGTTCAACAACCAAGGTACCACTGTGTTTTTGATGTCATGCAAACAGCCTGTCTGCATGCCCGTTTCTGCATGTGATAAACTTGTGATCAAATTGTTAATAAGTGGTGAAGGGGATGCTGTAAGCTGAGGGCCACATTCTCTTCTGGGCAACCTTCCGAGGGCCACATGCCAGCGCTGGGCAAGGGGACAGAGGCAAACGTGTGCAGAGGAAGAAATATGGATTTTAGCTCTGTTCACTCCACTTCTTTTTACACACAAACACACAAATCACTCTATCCTCTAGGGAAGCAAGAGGCAGGATCAGAGTTCAAGGACAAATTCCAGCCAGGCAAAAGCACTTGGGGGCGAAGCAGAGTTAGTGAGGGAAGTGGATTGGAGAAACGTCTAGGGGCCAGACTTGGGGTGGCTTGGAGAGCAACATTTGGCTCCCCAGCCTGAGGTCCACCACTGCTGCAAGTCGTCCTCACTTACCCCAGCCAAACAGCATGAGCCACCAGTAATATTTTCTTCCATGGGGAAAGGAGGACAGCAGCAGGCAGTTGAGGTAGAGAGCTTCCACCAGCAGCCACATGAAGTTAGCCATTGTGAAATATTGACAGAAAACCACCGAGATCTTGCATTCGGTCTAAAGAACACAGAAAGTGAAACTTCAATGAACACCTTCATTTGCAGGGCAGTGCTTTGGTTTGTGTGTGTGTGTGTGTGTGTGTGTGTGTGTGTAGCTGATATTATTATTACTATTATTTTTAAAATTTGCATACTGCCCTTCATCGATGATCTCATTGCAGTTCACAGCATAGAAATACAAAACAGAAACACAAAAGACATAATATGAACAAGAACAAAACAAACCCAGAACCCTTCTATAGGTGTCCCGACGGCACAAACTATAGGCTCCCATGTTGCACAAACTACCCCTGAAACTCAGGGGAGCTTCAGAAGGAAGTTATGGAGAGGGTAGAAACGTTCATTAGAATCTGAAAGCAAAGGAAAAAACCTCCAGGTGTTGTAGACTACAACTCCCATAATCCATGGCCATTGTCCGTTCTTGTTGGGGCTGATGGCAGTTGGAGTACAACATTTGGACACAGGTTCCTCAGCCCAATTCTAACAGCATCCATGTGTAGGATTTGTAGATTTGGGGCATATCAGTTTCTCATTTTTCAAATTCTCCACATTTTGCAGCAATTTGTGAATTTTATTTTTAAAAGATTCGTCAGCCTAACCTTACTGTATGCTTGTGAAACATGGACCACTTATAAACCCCATTTCCAACTCCTTGAAAGATTCCATCAATGGTGTCTCTAAAAATTTTTACGCATCACTTGGGAAGACAGGCAAACTAATGCCAGTGTACTGGAAGAAGCAAAGATCACCCGTGTTGAAGCACTGATTCTTCAACATCAACTTAGTTGGACTGGTCATGTTGTGTGGATGCCTGATTATCATCTTCCAAAGCAACTACTCTATTCCCAACTTAAAAATGGAAAGCGTAATGCTGGTGGTCAACAACATAGGTTTAGAAACAGTCTCAAGGCAAATCTTTAAAAATGTAGTATAAACACCGACAACTAGGAAACACTTGCCTGTGAGCACTCCATTTGGAGAACAGCCTTTACCAAAGGTGTCTTGGGCTTTGAAGACACTCGAACTCAGGACGAAACAGAGAAACGTGCTAAGAGGGAGGCATGCTTGGCAAACCCTCACCATGATCAACTCCCGCCTGGAAACCTATGTCCCCACTGTGGAAGGATGTGTGGATCCAGAACTGGCCTCCACAGTCACTTACAGACTCATTGTGAAAACCATGTTTATGGAAGACTATCTTACTTGGTTATGAGGGATCGCCAAAGAAGATGAAGATCAGGAAGAAGAAGAAGAAGAAGAAGAAGAAGAAGAAGAAGAAGAAGAAGAAGAAGAGTGCAATTTTCTTTCACCAATGTACACGTTTCCACAAGCAGTTTCCCCTAATATAATACATTTTGTATGTTATTTTTACTAATAAGTTGCGTTTTTGTGTTTGCTTCCTCCCAGTGTTATTTTTCTAAATAAAGAAGTGCCATAACTCACCATGAACTCCTCCCTTGTTCTCTTAGAATGGCAATGGTGAGAGGTGCTGGAACAGAGTTCTGGTGAGCTCCACCTGAAAAAAAGCCTTACTTCCCCTGATATGTGCATTTTTGCAAACCTTGTTTGCAGTTGGAGGCAGCAAAGCTTCTAAATTTGCTGGAACCCAAAAGAGGTGAGGGCTGTTTGTGAGTTTCCACAGGCATCTGGTGAGAACAGGATGCCGGACTAGATGGGCCACTGGCCTGATCCTGCAGACTCTTATGTTTGGAGAACTACATCACAAAATTCAGATAAGTGTGAATTTTGAAAACTAGCTGTGTTTCGGCTTGCATATTATCATCATCATTATCGTTATTATTAAATTTATACTCCAACTTTTTCCCTGACAGGGACTCAAGTTGGTTTACAGATCAAAGGATGAGAACAGCTAAAAACAAAATGTTTTGGAAAATGCTGATTTGATAGATTCAGCATTAAAAAAGGTAAAGGTACCCCTGACCATTAGGTCCAGTCGCGGACGACTCTGAGGTTGTGGCGCTCATCTTGCTCTATAGGCCGAGGGAGCCAGCGTTTGTCTGCAGACTGCTTCCGGGTCATGTGGCCAGCATGACTAAGCCGCTTCTGGCGAAACCAGAGCAGCGCACGGAAACGCCGTTTACCTTCCTGCCACAGCAGTACCTATTTATCTACTTGCACTGGTGTGTTTCGAACTGCTAGGTGGGCAGAAGCAGGGACTGAGCAACGGGAGCTCACCCCGCCACATTAAATTTGCATTTGGTTCACCATTAAATGAGTGCCAAGTTCCTCTTTTCCTCCCATCCCTCTCAGGGACTGGTTAGACACGGAGAAATCATGGAGAGTCAGGGACCTTCAGTCTCGGCAACTGACTCATGAAACTGAGCTGCTGTGCTCATAAAGCCTGACACCCAGCCAAGGCTGTGAAGATTGTATTCTTGTTAATGAAAAGTTAACTCCGACTTTGAATGGTGTGATCTACTGCCGGCTCACTCTGTGACAGACCCTGTCTCCAGCTGAAAGCAGAATGCCAGATTACATGGAGCTTTGTTCTGCTAGAGGAGGAGGAGGAGGAGGAGAAGGAGAAGGAGAAGGAGAAGGAGAAGGAGAAGGAGAAGGAGAAGGAGAAGGAGGAGAGGAGGAGGAGGGGGGGGAGGACGACTTTGGATTTGATATCCCGCTTTATCCCTACCCGAAGGAGTCTCAAAGCGGCTAACATTCTCCTTTCCCTTCCTCCCCCACAACAAACACTCTGTGAGGTGAGTGGGGCTGAGAGACTTCAGAGAAGTGTGACTAGCCCCAGGTCACCCAGCAGCTGCATGTGGAGGAGCGGAGATGCGAACCCGGTTCACCAGATTATGAGTCTACCACTCTAAACCACTACACCACAGAGCCAGGCAGTTGGTGTCGCCCCCCCCCTTAAGGTTCTTCCAAAGGTTTCCAGGCTATAGCTTGTTCTTTAGTAGAAGGAGCAAGCAGAAAAAAGTGGCCCTGGTACCCATGTGGTCATGACACACACAGATGAAAACCAGAGATAAAAGCAAGTCACACTTTTTTTTACACCTTACCGTGGAAAAGCTGCAATAGTCAACATCTTCTGTTTTGAAAAGAACCTCATCCTTGACAAAGACAGCAATAGTCTTCAAGATGAAGGTGAAAAAGAGATGGACATGGATGTAGTTTCTGGGGCAACGGAGCCTCCTGCAGGAGCAGAACATGGAATCATAAGAGGCAGAAGCTAAGAGACTGACATGGTCAATCCTATACTTGTCTACCTAGTAAATTTAAGTAGTAGTAACAGTAATCATCATCGTCATTATAATTTTATTATTTGTACCCTGGGTTGCCCCAGTCATTCTGGGTGGCTTCCAATGCATATAAAAACACCAGACATAAAAAACTTCTTGAGATAGGTCTGCCTTCAGATGTCTACTAAAAGGTGTATAGCTCCTTGACATCTGATGGGAGGGCGTTCCACAGGGAGGGTGCCACTACCAAGAAGGCCCTCTGCCTGGTTCCCTGTAAGCTCACTTCTCACAGGGAGAGAACTGCAGAGGCTCAGGGCAGAGAGGCGAAGGGAACTGAGTTCCCGCAGGAGGAGTGCTCGCCTCCAAGCCAGGAGAGGCGAGTCACCAGAGGATCGGGGCCGCCCTCTGCCTCGGGGCAGATAAAAGCTGGCCAGCCCCAGCCCCAAGTTGCAGGAGCAACATCGTTGCTGACCAGTTCCTGCTTGAAACCTGTCCTGCTTTCCTGCCTGAGCTCCTGACCCGCCCTGGTTCCCTGCTTGCCTACCTGTTCCCGACTTTGCCTGACTCCCTGCCCTGCACCCAGCTTCAGTGACTATGGACTGCCTTTACGTTGTACCTCTGACCACGGACCAGACTTGGACCTCGCCTTTCGGGTAACCCACGGGACCAGCACAGGTATACTGGGACAGAGACCATTGAGGGTTTTAAAGGTCAGCACCAACACTTTTCTCAGAAACATACTGGGAGCCAATGTAGATCCTTTAGGACCGGTGTTATATGGTTCTGACAGCCATTCGCTGTCACCAGTCTAGCTGATGTAATAAAAGATAGCTCAATGTTCAGGCAGAAATGAAATCCCTTTGGAGGAAGGGATTCTCCTAAAGGCATATACCTCTCGTGGTTCCCCCCCCCCATCCCTCGGCACAGCATGCTACCTGTCAGGTTCCCATGAACATACCTGAATGAGATGAGGACCATGATGGCCATGGCAAGGGAGGTGGTGGAGATGCTGTAGCCCACAGTGTAGATGGTTTTGACGGTTGTCAGGTAGGAGTGCTGAAATGGAAAGAGAACAAGGGCATTGGCAGGCTGGATCTTATTACGGAAAAGAATTGGATAGCCATTACTGAACGAGCCAAAAATATTGAACCATTTGAAAGATGCTGTACTTGAGGACAATTTGGAGGTAACCTTGAACTATCTCCTGCAAAATAATAATAATAATAATAATAATAATAATAACAACAACAACAAATTTCTATTTATACCCCGGCCTTCTCGGTCAAAAAACCGGGCTCAGGCCGACTAACAACAAATACAAAACAATGATTAAAAATAACTTAAAAACAGCATAAAAAACAAACATCAGTAGGATCACCAGGGCTGTTTTATTGTATTATGGAGAACTTTAATAAAAATTTAATTACCAAAGAAATACAACACAAGGGGAAAGGGGAGCGGGAGGGGTGGAGAATGAAAACTCAGATACCAATTCTTAAACAGTTATTATTAGTATTATTTGTAAATTATTTCTCTCTCTCTCTCTCTCTCTCTCTCACACACACACACACACACACACACACACACACACATTTCTCCCCCCTTCGCTTTCTTTTTGCTAACTTTGTAAGTTTGTTTGTTTTTTTAAGAAAGAAAATAAATGCTTTTAAATAACTAACAATTCTCTGTGGGCTTTAGCTACTGTTCCCAAACACTACCCGCTTCCCGTTGCATTGAAATATTGCAAACTGAAAGCAGATTTGAGGCTTAATGGTCAATTATAAGCAAATGGCAGACAATAATAACACGTGTGAGCCACAACAATAATTCAGATTTCCATTCTACTGCTTGGAAAAAGATGTGCACTTTTGAACAAGGAACACAGTGTGCCTTTCAGACCACTGTGGATAATCTTTCCTTTGTGGTTGTTTGTTTGTTTATTGCCGCCGTCCCACTCTTTGGCCCCGGAGGGTTTCCAGCAAACAATTAAATATTGAAACTACTAGGTTTAAAAAAAACAAAAACAACAACCCACATGAACAGAGCATATAATTATAAAATAGTGGAACAGTAAAAGCAAATACCATAGAATCATAGAATTGTAGAGTTGCAGAGTTGGAAGGGACCACGCGGGTCATCTAATCAAACTCCCTGCAAACTTTTTCCCAACGTGGGGCTCGAACCCACAATTCTCATGCTATAAACAAATGAACAATCTGAGCCAAGCAAGAATAAGCTCCTGAAATTGTTCAGCTATAGATTCCAACAAATCTTCAGAAATATTGTGTGCTCTACGCTGAACAACCAAATGGTTTTGAACCTCAACATCCCTCCCTGCAGCCTGCTTCGAAAATAGCAATTGTTAGAGATACTTTTTGAGTCTTCGAAACCTCGGAGGAGGCAGGAACACCACTGAGCTCATAACCTAGAAGCCTTGGAGCCAACCGTCTCAGCATCAGCAAGCGCCAGGGGGTCCCCAAGAGGGTTGCTAAGCAACAGGGCTTTTCTTTCCAAGCAGAGCTCTGCCACTATTACTTTGGAGCAAATGTGTAGGAGTAGCCCAAACCTCTGAAGAGAAGCGGGAGATGGTGCTGACCTTTAAAGCCCTAAATGGCTTCGGTCCAGTATACCTGAAGGAGCATCTCCACCCCCATCATTCTGCCCAGACACTGAGGTCCAGTGCCGAGGGCCTTCTGGCGGTTCCCTCACTACGAGAAGCCAAATTACAGGGAACCAGGCAGAGGGCCTTCTCGGTAGTGGCATCCGCCCTGTGGAAGGCCCTCCCACCAGATGCCAAAGAGAACAACAACTATCAGACCTTTAGAAGACATCTGAAGGCAGCCCTGTTTAGGGAGGCTTTTAATGTTTAATAGACTATTGTATTTTAATGTTCTGTTGGAAGCCGCCCAGAGTGGCTGGGGAAACCCAGCCAGATGGGCGGGGTATAAATAATAAATTATTATATTATTATTATATTATATATAAAAGAGGCATGAAGGCCAGTCTTCCACAGGACAGGAAAGGGGTGGTGCTTTGTTCAACAAAAATATAAAACATGGCTGGGGAAACCTGTGGCCCTCCAGGTGTCACACCAACCCCAGCTCATGTGGATGACGGTCAAGGATGAGAAAACCTGCAATATCTGGATGGCAACAGCTTCCCAATCCTGGTACAAAACCAAGGAAGTGGCCCAGACTTTGTGGGATGTAACATCACTGGAGCAGTCAAATACAACATTTCCTGTTTGCCCAGAGTGGACACACAGGGGAGTGTTGCTCCAGCCAGGAGGACTCCCTGTCTCACCTGGTCCCTGCGTGTGACCAGGTAGGTGGGCGTGACCCTGGCAGACCCTACAAAAGGGTCAGTCAAGCAGCCCCCTTCCCTTCTCCCTTCTCTCTCTTGACCCTTCTTGATGTTCTTTTGCTGTCTGCTGGCTCTCAGCCAGCAGCACATGGGCGCATTCCCCACATGGGATGAACCCACACTCTCTTCTGTAACTACAAGCTAAATCCTGCCTTCGGGGGTCATACTGTGAACTGAATGTAAGTAAACTTCTTATTACTTTTAAAAGAATACTGTTGTGTCATTACTGTTCTTAAGAGGGAATTAAAGGGAATTTACCAAGCCAGACAAGCCAGACTGGATTGCTTAACTCGAGCGATTCTAACGAAACTACCAACTAGCTTCCTGCGATGTACAGGGAATGTGCTCTGCTACTAGCTCACTAGCGTGAGTGAGGAAGGATAATATTTAATCAATTATATCCTCTCCTACTATCCACAACATTCCCACAGACTTGAGGTTGGTAGAGCTGGGAATGGTTCACACCAGCAAGGCCTTTGATGTTTACAACAGAGCAGAACAGGGAGCTGTCCGCTGGTTCCTTGACACCAGTGGTGCTGAAGCTGAGCAGTAGCCCTTGTAGGGCTGATCAGAATATGTTGGAGGCTTGGACCAGAGGCCTGGGTTAGGGAGAAGGCAGGATGGTGCCATTCTAGACTCTTGACTCAGAAGCCAAACTGAACACTCCTTTTGAATGGTAGCAATTTAATGCCTAAGCAGTGTAGTGGCTAGATCAGGAAAGGGGGACTTACAGACCTCCATATGTACTTGGACTTCAACTCTCAACAGGCCTAGCCAGCATGCCCAGTAATCAGGGATAATGGGAGTCCAACAGCATTGGGAGAGCTTTAAAGTCACACTCAACAATGAACCTAAGCTAATTTCTGTCTGTCTGTCTGTCTGTCTCCCTCCCTCCCTCCCTCTCTCTGTCAAACCATGTATACCACCCTGAACTAGGGGGATAAATTTGATTCAGTTCACATTTAACTCAGAACTGACCAAATCCACACTTTCCAAAAGCAATATACGGACCAAAATTCAGCCATCCTTCAAAATTTACATTTCTTGGAATTTTGGAATGCCGTTCTCCTGCCAAGTACTGTGTACAAGAACGCATATAAAATCATCACGTTATGGGAAATTGTTTTGAAAAACAAAAGTGTATATTAGAAAGTGACACTAAAATCTGACGGGTTTTGATGAAAATAAATCGCATACAGGTGTGGAAATGTGGAGAACAGAACCTGAGACTTGAAAGAAGAGAAACAGGAAATTATCACACTCACCGAACCCTATTCTGAATTTCTTGGAAGAAATGGGGGGATGTAAGAAATATGTTCCCTTTCATGGATCACTGCCTTGTCATGGCGAAGGGGCTTGAATAACTCCAAGAAGCTATGAGCTATGTTGTGCAGGGCCACCCAAGATGCACAGGTCATAGCCGAGAATTTAGACTAAATGTGATCCACCTGGAGAAGGAACTGGCAAACCACTCCAGTCTTTTGCCAAGAAAACTTCATGGACATAAATAAGGAGAAGCTTTGAGAAGAAAGTGAGAGTTTCCAAGGCATGCTCTGGTTCATGGGGTCACAGAGAGTTGAACACGACTAAGACGGCTGTCAGGTCCTCCCCCTCATCGGCCATTCAATAAGGGAGCCCAGCCATCTGTCCTTTTAGTAGTTTAATCAGTGCTCATTATTTTACAGTGCAGAGCTGAATCATATCATGTCTGATCACTCACTAGCAGAATCCGGAAGTGCCCCCCTGCAATTCTGGCGCCAACACAACATTCTTGGCAGCCGGAAACGCCTTTTCCTCCTACGTAATCTCTGCGCAGGACCTGACGGCTCCCCCTCTGTCTGACCCTGCTGGTTGGTGCCAGGCCTGTCTCTATACCTCTCGAGCCCTGGCACTCCTTCCCTCCCAGCCACCAACTGCTTCTCCCCCGAGGAACTGCTGGTTTCGCTCGCAGATGAGTCAGTAGTCAGAACAGGTGGCTGCTCCCTATAAACACTCAGGGCTGGACTGGCAGGGGGAGGCAGATCCCTGATGACTAAACAACAACAAAGAAATACGTTAAGTGTGTTACCCTATTGTAGGAGGAAGAGTCCCTCCTTGACTTGAAAGGTGTCCCAATCCAAGAGATCCCCTATCAGCAAAGAAACTCGAACTGCAGAGTTAATTCAATGCCAACTTTTTGAGGCACCATTCCTTGCAATCCATCATGCTCTACCTAATCGCAGGAAGCATTGATCTCCTGCAGACGTTGCCCCCTTCCCCTCGCCTTCCCCCTGCCTCCGAAATACCAGGGTGTGTCATTCTGAGGTACTTATTCAGCTCTACCCACCTCATAAAGAGTAACCTCATCTTCCACTGGACATGCTGTGGAATATGGCGGAAATGGGTCAGACCAGCCCTGAGCTGTGCAGCTTCTTTTCACCGAGCCTATGAAGAATAAGGGGGAAAGAAGTCAGAAATGTAAGATGGGATTCTCTCAGTTCTGTTTTTTTTTTATAAAAAAAAATTATTTTATTAATTACATTTGTTAATTTACATCCATACATAGTTTTGGGTACATGCCTTTGTGTATGTACAAATTCTTCTCTTACAATTTTAAACTAAGCAAAAACATATCAAAATATTGAATCCAGTAAACTAAATTCCAATAACCTAAATCATATAAAAACAGACTTCCCGTCATTTCCCGATGTATGTTACATTTACAACATTGAATGTACTTATATTTCTTACCTTACTCTTACTATAATTCCTAGTACTTTCTTATATCATATTGTACCGTGTTTCCTTGTTTAATAGTATATATTTTACACAAGGGTCATTCAAATGCTGCCATAGATATTGTGTCGCTGTTATATTTCTGGAGGTATATCTTAAACTGATTCTCTCAGTTCAAAACTGCCTCTTTTGAGTCCTGTTCTCTTGCAAACTGTGGGTCTCTGCTGCCCTTCACAACACTCAAGGAACCCCTACCATTTATGTCACTTCTGCAAAAAAAAACACCCCTCTATTCTTGGAAGCTGTCAGGTTTCTCTTATCGGTTGTTCAATAGGAATGCCCAAGCCATTTGTCTTTAAGTCCTTTTATTCAGTGCCAAACTATTTACAGTGCAGAGCTCAGCCTTATCATGTCTGCTCAGTCACTTGCAGAATCCGGAAGTGCCTCCCTCCTGTTTTGGCACCAACACCACAATCTCGGCATCCTGAATTGCCGCCTTCTCCTCCTACGTGATATCTGCACCGGAACTGACGGTTCTCCCTCCGCGTGAGTCTGCTGGGTGGTGCCAGGTCTCCCACCAACTCCCTGGACACCTGGCACTCCCTGGCTCCCAGCCACTAACTGCTCCTCCCCCGAGACTGGACTGCTAGTTTCACTCGAAGATGAACCTGTTGTCAACACAGGTTGCGGCTCTCTATAAACACTCAGAGCTGGACTGGCAGGGGCTGGCAGATCCCTGACAGAAACATTGGGGGGATTACCGAAAATGATACCTCAGGTACATATGCAAAGGGTTAAGCGCAGTTGTAAACAATGCCTAGAAACAAATAAACACAAGGGGGGGCACAGCAAGCTACAGCACCCTCACCTGGCTGCTTTGTGAAGTGGAGAAGGATGCCCGGGCAGGTAAAGGTGAGCGTTTGTCCAGCATTTGTATCTGGCCAGCACAGGAGTTGGTCCCATATTCTCTTGCAACCTTGCAAAGGGAGGGGGAAAGGCACTTTGAAATCTCACATCTCTTCGCCATGCTTGGAAATGGGAATACAAAAGCAAATAGGATTTTCCCAGTGCCCTGAACTGAGCCTAGAGGCTGATTTGTAACCTCTGGAGCTTCTTCAATTATCATGGCTATAATATCCCTAAAATCCATTGGAAGGCATCTCAACCAAAATGTCTCAAAATAGCATGTTTTCAAGGACCAAGAAATTATTATCAGGCTAGATGTTGGTGGTGGGAACAGGACCACAAGGGGTGGGGGGGGGAGAGAAAAGGCTCTTGGGATTACGTAGTTAAGCCGTCCATATAGTAAGTTTTAAGAGGGAATGTGGGAGGAGCTAACAGCCATTCAAATGAGACACTTTCAGATGCTTTTGGGAAATTCTTCCCAGGGAGCTTTGGTGAAACCTGTTAGCACATGAAATGCTCTGTTTGAATATCCACTTGCCCCTCCCACATTCCTTCTCGAAACTTGTCAAATGCAGACGTCATTGCATGGAGCGACCCCAGCTGCCTTTTCTTCCATTTCCCCCCTTCAAGTTTGGCGCTGTGGTCTAAACCACTGAGCCTAGGGCTTGCCGATCAGAAGGTCGGCGGTTCGAATCCCCGCGATGGGGTGAGCTCCTGTTGCTCGGTCCCTGTTCCTGCCAACCTAGCAGTTCGAAAGCATGTCAAAGTGCAAGTAGGTAAATAGGTACCGCTGCAGCGGGAAGGTAAACAGCGTTTCCGTGCGCTGCTCTGATTCGCCAGAAGCGGCTTGTCATGCTGGCCACATGAGCTGTACGGCGGCTCCCTCGGCCAATAATGCGAGATGAGCGCCACAACCCCAGAGTCGTCCATGACTGGACCTAATGGTCAGGGGTCCCTTTACCTTTACCTTTATAGATTAAATAGTTAAACTATGGAACTCGCTCTCTCGGGAGGCAGTGATGGCCACCAAGTTGGATGGCTTTTGAAGATGCTTAGACAAATTCACAGAGGATAAGCTTATCAATGTCTACTAGCCAGGATGGCTATGCTTTGTCTCCATGGTTGGAGGCAGCCCTGCTTCTGAATACCAACTGGAATACTGCTGGAAACTGCATAAGGAGAGAGTACTCTTATGCTCAAGTCCTGCAAGCATCTGTTTGGCCACTGTGAGAACAGGATACTGGCCTCTTTTTCTCCTTTTTCTCTTATGTTTGTGTTTTTAAATACCTAGCCTGGTGGAGAACTCTGCAGAACTAGGAAGCTTGTGCACTATTTTGTGGCATTTTGGTTGGCCTAAATCAAGGGCTTGCTTTAATATGGACATTGGGATTTTCCTTATGAAATCCCGGCTATACCTTTACACTTTGTGTGACTGATGTAATGTACTCACTGAAGTTCACCCCAACCAGTAACCAGGCAGCCTCATTCTGGACCCCTTGAAACACCCAAACTATATTAAAGGGTGTTCCCACACCGAGTGAAAGTTAGTAATCAAACTGCAAAGTGAATGAAGGTAACACCAGGCTCCAGGGCAGTCACCTAAGCAGGCTACACACTGTGGCCCAACACCTTAACGCTGACTACATCTCTCTAAACTAGATACCTGCGGGCTACTTGCACACCCCTCTCTGATCATGCCTTTCACTAGCACGGATGGAGGGCAGAGTTTGAGGACATGTTGTTTCAGCCAAACAAAGGACACTTAAGGAGGGTGTGAAGCAGAAGTGGTGAGAGGCATGGCTTGGGGCGAGCGTCAAGAGCTAGATTGGAGGTCTGAGGTCTGGAGGACCTTCCCCAACCTTGAGATATCCAATGCCATTCCAGAGATCCAAACACTTCTTCTTCTAAGGTACCTGCTGTTTCATTCATGTGCTGCTGAATCTCCTTGAGGCATTCACTCTCATTTTTCTTCCATTCTGTTAAAGCTTCGCATTCTGCTTGAGACATTCCAAGACCCTGGAAACAGGGGAGAAATAAGAGGCTGGGCACATTGATACAACCTCATCTTCTTTCCCTCCCTGCACCCCCACCAAAAAAAAAACCCCTCCTTATAGTACAATCCTAACCACGGTCCCATCTGCACCATACATCTAAAGTATTATGATACCACTTTAAACAATCATGGCTTCCCCCAGCAAAGAAGCCTGGGAACTGTAGTTTGTTAAAGATGACAGTGAGAGTTGTTAGGAGATCCTGTTCACCTCCTAAACCTACAATTCCCAAAGTGTTCTATCAGTCAATCCCTCTTCCTTGGTAACTCTGGAAATTGTAGCCCTGTGAGGGCACAAGGAGAAGGGGACGACAGAGGACGAGATGGTTGGACAGTGTTCTGGAAGCTACCAACATGAGTCTGACCAAACTGAGGGAGGCAGTGGAAGACAGGAGTGCCTGGTGTGCTCTGGTCCATGGGGTCACGAAGAGTCGGACACGACTAAACGACTAAACAACAACAACTCTCAGCATCCTTAGGAAACTACAGTTCCCATGATTCTTTGGGAGGGGACCTATGGCTGTTTAAAGTGGTATGATAGTGCTTTACATGTATAGTGCCCATGTCTACTCAAATGCCCCTCCTATTGAATACAATGGGACTTACTCTCAGGAAAGTAGGGTAAGGATTGCAGCCTTTGTTGTTTGTGATGATATTAACATTTGAGTGATGCATTCCTCCCCCATTCTTCCTTGCACATCCTACATCATTTCACTATGTCAATCATCATTCAGTTGTTGAAAATGGTGTGACATGTAATAGTTATTACTGAATAAATGACTCAACATTGGGTCTATCTGGTGCTCAGAAAAAGGGGGAAATGTCATAGAATCACAGAATTGTAGAGTTGGAAGGGACTCTGAGGATCATCTAGTCCAACTGCCAGGGCCGGCTTACCCACAGGCGCTCAGGATGCGTGGCACCCGGGCGCCATGCTCTCAGGGGCACCAGGCAGAGAGTCCAAGGCTGAGATTTGGAGTCCGGGGATTGAAGAGCCAGACCAGCCGACAGCCACTGCTGAGCAGAGCAGAGCTTGTTGGAGCGCCACTTGCTTTTCTGCTGCAGGTGCTGAGGCGGCCGGCCGGCTCCGCCCTCCTGCACACCTGGGATTGGCAGGCTGTCGAGAGGCCCGCCCAGCACACACGCGCTGCTCACACGAGGTGCACAGTTTCTCTCCCAAGCCTCTGCGGGGATTGCTCTCCTCCTTCCACCCGCAGCGGCATGGGAGAGAGTTGCATGCCCCCCAAAGAAGCTCAACAACTCTGAGCTGCCCCCTAACAAAAGCTCAAAAACTTTGGCCTGCCCCCCAAATTGGGGGCACTGGGCAGTTTTTTGCACCATGGCACCACATATGCTAAAGACGGCCCTTCCAACTGCCTACAGTGCAGGAATATGCAGTTGTCCCATAAGGGGATCAAACCTACAACCTTAGTGTTATCAGCACCAGGCTCTAACCAACTGAGCTATGCAACCTCTCCTTCCTGGAGACCACCACCTTTTAGGAACACAAAGGATGCTGCCTTATGCAGAATCAAAGCAGTACTCCATCAAGCCCAGCATTGTCTACAATGACTGGCAGAGACTCCCCAGCTTTGCCTGGCATTGCAAGAGATTGAATCTGGGACCTTCTTCATGAAAGATAGATGCTCTGCCACTATGCTATGACTTCTCTTCAATTGTCAGCCTGATGCAGCTTTTGCCATTTTTAACCCTGCAAGTATGGGAAAGCTTTGTAAGGCTGGCCTTCCATCCCTTAGCGAGCAAGTAAATTAGCACCACCAGGGGCTTTCTGCTAATCCTACTTTGGACCACCCAATTTTCTGTGACTCACAGCCAATTTAAAAACTAGGGAGGGCATATACTGAGGGTGTTATATATTAATTTGATTTTTAAAAGGGCAAAGATATGTTCCTCCAAATGTACTGAGCCATCTACAGATGATCATATAACACTGGTCCTGAAAGACCTACATTGGCTCCCAGTACATTTCCGAGCACAATTCAAAGTGTTGGTGCTGACCTTTAAAGCCCTAAACGTCCTCGGTCCAGGATACCTGAAGGAGCATCTCCACCCCCATCGTTCAGCCCAGACACTGAGGTCCAGCGCCGAGGGCCTTCTGGTGGTTCCCTCACTGCAAGAAGTGAAGTTACAGGGAACCAGGCAAAGGACATTCTCAGTAGTGGCGCCCACCCTGTGGAACGCTCTCCTGTCAGATGTCAAGGAAATAAACAACTACCTAACTTTTAAAAGACATCTGAAGGCAGCCCTGTTTAGGGAAGTTGTTAATGCTTGATGTTTTATTGTATTTTTAATATTTTGTTGGAAGCCGCCCAGAGTGGTTGGGGAAACCCAGCCAGATGGGCGGGGTATAAACAAACAAACAAACAAACATAATAATAGTAATAATAGTAATAATAATAATTACAGTCATACCTCTGGTTGCATTTGCTGCCGGTTGCGTTCGTCAAGGGATACGAACGCGCCGAATCCGGAAGTACTGGAACTGGTTACTTCCGGGTTCGGCGCTTTGTGCATGCGCAGAAGCCCCGAATTGCGCAGTGCTCATGCGCAGATTCGGCACTTCAGGTTGTGCTCTTTTCATGTTGCGCATGGGCCTCCGGAACGGATCCCGTTCACAACCAGAGGTACCACTGTATTATTATTATTATTATTATTATTATTATTATTATTTCCCCCTTGCATTCTGGGATTCAGCACATGGCTGCAAACTTTCCTTTTGGCCTCTGCTCCTGATTCTTTTGACTAGTCATGGCAGGCTGCTACAACCCATTGATTTGTTCTCGTTAAGGGGCGGGAGAGAATGAGACCCAGAAAAATCAAAACATGGTGAAATCGACCTACTGGACAGGTGGCCTAGCTGATGCTGCTCGGCTCATTTCCACACCAGCGGGATAAATATTCAGCAAGGTTTCCAGATCTCTGGATCATATATTTTTTTCGGGTCACAAAGAGTGCAGAAGGCATTGATTCCCTAATGCATGTGCTTCTCCTATTCATATTCACAGCCTTCTTCATTAATGAAGAGGCCTCCAGCCAAATACATGGCTGGAGATGGCAAATACTTCACCCACTGCTCCCCCCCTCCACACACTGTCCAAAGAGGGGAGCCTGTGCTTTTGGGTGCCCCTAGATTAGGGATGGGGAGAACTTCACAACCGATCCCCTTTCCCAGGGAACTCTGGGAAATGTAGTTCCGTGAGAGGGGAACGGGTCTCTAAACAACTCCCAGCACCTTTAACAAACTACAGGATTCTTTGGAGGAAGCCATGACGATTTAAAGTGGGATTGTACTGCTTTAAAAGTGTGGTGCAGATGAGATAGTGAGATTTATGAATCTAAATCTTCCTGATCCAAAAACTCTAGCCAGTACACAATCATTGAAATGTGCACATTAATTTGAAATGGTTTAACCACACAGGAGCAAAGTAGAAGTAATAGCATTTCCTTCTTTAATCTTGGCATGGTTAAGTTTAAATAATATACAGTGGAATTGATGCTTTTGAATTCTGGTGCTGGAGGAGACACTTAACCGATCCATTCTGAAGGAAATCAGCCCTGAGTGCTCACTGGAAGGACAGATCCTGAAGCTGAGGCTCCAATACTTTGGCCACCTCATGAGAAGAGAAGACTCCCTGGAAAAGACTCTGATGTTGGGAAAGATGGAGGGCACAAGGAGAAGAGGACGACAGAGGACAAGATGGTTGGGCAGTGTTCTCGAAGCTACCAACATGAGTCTGACCAAACTGCGGGAGGCAGTGGAAGACAGGAGTGCCTGGCGTGCTCTGGTCCATGGGGTCACAAAGAGTCAGACACGGCTAAACAACTAAACAACAACAACCTTGGTTTACGAACATAATCTGTTCTGGAAGCCCATTCTTAAACCAAAGCATTCTTAAACCAAGGCGTGCTTTCCCATAGCAGTGGGGGACTCAATTTACAAATGGAACACACTCAACAGGAAGCGAAACATGTTCAGCTTCCAAGGCAAAGTTCACAAACCAAAACACCTACTTCTGGGTTTGTAGCATTCTTAATCCAAGTTGTTCATAAACTAAGCTGTTCTTAAACCAAGGTACCACTGTATAGTCAGAGCAAAGGGTTCCAACACTATTAGAATAGAACAGAATATATGTTATTGTCATTGTCCCCTTTGGGGACAACGAAATTACTTGGCTGCTCCATCCACCCAGATAGGGCACTCCACGCAAAGACAAAACAACTACAAAAACACTGATTAAAGCCATACACACTGATTAAAACCATACAATGATAAAACATAACAGGTAAGATTAGATGACTTTGAAGTCCAGGCTTCCCATTCAAGGCTGCGATCGCTCTGGAGAAGAAGCTGTTTCTAAGACGGCTTGTTCTTGTTGTCATCGTCCTGTATCTCCATTCCGATGGCAAAAGTTCAAAGAGACGGTGACCAGGATGCGATGGATCTTTCACTATGTCCAGTGCCTTTCTGTGGCACCTCATGGCATAAATCTGCTCTAAGGTGGAGAGCGAGCAGCCAACAATGCTCTCTGCTGCCTTAACAACTCTGCACAACCCCATCTTGTCCTGGGTAGTACAGCTTCCGTACCACACACATAAGCCATAAGTGAGCACGCTCTCAATGGCACAGTGATAGAAGGCAAGCAGCAGCTTTTGTGGAAGATGGTTTTTCCTTAGAACTCTCAGGAAGTACAGTCTCTGCTGCGCCTTCTTCACAAGCCCCCTTATGTTTGCACTCCAGGACAGATCCTCCTGTAATTCAATGCCCAGAAATCTGAACATTGTTACCCTCTCCACACAGAGGAGAGGGTACCCTCTCCATTACTAACTGGGGTGGGGGGAGCTTGAACCCTCAAAAAGTCCTCCCTGGATTTGGAGGTGTTTGGTAACAATGGCTAACACCCCTTTTAATGGATTTGCTTATCAATGGGGTTGGTGGGACAACTTCAGATGGGCTTGGAGGCGATGGGTTATCAGGACTCAGTTCAGTCTAGCTTCAGGCAAAATCACTAGATTCAAACTGGGAGCCAATTTTTTTTTGGGAAACATGGATCGTCCCAGAGCTTGAGAAAAACATCACATGAATTAAGCATTTCGTTTATATGTTGAACTGAAACTTTGGGACTCTCTCGGGCATCTTTCAGATTTTGCTTCCGAAATAAAGCTCTGAGGTTCACTCTGAATGAAGTCAGACCTCAAGCTTTGGCAGTGGGTTTTAAATGGCAACTTGCCACTGTGAATATTTTCACAACCATCACACACACCCTCCCCTTAAACCCTCAATTTATCCACAGCTGCAAATCTGGGGGACACTCTGAAATTAGGAGAACCTGTATCTGGAGTTTTTGCAAGCTAACTGATTGGAGAATTTCTTTCTCCCAGATTTGCTTCGCCGCAGATGGAAACGGTGATGGCAGAGTGGAAAACGTAGGTGGATTTTGCAGACAAGATTGGCAATTTCCCCGAATACTTGATTTATATTTCAAATAATGTACAAGTGACCTTTAGCAGAATACCAGAAAGGGGTGAGGTAGTTGGCAGGGCAGCCTGGAACATAGTAATTGCCAAGTCAAAGCAGTTCTGCATTGTCTACACTGACTGGCAGCAGCTCTTCAGGGTCTGGGGCATCTCCGTGCCTATCCGTAGATGCCGGGGAGACTCAGCAAGACATTTTAAGCAATACTCAAGGTGACAAACCAACAGATCACACAGAGTTGCCACTACGTCCCCACGCAAGCTCTGTCCCATCAATGTATCAGAACAAGCCCTTAAATTTCCTCATTTATTCCTCTTATCCTTAGTGCTTCTGAAAAAACAGAACTGGAGCTCTCTAAATCAGAGTTTGCGTTCACAGGAAACCTTCACAGGTAAGCGATGCAATTTGACAGTCAAAAGAAATCCTGTTAGCGCACCTTTTCTCTGCCCTTCTCTGAGCATCTTCTGCCAAATCAACGCCAAAAGAAAGAAAGATCGGTGCGATATCAAACCGGGATCTGATCCGAGCAGAAGTGGAACAAGGACAACAAGACTTTTGGACTGTTTACTTACAAGAGACGGCAGAGTCAACAGGAAGAAGAGGCGGCCGTTCCATATATTTCCCGAGTTCATGTTGCAGGAGTTAGAGAGGCACCCCCACTTCCGAGCATCCCTCTCGCCTCTCGCCTCCCTACTGCCTGTTGCTGATCTGAAGCACACAAATGACCAACAGAACCGGTGAATATGTGTAGTGGAAGTGGGGAGGGGGGGGTGGAGAGAGAGAGAGAGAGAGAGAGAGAGAGAGAGAGAGAGGGAGAGAGAGAGAGACTCAATATTATATTAGCAACTCTCTAGGCTGCGATTGACTTGCCTTCCACCTGTGTGCATTCAGAGAACTCTGCCAGTTACTGCCAAAGGGAGCTGGCAAACCCCTCAAAAATGCAACACAAACAGTGACAACACGAAAGGTGGGCACTGACCTGCTCAAGTTGACGGCTTTCATGCAAATCAATGCAACTTGCACATGCAGGAAACGTATTAATTGGGAAGGTGGGTGTTCCAAGCAAGGAGCTGGATCGTTCGGGGCTATGTGTGAAGGAAGAAGGAAAGCAGACTTCCCCAACCTGATACTGTGGGCTGATGCTTCGGACTACAACTCCCATCAGTAATTGGTGGCGATGAATTAATTTTAATTACGCATAAAATGGGCAGATGGGTTTTGATGAGTAGTGGAGTTGATTCGAGGAAATGTTGAATAGGAAGCTTTAAATCGCACTAAGTAAGAGGTAGCTACGTTCAGGTGAGTGAGTGAGATATAGAACTAACAGGAGCTATTTTTCTGCCCTGGTTAGAAATGTTTTTCTCTCCCCCCCCATGTTATTTTATGGGGAGAACTGGGCTCCATCCTTGGGGATTTTCCTAACTGCATCCTTTCCCCTCTTCCCACGCCCCAATCCATGCATCTGAACTGAATGAAGAGAGAGATCAATAATGCTGTATACCGTTCTGGTCACCTCGCCTGAAAATGGCTATTGTTACAAAGGTCGGGTACCTCCCCCCTTTCTCTGCCAAGTGGTAGCAACAGTCCATGGTGTTCTGGGGCTGTAGTCCCCTGAAGAATTGAGACTGTTGTAGCTTTAAGAAATACCTTGGTATTTCTTACCTTGGTTCTCAAACGCCTTGGTTCTCAAACGCCAAAAACCCGGAAGTGTTCTGGTTTTCAAATGTTTTTCGGAAGCCGAACGTCCAATGTGGATGTCTGCTATTGTTTCCGGGGTGCCTGCACCAATCAGAAGCTGTGCTTTGGTTTTTGAACATTTCGGAAGCCAAATGGACTTCCGGAACGGAGTAAGTTTGGTGCTTTTGCTTTTGCTATTTATTTTGCGTTTTTGTTTTTGAGGCTTTTTCGGTGAATTTGTTTTTGTGACTGTGTGGAACCCATTTCAGCTAGTGATTGATTGATTGTGTCACTGTAGAAATGGATAAAAGTCCCCCATCCAAACAATGACTATCATCAGTGCAGGTAAGAATTTTTTTTTTTTTTAATTATCATTGACAATAATGTCTTATTTATTTTATAGTACAGTACATTGATGGTTGCTTTCATTTTATGGATCAATGGTCTCATGTTGTTAATTTTAGGGGTTGTTTTTAAAAGTCTGGAATGGATTAATCCATTCTGCATTACTTTCCATTTCACGGAGCAATGGATTCAAACTACAAGAAAGAAGAGTCCACCTAAACATTAGGAAGAACTTCCTGACAGTAAGAGCTGTTCGACAGTGGGATTTGCTGCCAAGGAGTGTGGTGGAGTCTCCTTCTTTGGAGGTCTTTAAGCAGAGGCTTGACAGCCACCTGTCAGGAATGCTTTGATGGTGTTCCTGCTTGGCAGGGGGTTGGACTGGATGGCCCTTGGGGTCTCTTCCAACTCTATGATTCTACGATTCTATGGGAAAGCACGCCTTGGTTTTGGAACGCTTTGGTTTTGGAATGAACTTCCGGAACGGATTAAGTTTGGGAACCAAGGTACCACTGTATGGTTTATTCACCTATTTACATCTTTAGTCTGCATGGAGGGAGTCCAGATCTTACAGCATGGTCCTGTCAAGAAGGGTTTGTCCCCTAAAGCAGTGCAGGGCTTACAAGTGAGAGGGCTTACAAACCAGAAGGTATATAAAGAATGGAATATATTCCAAAAATACTTAAATACATATTATCCAAATAATAACCTCTTAGCGAAACTGGGTTGATACTTGCAAAAGAAAAAGAAATATACAATAAGTTTAAGACAAGAATGTAAAAGGATTAAAAGCAGTAATAAAAGAATGTGCGATAAATTTAACCCAAAAAAGACAATACAAATACAATGTGAAAAATTGGAAGTTGCTTTTATTTATGATTGTATAACAGTGAAAAATGGATTTTTGTGAAATAACGTTCTTGATGTTCTTTCGTTGCCATCTAAAATTCTTTATTCTTTACTTCTTCTATTCTGATTTTTCTTTGCTCTTATTTTCCCCCCCCCCCTTATCTTCGATCTGATGTACAACAACAAACTTTATTTGCGTAGCCTACAGGCCATTGCATCAAAAGACACATATTACAGATACTGGTAAAAAAGCCCTATATAAACCAATAAAATGAGCTGAATCAGGATTCAGCACAACACAATTAAAACAAAACAGATGAGTTCTTCATTAGGAAGAACTTCCTGACAGTAAGAGCTGTTCAACAGTGGAATTTGCTGCCAAGGAGTGTGGTGGAGTCTCCTTCTTTGGAGGTCTTTAAGCAGAGGCTTGACAGCCACCTGTCAGGAATGCTTTGATGGTGTTTCCTGCTTGGCAGGGGGTTGGACTGGATGGCCCTTGTGGTCTCTTCCAACTCTATGATGCTATGACTCTATGATCTTAATTATGAATTCATGCAGAGGGCACTATTGTCATTCATTTTTGTTTTAAAACAAAAATACATATATCTACATACATCGATCTGATGTATGTAGATATATGTATTTTTGTTTTAAAACCAATAAAGATTTATTATTTAAAAAAGAACATATTTTTGAGAGCCAGTGGCGGTGTGACGGTTGTGGTGTCAAAGCAGGATCTTGAAGACCCGAGTTCGAATCCCCCACTCGGCCATGAAGCTTGCTGGGTGACCTTGGGCCAGTCACTGCCTCACTGTCTACCTCGCAGGGGTTGTTGTGGGGATTAAAGGAGGAGGGGGTGACCCGCCACCATGAGCTCCTTGGAGGAAAAGGTGAGATATAAATGCAATTTAAAAATAAAAATTAAATAAAAAATGAACACATATTTCACCATGACAAGGGAATCTTGAAACGCTTCACTACGGCGGTTTTGTGGGGAAGATACAGGGGAGTTCCATATGCTCTGAGATTTTGTCCCTGTGCCCTGGGAACGGTTGAATCAACTGAACATATTCTTTTGACCTGCCCATTGTATGTAGATCTTAGACAAAAACTGATAGCTCCAGTCTTATGCCAACTTAACCTAGTAGACAGAGAAAAACAGGTTTTGTTTTTGCTGAGCAATTTTACTGGTACCACAACCCTCTTGGTGGCCAAATTTCTTTTTTTGGCCTTTAAACGCCGTAAGGTTAAAATTGACAGTATTGACATGGGTCTAAATGTATAATCTACTTCTCATTGTATGTTTTAGTGTAAAGCTTTCCGAGATGTTTAGACGTTTTAAATTTTTGTATGGATAATGATTGTGCTCTGACTGACAGTCGAATAAACTGTATTGTATTGTATTGTATTGAAACGCTTCACTGACTGAAGTTCCAAATGATTTCTGTAAATGCCCTGAGAATTCGGCAGAAAAATTGAAGCCTCTCTCCCGGAGGAAGAAAACTTTTAAGAAACTGATTTTGACACTAAGCTGCATGGACTCAGAAAATGGGATTGTTTACAGGAGCTGTAGCTCATGGATCCCATCAATATGGAAATTAACAGCGCTGACACCAAACTGGCCTATTTATATCTTCCACCCAGGAGGAACATTTTTGCATAGAAACAAGTACGGTAACCAGAAGCACCCACTCCCATTGTAGCAACTTAGCCTCTGGCCTTCGGCCGCATCAAAAACAAACGTAATCAGTGCACCTCAGTGTAGCCAGCCAAGTACGTAGATTAATCTGTTTGTGAATGAAGGGACTTAACAACAAAACAAAGCAAAAAAAGCAAATAGCAGCTAACCAGGTAATTTGAAACATTTCCATGGCTCTCAGGGACGAAATCTGTCCAAGTTCTGTTGCTGCATACAAAACAGTTCCTTAAGATTCATTGCAACGAGCAAACTTCAATCAACGGCTCCGACATCTTTCTGAAAGCAAAGGCTGAGCCTTCTCATCTGCCGTCCAATTAAACCAAAGCTCATGAGTTTTGGGAAAGAGCTGCTTGTGTGCAGGAGCTGCCCATGTGTTTGCCTGGCCACGTGGATGTGTGTGTACAAAGGCATGTTTGCAAGGAACCTTGGACAGATAGATGTGCATCGCAGGGGGCTGGGCTAGATGATCCTTGGTTTCCCTCCAAAGTCCACAATTCTATGATTCATAAGGCCAGCTTAACAGGCCTGTGTTCTTCAGCCTTGGTTTCCTGCACAGACACTTCAGGCAGCCTCCTGGAATGGCAGAAATGCCATGATAATAATCCAGAATGCAGCAGCCAGACTGGTGACTGGGGTGGCCTCCGAGACCATATAACACCAGTCCTGAGAGACCTACATTGGCTCCCAGGATATTTCCGAGTAAGGGACCCAGGTGGCGCTGTGGTCTAAACCACTGAGCCTAGGGCTTGCTGATCAGAAGGTTGGCGGTTCGAATCCCTGCAACGGGGTGAGCTCCCATTGCTCGGTCCCAGCTCCTGCCCACCTAGCAGTTCGAAAGCACGTCAAAGTGCAAGTAGATAAATAGGTACCGCTCCGGCGGGAAGGTAAACGGCGTTTCCGTGTGCTGCTCTGGTTCGCCAGAAGCGGCTTAGTCATGCTGGCCACATGACCCGGAAGCTGTACGCCGGCTCTCGGCCAATAAAGCGAGATGAGCGCCGCAACCCCAGAGTCGGACACCTAATGGTCAGGGGTCCCTTTACCTTTACTTATATTTCCGCGTATATTGACCTTTAAAGCATAGCTGTCAACTTTCGGATTTGAAAATAAGGGATCAGCACATAGCTGTCAACCTTTCCCTTTTCTCGCGAGGAATCCTATTCGGAATAAGGGAATTTCCCACAAAAAAAGGGAACTGTTGACAGCTATGCAAAGTAAGCCTGTCCACGGTGACGTGAGGAGGGGAAGCAGAGCAAGCTCGGGGCCCCTTCTCAAACAGGCAGACGGCTCAGGGATGCAATGGCACCAAGTAGCCTCGCCACCCTGCGCTCCAGAGGCTGCCCGCGAACGGGTGAGCGAAAGAGCGAGCGCATAGATGGCAGGCAGGCTGGCTGTCTGGTTGGGCGTGAGGGTCTGGCTGCACAAGGCATGCAGTCTCAGACTCCTTATTGGCAGCCGAGCAACGCAGCTGAGGAGCCTCCCTGGCCGGCAGGGAGGGAGAGGAGCTGCTTCCTTTGAAATCCGGGAAATTTAAGGGATATCAACAATGCGGGATAGCAGCGGGAAACGGCATTGGAATAAGGGAGATTCCCGCCAAAAAATGGAGGGTTGACAGCTATGATGTGTGTGTACAAAGGCATGTTTGCAAGGAACCTTGGACAGATAGATGTGCATCGCAGGGGGCTGGGCTAGATGATCCTTGGTTTCCCTTCAAAGTCCACAATTCTATGATTCATAAGGCCAGCTTAACTCAACAGGCCTGTGTTCTTCAGCCTTGGTTTCCTGCACAGACACTTCAGGCAGCCTCCTGGAGTGGCAGAAATGAGTCCTCGAGAGTCACTGAGTCCAACCCCCTGCAATGCAGGAATCTCAACTAGATCATCCATGGCAGATGGCCATCCAACCTCTGTTTAAAAACCTCCAGGGAAGGAGAGTCCACCACTTTCCAAGTGAGACCATTCCACTTTCAAACAGATCTTACTGTCTGAAAGTTCCTCCTCATGTTTCGTCAGAATCTCCTTTCTTGTAACTTGAAGCCTAAGCTCAAGAGAGAGAGACCACCATGTTAGTCTTTGGTCTGGAGAAAAGACAGATTGCCTGGCAGCTCATCTGAGAGACTAAGGTCTGCTACTTGTAGCACAGAGACTTTTGTAGGAATGGCTCTGTAGGGTTTGTGAATATCTAGAATTAGCCAAGCTAACGGATATAGTAAGACATAATCCTAAAAGCCGAGGGAAAAATGAATGGGAGTGTCTGAATGAGTATTTTAAAAAGCAAGGAGGAAAATCGATAATCTGGTTGAGTTTGGAATAAAGGGAATTCATGAAGATCTAAGAAATTGTAAAAAGATTTATTGTGAAATAGATTTAGGGAAGATATAAGGGGGGGGAGTAAATTAAAACAGACAGACAAAAAAGTTGGTTAAAATACTATATGTCAGGTGGGAGTCAACACTTGGCGTATTTTTCTTTTTTCACTTTTTCTTTTGTGCAATGGTAGTAATGCAACGAACAAGATGGTTGATGTATAGTTAAATTTTAATATCTGAACCCTTGCATTGTAAGACTGTTTATATGTACATATATGATCATTTTCTTCTTTTTTCCTTTTTCTCTGTTCTTATTCTTTTTTCTTTCTTTTTCTTCTCTTCTTTTCTTTTTCTTTATTTATTTTTTTATTGTTATATTGTGCTTGTGAATTTGAATTTTGTTTTGAATTGGGATTTTTTGTTTTTGCTGTGTAATGGTTAAAGATGAATAAAGTTTATTAAAAAAAAAAAAAGAAGAGTAGGCCACAACCTACTTTGTCAGGCGCACGAAGCTGGAATCGATAGATCAATTCTGGGGATGGATGGAACGTGAGCTTGCAGGGTACAAATTCATCCAGATATTTGTTTGTGTGGCTGACATGATTAGAGGGCTATTCTTCTGTCAAAAGCACACATCCCCAGAGTTTAGCTCATGTCGCCCATTAGCAGTAACTTTCAAGAGTCTCATCTTTTGTGCTTTTAAGTCGGGGTCAACATCTGCTAGCTCATGGGCCAAAGGAATGTAGGCTGCTGCCTTTTTACACTGAGTTAGGCCATTGGTCTAGTTAGCTCAGTATTGCTGGCACTGACTGGCAGAGTGTCAGGAAGGGAACGATTCTCAGTCCTACTTGGGAGATGCCAGAGATGGAGCCTGGGACCTTCTGCATGCAGAGAAAAAGCTCCTTGGATAAAAAAGGTGTGATGAAGATGCAGTAAATAAAATATATATAGTTCAGTTCTTTATTCGACCGTCAGTCAGAAAAGATACATTTCCATACAAAATTAAAACATCTAAAATGTCTAAAAGGACTTTGGAGTAAAACATAGCCAACAATAAAATGAAGCTATACCGATAAACCCATGTCGATGCTGTCAATTTTAATCTTGCGACGCTTAAGAGCTAGAAAAAGAAATTTGGCCACCAGGGAGGCTGTTTTTCCAGTAACATTATTCAACAAATATAGAACCTGTCTAAGCTAAGTTGACATAGGAGTGGAGCTATAAGATTTTGCCTGAGATCTGCATAGAAAGGTCAGGTCAGGAGAATATGTTCGGCGGACTCTACCACTCCCAGGGCACAATGACAAGTTCTCTGAGCGTATGGGACTCCCCTGAACCTTCCCCACAATACCGCAGATTCGAGGACATTTAATCTGGCCGCTGTGATATAAAATATATATACAAATACAGTCGTACCTTGGATCCCGAACGCCTTGCAAGTCAAACGTTTTGGCTCCCGAATGCCGCAAACCCAGAAGGGAGTGTTCCGGTTCGCGAACGTTCTTTGGAACCCGAACGTCCCAACACAGCTTCCGATTGGCTGCAGGAGTTTCCTGCAGCCAATCGGAGGCCGCGCCTTGGTTTCCGAACGTTTTGGAAGTCAAACGGACTTCCGGAATGGATTCCGTTTGACTTACAAGGTACGGTACCACTGCACACACAAACACAAATGCATGTTTTACCTACTAATCGTATAGTTAAAGAATTGCTCAATAAATTAGAAGAAGAAGAAGAAGAAGAAGAAGAAGAAGAAGAAGAAGAGGAGGAGGAGTTTGGATTTGATATCCCGCTTTATCACTACCCGAAGGAGTTTCAAAGCGGCTCACATTCTCCTTTCCCTTCCTCCCCCACAACAAACACTCTGTGAGGTGAGTGGAGCTGAGAGACTTCAGAGAAGTGTGACTAGCCCAGGGGTAGGCAACCTAAGGCCCGTGGGCCAGATGCGGCCGAATCGCCTTCTCAATCTGGCCCACGGACAGTACGGGAATCAGCGTGTTTTTACATTCGTAGAATGTGTCCTTTTATTTAAAATGCATCTCTGGGTTATTTGTGGGGCATAGGAATTCGTTCATTTCCCCCCCCCCCCCAAAAAAAAAAATATAGTCCGGCCCACCACATGGTCTGAGGGACGGAGGAACGGCCCATGGCTGAAAAAGGTTGCTGACCCCTGGACTAGCCCAAGGTCACCCAGCAGCTGCATGTGGAGGAGCGGAGACGCGAACCCGGTTCACCAGATTACGAGTCCACCGCTCTTAACCACTATACCACACACACACTACACATAAGCGTAAATACATTGTCAGAGAGGTGTGCCACAGACGTGTACCGCCGAGAAAAGCCTGCTTTTGCATTCGGATATGAACTCGGCAAGACAAGCTTTTGAAAGCTTCTGGAACGCTGACTCCATTCATATCCTCCTTGTCGGTGCGTGCTGGGAAAGTGCAGCTCAGTGTTCTGGCTGATTTGTCCCTAACTGGAGAAGCATGAATATTGCTCTTCCTAGAAGCTAGAAGCCTGTGGCCGGCAATTTACTTTATTAAGCCTTAATTAACCAGACTCGAGCTACGTTGGAAACTCGGTGCATGAAATCTCCAGCTGACCATCGAGTTCCATTTCTTTTTTTCAAAAGAAAAGAAAAATGGGGGAGAGGAAGTAGAAAAACAAAAGGCTAACGCTACCTCCAGGAAATCCTAATATGGCCTGAATCATTTTGTTATTCCTAATGATACTTGGGAGTGATGACTTGGCGCTTAGCAGAAATGTACAGGTCTTGTTTTCAGCTTGGGAGATGAACAACAATGTCAATGGTCCGGGCATTTCTGGTTGGGGACTGAAAACCCCCAAGTCTAGAGAGACTGCCTTCTTTCCCCCTAAAAATCTGGAGCAAATATGCAAGACAAGGTTGTGGAGTAAATAAAAGTCAGTTTTATTCATTATACCGTATTTTTCGCTCCATAACACGCACTTTTTTCCTCCTAAAAAGGAAGGGGGAAAGTCTGTGTGCATTATGGAGCGAAGGCCACAGGAGCCATGACTCCCGGAAGGGGGGAAAAGGAATGGACAGCCCGAAAGCAGCACTTTTGGGATGTCCGTTCCTCTTCCCCTCCACCCCTCCATGCCCGCCCCCTTTCCCTCTGTTCTGGCGGGTGCGGAGGGGTGGGGGGGAAAGGAACGGACATCCCAAAAGCGCTGCTTTTGGGATGTCCGTTCCTCTCCCCCCCCACCCCTCCGTGCCCTCGGCTCTGGACCTCAGTGTCGGGGCAGAACGATGGGGGTGGAGACACTCCTCCAGGTATACTGGACCAAGGCCGTTTAGGGCTTTAAAGGTCAGCACCAAAACTTTGAATTGTGCTCGGAAACGTACTGGGAGCCAATGTTCCTTTCCAGGTGCTCTTTCCCCAGCAAAACTGGGGTTCTTACCCAAGCTCCTTGCAGGCTGCGCTGCTGAATCGGGCCGACGCCGTTTCTGCAGGCCTAGCCAGTAATCTCTCAAGCAGCGTTGTTTGGCTTAGACAAAACAACTGGGTCGTTTTCGCCTCTCTCTACTTTCACTGCAGCTGGAGCTGATCTGATTATTCCGTAACAGATGCCCGTCTAGCCTTGCATATTTTTGCCCTGGGACTGATTCATTTCCTTCCCTGGCAGGCTGGATCAATTGCTTAATGTGCTCAGTTCTTGCAGAATTATGATGGGCCTCTCTCTCTCTCTCTCTCTCTCTCCCCCAGACGTCTACTCTGATTTCTATTCCTGCTTGTAAAGCCATTGCTCAGACTTCTCTTATTGACACCAGCAATTCATTGATTCCATCCCTTCCTGGGTGCTCTTATATTAACAACTCAGCACCGTGCCAGAAGAAAACATCTCCTGCCTTCCACTCATTACGCTTACAGAGAGCTGCCTTATACTGAATCAGACCCACTGGTCCTTCCAACTCAGTTTTGCCTACATTGACTGGCAATGCCGTTTAGGGGCACATGGAGCCCACATGGAGATGCTGGGGAAAGAGGAGCAACCAATTTTCAGGTGGAAAAGTGATGGGGGGGATCGTTGGTGCAGCTCAAATTAAGGAGGTGCATTTCTTTTTTTTTTCTTTTTTTGAATTTTATTAAACAGATTCATATTTTACAGTAGTGAACAGTAATTGACAATATTGAACTTTGTTACAATAAAATATTTTCATATCCCTTATTGTGCCTCTCCTTTTTTCACTAATACATCGTATCTAATATCTGAAAAGAAAGAAAAGAAAAGAAAGAAAAGAAAAGAAAAGAAAAAGAAAAAACAGAACAGAACAGAACAAAACAAAACAGAAACTGAAAAAGGAAAAAATAACTAAATAAATACATAAACACTTAAATAAACTCAAACCCACACCCACATAGACTTCCTGTCCAACCCAAAAGCATAATCAAGAACTAAAAGCGAAGGTCTTCCTTGTTATTATTCCTCTTTTAACTTCATTTCTAATACATTCTTTTGTCTTCCTGCACCCTTACCACTTGAATCCAACTTCTATGTCCTCTAAGATCACTCGAAAGCTGTCATGGTTATCATATCCTTACTATAGTTTTGAACATATATTTTATATTTGCTCCATTTGTCTTTGAACTTTTGCTTGGAGTTGCCCCTCAAGCTGTTAGTGAGGTAGGCCATCTCGGCCAATTCCTGAACTTTTTGTTGCCATTCTCTAACAGTTGGGACCAAGGAGGTGCATTTCAAGGTGAGAGGCTCCTGAGTAACAATGAATAAAAGTGAGACACCACTTATTGCATGACCAGGTGGTGACCGCCCCAGGGACCTTCAGAAAGGAATAATGACTCGTGACAACGTGTTATGGAATTAAAATTAAAATTAAAATTTGGCCAGGGGCGTCCTACCCATAGAGGTTAGTGGCGCAGGGCACCAGGGCTCCAAGTTCTGGCGGGTGCCAGGGAAGAGGCGGAGGGTGGACGCGGCGCCTCCCGACATCAGCTCTCCGCCCTCGCCAGCCTCCGAAGCAGCGCTGCGCCTGGAGCCTCCGTCTGCCATGGCCACCGCTGCACGAAGCAGCCAGCTGAGCCGGGAGGCACTGCGTCCAGCCTCCGCCTCTTCCCCGCCAGAGGAGCCGCCCTCCAGTCGTTGTCCGCCTCCTCCAGCCCCTCCGGCAGCGCCGTCCTCCCTAAAAATCTCTGGGAAATTGGGGGGGGGGCGCCGGAGGGAGCTGTGCACCACGGCACCAGATATGCTTAAGACGGCCCTGAATTAGGCCACAACTTTATTAAACTTTCAAATGTAGGAAGAGCTTGGCTTAGGCATTGGGCGTGTATCCCTCCCAGCCCCCCAGCCGGGGGAACTGGGGCTCCTCAGGGTAAATGGGATTTGGGGGTGCTCTGCAAGACACATGTGTACACAGCAGCCCAGTCCATATCCCCCCACGCAGGGTAGTTCACTGTATGGCCAGTGACACCCATATATATAACCCCTTTAAGAGGGGACCCTGGAATCGCCACTGCAGGCAGGGCCGGCGCTTCCATTTAGGCCAACTAGGCAACTGCCTAGTGCACCAAAATGGAGGGGGCGTTGGGCAGCCTGCCCCTCGCCCCCGCCCCCGCCCGGTGCCGCCCCGACCAGCGGCTAAAACTGGTACACCATGCGTAATGACATCACGTGGCCCCGCCCCCTCGCCTAGGGCGCGAAAAGCCCTAGCACCGGTCCTGACTGCAGGGGGGAGTGAGTCACCACTTCACGCCCCCCCCCAATAATAGGGAAGAAAAGACTAAAGGATTCCACCCATTCGCCAAAGTTGTGACAAATTGCTACGGGGAAGACAAAACCTGCCAATGCAGGAAAATTTCTTCCCGGTTCTTCAACAGCAACCAGTCAAAAGACTGTAGCAGCACCCGTTGAACAGGAAGAAAAAGTTAACCTGCAAACAAGAAAACATTAAACTAAGGGAGGGTAGGGAGGGTGAAGCTCCTGAGCCGACTGCCTGGCTGATGCCAGCCCTGCCCCCTATTTATGCAACAGGCTCCACCTCCCAGCAGTGTAAATTGACTAACTGAGGCTGGGTGTGAACCTCCAGAGAATAACACTGAGAGGCAGGCCAGCCCACACGACTGGTAAGTTCCCTGGGTCCGAAGCGCCACGCACGATCCCACAAAGGGTACCCACGGTGTAAAGTATGAGTGCTCATTACGTGGACTGCCTAGGTTCTTGAATGGACCTCGGAGCAAGGTCTCTGACCTTTGTACAGAAGGCCAGCTTCTGCCCACAATCATATAGCCATCTCTCTATCCTGATAAGCAAGGGACATTATCAGAGTTCAAGGGCACCTTCCCAGTGAGGGGAGGGTTCTGAAGGCTGGATACAGAGATGTGGAGGGCCGCAATGCGATCCTGGGCCAGAGGTTTCCCACTCATGGTCCAAAGGTAGGATAGAATTGCTGCAATTGTTACAAGGCACAAGGAGGTGTTGTTTCACAGTTCCGGGAAGAGTCTGAAATGCAATTTGCAGATAAGTTCTCTCCCGCCTGCTTGTTGACATGCTGGAGAATGCAGAGGAAGAAGATAGACTTGGACAGCCGAGAGAAACACGGTTAGCTCCATTTCTGGCAACAGAAGCATCCCAGCTCCGAGGAGGTGTTTTCCCATGTGAGACATGGCCTGATGGATGAAGGCAAAATATCATTTATCAGCGTTACCCTCTACCTTACAATGGCATCTTCCTCCTTCAATGAGCCAAATACTGCAAAGTTCTCCCGTGCGGGGGGGGGGAGGGGGGAGGCAGGAATCATCCAAGTGCAATACATTTTTCACAACAAGAGGATCCTTACGAACAAATTTCAGGTTCTCATTTTGCTAATCTTAAATAGCGCAAATAATTTGCACGGTTGATCTTCCTATTTAAATGCTTTGAAAACTATGGATGGCATCCAACTAGGTTTTGCTCAGAGTAGAACCATTGTAAGGGCTAGGAATTCAATTACAAGGGGTCTACTTTGAGTAAAACTTAGTTGAGCACCACCCAACATTTCCTAGTGAGCAACGTAGATATCAAAGAGCAGGGAAGAATCTCACAACAACAACAACAACAACAACAACAACAACAACAAACCCCCTCTCTCTTTGGATACTGGCATCTAGAAAGGTGTGTGGGCATAATATGGGCACTCTTGAACTTCTGTTCCATTGAGTCTTTGTAATGTCGAGTGACCGAGTCAAATTATTCATCCATTTGGCTTTGCCTTCTTGTGTCTGAGGTGATCCCCCCCACACACACACACAAAAGAGGGAAAATAAGTTTTCTGTACAGATTAGGAATCAACCCCATAGACCGCCTCTCGAAACAGACGCCAAAGAAAGATTTCAGAAATGGCAGGGTGTTATGTACTGAGCTGAATCCTAGAACAATAGGATCCAAAATGCAGCAGTCTGATTGGTCCGCAGGAGCCACCCAATCCAGCTCCAGGTGGAAGTGAATCAGCGACCTGATTGGCCTACAGGAGTAGCCAATCGGGCTCCTGGATGAAGTGAATCCGCAACCTGATTGGCTACAGGAGTAGCCCGGAATTAGCCAATCACGTGGGGCCCATTGTGTAAATAATGTATATATAGCAGACGTTTTGGGGAAAGATTCATTCCTTGCTACTATGAGCTGAATAAAGAGCATGAAATTCACACTGGACTCTGAGTATATTTCACAGGGGTTGGCAACAATTCCTGCTTGGAAGAGGAAAGGGAGCCAAAGGGATTGTTTTGGTCTTGTTTTGTTTCGAAGGCACCAAGATCTCCCTAGGAAGCGTTGAGCTTTCTCTACTCTTGGTTATTCACACTCTTAGGCCTCAAAAGAGACCTTTTGTGTGGTTTTGGGGTTTTGTTTTGTTTTGCTTTTTAAAAAAGAAGTCTCTTTCCCAATGAATTTCTCTTCCACAAAGTAACTGTACTGATTTCAGTTTGGGCAAGTCCCGGAGAAATTAGGCCACAGCCTGGCAGCCTGCCCATGGCATGGCACACTCTGCCATCTGCTCTCCAAGGTTCAGTAAGAGAGGCAAATATTTGGTTGCTGAGGCTTCCTTTTACCTTGTACCTGGTTAAAGTTTGTGTGCATGAACTTTAGAATAACACACTGGCAAGTCGGTCAGATTGCTACAGTTCGTAATGCAACAGGTACTGTGCTGTGGAAGGAAGAACAAAAAAAAACGGGACAGAAGCACTAGCATTATAATTTGTTTGTTGATTATGAAAATATTGATATACCTCTGTGTCGTAAAAATAAATAAAAAATCACAGTGGTTTAAAACAATATAAAAACGTAAAGCCAAGCAATGATATCATAGAAAAACAAGTTAAAAGCAAAAAGATATTAAAAGCAAACATCAATAAGCCACGTTGGGGGATGCACTCATAGGGCTGGCAAAATGGAAAAGTTTTCAGCAGGTATTTAAAAGTTGGCACAGAAGGCACCCGTTGAATCTCTAGTGGCAGAGAGTTCCACAGGACTGGGCCAATGACTCTAAAGGCGCCATTTCTCATTGTTGTCTAGCAAGGCTCCCCAACCAGGGGAATGGCCAAAGACACTCCTGCCGATGATATCGGAGACTGAGCTAAGGTATAAGGGTTCAGGTGGTCCCTGAGGCACCCTGGACCTAAGTTGTTTGGTCTGTTAATTAATACAATTAATACCTTGAGCCTGGCTCAATAGTAAATGGGCAGCCAGTTCAGCTGTTTTAACAAAGGGGGGTCCCACGTTCTCAACCCGAAGCAATCTGGCTGCAGAATTCTGTGCCGGTTGGACATTGCAAACTAGACCTAAGGGCAGCCCCACAACAGTACAGTAATCTAGCATCAAGGTTCAATCAGGAAAACTAATGCAGTATTCCTCACATCTGAATGCACCGGAAAACATCATCAGTCAGTGTTATGTACTGAGCTGAATCCTAGAACAATAGGATCCAAAATGCAGCAGTCTGATTGGTCCTAGAACAATAGGATCCAGAATGCAGCAGTCTGATTGGTCCGCAGGAGCCACCCAATCCAGCTCCAGGAGGAAGTGAATCAGCGACCTGATTGGCCTGCAAGAGCAGCCAATTAGGCTCCTGGATGAAGTGAATCTGCAAGCTGATTGGCCTACAGGAGTAGCTCGGAATTAGCCAATCACGTGGGGCCCATTGTGTAAATTATGTATATATAGCAGACGTTTTGGGGCAAGATTCTTTCCTTGCTAATATGAGCTGAATAAAGAGCATGAATTTCACACTTGACTCCGAGTATATTTCAGTCAGCCTGGGAGGGAAGTTTTAAAAGAAACAAACCCCAAACTTCCCCCGGTACTGCATTTGAGCCAAATTTTCACTGCGGCCCCAGTCCTTCGTTCTACACCCTTCCCAATTGTACGTGGCCAAAAAATGCATTTTCGGCAGACAGCAGTCAGTGTTCTGCAGCAGTCAGTTCTAAGCAGAGAGTTGCAAACACTTCCCAGAAAAAGACTTGAAAAACTTCGGATCTCTGCCAAGCATGTTTTCCTCCATTTTCCCTGTGCCATGAGGGAGCTTTTTGTCTTCCAAATGGCAAAGTGAATGAATAAATCCCTCAGTCCTCCTTATTCCATCTGCATGCATTATAGAAGCTGGTCAGCAAGTATGAAAAACCCTACATATATATACCGGTATATTTCAAGTTAGCAACAAACAGGAATGGAGCAAGAATTCTCTTTGGCCCGTGTGTTAATGTGAACTTGCCTAATTCATGCTGCATGAAGCATATATGTGAATTAAAAAATATTGATGGTTTGGATCGCCCCCATAGCTGTCAACCCTCCCTTTTTTTGCGGGAAGCTCCCTTATTCCAATGCCGTTTCCCGCTGCTATCCCGGATTGTTGATATCCCTTAAATTTCCCGGATTTCAAAGGAAGCAGCTCCTCTCCCTCCCTGCCGGCCAGGGAGGCTCCTCAGCTGCGTTGCTTGGCTGCCAATAAGGAGTCTGAGACCGACTGGGGGCGGAGCTTGCATGCCTTGTGCAGCCAGACCCTCACGCCCAACCAGACAGACAGCCTGCCTGCCGTCTACGCGCTCGCTCTTTCGCTCACCTATTCGCACGCAGCCTCTGGAGCGCAGGGTGGCGAGGCTACCATTGCACCACCCTCGCTGCATCCCTTATTTTCAAATCCGAAAGTTGACAGCTATGATCGCCCCTGACCTGTAGTGGGTGTTATACCAACCCACCCTCCATCTCTGCTTAATGTGAAACATGGGGCAGGATGCAAAATATGATGATTTGAAGGGTTTTGGGGGGGAGGGGCAGAGTTTTGTTGATTATAGTGAATAATTGTCAAAAGGTTAGAAAAATAAAAAGGGGAAAGAAAGGAAATGGGAGAGAATGAATCGATGACAAGGACATGCGGGGAACGGAAGAGAACAAAAAATAGACAGATCCATCGAGAACTTGTTTTTTAAGGATTTTTTTAATTCTGCTCTAACATTGGCACGTATTGTGGCGCTCTGGCCTGTCACAAAATCCATCAGTTCCTTGGAGTTCCACAATATCCTCTGCAGCTTGCCAGAAATGTGTCTGTGTGTGTTCCCCATGGAGGGCCAATTTGGAGATCACTACACGGACCAGGATTTCAGAAGAGCAAGCTGAAATTGGAACTGTGCTGGCCTTTGCCTTCACATGTTTATAGACTGGAAATTTATCAGCAATACATTTTTCAGACACCATTTCCTGCTTTGCCTCTATTCTGGCTGGCAATCACGAAAAACACGGCTTTGTTTTGTCCTTAGCTGGAAATGAGATCAGAAACAAGAGTGATAGCAGGTCAAACCAGTACCAAATTTGCAAGACAATCTTCCCTAGAGTATAAGGAACTGCTTTATAGGGTTGCCAGGTGCCCACTATTTGAGCGGACAGTCCGCTTTTTTCACATTATGTTCACTATTTTTTTTCACAAAATAGCGGACATTTTTTTTATTCAAAAGCTTTATGATGAAATGGTACGTAATCTAAAGCTGTACAGTCTAAGACAGTGATGGCTAACCTTGACCCTCCAGATGTTTTGGAACTACAACTCCCATCATCTCTAGCTAACAGGATCAGTGGTCAGGGATGATGGGAGTTGTAGTCCCAAAACATCTGGAGTGTCAAGGTTAGCCATCACTGGTCTAAGAGAATAAAGATAGGAGAATCGCATTTTGTCTTTTTTTTCATAAGTAAGAATGAGACAAAGATCGAATATCCATTGAACTTGATTCTCCGAAAAAATTATTAATCATACTCAATTGTTTCACAAGACATTTAAAAAATCAGGGGGGGGGGAGGCGCCTCTTGCTGGAGTTCTGCCCCGCCTGTTTCTGACTCGTGGGGAGAACAAAAGGGAGAGGCGCGAAAGAAAAAGACGCCTCTTCCTGTTCCTGACGCGCAAGAGCGGCAGCAAACCAGCTACCGGTAGAGGCGCGGGGGGGGGGGGAGGCGGGATTGGAGGAGACTTGCCCGACGACCTGAGGAAGCGAGATCCTTGCCCCAAGGATCGCCTCCCTAATACAGGAATGGTAAGAAGGAACCCCTGTTGGGAACTTGGGTAGCTTTGCCCCAAGGATCCCTAAGAAGCAGGCATAGAAACATAGAATTGTAAGAAAATATATAATTTAATTTAACCCCCCCCCCCGCTTGTCCGCTATTTTTTGGAAGCAGACCTGGCAACCCTACTGCTTTATATACTGTCAGACTAGCTCAGTGATGGCTAACCTTGACACTCCAGATGTTTTGGGACTACAACTCCCATCATCCCTGACCACTGATCCTGTTAGCTAGGGATGATGGGAGTTGTAGTTCCAAAACAACTGGGGTGTCAAGGTTAGCCATCACTGGACTAGCTACTAGCTTCTCCAGCTGCATAAGCAGGAACTCTCCAAGGTCTTATCCAGCCAGAGCCGCTGTCCCAAAGGCCTTCAATATAAGCCAGATCCAGCCCTTCCTTTTTGCAGTATCAAGCAAGTTGGGGGAAAACATGTTTTTTTCCAGCTCCTAGCTGGGAGCAATACATTACCCACAGATTGCATTTGTCTTGGTGGGTCATGAATAGGGAATAAATTATTGTATTTTAATATTTTATTGGAAGCCACCCAGAGTGGCTGGGGAAACCCAGCCAGGTGGGCGGGGTATAAATAATAAATTATTATTATTATTATTATTATTATTATTATTATTATTATTATTATTATTATTATCTGTCCATTTTGGTTTCCCTCCATTGCACCTTTATCCTCATCTTTTTGTAAGGGGCTCCCCATTTGTGGAATGCTTTCCCCAACCATAGGACAAAAATGTTTTTGTCACATTTTTGTGTGTGTTCTTATTTTGTAATTTTCCCCTTCGTGGATCACCGCCTTGTCGTGGCGAAGGGGCTTGAATAACTCAGAGAAGCTATGAGCTATGCCGTGCAGGGCCACCCAAGACAGACAGGTCATAGCCGAGAGTTTAGACTAAATGTGATCCACCTGGAGCAGGAACTGGCAAACCACTCCAGTATTTTGCCAAGAAAACCCCATGGACATAAACGAGAGTTTCCAAGGCATGCTCTGGTTCATGGGGTCACGGTGAGTCCAACACGACTAAGACGACTAAACAACAATTTTTTTGTAATTTTATCCTGTGAACTGCCCTGGGATCTTTGGATGAAGGATGGATTTGTTTGTTTGTTTGTTTGTTGTTTGTTTGTTTATTTGTTTGTTTGACGGAACCCCTTATATGGGATTTGTATATAATTTTCCCCTCGGCTCCTTTTTCTGGCCCATTTAGGACTAGCATGGATAGTTGGTCCTGGTGAATATTTGACGTTTCCCCCCCCTTATGGCTTTGATCTATAGGCTACCACTAAAACGAGGCTGCATTTTAAATTGTATTCTAACTTATATTTTAATCAACTGGTTTTTTGTTTTTTGTTTTTTGGTTTTTAATGTTTTTACTGTATTTATATTCAGTGTTAGCCACCCTAAGCCCTGCCTTGACCGGGGAGGGCAGGGTATAAATAAAATTATTATTATTAATTATTATTATTATGATAGCCCACATTGTCTACTCTGACTGGAAGTGGATCTCCAATGTCTCTGGAAGAGGACTTGTCATATTTGCCAACTGATCATTGTAACATACATAAGGTATGTTTACATTGCAATGTAGCCGAAGCAAAATTCCAAGTATGTTTGAAAATTTACTTGGCCAATAAATTATTCCATTCCATTCCATTCCATTCCTATCCTATCCTATCCTATCCTATCCTATCCTATCCTATCCTATCCTATCCTATTTTAGCTGGAGTTATCAGGGACTGAAAACTGGGGCCTTCTGCATGCACAGCATGTGTCCTGCCAATGCACCCCATAGAATCGTAGAACTAGGGTCATCTAGTGTAACCCCCTGCAATGCAGGAATCTCAGGAATATTGAGTGGGTTCATAAGCTTCTGTACTCCTGATAACCAACAGCAGTGGTTACATATTCATATGACCACTGCTCCTTAAAAACTTCCATTGTATATTGAGGTATGCTATTATATTTCATTATTATATTAGTGCTATATTTTATTGCATTATGTATATTTGCATTAGATGTATTTGGGGTTTTGCAGTTACATGCTGAAGAAGACATACACGAAACAGTGTCAATACCGGATCACTGTCCGTTGTCTTACTGTTATTATACATGAAAAAAATATACTACTTTCATTGGCCGTCGTGTTGCTCGTTCTTGGTTTCTGTTTGAAGATTGCAACACAGAGGTTTCTTTAACTTGCTAAGGAATCTCAGCTAAAGCATCCATGACAGATGGCCACCCAACCTCTGCTTCAAAACCTCCAAGGAGGTCTACAGCATCCCGAGGGAGTCCAATCCAACAGCTCTTGCTGTCAGAAAGTTCTTCTTGATACTTAGTCAGAATCTCCTTTTGGGTCACTTGAATCCATTGGTTCGAGTCCTACCCTCCGGAGCAGAAGACAATAAGCTTGCTCTGTCTTCCACGAGTTCCTCCCTAAACCTCCTACTGCATGGCGCACATCAATTCTTCGTGTGCTTAATGAATTCTTAATCTGGTTCTGTTCTGATGAGACCCACACTGAAATTTATATGCAAATCTTGGAGAACCAAACCCAGGCCATTCCTTTTCTCCCCCCTTTCTTTTCAGTGTACAATTGTATTTGTTTCCGCACTTCCTGGTTTTATCTGAGTCCAACCCGCAAAGCTGCCAGAGGACAAAGAGAAAAATAAGCCCCTTTCCCCCAAATGGCAGCGTTATTATGAAAGATGATGTTTAATCTTAACAAAAGAACGGGTAGGCAGCTGTTGCGTATCAGGAAGACAATGGAAACTTCCTGCCTAGTGGGATTCATTAACATTGTTATTTTGAGGGCACACAGGGCTATTATTAGCGCTATCGAGCCACCATGAAGCTATTGGCGGGACCTGCGCCATCTTACCTACAAAATCGAGCGCAGGAAGAACCAGTTCTGCTGTGTTTCCAGCAAAAGCCACCTGCGCACAGCTCTGATTGGCTAGCGTCTGTGGCATCATGAAGCTGTTGGCCGGACCTGCGCCATCTTACCTACAAAATCGAGCGCAGGAGGAACCAGTTCTGCTGTGTTTCCAGCAAAAGCCACCTGCGCACAGCTCTGATTGGCTAGCGTCTGTGGCATCATAGGGCCATTCCCCCACTCCCCTGAGTAAGTTGTCTTTTTTATATATATAAAAAAACCTCTTTGAAAAGTTGTAGCTGCGCAACAAACTTTACTTGGATTAGAACACGGCTTTTCAATGGTGCCCACCTGTGTGTGGAATGCTGTCCCTATGGAAATGTGCCCCCCCGCGACAACATTGAGACATCTTAGTGCACTAAGGGCTTTGTAGTTCAGGTACCCACTTCTGTGGTACCCATCTTTTAATGGGGTGGGGTTAGGGCTAGCTGTTTCTGTTTTATTGTGGCGTTGAACATTTTAGGAATCTTGTATTCAGCTTTCTGATTACAGTATTATTTTTTAAGGCTTTGTATTTTATAAGTTAGGGACGCGGGTGGCACTGTGGGTTAAACCACAGAGCCTAGGGCTTGCTGATCAGAAGGTCGGCGGTTCGAATCCCCGCAACGGGGTGAGCTCCCGTTGCTCAGTCCCAGCTCCTGCCCACCTAGCAGTTCGAAACCACCTCAAAGTGCAAGTAGATAAATAGGTACTGCTCTGGCAGGAAGGTAAATGGCGTTTCCGTGCGCTGCTCTGGTTCGCCAGAAGCGGCTTAGTCATGCTGGCCACATGACCCGGAAGCTGTACGCCGGCTCCCTCGGCCAGTAAAGCGAGATGAGCGCCGCAACCCCAGAGTCGTCCGTGACTGGACCTAACGGTCAGGGGTCCCTTTAACTTTTTATTTTATAAGTTGCTCTGTGTCAGGGCTGGTTCAGCTGCAGGTCAGCGTAGAGACTGAGAGACGATCAGTAAAGTTGATTCTTTATTCAAGGAAACAGAATACAAACAGAGAAACTTATGGGCAAGACTGGCCCCGGTAAAGCAGGGGCCAGAACCGACGATTCGGGCCTCCTGCTTCCCCCTATCTCTTCTAGGTAGACTTCCCCACTTTGTATGCAATCCCGCCTGTGTATGCTGATTCCTGGATGTAAGAAGACCGCTTTATGATGATGCAAGACAGCAATTGGAATAAAGCCCTACTTAAAATACAGTTTAACTCCTGAGTGCTTCCGTACATGGCAACAACATGGTTCAGCATCTGGTCTAGCATCTTGTTCTCAACGTGGCCAACCAGATGCCTGAAACTCAGAAACTGGACACAAATGCTCTGCCCACCTGCAATTCCCAGAAACTGGTACTCAGAGGCATATTGTCTCTGACAGTGGAGGTAATAGATTAGATAGATAGATGATAGATAGATAGATAGATAGATAGGCAGATAGATGATAGATAGATAGAGATATAGATAGATATGTAGATAGATAGATGATAGATATAGATGATAGATAGATAGATAGATAGATGATAGATAGATAGATAGATAGATAGATAGATAGATAGATAGATGATAGATAGATGATAGATATAGATAGATAGATATAGATAGATAGATAGATAGATAGATAGATAGATAGATAGATATAGATGATAGATGATAGATAGATAGATAGATGATAGAGATAGATGATAGATATAGATATAGATAGATAGATAGATAGATATAGATAGATAGATAGATAGATAGATAGATAGATGATAGATGAGATAGATAGATAGATAGATAGATAGATAGATAGATAGATAGATGAGATAGATATATAGATGATAGATAGATAGATAGATAGATAGATAGATAGATAGATGATAGATAGATAGATAGATAGATAGATAGATAGATAGATAGATAGATAGATAATAGATGATAGATAGATAAATAGATAGATGAGATAGATAGATATAGATATAGATAGATATAGATTAGATATAGATGATAAATAGATAGATTAGATAGCCTTGCCTTCCATGCAATTGTCGAATCCTCTTTCAAAGATGGCCGGTACGGCATCCTGCAGCAGTGAGTTCCATAGTTTAATTATATTCTGCATGAAGACGTACTTCCTTTTATCTGTCCTGAATCTACCAACATTCAGTTTCATTGCATGTCTGAGAGTTCTAGTGTTACGAGAGAGAGAGAGAGAAATATATCTACCCCTTTTCTCCATGCATAATTTTATTAAACTCTACCATGGTTGGCAGTCCATCTGTCTTGGGAGACAGTGGAGGTGTGGGGCTTCGGAGATGATGTCAAGCCATTGGAGACCTACCATGTTGGAGAGTTGTCTTCTACTATGCCATCTCTTAGTCACCTTTTCTCTGAACTAAAAAAAATCCCCAAGGCCACCATCTTTCCTCCTAGGGGAGCCCCTTCCCTATATGGGTGTTGTGACGGTTATGAAGATTTGAGTGTTTGCTAAACTGAGCCAGAAAGGTCAAGTAAATAGTGCCAGAGTTAAACTACAGAGGAAAGGTAAAGGGACCCCTGACCATTAGGTCAAAGTCATGACCGACTCTGGGGTTGTGGCGCTCATCTCGCTTTACTTGCTGAGGGAGCCGGCGTACAGCTTCCAGGTCATGTGGCCAGCATGGCTAAGCTGCTTCTGGCGAACCAAAGCAGCGCACGGAAATGCTGTTTACCTTCCCGCCAGAGCGGTACCTATTTATCTACTTGCACTTTGTGCTTTCGAACTGCTAGGTTGGCAGGAGCAGGGACCGAGCAACGGGAGCTCACCCCGCCGCAAGGATTTAAACCACCGACCTTCTGGTTGGCAAGCCCTAGGCTCTGTGGTTTAACCCACAGCACCACCAGCGTCCTTAAAAGACGCCATAGAGAGAGTTTGAATCAAATTCCCGCTTTGCCATATAGCTCAGCTCACTGGGTGACCTCGGAACAGTCCCTATCGCTCCATCTCGCCTACCTAACAGGGCTGTTGTGAGAACTGAACTACTCCAGAATGCCTTGGGAAATGGATGTTGCTCTTGAAAGAGAGATAAAGGAAAAATCATCATCGTATCTTTTTCCTGGTTACTGCTGTTTATTGAGGATTTAGGACTGAAGTGTTTTTTTTTTCCCGGGAGGAAGAATCTCTAGTACATTCTTCTAATTTAAATTCATTTGTAGAAATCCAGTTCAGATTATCCCCATCTATTTTTTCCCTCCAGTATTCCTAATCTGGGATAGGATTGCATTTTTCGTTGCTGGTGGGATGTCAGCATGGGGGAGGGGAGGTTTCACAGCCTGCTCACGGGTACTTATGATATCAGTGGAAACTGTTGGTCCTTTTGAGTATTAACCGCTTTCAATTTTAACCTGAGGATTGTCATTTGTCCAGTTTTAATTTTAATTTATTTGAATTAATTTTGGGATGCATTTTAATCGATTGACTGCTTGTTGTTATGCATATTGTATTATTTATATGATGTTAGCCGCTCTCTGAGCCCACCTCCGGCCAGGGAGGGCGGGTTACAAACAAAAATTTATTATGATTACTAAATAAACTTGCAAATCTAATGAGTTCAAGCTAATGCACAACATCGTTGCTATAAAATCCATCCACAAAATTTTGATACTTTATGTTAAGTCTCCCTCAAAGCAAACTTTTGAACAATAAAAGAATTTGGAAGTTTTCCCTGATCTGAAATTTGTGAAAATACTTGATTTATTCTTTAGATGTATGTTCTCTTTTATTTATGTTGGCCTCCCCCAACCTGGCCCCCCATTCTGATGTTTTGGACTACAAATCCCATCATCCACTGCCATGTTGATTGGAGCTGATGACTGTTGTCATCCCAAAGCAGGTTGGGTGGGGGGGGGAGCTGCTTTATAATATGGGTATGTACAGATACAGTTTACATACATGCAAAACTGTAAGGTGTAAACTTTTATTGGGAGTCGGTAGCGTTTTTACATGCGACAGAATTAATGGTGCGCCGTGAAGAGGAATGCGTGTTAACAGACATGAATAAACCTGGGCTGACGTTAATTGCATACAATAATGTTTACTGGCACAACCAACCGGGCCATTATCCTGCACAAGCCTCATTGGGAATATAGGGGAGCTTTGAAAAACCAATTGCGTTAACCCCCGCTAATTTCAATTACGCTTGGCTTGGGGGATTTCCTGGTAGCTGGTATGCTAACCTTAGATCTCCAGGGCAATCGGTGGGCCACGGGCCAGTTCATGACAAAATATATATACCTGGCCCCTGCCAACTTTCCGTCAAGGTGTGGCTTTGAAAATAAATAAATTGCCAACAGATGTCTGCAAAGGGAAAGAGGAGTCCTTTCAAGTTGTAAGAAATAAGAGATATTCCATACTTTAGCGTTATGCCTCTCCTTTGGATTTTGTATGCAGCGACATGCATGTAATATATAAACGCATATTATTTGTAAGTAAGAGTATGCCAAAGCAGGCAGACACACTCCACAAGGGTAGATTCCTTGCACCTAAGTAACACCAGGACTTTTTTTTCACCAGGACTTTTTTTTCACCAGAACTCACCAGAACTCAGTTCCGGCACTTCTCAGGTGGGTGCCATTGCCATTATAAGAAAACAAGGGAGGTGTTCATGGTGAGTTCCAGCACCTGTTTTTCTGGAAAAAATAGCCCCGAGTAACACCAACTTCCTTCTGGAGCCTGGTCATAAATGGGTCTACACGTGATTTTTAAAAACAACAAACCACTTCTGGTATCTCAGACACTTTCTAGAGGTGCAGCATATCGAAATTGGCCCTCTGTGTTCAAAACCTTCTCACCAGGCACTTCCATTGACTTTCCCACCCTCTTCATTTCTAGAATTTGGCAGGTGAAAATCTCTTCAGATATCCCTTTCTGACTGCCTGTAGGCTGTTCATGTGGGCTTCATTGCAATGTGCCCATCTGCTGCAGGAGAAGCCAGTCCCTTTGGATTAAGAAATCTAAACCTGAGCTTCCAGAATCATTACTGCAAATCTTTTCCCTAGCTCTTTCACACACATATATAGTACAAAATATAGTCATCTCCCCCCCCCCCATTTTGTTTTGTCACACTGGGCAGCCACAGATCTAAAAGTCTGGAAAGAATAGGCACGGAATAAGAGAAGGAAAACTCTAATGACTTATAAAATTTTGGGGAAGAATTGCTTGTTGCTTTACAAAGAGTCTATAATACTGATAAAAATCTTCGGAGATTGGTTTCGTTTGTCTTCTTTTTCTTCCTGTCTCGGTTCGCCTCTATTTTGGTTTCATCTCCACCCTGGAGTCATCGGCGTCGAGATCATATTCCTCCACCTGGCCACTGGTCCAGACCTTCATGCGATCGGTTACGTCGCTGCTCCTAGGAGCCAGGATGAAGTCATAGATGAGGGCGGCACTGGCCCCGCCAATCAGCGGGCCAACCCAGAAGATCTGAAATGCAAGGTCAACGGAAGACGCATTTGTCAGAGCAGTTCACAGAGAAACGTCGCCATTTTGCAGTCAGTTATTTCAGAGGCGTAAGTGGTTATCACATTTCCACCCCCTCCCAGTTCATCCTTTCCTGGCAGTGAAGAGAGGTCCTCAAACTGTCTCCACCCAAGAGAAGGTTTTTAGAGAAGAAGATGAATAGTGCTGTAGTCAATAGGTGGTGCAATGTGAGCAGGAACTAAAGTGATTTAGAACTGGCTGTATGCAGGTGATTAGTTCTGGGTGACACTAGCAGGGAAAAGAAACTAAGAAGATCTGACTAGTTTTAACAAAATAAAAAAATTCCTTCCAGTAGCACCTTAGGTAAAGGTAAAGGGACCCCTGACCATTAGGTCCAGTCATGTCCGACTCTGGGGTTGTGGCGTTCATCTCGCTTTATTGGCCGAGAGCCGGCGTACAGCTTCCAGGTCATGTGGCCAGCATGACAAAGCCGCTTCTGGCGAACCAGAGCAGCACCTGGAAACGCCGTTTACCTTCCCGCCGGAGCGGTACCTATTTATCTACTTGCACTTTGAGGTGGTTTCGAACTGCTAGGTGGGCAGGAGCTGGGACCGAGCAACGGGAGCTCACCCCATCGAGGGGATTCGAACTGCCGACCTTCTGATCATCAAGCCCTAGGCTCTGTGGTTTAACCCACAGCGCCACCTGGTTCTTGGTATGAGCTTTCATGTGCATGCACACTTCTTCAGATACACTGAAACAGAAGTCACCAGACCCTTATATATAGTGAGAGGGTGGGGAGGGGTGTTACTCAGAGGGGTGGTGGGAATGGGTGATTGGCTGATAGGTGTGGTAAACCTGTTGACGACTGTTAACGACTGCAATTGGTCTTACAGGAAAAAGCAAGCGGTGAGATGGCTAAAAATAGCTTTGTCATGTATAATGAGATAAGAATCCAATGTCTCTATTCAGACCAGGTCTCTCCATGGTTTTAAGTTTGGTAATAAGTTGCAATTCAACAACTTCTCTTTCCAGTCTATTTCTGAAATTCTTTTGCAATAAGACAGCTACTTTGAGATCTTGTATAGAATGTCCTGGGAGATTGAAGTGTTCTCCTACTGGTATCTCTGTCTTGTGACTAGTTTTAGTTTTGCATATAGCTTGGTAATAGCACACTGCTAAGTGATTTGTTTCCCTTTTTAATCCAGTCTCTGTGTTTTGTTTTTGTTTTGTTTTTTGTAATATTGTAGGCAAACAAACAAACAAACAAACAGCTGTGTCTAGTCCAACCCTCCTCAAATGCAGAAATCACAGATAAATAATCCCTGAGAGATGGCCTTCTAACCTCTCTTTTAAACCCCAGTAAAGCCTTCCAAGGCTGTCCGTTCTACTTTCTAACAGCCAGAACGTTCTTCCTAATGTTTAGCCAGAATCTCCTTGTAATTTGAATCCACTGGTTCTGGTCCCACCCTCCGGAGAAGCAGAGAGCAAGTCTGCTCCACCTTCAGTGCCAAAGCCCTTCAGATATTTGAAGATGGCTATCATATCTCCTATATGGGCAAGGCCTGCAGCCCACAAACAGCAGGCGGAAATGGCAACCGACAGTTGTAGCAGAACTCTCCTCTGCTTCCAGCACATACCACAAGTAGCATATATGATACCTCTGCAAACGGGCATCCATTTCAGTGTTAAGACCTGAAACTTACCCAGTGATTAGTGAAGTTAGTGGTAATCAAAGCGGACCCAAAAGATCTTGCAGGGTTGATTCCACAACCAGTATAGTCAATCTAAGGTGAGAAAAGAGTAAGTGAGAATCACAAGGAAGCAGGTTTTCTATCAGGTATCGGCAGTCTGTTGAGGGACCCTGTCCACCCCCCAAATGCAACCGTGTAGCTAATTCATATCCAGTTGCATGTTGAAACTACTTTTCCACATTTCCAGTGAAAAAGATCTCAGGAAGCATCCTTCAAAGAGAGCATCTGTCAGGCTTCAGGGAATCGGCTTCCTCCCCCGTGGCCATAAATGAAAGAGAATTCTTACCAGTTAAAGGTAAAGGGACCCCTGACCATTAAGTCCGGTCATGAACGACTCTGGGGTTGCGGCGCTCATCTTGCTTTAGCCTTTGTCCGCAGATAGCTTCCGGGTCATGTGGCCAGCATGACTAAGCCGCTTCTGGCGAAACCAGAGCAGCACACGGAAATGTCTTTTACCTTCCCGCCACAGTGGTACCTATTTATCTACTTGCACTTTGACGTGCTTTCGAACTGCTAGGTGGGCAGGAGCAGGGACCAGGCAACGGGAGCTCACCATGTTGCGGGGATTCGAACCGCCGACCTTCTGATCGGCAAGCCCTAGGCTCTGTGGTTTAGACCACAGCGCCACCCGCGTCCCTTCTTACCAGTTAGTTTCTTTAATAAACAAAGTGAAGGACAAAGGAAAGCATCTAACCAGAACGGTGGTGCTTCCAGTTAAGGTCACTCCTCCCTCCTTCCATATTAATCTGCGTCACTCCTACATTTTGTAATCTGAATTTGTAGCCTCTGTGCTTTGTGTTCTGACACTTTCTGAGATCTCCAGGACTTTGGGGAAGGGGGGGGGTGGATACTCCCCAGAGACTGTGAATCTGTTAACTTTCTCTCTCTTCTAGTGTTTCTTCTGCTAGCGGTTCCCCATCCAGTATTTCCCAGCTTCTGCCTTCTGTACTATGCCCCTCTGCAAACCACTGTTCCAAATCTATACTGTCCTCCTGCTTCTGGGAAGATTCAGGATCAGAAGAAGGGGGTGGCTCCCACCATTCTTCCTCAGTGCAGCCCTACTCAGCACGGTCCCTGACAGCATCCATTGCAGAGGCAGTATACCTCTCTACACCCAATTCTAGGAATCACAGGTGGGGAGAATACTGTTGTACTCAAGTCCTGCTTATGGACTTCCATGGGCATCTGACTGGCAGCTGTGAGAAAAGGATAGTGGTCTAAGTGGGCTCCTCTTATGTGTTTATGTTTGTCAGGACTCGGATATGGATCAGGAAGAGGTGGGCATCACAGTGTTCTTCAGACCCATAGTCTGACCCGGTTATGAGGTACCTTCTATCCCATTTTATAACTAAACCCAGAGCAGAAGAGTTGTGTGTAGGTGGCAGTACCCATGAGCAAAAGGCCATTCTGGGGAGAGAGACCCTTGGATCACCACCCCCATCCCTGCTGATCCTGGTTCTATATTCTTTACTGCATCTTTTTTTTGAATACAACTCAAGATGAACCTGTGTCCTGCTTTGCAGAGGACCTCTCATTTGTTAAGTATAATTGTTTAACTGCACACTGAAGTGGAAGACAACTCTGTATAACTCTGTATTTTGTACTGCTAAATAAACAGCATGGAAACTTCCGCTGTAGCTAAACAAAGGAATTGCAGAGAGTCTAACAGGTAAATGATGAACTGTTGATGTATCTCTGCTACTCTCTCACATGGTGTTTAACTTAGATCACACGCGAGGGGTATTCAGTTGCAAATCTCCATTTTGTGTGAGTTAGTCTTGGTTCTCTCTCAAGCCACCAAAGAGGATGGTGTGCTAAATATCTCTTTTCAGGAGGAAACAGGCTTGAATGCAGGCTGTGTGTGGAGAGACCTAGGTTTGTTTTTGGCTCTGTTTGAAGTAACGGAAGTAATCCCTCCAAAGCACCTGGCAACAGACTAAGGTGGCACAAAAGTCCCTGGCAACTTCCCCTATAGCAAGATGCAGTTCATTTCTATTTAATTTCTAAAATCGTGTCTATATGCACAACTTAGCATATGCAGGCTTTATGCAAACTAACAGCTTCTTCTGCCTGTGTGTGTGTGTGTGTGTGTGTGTGTTTGACGCATTTGTTCATCCTCGGCAGATCACACATGGATGCCCTAATGTGCTTTGCAGTCCCGGAGACTGCAAAGCGTTCCCTGATCGAAGTTTATACTCACAGCAAGAAGATGCCCCAGGGCCACTGAGAGGCCAATGGCCAAGGGTGCCGATCCAGAGACGTCGGTCCTCCTCCTATCTGTCGTGGCAAGCACACAGAGCACCAGTTGCAAGGTAGCAATGATCTCGATGCCGAGGCCTTGTCCTGCATTGATTCCTTCTGACAGCTGTGAGAGGGCAAGGCCAAAAGAAGGAGAAGTTATTTCTTACAAGCTGGAGGAGGCAATATTCTACCTGCGAATCCTGTATCTGAGATGGAGAATTTCACACAGACAGTTCAGTATTATGGTCTCCTTCACATACCCTGTTTCCCCTTTTTTAATACGTAGTCATAAAGTAAGCCATGGCAGGGTTTTTTTACCTTTGTGAGAAGTAAGACGTACCCCAAAAGTAAGCCGTGGTGCCGCCATTGTTCCTGTCGCCTCCTCAGCCCCTCCTGCGTGCGCAGGGAGCCAGCGAACCAGTGAGAGGCACGGGGGGGGAAACGCGCCTCTTGCGGAGTTCTGCCCCGCCTGCTTAGCGCGCAGGGGGAGGCTGTACCGTACCATACTGGCGTAATAAAAATAAGACATCCCCCGAAAATAAGCCACCCTGTGTTTTTTTGAGGGAAAAAAATTATAAGACGGTGTCTTAAAAAGGGGGAAAGACGGTAAGCATTTTGCCGTTTGATGGCTCCGAACCCAGAACTCTCCTGTGTGAGCAGGGCCAGTCCAAAGTTTAGGAGAAATATAATAGATCTTATGGACAATGGATATTATAGGTTAGAACCTAACAAGGAGAACCTAAAACAAAAACAAAAACAAATGTTTCTGTTTAGGCTGTCCAAGCCAATATAATAATAATAATAATAATAATAATAATAATAATAATAATAATAATAATAATAATAATTTATTTGTACCCCGCCCATCTGGCCGGGTCCCCCCAGCCACTCTGGGCGGCCTCCAACGGATATTAAAATACATTAAAATATCACAAGTTAAAAACTTCCCTAAACAGGGCTGCCTTGAGGTATTTTCTGAATGTCAGATAGTTATTTATCTCTTTGACCTCTGCTGGGAGGGCGTTCCACAGGGCGGGCACCACTACCGAGAAGGCCCTCTGCCTGGTTCCCTGTAGCTTTGCTTCTCGCAATGAGGGACCCGCCAGAAGGCCCTCGGCACTGGATCTCTGTGTCCGGGCTGAATATAATTAAATAAGTCTGCTACCAACAGTTCCAAATTGTTTGTTCTTGACTGAAGAATCTATCAGCTACCTAGCCATGACTGTTTGTGCAGGAAATGCAAGGATATGCAAACAGAACTGGGCAGATAAACAGTGGACAGACTAAATTGAAAATGATGCAATTTAAAACTCGCAGCACATCATAGCGCCCTTATTTTAATGGCAGTCGCTAGAAACGTTAGCGTGCGTCTGAACCGAGGACTGCATTTAGAAATCTGAAGAAGTACAGAATCCGAAGGACAGCCTGAGTTCGAAACTCAAGAAAGCATTCCTCTCAACTCCCTACTTAGATTTCTCACTCCCTCACTCTGTAGACCAGACCAACAATTAGGGATGGGAAAATCTGTTTCGGCTTCTATTGGTTTCTCGTTTTCTCTCTCTCAGTTTCAGTTTTCCACATTAGTTTGCTTTAAAGAGAGAGAGAAAACCCTCATGAAAATTCATCAGTATTTTATGGCAAATTTTTCCTACCATGTACTTTTTTGCATGAGATACATTTCCCCCCCCCAATACAGCTCCCCCTAATGCAATGCAATTTATGTACACTATTTTCATATACAGGTGCACACTTGACCTCAGCGTATGCACTTTTGTCAACCTTACTTGGCTGGAGGACTGCGTTGCAAAATTCAGAGAAGCGTTTTACTTTGTGTGTCACTTCCAGAACTGTGAATTAGGTAGGGTCACATTTAAATGAAAACCGAAACAAATTCCCCATCTCTGCTCGCAACAAATGATGTGGATTGGCATGAGCCTGAAGTTTGCACTGTCAAAAGAGGAAAGGTAACAGGTTCACAGTCCCAGTTACTGAGAACAGCATCCTGATCAAAACAGAATTGGGTGATATAACACAGAAGCATGAACCCAGACAACCAGATATGAATTACTGCTGTTGTGGTTTGCACCAACATGTCCAAGTGGTACCTTTTCCTAGGGAATGTGTTAATTGGAACTAGACGTTGGCACTCTGATGTAAAAGGTCATCTGTATCTGAGAGGATAAAAGTCAGCAGCAGCAAACATCTAGCCTTCATTTTTCTACATCCCCAAAGGGAGGGAATGCCTTAAACCTTCTGGATACACTAAAGCTATTTCTTGGAAATTTTTAGACTTTGCAAACTTATATTCAATGCACTTTCCTAGATAAATGAACCCCCACTTTGTTTGTATTTTAATGTCATTTTTTCCTGCATCTGAGGATAAACACCCTGCTTCTGGTACTCCTTGATTTACTTCGGGAATGATCTTAAATGCAACAAATCAACTTTGGAAAAAGCGATGTGGCAACGCCTGAGAATGCACAGCTCTGAATATGTGCATTTCACTTCGAGAAGTGAGAACAGCAGATGTTCACTATGTTACGAAGCAATTCTACACATGCAGATTCTTGAAAACAGCAGCAGCCCTGTTCTCATGCACCCAGTGTGGGGGAAAAATTGAGATTGAGTGGTACCTTTGAGTGGCAGCTGAGATTGAGATTGAGGTTGAATCCTGACAAGACAGAAGTACTGTTTTTGGAGGACAGAGGGCAGGCAGGTGTGGGGGACTCCCTGGTCCTGAATGGGGTAATTGTACCCCTGAAGGACCAGGTGCACAGCCTGGGAGTCATATTGGACTCACAGCTGTCCATGGAGGCGCAGGTCAATTCTGTGTCCAGGGCGGCTGTCTACCAGCTCCATCTGGTGCACAGGCTGAGACCCTACCTGCCCACGGACTGTCTCGCCAGAGTGGTGCATGCTCTAGTTATCTCCCGCTTGGACTACTGCAATGCGCTCTACGTGGGGCTACCTTTGAAGGTGACCCGGAAACGGCAATTAATCCAGAATGCGGCAGCTAGACTGGTGATTGGGAGTGGCCACCGGGACCACATAACACCGGTCCTGAGAGATCTACATTGGCTCCCAGTACGTTTCCGAGCACAATTCAAAGTGTTGGTGCTGACCTTTAAAGCCCTAAACGGCCTCGGTCCTGTATACTAGAAGGAGCATCTCCACGCCCACCGTTCAGCCCGGACACTGAGGTCCAGCGCCGAGGGCCTTCTGGCGGTTCCCTCACTGCGAGAAGCAAAGCTACAGGGAACCAGGCAGAGGGCCTTCTCGGTAGTGGCACCCGCCCTATGGAACACCCTCCCATCAGTTGTCAAAGGATCAACAACTACATGACATTTAGAAAACACCTGAAGGCAGCCCTGTTCAGGGAAGTTTTTAATCTGTGATGTGTTAATGTATTTTAATGTTTGCTGGAAGCCGCCCAGAGTGGCTGGGGAGACCCAGCCAGATGGGCGGGGTACAAATAATAAATTATTATTATTATTATTATTATTATTATTATTATTATTATTATTATTATTATTATTATAAAATGGCATTGTGTGAATCTGAGAAGCTGTATAAGAGCTTCCTAGGAGATTCGCAGGAGACACCGTAAAGTTATTATCACAGAGGTGCTTTTGCATCTGCCATTTAGGAAACCGCCCGTTTCGTTCCCCTCTTTCTTCTCCAAATCTTCATGGCACAGCAAAGGCCACCACCAGTTACACAATAAGACAATAAGAAGTGGGAAACGGCTCAAGATATTATTAAAACAAGCTGATAGCACAATCCATCACTACATCCAGGATTTTTTACAAAGCCATACATTACAACAACATGTTGAACTCATCTTGTGTCCCGTCTGGGATAGGAAAAAGCACAGGAAATCGTGCTCAGAAAAACTTGAAAGGCATCTGCTCTCCAAAATTTGAAGTGTAATTTCCTGGAGATAAGTATTTGCTGTGGCTTCAGAGAAGACTTTAATGCATGGCTTTTGGGTAGAATGCTTTGCCTTTCAACACCCGCTAGTTTCTTTCATGTTTTCGGATTCACTCATATCTTGAGCCATCATTGTCTCCCACTGCCTTGCTAACAATATCCAGACACGTGCTTAGCGGAGCCAACACATTTGGGGTGAAATAGCCATCATTTGCACTCTGCACACAGAAAGCTAGCCTGTCAGGGAAAACACTAAGGCAGAATCTCTCTCCTGAACATCTAGTTTTTGTTTGTTTTAATACAGAGAAGCAGCCCGAGATGTCAGCTTCTAATATGGTATAGAACAGACCCATGTTTATCACGTCATAGAAAACTAGGTCATAAAGTGCTGGACAGAGGAGATTATCTCCTAATGAAAACTTCGAGATGGCACCCTTTATTTGTCTGTCTGTCTGTGTGATGGCCTGGGATTCGGACTCAGATGCTGAACCTGAGGGATCCCAGCCTGCTCAGGATTCCCCGCCTCCAGAACCAGCTGAGCCGGGGCTATGGCCTGAGTCTGAAGGGGCCTCACCTGTGCTGGATCCTCAGGTGCAGGCATCTGCTGAGTCTGCTCTGGTTCCTGATGGGATGGAGGACCCATTGCCTGCAGGTGCTCCACTCCCAGCCCCGTCAGGGGAAGCTGAGGCTGCCCTTGGGTCCGGTAGCCCTCCAGCCTCTCCTGAGCTGCAGAGGCTCAGGGCAGAGAGGCGAAGGGAACTAAGTCCCTGCAGAAGGAGTGCTTGCCTCCAGGCCAGAAGGAGAGGTGAGTCACCGGAGGATCGGGGCCGCCCTATGCCTCGGGGCAGATAAAGGCCGGCCAGACCCAGACCCAAGTTGTGTGAGCAACATAGTTGCTAACGTGTGCCTGCCTGTGTCCTCGTGCCTGATCCTGACCTGTACCTTGCCCTGTTCCCTGCCTTGCTCCTTGCCGGACTGACCCCCGGTTGGACTCCTGGACCTTGGACTGGACTTTGACCCTGCTTTGCGAACAAACACCCGGCGTGTTCCTGACCTAGACCCACGGACTGTTACCTGACTCTGCTGCTGCCCCGCCCCTGGACTTGGTTGTCTCGCTTGGATCTACTGCTGTTGTCCGGGACTGCTGACCACGCCCCGCTCAGCCCCGGGTGAGTTCCTGGTCTTCCCACCCGGTGTCCTCTGGGCAGGGCGCCACCAGGGCCAGCACAGTCTCTGTCTGCCTGTCTCCCAAAACGACTTACAAAAACAGTCTAAACATTAAAGTCAATTAGAACGGACAAAATCAATGAACATCTAAAACCCAATTTATATGGAACAAAAAAAAAAAATCCTTCCAGTAGCACCTTAGAGATCAACTAAGTGTGCATGCACATGAAAGCTCATACCAAGAAAAACTTAGTTGGTCTCTAAGGTGCTACTGGAAGGATTTTTTTTTTTTAAGGGTGGATTTGATTTAAATCAAACTGATTTAAATCACGATTTAAATTACGATTTAAATCACGATTTAAATTACGATTTAAATCACGATTTAAATAATGATTTAAATCACGATTTAAATCACAGCAGGGTGGATAAAAATCAACGATTTAAAAAAAATAGCAAAAAAATCCAATTTAAATCAAATCTGATTTTTTTGATTTTTTATAAAAAAAATCGTTGATTTTTATCCACGCTGCTAGTGATTTAAATCAGTTTGATTTAAATCAAATCCACCCTGTTTTTCATTTTGTTTTGACTATGGCAGACCAACACGGCTACCTACCTGTAACTCCAATTTATACGGGCTCTACAGATCCTGCAGCCTGGTGCCCTTCAAATTAAGGACAAAAGTCTTGGATAAAAGGGGAAGCTTTTAACCTGGCACTTAACAATAGTTGAGGATGGTGCCAGGTGTGCCTCCCTGGGGAGAGCATTCCACAAGTAGGGAGCCACCACAGAAAAGGCCCGTTCTCATGCTGCCACTCTCAGGACCTGCCATGGAAGGGGCAAGTGGAGAAGAGCCCCAGTTGACCATCTCAGGGTCCTGTTCAATTCACGTGGAGCAGGTGGTCCTGGAGATATTGGGGTCTTGAGCCACCTAAGGCTTCATAGGTCAAAGCCAGCAGTTTGAATTCCGCTCAGAAACTAACCTGACCTTTGTGTTGTGGTTGCATAAACAAGCTCTGGCGCATGTTGCTCCCGTACCAGGAGACCCATTTCCAGAATTTTAAGGAAGCGTGAGAGTAATGAAGAGAGAATGTTTCATATCCATTGCTATCTTGCTTACATAAAAAGAAAGAAACAGGAAATTGAACTGGATCAAGGTAAACCAGACTACATTCTTTCCCAGCAGCAAGATTCCCCTTGCCCCTGTTAGATTATCATTGTTATTTTTTTACAAAGGGTAGCCAATGGGGAGGGGAACATTGTTGAACACGGCAGGGAAAATGATGCTATTTGTTTGTTATGCAAGAGGATACCATAGTGTGCAAAGCACGATCCCTTATGATCAAAACAGCCTTTCATTAGGTAACAGGATTTCTGCAATTAAATTCATTTTTATATAAACCGGGATTGGCTGGTTCATCACACGCACACAACTGATGGAGAAAACTCTACGGAAATCTGCACCAAGAAGCTATAACAGAAAGCCCACCCCAGCAATACTGTAATTTGAATTGCATGCAAAATATGGCCACGATGCATTAAAAACTTTGGGTGTACCCATAAAACTTCAGTAAACCAGAATGCAAAAGGTCGCAAAAGGAAATGTTTGGGCAGGGTTATTAAAAGTCTATAAAACTGAGCTCTAGCAGATGTTAAAATCTCCCTCCACTTGCAAAGCTAGCACGGCATGGAGAAGCCTCTTCTTCCTTTGATGGGTTGCATGTGCAGGGAGGATTTAAGGAGGGACAAGGCTGGCCTAAGACATTTTGGCGCCCGAGGTGGGCCCCAAAATGGCACCCCCACCCTTCCCCACCAGGGAAGAAGGGGTCATGGAAGATCTACATCAGGAAGAGGGGCAGAGGAGAAAGTTTGACACCGGGATCTGCTGTCCCATTGGATCCTGCTGCCTGAAGCAGCCACCTCACCTGGCCTTATGGCTCTGGCCTTGAGAATTTGCAATTCCCTATAGGTACAGACATTAAAAAGCAGGACATTAAACTTTTCCAATATGCAGTGACTGCGGCAAGGATGTTAATTGCACAAACATGGAAGCAAGAACAAACACCGACAGTAGAGGAATGGAAAATGAAACTATTGGACTATGCAGAAATGGACAAAATGACGGGGGGAATCCGAGAACAGCGGGGCCAGAAGTTCGTCAAAGACTGGACTAATTTTACAGACTATTTAAAAGAAAGTACTGAATTGAATACGTTAGTAGGACCACAAGAGGTTTTGTAGAACAAGGAAGAAATGCTGTTGTTAACATGAACTTATAGAAATTAAGGTAGCGTGTGATATAATAAAACAACGGAAGAAATAAGAAATATAAAATTAAGGTATAGATATTAGAAGGTCATAAGGAAGGTCTGAAGGAAGTCAAGGCTATAATAAGCCAAAAAGGTATAAGAAATGTAAAACTATGTGATTGTTATTATTGTATAAAATGTTGTTAAAACTAATAAAAAATGATATTGAAAAAAAGAGAGAGAGAATTTGCAATTCCCACATGCAAATCAGAGATCAAACCAGAGTTAGTACTATCTTATTGTGCTACCAACCTTACTCTATGCTTATGAAACATTGACCACTTATAAACCCCATCTCCAACTCCTCGAAAGATTCCATCAATGGTGTCTCCAATTTTTTTTTTTACATATCATTTGGGAAGAAAGGCGAACTAATGCCAGTGTACTGGAAGAAGCAAAGATCACCAGTGTTGAAGCAATGATTCTTCAACGTCAACTTCGTTGGACAGGTCATGTCGTGCGGATGCCTGATTATCGCCTTCCAAAGCAACTACTCTATTCTGAACTTAAAAATGGAAAGCGTAATGCTGGTGGTCAACAAAAGAGGTTTAAAGACTGTCTCAAGGCAAATCTAAAAAAATGTAGTATAAACACCAACAATTGCCTGCAAGTGCTCCAATTGGAGAACGGCCTTTACTAAAGGTATCATGGGCTTTGAAGACACTCGAACTCAGGACGCAAGGGAGAAACGTGCTAAGAGGAAGGCACACTTGGCAAATCCACACCGTGATCAGCTCCCACCCAGAAACCAATGTCTCCACTGTGGAAGGACGTGTGGATCCAGAATTGGCCTCCACAGTCACTTACGGACTCATTGTTAAAACCGCATTTATGGAAGACAATCTTACTCAGCTACGAATGATCGCCAAAGAAAGAAGGAGAAAGAAGAAGAGGAACAGGATCATCTGGGCACCATAAATTCCATACCACCGGTTGGCCCTTTCTCACACATCACATTGCAAGGTCCAATTTCAGCAGAATCAAGGAACTGAACATTTCATGGACTGTACCACTCCAGGCTGGAGGTGGGTGGGGCTGGGTGACAGTCCGCTTGGAATTTATTGCCCTATTTCTGAAGTTGAGCTGTGATTCCCACATTGCAGGGGGCTGGAGTAGATGACCCTACGATTCTACTAATCCCATGGTTTCTGCAACAGAAACAGCACTGTCTATACACAGATGTATCAGCAGGCTCAAAAATACTCTAAAGTTTGCAGAAGTGCAAAATACCTTTTGGGGGGGGGGACCAGGGCAGGGGTGTCTAAAAACAGCCTAATGAAAACGGAGCATGCTCAGGGCATACCAAGTGCTGACTGTTTGGGGACAGGGGTGGAGGAGCATCCTGAACTGGAGACCCCCCACAATGCATCACAGCAGGTGCCCCCTTGTTTTGCCCCCAGGGAAATTCTGAGATGTGTTTTGACATTCTTCCAAACCCAGAACTAGCAACGTTTCTAACTGGGGTTCTGTAAAAGCTTGGAAGGACTTTTGTATTTCAACAACTGACATTCCTAACTGGATTCCCCAGTAGAGCCCAGTTCATGCAATCAGGAACAGCAGGAGGTAGAGCTTTCTATCCAAGTTTGTACCACTTCTGGAACGAGTGAGACTTCTTTGCATATAGCAACTAGCATGTCGGGGTGGAGTTTCTTCAAGGAGGAAGGGGGGACAAGCAAGCAGCCCCTCACTTTCCGCCTAACATGGCCCAGTCCTTGTTAGAGAGAGAGCATGGCACATTCCTCAGCCAACCTCAACTAACAACAAACCTTGCTGTTGTTTAGTCATTTAGTCGTATCCAACTCTTCGTGACCCCATGGACCAGAGCATGCCAGGCACTCCATTGCCTCCCACAGTTTGGTCAGACTCATGTTGGTAGCTTCGAGAACACTGTCCAACCATCTTGTCCTCTGTCGTCCCCTTCTCCTTGTGCCCTCCATCTTTCCCAACATCAGGGTCTTTTCAGGGAGTCTTATCTTCTCATGGGGTGGCCAAAGTATTGGAGCCTCAGCTTCAGGATCTGTCCTTCCAGTGAGCACTCAGGGCTGATTTCCTTCAGAATGGATAGGTTTGATCTTCTTGCAGTCCATGGGACTCTCAAGAGTCTCCTCCAGCACCATAATTCAAAACAACAAACCTACAGATCCCCAAAAACTCTACAGCATGGCAAGAAACCAGGAATCATTTTTGTATGTGTTAGTTGCAGGTGGTGGTGGGGGGATGTAACAGACTGTAAAGAGAAGAATTATGGTCCCCTTTAGCTTCAAGGTATATAAAAAGAAGAGTATGAGCCCAGCAGACAGACAGTAACTATCTGTATTTCTTTGGGTCTCTCATTCATGGTTGCCAGCGCAGAACCATTCCGTTTGCTGAGTTGTCACATTTAGAGGATGCCATTGTCTCATCCCTGTGGGAATGCTTTTCATGGAGGGAGGTGAAAGACAGTTGGGAATAAATCAGAAAGGCTTTGGACACGGCAAACTAAAGGGTGTGAGCCGGTAGGTCTAGCGAGGGAGTTTTCAATAGGATGGGTTACAACAAATAAACCATAGTTTAAAAGTTTACAATGGAAAAGCACAACCACAAAAGGGAAAGTGTTCAAGAGCCAAGTGAACGGCATCTCAGGAGAACAATGCAAGGAGTTTGATTCTCGAGAGAAGCTGTAAGACGAAGGAAACATAAAGTGGTCCGTGAATTTTGTGGGCTAGCAGTTGCAGCTCGATCCTCCTTAAATTTCCTCTGCAAGGCAGATGTTACACTGACAACTTGCCCTGCAAGTTTGGAAACAGGAGCAAAGTTTACTGCAAGCGGCTCATTGTTTATATGTACCAAGAGGTGATGTATCATCTGTGTGGCAAGCCGAGTTGTCGGATCATTATGGATCCCAGAACGCCATTGGGGAAAGCAAATGTGATGCACGGGGTTTTGCCTCGACTGCATTAATAGCTGGATCATGGAACAAGCTTCCGTCAAGAAACAGGGCCCTGCGTGGCTCTCATTGGAGAGGACGTTCGAACCACTTGCAGTCACAAGGCTCCATCTGGAGGGGGTCATGCAAATGAAGTCGTTTGCAATGACTTCAGATCGTTGTGAGCAAGCTTAGCCCTCTCCCTGAAAGGATCCAATTGACGTCTCCCAAATAAACAAATGGTTGCCATGGGCAATGCTATGTTGGGGAAATAGAGGAGGAGGGGGGGAAGGAACACAAGAAGAGTCTTGCTGTATCGGGCTGAAAAGAGATTGAGTCCAGCATCTTTAGGATCGTAAGAAACTGCCTTAAACTGGGTCAAGCCATTTGTCTATCTAACTCAGGGACACGGGTGGCGCCGTGGTCTAAACCACTGAGCCTCTTGGGCTTGCCGATCAGAAGGTCGGCAGTTCAAATCCACACGACGGTGGTGAGCTCCTGTTGCTCTGTCCCAGCTTCTGCCAACTTAGCAGTTCGAAAGCATGCCAGCATGAGTAGATAAATAGGTACCACTGCGGCAGGAAGGTAAATGGCATTTCCATGAGGTCTGGCACTTGTCACGGTTGCACCAGAAGCGGTTTAGTCATGCTGGCCACATAACCTCGAAAGCTGTCCGTGGACAAACGCCGGCTCCCTCGGCCTAAAAGTAAGATGAGTGCTGCACCCCATAGTTACCTTTGACTGGACTTAACCATCCGGGGTCCTTTTACCTTAGCTGTCTAGCTCACTATTGTCCATGCAGACAAGCAGCAGCTCTCTCTCCAGGGTTTTAGAGAGATGCTGGGGATTGAAACTGGGATCTTGTCCCAAATGCATGCAAAGCAGAGATGCTCTACCAGCGGCAGAGCGTGTCCTCATGGCGCCCGGGGTGTGCATGCACCAGCATGCCAGCGGGGTGGGGCACCGGGGGGCAATATGAGGGGGGGTAGCAGGCCAAGCACTTGCCCTTTCAATCTGTCTAGATCAGACGGAATCAGTCCAGATCACGCTGCTTTGCGAGGCTGGGATGTGGTGTTGGATTTGCAAGGCAGTGTGGGGCTGGATTGAGGAGCAAAATGCTTCCTTGAAGAAACTGCACCTGGGGCAAAGCCCCCCCCCCCAATTGCTTCATCCATGCTTAATTAAGTATTTCTATTGGCCCAGCCTGAATCTCCTGCCAGTGTGTTTGGGTGAGTTTGGGTGTGTTTGGGTGACCCAAAGTTTTACTATTATGAAAGAGGGAAAAGGGACACGGGTGGCGCTGTGGGTTAAACCACAGAGCCTAGGGCTTGCCGATCAGAAGGTCGGCGGTTCAAATCCACACGACGGTGATGAGCTCCCATTGCTCGGTCCCTGCTCCTGCCAACCTAGCAGTTCGAAAGCACGTCAAAGTGCAAGTACCGGTAGATAAATAGGTACCGCTATAGCGGGAAGGTAAACGGCGTTTCCGTGCGCTGCTCTGGTTCGCCAGAAGCGGCTTAGTCATGCTGGCCACATGACCCGGAAGCTGTATGCCGGCTCCCTAGGCCAATAAAGCGAGATGAGCGCCGCAACCCCAGAGTCAGTCACGACTGGACCTAATGGCCAGGGGTCCCTTTACCTTTAAGAGGGAAAAGGGGGAAACTGTAGCAGCTGATGAAGCTGGAAGCCGAAACATTTTGCCACGGGGAGAAATAAATAAAAACCCCGCTAATCGCAGCAAGATAGATACAGATGCAACTACCAAAATAGGGACTTACTCAGAAAGCGTTTTCAGAACAGCAGAGGGGGAATATGAACCACTCCCCACGCCCAACTTTTCCTTTTTTAAAAAAAACCACAATGGATTGCTACCAAACCAATGTTAGGGGAATAAATGTCATCACCAAGGACACGGGTGTGGCAAGAGAACAAACGAAGGGGAATGTATCCAGGGAACCTACAGATGGAGAAGCCCCATCAATCAGACTGAACACCCTTGTTTGTCCCAAATTTGCCATAACACCCTAAGTGACCACAACTGTGTGTGTCATCCGAACGATGGATTTCAGCTTGCTGCATAAACAATCTTCCTAACATAGCAACGCTTGCCGGGGTTTCCTGTGCTCTGTGTTGCATTCAAGTCGCTACATCAGTGGCTCATGCTTATCAACACGGGGAGGGGGCTTGTCCATTCTTCTGTTTGCCCTGCTGTTTCCCCTGTGAAAACCCACAGCTCAGTGCCAAACCAGAACAAACAGCAATCAGGTTTTTCGTGAATTGCTGTTTGTTCCGATTTAGCACTAGAGAGTGGGTTCTCCGGGGGAAAGTGGTGAGGCAAAGGCCAAACACTCAGCCCCGTGCTTTCATACCCTCCAACATTTCTTCAATGAAAATAGGGATGTCCTATTTAATCATCATCATCATCTTTATACCCCATCCATCTGACTGGTTTGCCTCAGCCATGCTGGGCGGCTTCCAACATATATAAAAACATAATTAAACATTCAAATGCTTCCCTATACAGGGCTGCCTTCAGATGTCTTCTAAAGGTTGTCTAGATACTTATCTCCTTGGCTCAGGGGTTGCATAACTCCATACCCTCCAATATTTCAGCGATGAAAATAGGGATGTCCTTAGGAAATGCTGTGGTCTAAACCACAAAGACTAGGGCTTGCCGATCAGAAGGTCAGCGGTTCAAATCCCTGCAACGGCGTGAGCTCCTGTTGCTCGGTCCCTGCTCCTGCCCATCTAGCAGTTCAAAAGCACGTCAAAGTGCAAGTAGATAAATAGGTACCACTCCGGCGGGAAGTTAAACGGCGTTTCCGTGCACTGCTATGGTTCGCCAGAAGCGGCTTAGTCATGCTGGCCACATGACCCGGAAGCTGTACGCCAGCTCCCTCGGCCAATAAAGCGAGATGAGCGCCGCAACCCCAGAGTCGGACATGACTGAACCTAATAGTCTGGGGTCCCTTTACCTTTACCTTTAAGGAAACCCAGACATTCCAGGATCAAGTGAGAAACCAGGGCAGCTTCTGTAAATCTGGGACTGTCCCTGGAAAATAGGGACACTTGGAGGGTCTGTGTTTTCTAGGCATGGTCCAACTGGAATTGTGGACCAGGCCTTAGTCCCTCACACGTTTAGCCTTTCCTAATAGTTGAAGGAGTTTCTCAAGCCCCTTCTCTTTCAGGGCATCCTCAGGGATGAAAAGACACACCATACATTTAAAGCACAAATCAAGCACATGACTTCCCGCAAAGAATCCTGGGAACTGTAGTTTTTTAAAGGGTGCTGGGGATGTCGTTCTGCGAGGGGCAAACTACACTTCCCAGGCTTCTCCCCCATGTGTTTTAAATGGGCTTTAAGTGTTGGGTGTGCATTTTCCCTACCTCTTGGCATCTCCCGCTGCAACCTTTTCTCACAAAAGCATTTGAAGTGGGATGGGTGGGTGGGATACCCAACTCTAAGAGGCCAGTTGGAAGAGAGACTTAGCTGGAAGACGAAACAAGTAGCTTTACTCCATTAACTGTGTTTGCCAGCTTAGGCATCTCAAGGAGCCAAGCCTTTTAAGTGTTGACACATTCCCCGACTTTTAGCTGCTGGCTGAGAACCAGAATCTTTTGCCACTCAGTTCGTTGAGATCTGGACCGAGACATTTTTTTAAAATGCAGGCGTTCCAGTAGTAATCCTGCCTTTATATCAAACACTTAGGGAAACACTTAGGGACGGATCTGTTCACCTTTCCCTTGGCCTCTACATCATCCCTGCCCCAGATTGCTAAATTTAAGCCCTTTCTCTGGCATTTTCAAAGGCTCCCTCTCCTGTTTCGGTCTGGAAGGCAAAGTTTCATTTGGCAAGCAAGAGTCTCAAGAAACTTGTCCAGTCCTCCATCACCACCCCTGACAAATCTTTAGCCTGGATCCCAGCTGGGCACAGTTACCTGTTTGGTGGGAGAAAGGTGCTCCTGATCTGTTTGTAGAATTGTAGAGTTGGAAGGGACCCCAACGGTCATCTAGTTACATGCCTACCAATGAACTGACAGGATCCTGGCATTTAGCACCAACCTCACAGGACTTCACAAAGCTCGATCTGATCCTAGATCCTGTGTGAAGCTCCCTCGCCTATTATAAGCATCAGATCTCAACACTCCCTGTGTCATCCTCCAACCTCAACACTTGGAATGTTTGTGAAGATTCTGTAGCATTGCAGCTGCTTAGGCAATGGCGACAGGAGATAGCTTTGGGTTTTTAAATCACATGACCTTTCTACTTCTCTCTCTCCTGCCTCCAAGCAGAATGAGTATTTTTCCATTGACATATCGTGACAGGTTCTGGGAAATCTACTTCCAGCCTGCTCTGCTATTGTTGCATTTCTTTCCCATGCGGAGATTCGCTTCCTCCTATCCTTCCGTTTCCTACGGCACCAGTTCTAGGCTTCGTAAACTTCCTCCCCTTTTGCTCGGGCTGAAAAACAACAGCTGCTGCTCTACCCATTTCCATGGAGACCCCTTCCATTCTCCCACCTCTAATGCAAAGCATATGTCAGAGGGGGAAAGGGAGTATCTCTCTGTGTGTGTTCATTAGGCAGCGCATTTATTTCCCCAACCTGGCTGCTGAGAATAGAGGCATATTCCCATTCTAGAAAAAGTGGCTTCATTTTATCCGAGACCTGCTGGATCCACTTAGCGCTGTGTCAAACGGCTCAGCCGTGCACAATGAGCATTCACCATGAAATTTACAGCATGTGGTGCATTAAAAGAAAATGTTGTGAAAATGATGTATAAAGGTAAAGGTAAAGGACCGCTGACAGTCAAGTCCAGTCATGAATGATTCTGGGATTGCGGCGCTCATCTCGCTTTACAGGCCAAGGGAGTCAGCGTTTGTCCGCTTCCGCAGACAGTTTTTCCGGGTCATATGGCCAGCATTACTAAGCCACTTCTGGCGAAACCAGAGCAGTGCATGGAAATGCAGTTTACCTTCCCGCCAAAGCGGTACCTATTTGTCTACTTCCACTGCGTGCTTTTGAACTGCTAGCTTGGCAGGAGCTGGGCCTGAACAACAGAAGCTCACCCCGTTGCAGGGATTCGAACCACCGACCTTCCGATCGGCAAGTCCAAGCGGCACAGTGGTTTAAACCACAGTTTAAAAAGGTAAAGGTAAAGGGACCCCTGACCATTAGGTCCAGTTGTGACCGACTCTGGGGTTGCGGCGCTCATCTCGAACTGCTAGGTTGGCAGGAGCAGGGACCAAGCAACGGGAACTCACCCTGTCACAGGGATTCGAACTGCCAACCTTCTGATCAGCAAGCCCTAGGCTCTGTGGTTTAACCACAGCTTAGTTGGTGTTAAATACCATCTATACGTTTGGGACACGGGTGGCGCTGTGGTCTAAACCACTGTGCCTAGGGTTTGCCGATCGGAAGGTTGGTGGTTCGAATCCCCACGATGGGATGAGCTCCCATTGTTCGGTCCCTGCTCCTGCCAACCTAGCAGTTCAAAAGCACGTCAAAGTGCAAGTAGATAAATAGGTACCGCTCTGGCGGGAAGGTAAACAGTGTTTCCATGTGCTGCTCTGGTTTCGCCAGAAGCTGCTTAGTAATGCTGGCCATATGACCCGGAAAAACTGTCTGCAGACAAATGTGAGCTCCTCCTGCAAGAATAGAAAACCAGGGAAGCATGGAATAGGGTGGCTTGAACCCTGAACAGAAGCACTTCAGACTGCAACATTTTGTTGCAGCGGGTCATACAGATTCAAAGGGTTTATCGCTTCTGTTAATTAGTTGCTGGCGCTTTTAGAGAAGCATCCCTCTGTGAGGCGGAGGAGGTGGAAGGGGTGAAAAGAACAGTATAATTCAAAGTACATTATATTATGTAATATATAACTTTTTTAAAAAAAAAAAAGTTGCAAGAGCTAAAACATAGAAATTCCATTTTCAGAGACACTGTAACTGCAATGCCTGAATGCCTGCAGATTCTACAAACTTGGGGATATCCGCATCTTTCCCCTGCCTTGGAATTTTCTCGAGACATCTGGCTGGCTCATTTTGGCCAGATCTACTCCAGCAGTTCTTATATTTTTAAGTTCTTGCAAGTCTGCGGAAACTTTAAGGCTCCGGGGACAGTTAATAATATAGTTCGAAACCGTATAAATATAGTGTGGGTTGCAGGATTGCAGGCGGAGGTCTGTAGAGACCCAGGAGGGAGGGAGAGGAGGGAGCAGAACTGAGCTGGGCAACTGGGGTGGGGGAAACTGGGCCTTCCATATTCAGGTAAGGAGCTGACAGTTTGATGCCGAGAGATAATTGGGCATGTATTTTCTCTCCCCGGAGATCCACTTTTAGCACTTCTGTCCGTCCCTTCATGCGGGGATAATGCAGGAGAGATTCCTTTGCCCTTCCCCTAAAGCAAACGCGCAGGATAATTTTTGTTGAAACCCAGCAGGGTTTCAGCTACTACAGTCGTTTTAACATGTCACATTTGCAATTTTTATGATGTTCTTTCTAAACCGCAGCCACCATCTAAAGCCGTAACCATGGCTACCATTCCCTGAGGTCCCTGGCAAAAGCGGTTGGTTTTCGAACCGCCCTGGGAACTGTAGCTCCCTGAGGAGAATTTGGGGCCTCCTAACATACCTCAGCACCCTTAATAAACTACAGTTCCCAGAAGACTTTGTGGGAGAGCCAGGCCTGCTTAACATGGTGTGGCACTGTCTTAAATATTTGGTGCCGATGGGACTTGGAAAGGGAGGAATTTATCCCACGGCCCCCTGACTTTGTCACTAGGTTTTCGCTTCGTGTGACATTTGGAGCTAAGATGGCAGCTGCTCCTGAGGGAGAACATCTGGGAAATGATGAGTCTCAACAAAGTTAGCCGGATTATCCAGGGACGGCCTCGCCCACACTGGCCACATTCACATGTTATAGGAATTTCCCCGTACCACCCAGTTCCACAAGCAAGACACTCTCTCTCTCTCTCTCTCTCTCTCTCTCACACACACACACACACACACACACACACACACACACTTGAGTGAAAATATTTCTTTTGAGGATGATGGAACTGCAGAGAGAGAAGCAAGAAAAAGACCCATCGGGGCAGGAGAACTGGTGGAGTTTGGTGCTAGAAAGAAAGGGTGTGGGGTGAAGGAAGACTTTGGGAATTTTCGAATGGGACACCTTTCTGGCTCTATGGACAATGAATATGGAAATGGCTAATGGCATGAATGACGTATAAGGATTACTAATTTATAAATGATTAAGTTAAGGAAATAACATGGCTAAATACTCTGAGACTAAGGGGAGGAAGGGGGGAATAAAGAAGGGAAGAATATAGGGAATTTGCAGAAGTATCCAGATGCTTAGGTGTGAATTTAGGATTAAATAACTAAAGGTATTTGATGATGATTCAAAAGAGGATGTATGAACCTGATAAAGAGGATTTAATATGAAGTCAATCGGGAGGGAGGCGAGGAAGTCAACTGAAATATGAAATTGGGAAAATTAGGAATGCCTGGCCTGCAAAATAGGGCCAGGCCTAAGCAATGTTAAGAAATATTATTATTAAGGTTAAAGGTATAATGAATGTGTGTACCTGTGTGAGAGGGGGGAATTGATTTGGGCTTCCCATGGTGAGAGAGGGGAAGTATGAAGAAATTTAACCATGATGTGATGTGCTTATAAAATTGTAAAATCAATAAAAATTATTTAAAAAAAGAAAAAAGAAAATATTTCTTTCTCTATAGTGTTTCTGTTATAAATTCATATAAAACCAACCATATATCGGATTGGGACCATTCCACCTTTGTTCTTCAGCATATTAGGAGATCAGCATATTCGGCTGATCGCCAAAGAATTGATGCTTTTGAATTATGGTGCTAGAGGAGACTCTTGAGAATCCCATGGACAGCAAGAAGATCACACCTATCCATTCTTAAAGAAATCAGCCCTGAGTGCTCACTGGAAGGACAGATCCTGAAGTTGAGGCTCCAGTACTTTGGCCACCTCATGAGAAGAGAAGACTCCCTGGAAAAGACCCTGATGTTGGGAAAGATGGAGGGCACAAGGGGAAGGGGACAACAGAGGATGAGATGGTTGGACAGTGTTCTTGAAGCTACTAACATGAGTTTGGCCAAACTGCGGGAGGCGGTGGAAGATAGGAGTGCCTGGCGTGCTCTGGTCCATGGGGTCACGAAGAGTCGGACACGACTGAATGACTGAACAACAACAACATCATGGGGGGTGGCCTGGTGTGCTCACAGGGCTGCCATAATCTCCTAGGCGTTCAAGCACATCCACAGCGGAGCCCTGCCAGAGGATGTGCCCACTCAAAACTGCCAGATGATGGGTCATTTCCCTCACAAAGAACCCAGAACCTGGAAATGGATTGAGTCTGGGCTAGAACAAAGGACAGTCATTAGCCTTACCTGGCCAAGGCAGGAACTTCGGGACACTTTTGTTCTGTAGATACGTGTGCCTGGGAGGGGTTCAAGAGGTGTCAAAATACTCAGGTTACCTCCTCTGACCCTCCCAATTTGTGATGTAGTTCTGATGTATCTGTGATAATTTGGGGGCGTAGCTTGGGGAATTAGGAACTGATAAAAGTTGGGGTCTCTTCCTGTTCGGGGCTTCCATTTTGTTCCACCTGGTGGCGGGTGGGAGTCCTGTCACGACAGTCTCAATAAAGACCAAGCCTACTTGCTACTGTTTTGCTCTGGCATTCCTGGCTGGTGTCCTTGTTTTTTTGTCCAAGGGAGCCCTCAGATTTTCTCCTTTAACACACATGTTACATTTAAAGTAATATGACCCCACTTTAAACGGTCATGGCTTCCCCCAAAGAATTCTGGGAGCTGCAGTTTAAGGGTGCTGAGAGCTGTTAGGAGACCCCCTATTCCCCTCACAAGGCTACAATTCCCAGAGCGACTTAACAATAAATCTCTCTTCACGGGGAACTCTGGGAAATGAAGTTTTCTGAGGGGAATAGGCAGCCTCTTAACAGCTCCAGCACCCATAACAAACTACAGCTCACAGAATTATTTGCCGGGAGCCATGAGTGGTTTAAGCGCCTGGCGTGAATTTGCCTCATTCTGGTTCCTTTATGCTCCCTGAGTTGGCTTCAGCCCTGTCTCCCATGGGCGGCCGTGACTCCCATTTTGCAACCCTCAAGAAGAAGAAGATCAAACCGAAATGATAAAGGAGCAGAAAGTTCAGGAAAAACGAACCCTCTTCACACAACCGCTTGCTTTTCCAGGGCTTTCTCCATGCCGGGTCTACAATCAAATTCCTAAGGAAAACATTTTCCTGTTCCATCCTGTGTTCCAAATGCTTCATTGCTCTTGGAGGCTAATGTCCCCTCAGTTGAATTACAGATTTGGTGTAAGGTAAAGGTAAAGGAACCCCTGACCATTAGGTCCAGTCGTGAACGACTCTGGGGTTGTGGTGCTCATCTTGCTTTACTGGCCAAGGGAGCCGGCGTACAGCTTCCGGGTCATGTGGCCAGCATGACTAAGTCGCTTCTGGCGAACCAGAGCAGCGCACGGAAACACCGTTTACCTTCCCGCTGGAGCGGCACCTATTTATCTACTTGCACTGGTGTGCTTTCGAACTGCTAGGTTGGCAGGAGCAGGGACCGAGCAACGGGAGCTCACCCCGTCACGGGGATTCGAACCGCCGACCTTCTGATCGGCAAGCCCTAGGCTCTGTGGTTTAACCCACAGCACCACCCACGTCCCTCCAATTTATGTAGGTTTGCCTTTAAATGTGATCCAAATCAAATCCCCTCCCCTCGCCTTCCCTCCTGCCACCCCCATTAACCTGAAACAGCTCAAGGGTCAGTCTCTAAAACGGAGGCTTGCTCATTCTCTCCGAAACCACCGCTGTAGAACTGGCCCACGCAGCAGGAAAGAAAGTAGAGACCGTGCTGGTCCCGATGCCAAGGGATGTCGTGTCCTCCAGAAAACAGTTGGAGGAGCTGACAAGAGCTATTAAAGATGTGTGGTCTGGTTTCCTAGGGAGCACGGCTTCCCCGGAGTCGTCATAAAAAAGAAAAACCCTCTGGTGCTCTGGGATTCCTCAGATTGGAGACAGCTTTTCCCTTTCAGAAGAATCTTTATTTGCACCAGCCACTAGTCACAGCAATAAAATAAAATACAATGTACTGAAGATAGAAGCAAAAACTATACAAAATACAGCCATATCTCGGGTTGCGTTCGCTGCGGGATATGAATGCGCCGAATCTGGAAGTACCGGAACGAGTTACTTCTGGGTTTGGTGCTTCGCGCATGCGCAGAAACACCGAATCGCAACCCACGCATGTGCAGACGCGGCACTGCAGGTTACGGATGCTGCGGGTTGCGAACGCGCCTCCCGCACAGATTGCGTTCGCAACCCGAGCGTCCACTGTACATTCTAGAGCAGGCATAGGCAAACCCTGCGACTACAATTCCCGTCAGCCCTGACCACTGGTCCTGTTAGCTAGAGATGATGGGAGTTGTAGTCCCAAAACACCTGGAGGGTCGAGGTTGCCTATGCCTGTTCTAGAGGTTTACATCAATAATCAAATAATAGCTATTATTCTAATTGCACCTGCTAAAAAAATTGCAGTTTTGGTTGTCACCTGAATATCTTGATCTGCCAGAAGAAAGGATATAGTAGCAATGGTTGAGTGACCAGATATGGATAGTCATGGAGGGGTAATAACTTCACTCCTCAAATCTTTATAAAGAATGCAAGCTAGAAGCCTTATTCAATATTGATTCAATACTGCCATCTCCACGTGGACATAACCGTTTTTTCCAGTGGATTTTTTTTAAAAAATTGACCCTCAAGCACCGCTAAAGGCAGTATATTTAATCCCGCGTTAGTGAAAGCGCATCTGTATTTTGGAATTGTTAAATTTTGCAAATAGGGTGCCGGCGTGTCAAAATGACTAGGTGGGAAATAATCAAACCGTGGACAAAATGTCCTTATCGTGGCCAAATTATTCTGTCGCTCAGTATCATATAGGCGCTGTCTAATTAAATTATTTGCTTTACTGAAGCCCAGTGCTAATAACAGTTGTGATGATAAACCAGAAAAGTAAAGCTTTCGGTTGACAGTTTTAGTTCAAGTGCTCTTGCGATACTAAGGGTAGTAGACCAGTGGGGTTTAAATTTAGCCGACGCCAATAATTAAATGTCCTACACCAAATCTGTAGGGACGCGGGTGGTGCTGTGGGTTAAACCACAGAGCCTAGGGCTTGCTGATCAGAAGGTCGGCGGTTCGAATCCCTGCGACAGGGTGAGCTCCCGTTGCTCGGTCCCTGCTCCTGCTCACCTAGCAGTTCGAAAGCACGTCAAAGTGCAAGAAGATAAATAGGTACCTTTACCTATTGGCACTTTTCGGCGGGGGGATACACAAACCAAACCACAGCCACCCTCCACAATTCAGGCTTCATCGAATTATGCAAGGCAACACCCACCCACCCCCACCCCCGGCAAGTAATATGTACAAAGGTGAATATTCTGGGGGAGAGCAGGCATTAAAAATGCACAGAATAGGGGAAAGGACAGGGGAAATTGTATTGCAAAAATGAATTGCACACAGTATATAATCAGGAAAGATCTGTACTAAAATGCTTGTGAATTTTCACAGGGACTTAAAATGAAATATTGCAAATTGATGTGGGCATATGGAGAACTGAAGACAGGGGAGAGGAGAAAGCAAAGATTTGCCCGTCCCTAACTACAGTTCCCATCAGTCCCTGCCAGCATGGTCAATGGTCAAGGGTGATGGGAGTTGAAGTCCAGTTGACAGATTCACCCCACCCTACACGCCAGAACCGGAGCGCTGCTGCAGTTGGCTGTGGGCCAGGCCTTCATTATTCTTGATGGGAGGTCAGCCTGTCATTTCAGCGGGGTCTGCTTCAAAGTAAGCAGGCTTTCATATTTAGGCCAGCAGTGTAGTGCAGTGGTTAGACTATTGGACTGGGACCTGGCCTACCTCACAAGGTTGTTCTGGGAATCAGCGAGGAGGGGGCAGAACCATGCACACCACCTTGAGCTCAAGGTGAGATGTAAACTGGATTGGGACCCAGCGGGGATATGACGCTAGAACCCTTTAACCCATGTTGTGGTCCCAAGCTGTTGTTTGGGTGCTGGAAAGACTCGTAGGAGCCAACTCCTAGGGGCTGAGGTCTTTTCACCGCCCCCCCCCCCAAGATGGGCATTGCCATTTAAATGGTGTGTGTGCATTGCGTCATGGGATCGATTAGGTGGGGTGAGGTTTACCTACCCCCATCCCAATATTTTAGTCAAGTTGACACCATAGCTGTCAACTTTTGGATTTGAAAATAAGGGATTTTTTAAAACTTTCGGATTTGAAAATAAGGGATGCCGCAAGGGCGGTGCAATGGCACCAAGTAGCCTCGCCACCCTGCGCTCCAGAGGCTGCGTGCGAACGGGTGAGCGAAAGAGCGAGCACGTAGACGGCAGGCAGGCTGGCTGTCTGGTTGGGCGTGAAGGTCTGGCTGCACAAGGCATGCAAGCTCCGCCCCCAGTCGGTCTCAGACTCCTCATTGGCAGCCGAGCAACGCAGCTGAGGAGCCTCCCTGGCCGGCAGGGAGGGAGAGGAGCTGCTTCCTTTGAAATCCGGGAAATTTAAGGGATATCAACAATCCGGGATAGCAGTGGGAAACGGCATTGGAATAAGGGAGTTTCCCGCCAAAAAAAAGGGAGGGTTGACAGCTATGGTTGACACCTCTGGAAAGTCTTTCACCAGCACCAGAGGTCTTGTTGAGAGTCTAGGGCTGATGAAGAAGATCTCTAAGCCACAGCTGTTAAGGCCTTAGAGCCCACCCCTCATTGCGCCCAAAGCAAAAGAATGATCAGTGAAGATTAATTTCCTCCTTAGGATAAAAGCCTGTGCAATTTTGAGGAAAGCAAAACAAGTGTTGATAAGACCAGAAGCTTTTCTGATCTCACCAGTATGGCTCACCGCAGGCTGTAGCTCTGTGGTTTGCAAGTAGAAGGTTATGGGTTCAATTCCTGGTATTTCAAAGTAGGGCTGGGTGGAGGCTCCCCACCTTAAATCCCAGAGAGCTCCTGCCAGTCAGTGTAGACACTACTGAGCTGACTCATTATAACGTAGCTTCCTATGTTCCTAGGCGTTGGCTGGAAGTCTCTCTCTGATTCATCATGGACATTTGCGGTTACCTTCTATTGAGTCAGGCGGTTCTTCCGTTAATTTATCTACTGATTTACTTATACAATTTGCTGGCCGGCCCTTTGTTTTTCCAACTTGGCTTGCAACCCAAGAGAAAACTACTTTTAGAAAACTGACAATAAAGGATGGATAAAAGCAGCAGATGGATAAAAGTCTCAGTGTTGTCTATTCTAACTGACAGGTGGATGTTTTACAGGGTCTCAGGGTCAAACTGCACTTTACATTAATTGTGTGGAAGCAATTAATGTGCCTTTTTATTTTTAAAAAATAAAAAATAAACAAGGACGGGGAAGAAATTCAGTGTGGTACTTAAATTCGTACTTTCCAAAAGCAACGCCCAAAATGAGACGCAGCTATCCTCCTAAATTTTCCCTTCTCTGAATTTTGCAATGCAATTCCCCCAACAACAAAAATATCCGCAAGAAAATGCACTTATTAGAGAGACACGTTCATGAAGATGTGTGTATTTGGTGAAAATCACATACAAAAATGCATTAAATTTAGGGGGGTGCAAAAAGGTGTAGATTAGAAGAAAAACACACTAAAACACTGGCAAATTTCCGTGAGCACTTTGGTTTTCTTTTGAAAAAAGAACAAAGCAATATAGAAAAGTGGTAAACCAAACTCAAGACTAGAAACAATGAATGAAACTGAAATTAATATTATGATTGTCATTATTATTGTAGTTATTATTTGCATTTATATCCCACCTTCCTCTCTAGGGCGGTTGGAGGATGGAGGTGGTTGGAGGATGGTTGGTGGCTAACAGATTGAGGTTGAATCCTGACAAGACAGAAGTACTGTTTTGGGGGGACAGGGGGCGGGCGGGTGTGGGGGACTCCCTGGTCCTGAATGGGGTAACTGTGCCCCTGAAGGACCAAGTGCGCAGCCTGGGAGTCATTTTGGACTCACAGCTGTCCATGGAGGCGCAGGTTAACTCTGTGTCCAGGGCGGCTGTCTACCAGCTCCATCTGGTATGCAGGCTGAGACTCTACCTGCCCGCAGACTGTCTTACCAGAGTGGTGCATCCTCTAGTTATCTCTTGCTTGGACTACTGCAATGCGCTCTACATGGGGCTACCTTTGAAGGTGACCCGGAAACTGCAATTAATCCAGAATGCGGCAGCTAGACTGGTGACTGGAAGTGGCCGCCGGGACCACATAACACCGGTCCTGAGAGAACTACATTGGCTCCCAGTACGTTTCCGAGCACAATTCAAAGTGTTGGTGCTGACCTTTAAAGCCCTAAACAGCTTCCATCTTGTATACCTGAAGGAGCGTCTCCACCCCCATCGTTCAGCCCGGACACTGAGATCCAGTTCCGAGGGCCTTCTGGCGGTTCCCTCATTGCGAGAAGTGAGGTTACAGGGAACCAGACAGAGGGCCTTCTTGGTAGTGGCGCCCGCCCTGTGGAACGCCCTCCCATCCGATGTCAAAGAGAAAAACTACTACCAGACTTTTAGAAGACATCTGAAGGCAGCCCTGTTTAGGGAGGCTTTTAATATTTAATGCTGTATTGTTTTTAACACTCGATTGGGAGCCGCCCAGCGTGGCTGGGGACACTCAGCCAGATGGGCGGGGTATAAAAAAATTATTGTTATTGTTATTGTTATTGTTAGGAGCTCAGGGGAATGTACATACTTAGTTGTAGTCCATCGACATCCCTTAGCCTTGCTGTACGCCTCCTACAAGGGGCAGACTCCTTCTGCAAACCTCACACGCCCCCACCACAATTTCCGACAGCCCTCACTCAAAATCTATGAGCCCGTCTGCAGTAGCCGTGGAGGAGGGAGCTTGTTTAAGGCAGAGTAAATGTTTAAAAGGTCTGAAGCAGTACTGCTCCGTTGGTGCACTGGACGTAAGCCAGCTGGTGGGAGGGAGGCGGCTGGGGCGATCAGACGCTGCAATTTTCTGGAGAGCTCTCTAAGGGTTTAAGGACATGGTTAAGTGGAGTTGCATGATACTCCCTGTAGGTCTCTCTCTCTCTTTTAACACACAACATTCCAAGGCAAGCTGCAGCTTAGTGAAAGGTGGCTGAGTGACTAGGGAGAGGGTCTTTAACCCTCCCCCTTGTCCTTTCTCAGCTTAAGATTCCCCCCCCCAAGTTGCTTTTTCGCCCTCGGCGGAGATGCAGAGAACATGCTATGACTCTGTGCCTCTGGAAAAAGCAGCTTGGGGACATGCAGGGCCGGCGCATCCATTTAGGCGAACTAGGCAATTGCCTAGGGCGCCAAAATGGAGGGGGCACTGGCCAGCCTGCCCCCCCACCGCCCCAACCAGTGGCGGAGCAAGCAAACCACGGCGGCGGGCACCCGGCTGGTGTACTCAGATCGACATTGGACTACAACTCCCATGGTCCTTGTCCATTGACCATGGAAGTTGTGGTCCAATATCGATCTGGGTGTGTCTATTGACCATGCTGGCTGGGGGTGTCCAACAACAGTGGAGGATGCCAGGTTGGAGACGGCTGCCCTCGAATCCAGGGTGGGTCTAGGAACCTGTGACCTTACAGATATTGTTGGACTGTAACTGTCACCAGTCCCAGCCAGCATGGTCAGTGGTCAGGGATGATGGGAGTTGTAGTCCGGCAACGTCTAGAGGGCATCAGTTTCCCTGTTCTAGGAGATGAGCCCTATCTACTTCCAGAGATGGGTCAGCTCTCAGGAGACAACTGTAGCAGTTATCCCTTCTTACCGCGCGCAAGGGGTAGAGCATGATCAGTCAGATTGTCTTCAACAAATGCCAGTGTTCCTGTTGTTCTCCTTCAGTCAGCAAGGAGCAGGAGATACCTGGGCTGAGTGCTCAAATCCCTCTGCAGGTGTGGAGTACAGGTATTACGTAGGCATGTACCCCTGTACCCCAGAACCAAACCCACTGCTCCCTCCAATACTGATCACCTGTTTTGAGTGCCAACAAAACTGGAGCCAAACCAGAGGGAAGGCGGAGGTAGCAGCATGGTCAGAGGAACCTCAAGGTTTGCAAAAGGGCAGGTGATCTTTAAAAGAATAAAATAAAAACATGGAAAGAGGCCAACTCTCCCCACACAACAAAAGCAAGGTTAATGAAGAGTTGGAAAAGGACGACGGGAAGCCAAGAAGGTAGAGTGAATTGGCTTTAGCCCCTAACAATGGAAAGGCCTGACTGGGACTCTGATTAGGAGCATTGCTGTTAGGGGTTAAGGATATACTGCAACTTTCTGTTGCAGCACCCACTTGTGGAAACTTGGCAGCATAGGACCGGAGGAACCAGCTGCTGTTGTTACTGTTCTGGGTAAGGAAAAGGGTGTCTCTGGCAAAATTCTCCCTTCAGTGCCACTCTTAAAGATAAAACAAAATAAAAAAATTCCTTCAGTAGCACCTTAGAGACCAACTAAGTTTGTTCTTGGTATGAGCTTTCGTGTGCATGCACACTTCTTCAGATACACTGAAAGCTCATACCATGCACACGAAAGCTCATACCAAGAACAAACTTAGTTGGTCTCTAAGGTGCTACTGGAAGGAATTTTTTTATTTTGTTTTGACTATGACAGACCAACACGGCTATCTACCTGTAACTCTTAAAGATACTTGATCTTGACCCTGGACAGCCCTATAATGGCTTTGGTGACGCTGAATACCTCCAACGTAGTAAACAGCCAGAGAAGAGGATAAGAAATACACAGTTGCTGACGATTACAAGATATGCACGTGGCGGCAAAGGTTAGGGTTGAATCCTTAGCTCTCCCGGAGTTAGCGCTTTTCGCCAGTAAATCCATTTGGTCAAAGCTCATGCAAAGCAACGCCTAAGAGGTTTCAGCCAGACTGAAACAAGCAAGTGTCCCCCAGTTCCTGTGCTTTTCAGAATAGCAGCTGACAGGCAGAAAATCAACAGGTGCTGTTTTTTACTTGGAATGAAATGCTGAGATGGGGAATTGGTTACCACCAGCTGAGTTTCTACCTGCCAGGAAGCTATTTGCGAGAAAAACCATGGAAATCCTGAACACCTGTAATTTGCTCTTCAAGGGGACCTCTCATTTTGCATCCATCCCATCTGCCACTCCCGTTACAGCATTGATTTGTCTCCATAGCGTGTGAAAGAAAGAAAGAAAGAAAGAAAGAAAGAAAGAAAGAAAGAAAGAAAGAAAGAAAGAAAGAAAGAAAGAAAGAAAGAAAGAAAGAAAATCTTAATGGGATTGTCAACTTTTTTTCTGGCAGGGCTCTTTGGCCATTCACAGCTGTGTGTGTGGAAATCCCCACCTAGTGTGACCAGCCACAGAGACAGCCAGCAGAACTGCCAAGCTTGGAGCTTTCCTGTAAAAGAGAGACTTTTCCAGCTGCCTCTCCCCATACGCCTGCCTTCTGCAAAACCCATTCGCCTTCCTTTGCATCTAGCCAGAACGCGCGGCACCTGCTGAACCCCTTCCTGTTGCAGAGTTGGTACCGGTAGAAGTGAAAGGGCCCTGCTGGACCAATGAAAATAAAAGTTGGCCACCTTCCGTCACATCTTCTCGCTTTGCCACCTTACGACTCCAACATCCCTGGAAAGAGAGGCAGCGACCTCCACACCCTTTTAACAAGTGGCTCTGGAAATCAGTGGCCAAACAACTGGCCTTTCGAGGCTATTGGTTTTCTTGAGGGTTTGGGGTTTTTTTTTGCTGGTTTTAAAAATTGATTTCCCATCGTTTTTTAACAAACTGTGACCAAATTAATACAAACTTTAAAGGTAAAAGGTAAAGGGACCCCTGACCGTTAGGTCCAGTCATGTCCGACTCTGGGGTTGCTGCGCTCATCTCGCTTTATAGGCTGAGGGAGCCGGCGTACAGCTTCCAGGTCATGTGGCCAGCATGACTAAGCCGCTTCTGGCGAACCAGAGCAGCGCACGGAAACGCCGTTTACCTTCCCGCTGGAGCGGTACCTATTGATCTACTTGCACTTTGACGTGCTTTCGAACTGCTAGGTGGGCAGGAGCTGGGACCAAGCAACAGGAGCTCACCCCATCGCAGGGATTCGAACCGCCGACCTTCTGATCAGCAAGCCCTAGGCTCAGTGGCTTAACCCACAGCGCCACCTGGGTCCCTATATACAAACTTTATGCCATTTTAAAAGCCGACTTCCCACCCACCCCCAGTTGTTCCTTCTATTTTCCTCCTTCCTCCAGCACAATAACATTTCCAACTTCCATTTCAAAATGCCATCCCTTCTCCCTACACATCACCTGTTCAGTTATCAATTTCTGCTATGGCTTGATAACCTGCCCCGAGGCAATTGAGTAAAGCAAATCTTCTTTTGTGGTTTTCTGAACACAGACAGGCACAGGTACAGAGGAAGAGGAGCAGAGGGGGGGGGAGCCCGAGGTGGGTCACCTTACCGCATTGAGCCCCAACGAGTTGTTCGACAGCCCGGACGTGATCCCGGAAAGGATGGCTGTGGCCACCACGGCCCCCAAGCACTGGGCGATAATGTACATGACGGCCCTCAAGATGCTGATCTGGCAGCTGAGCAGGAGGCCCAGGGTCACGGCCGGGTTCAGGTGAGCGCCGCTGATGTGCCCCACGCTCTGGGCCATGGTGGCAATAGAGATCCCGAAAGCCAGAGAGACTTTCACGTTGTCTTGGACCCGCGTCATGGTCTCGTTGACGCCGGCGATGGGGAAGTTGAAGCCCAGCGCCGCGCCGATGCTGATGAAGATGAAGAGGCTCATGGCGAAGAATTCGGCCACCACGGCCCTCCAGAACTTCTTCTTCTTGAATTCGCTGGCCATCTCTGCCCTGTTCCCTCTTGCTCGCTCCCTTGCCTTCTGGCTCGCTTCCTTGCTGAAGAGAAGGGAGTCTGAGGGAGGAAGAGAGCGCTCCGGTTATTTATAGGGCTTTGGGTGGTCTGTAGGAGGGAAAGGGGTGTTGTACAAAGGGAGGAAAGGAACATTGACAATTGATGCTGCCTCTTGTACGGATGCAAGGCACCACTAGTTGCCTGCCAATTTGTCCCCCCCCTCCCTCCCTCCTTCCTTCACCAGCTTCCCCCGCCCAGGCAACTTCTCTGCCTTCCTTCGCAAACTCTGCTGTGCTCTTGTTCCCAAGTGCTTTTTAAAGGCATTCTCACTGCAAGAGCCGCCGAGCTGCCGAGCTGCTAAGATCTTCCCTCCGCTCTCCAGATAGCGAGGGAGGCAGGAAACGGACCTGAGCGAACGCTCTTACCAGGCTTCTGAATCTCTCTCTCTCTCCCCCCTCCATCCCTCTTTCTCTGCCTTTCTCTCCGAACTAACTATCTTTACATGCTCAAGGGCTATTTATTCTCCCCTCTGGTGAACAAGGAGGGACAGCAAATTAAAAACAAAAAAAAGTTCAATTGCTGCCAAAAAAAAAGGGAGTGGAACAGTCCATTTCACATTTTCTATCTGTTATCAACCATAAGGGGGTCCATTGTGCTCTATGGGGGCTAAGGTCTTTCTAAAATTTGGGTTATGCAATTTCCAAGGTAAGTGGCTTTATTTATGCTAAAGAGCTGCAAGCAGACATGGCAGTGCCTGCTTGGTTTGTTCTGAAATGTTGTTACGACTAGCTTCCGATCCCAACTAGGGATGGAAGCATCTGCAAATTTTGTTGTTGTTTTTTAAAAATTGTATTTATTGGGTTTTAACAAATTTAAATAAACAAAAAACAAAAAGCTTAACATAATGCGTAATACATAATACAAAATACAAATGCAAAAACACAAACATAACATACATCATATCTTCCCTTTCATCTTGTCTAATCATGTTGGGGTGACTTCCTCCTGTCCCCCCTGCTGCGTTTCATTGTCAATCATCTTTAGTAATTTCCTCTCATCTTTAAATATTTTTTCATATTATTTCTTATGTTCTCATCTTATAATCATCATAACCAAAAATCATACCTCTGTATTACTTAGTCCTATTTTTCTAGTCTGTAAGCTGTCAGTTCTTCCAACTTTTTCTGTCTTTAAATCTTACAATAGTCCTTTAAATATACTTTAAATTTCTTCCAATCTTGTTCCACCGTCTCCTTCCTCCAGTCGCATAGTTTCCCGGTCAGTTCGGCGAGTTCCATATAGTCCATCATTTTCATCTGCCATTCTTCTATCGTAGGTAGTTCCTGTGTCTTCCAGTTCCTTGAAATCAAAATCCTAGCTGCTGTTGTGGCATACATAAAAAAGGTTTGATCCTTCTTAGGGACCTCTTGGTTCACCATTCCAAGTAGAAAAGTTTCTGGGGTTTTTTTAAACAAATGTGTTTTTCAACACGTTTTTCATTTCATTATAAATCTTTTCCCAGAAAGCTTTTATCCTTGGGCAAGTCCACCACATATGGTAAAATGTCCCTTCCACCTCCTAGGAAGCATCTGCAAATTTTGGTCCCCTCCGTTTCTCGTTTTCCCAGCCTTAAATACAGTTCTCCACATTTCTGCACCAAGTTTGGATATGTTGCTGCTATTGTTGTTTGTTGCATGTATATACCACCTGTTTCCCCAAGGAGCTTGAGGTGGTGTTCATGGTTCTCCCCTGCCTCATTTAATCCCCACAACAACCCTTTAAGGTAGGTTAGACTGAGGGGCAGTGAGTGACCAAAGGTCACCCAATGAGTTTTATGGTTGAGTCCTGGTCTCCCAGATAAAGGTAAAGGTAAAGGGACCCCTGACCATTAGGTCCAGTCGTGTCCGACTCTGGGGTTGCGGCGCTCATCTCGCTTTATTGGCCGAGAGCCAGCATACAGCTTCCAGGTCATGTGGCCAGCATGACAAAGCCGCTTCTGGCAAACCAGAGCAGCGCACGGAAACACCGTTTACCTTCCCGCCAGAGCGGTTCCTATTTATCTACTTGCACTTTGACGTGCTTTCGAACTGCTAGGTGGGCAGGAGCAGAAACCGAGCAACGGGAGCTCACCCTGTCGCAGGGATTCGAACCACCAACCTTCTGATCAGCAAGCCCTAGGCTCTGTGGTTTAACCCACAGCGCCACCTGGGTCCCATGGTCTCCCAGATACACACACACAAATTTCAAAATCCTCATGAAAATTCACCTTCATTTTTGTGTTCATTTCTCCTCATCAATACATGTTTGCATGCAGTAATGATTGACATGGACTTTTTTTGGCAGCATTTCCCCCTAATATCATACATTTATGGTACATTTTTTCACAAATATGTTTGCTTTTCAAGCACACTTTCCCTTAATAAAATAAACACCACTTAGAGAATACAGTTATTAAGTGGTACATAAACTGTCAAATTTTTTATTTATTTTTTGGCAACCGTTCTTTGGTGAGAGAACTGCATTGCAAAATTCAGTCACGTATGAATTCCAATGGATGGTGTTCCTTCTCCCATTGTTTTGGAATGTACAAATTGGATAGAATTGCCTTTGGATGAGAACTGAATTGCATTTTTCCTCAGGCCACACTATGTATGAAACTGTGCTAGCTTTAGCCAAACTCTTTCCTTCAAATTCCTCACATAGCTGGAGCAGAACCCTCCGAGATCATCTCAAAAATTATCTTGAGGAGAAAAGTTGATAACAACTCTAACACAAGGTCTTACATGTATATGTATGTTTCCGAGCACAATTCGAAGTGTGGGTGCTGACCTTTAAAGCCCTAAACGGCCTCGGCCCAGTATACCTGAAGGAGCGTCTCCACCCCCATCGTTCAGCCCGGACACTGAGGTCCAGCGCCGAGGGCCTTCTGGCGGTTCCCTCGCTGCGAGAAGTGAGGTTACAGGGAACCAGGCAGAGGGCCTTCTTGGTAGTAGCACCCGCCCTGTGGAACACCCTCCCATCAGATGTCAAGGACAACTACAGTCAAACCTCGTTTTGCAGACGGGATCTGTTCCGGAGGTCCGTCCGCAAGCCGAAAATGATGCACGCCGAAGTGCAATGTCTGTGCACACACACGGTGCGATTTAGCGCATCTGCGCATGCGTGAGCGGCAAACCCGGAAGTAGCCCATTCCGGTACAGTGGTCCCTCGACTTACAAAGTACTCGACATCCGTATTCTTCGACTTGCGAATGAGAAAAAGTGGCCGCACGCCTATGAATTTTTTGACAACCGAATGGAAATCGTTGCCGGTTTAGATGCGGTTTCCTCGACTTATGAATTTTAGATGCGGGTTTTTTCGACTTACGATTTTTTTTGAATTTTTTTCTCCCAATGCGTTCCTATGGGAAATCAACTTACGATTTTTTCGACCATTCGGAACGGATTAAATTCGTAAGTCAAGGGACCACTGTACTTCCGGGTTTGCCACAGACGCCGAGGCGGACGCAAGCGGAGGTGGACGCAGAACGAGGTTTGACTGTATCTGACTTTTAGAAGACATCTGTAGGCAACCCTGTGCAGGGAAGTTTTTAACGTTTGATGTTTTATCATGCTTTTAGTATTCTGTTGGGAGCCACCCAGAGTGGCTGGCACCATCAGGCTCCCAGGCACTGACCTGACGCATGTCTAGCTCCACTTCTCAAAGCTGATGCACGATTCCGTTCGGCTTCCAAAGTACGACTGTGTGATTTTACCCTCAAAGCTGGGGCCAACACACTGGCTGCCTTTATTTGTGCCATGATATATTAACTGCTCCAGGGAGTTTAGAAGGAAGAGGGACATGGCGTGTTGAACAGCATCACTAAGGCAGGAGGTATGGTGTGTGCTTCAGAGCAAGGTGATAAGGAAGCATCAACTTACTAGCACCACTTCAAGTCTTTCTCCTTTTTTTTCAGTCTCACCAAGCTGGTGCCATGGCCAGATAATAATAATAATAATAATAATAATAATAATAATAATAATAATAATAATATTCATTTGTACCCTGCTCATCTGGCTGGGTTTCCCCAGGCACTCTGGGTGGCTTCCAACAAAGGTTAAAATACATTAAAATGTCACACATTAAAAACTTCCCTAAACAAGGCTGCTTTCAGATGTTTTCTAAATGTCAGGTAGTTGTTTATTTCCTTGACATCTGGTGGGAGAGTGTTCCACAGGGCAGGCGCCACCACCGAGAAGGTCCTCTGCCTGGTTCCCTGTAGCTTCGCTTCTCGCAGTGAGGGAACCGCCAGAAGGCCCTCGGCGCTGGACCTCAGTGTCCAGGCAGAGAAGTGGCCTGGATTGAAGTTGGGTCAGCCATGCTCAACAGAATGAATGAAGTGCTATGTAAACATCTCCCTTGACACTCAGGCTAAAGAGACAGAGACCTAGCTGCATAGTTCATTCCTTTTTCTTTTTTTTTTAAAGGAAAACCCTAGCCCATTCCATCTTGTGTGAGGAGGAAACCTCCAAGAAACAGCATGATGAGATCTCAGCAGAACCTAAAACAGCACGAACCAACCTGGGACTAACTAGCATGATCCCAGCCAAAAGTGCCCCGCTGCGATTGCACGATCTCACAATGCTCCTGTACTTCTTTACACTGCACATAGTTGAACTGTGGAACTCACTTCCACTAGACGCACCGATGGCCACCAACCTAGAGGGCTTTAAAATAGAGGATTGGACAAAATCGCAGAGGAGAGGGCTATCTATGACTGTTGGCCATGATGGTTATGGTCTGCCCCAACAGTCGGAGGCAGTAAATGCTTCTGAAAAGCAGTTGCTGGAAACCACAGAAGGACAGAAGGCTCTTGTGCCCAAATCCTGATTGCTGGTTTCCCACAGGCATCCGGTTGGCCACTGTGAGAACAGGATGCCGGACTAGACAGTGCAGATGTTCAGGCTATATTGCCATACAGTTATTTGGATCAAGTCCTTCCTAATACAAGAAAAGCAACTGCAATAAAACACCAGATCTAGCAAGAACCTAAGAACAGAAAAAGAGCCTGCTGGATCAGACCAATGGCCCATCTAGCCCAGCATCCTGTTCTCACAGGGGCTGGCCAGATCCCCATGGGAAACCAGCAAGGAGACCATGAGCACAAGAGCCCTCTCTCCTTCCATGGCTTCCATCAACTGATATTCGGAAGCATTGCTGCTTCCAACTTCGGATTGAGTCACTCTTAATGGCCATGGAGATTTGACCCAACCCATCTGCTTTCCATTCGGGTCTTCACCTGTGAATGATAAGAAACAGCCTTAGGTTGAACCTGACCAACTGGCCCCACTAACTCAATACTGTCTACACCAGTGGTCGGCAACCTAAGGCCCATGGGCTGGAAGTGGGCCACGGAGGCCGTTTAACCGGCCCATGAGCCGCCCCCGAACCAAGCGATATCTGGGCATGTACAGAAGCAATTTCTGGCATAGCGCTGTGCCGGTCCGGCCCAAGGAGGATCTCTGTGGGAATGATCCAGCCCATACCCCTGTAAGCTTTGCCGACCCCTGGTCTACACTGACTGGCAGCGGCTCTCCAGAGTTTCAGACATGGAGATGTTGGGAATCGAACCTGGAACCTTCGGTGTGCAAGATAGAGGCTCTACTGCTGAGCCACGGCCCCTTCTCCTGAGACGTGCGGAGAGGCAAAGGCTATACCACACCAATTCAGGATGCAGGCCAGTTCCACAGCCCTGTCAGCTTTTTCTCCCCTCCCCCTGTTTGTGTTTTTCAGGGAGTCTCTTCCCGATTAAACAAAGCCCTTCTTTGTATCTGATGACCTTTCTGTTTCCTCTGTCAGTCCTTAGAACAGCTGTTCTCCCCATTTTTCTTCCTCTCCAGCTCCTTCCTCCGTAGAAATTGTTCCCTGCCACCCCACTCCTTGTTCTTTCTGCTCTGTCCCTGCCACACCCCATCGCTGTAACCCTTTCCCCTCCTGATTTCAGTGGCCCCCCGTTTTCTTTTTCCCCTTTTTTAAAAAAAATATTTTGCAGTACATTTTAAATTACATTCTTTACATTTATAGCAATCTTCTCAAAATATCACAATAATCCATATAAATCAAATCCATATACATATTCCTATAAATATACATTTCCATTTCTTTTTCCCATATTTATTCCTTTCCCCGTGTCTTCCCTCCACCCGTGTGTGACTTACTTATTGATTTTATATGATCTTCGTATTGAGATTATGTTTCTATATATTAGTTTACAATCAATTCATTTTTATATAATTTCATAGCGTAACTTGGTCTGTCTTAACTTTGTGAGCTCAGTCTATACATATCAAAAAATTCTTATTTATGCTTCTTTTATTCATGTATTCATCTACACATCTCCATTCTTGCTTGAGGTTTTGATTGGATTGCATTCTAATTGTTGCTGTCATTCTTGCCAATTCAATCATTTCAAAAAATTTATTTTGCCACTCTTCTAATGTTGGGACCACTTCTGATTTCCAATTTTTTGCTATTAATAATCTTGCGACAGCTGTTGCATAAAGGAAAAATTTCTTCATATTTCTAGGGATGTCATTTGTTATAATTCCTAAAAGAAACGCTTCCGGTTTCTTATTGATTGTTTTTCTGAATATTTTTTAAAACTCTTCATGTTTTCAAGCCTTCCCCTTTAATGTTGGGGGTCTGGTTCTGGAGTGGATCGATCTCCCAGCTATCCAAGAGGCCAACAAGGGAGGGACTCTTCCATCCCCCTTTAGCTCCGGAGATGAAGTGGCAACATGAAGGTCCCGTGATGTAGCAGCATCTCTGGTGGACCATAAGCACACCTGTGGACACGGCAGCGACTAGAGATGCTGGGAGCCACGGGGAAAAGGAAGTTCCTATGGTTCCCAAAGTTGCCCAGGGATACCGAGAAGAATGAGAAATGATCCCCAGATTCCCTGCATGTTGACATCAACTTTCACAGCTTCATCTCCTTTGCTTAAGTCTGTTTCTGACTGGCTGAATTGGATTTCATTCAACAGACATTGTATCATGGCATACGTACCTGTATACACAAGGGGCAAATGTCGATTAGATCAGGGGTCAGCAACCTTTTTCAGCCGTGGGCCGGCCCACCGTCCCTCAGACCATGTGGTGGGTCGGACTATATTTTTTTTTTGGGGGGGGGGGGAATGAACGAATTCCTATGCCCCACAAATAACCCAGAGATGCATTTTAAATAAAAGCACACATTCTACTCATGTAAAAACACCAGGCAGGCTCCACAAATAACCCACAGATGCATTTTAAAGAAAAGGACACATTCTACTCATGTAAAAAGACGCTGATTCCCGGAGCGTCCGTGGGCCGGACTGAGAAGGCGATTGGGCCGCATCCGGCCCATGGGCCTTAGGTTGCCTACCCCTGGATTAGATGGTAGGATGGCCCTACCAACAGGCAGTTAGTTGCCTCTGGTGTAAATGAAAATTAGTTTGGCTGGCCTTTCGGATGCTTTGCACCTGGAGTTGTTCGCCTGTTTGTAAATCATAGCAGCTGCTTTCCACTGCCTTTGGGGTGTCATTGGCCTTGCGATCATGTGACTTGCCCTGCCCTCTTGTTGCTGGTCAGCTGACACACCTTGCCAGCAAACCCCCAACCGTAACCCCCAACCCCAGTGTCCAGGAAATGACAGCATTTTTAATGGAGAAGAAAGAGATTACAGGACATGATGCGCTAGGCATGGTTCAGAAAAAGATCTGGGTTCTAATCCCCACACCGCTGTGGAAGGAAAAAGCCAGAGATTGAGCGAAAGTTTTGGGGCTGAAATGTGACCTAGATGAAAAAATGCTTGGTTCCTGCTTGAATTTGAGGTTGCCGTTATGGGAGAAACAAGACCTTTTGGTGTGTGCTCTGGTCCATGGGGTCACGAAGAGTCGGACACGACTAAAAGATTAAACAACAACAATGCCTCCACTGTAGGCTCAGGTTTTATATATGGGTAAATAATGGACAAAATATGGTCTGAAGCTCAACTGGTCCCATCACCTCCTGGCAAATAGAAAGGGAAGAAATGGAGGCAGTGAGAGATTTCACCTTCTTGGGTTCCATGATCACTGCAGATGGTGACAGCAGTCACGAAATTAGAAGACGCCTGCTTCTTGTGAGAAAAGCAATGACAAACCAAGACAGCATCTTAAAAAGCAAAGACATCACATTGTCAACAAAGGTCCGTATAGTTAAAGCTATGGTTTTCCCAGTAGTAATGTACGGAAGTGAGAGCTGGACCATAAAGACGGCTGATCGCCAAAGAATTGATGCTTTTGAATTATGGTGCTGGAGGAGACTGCAAGAAGATGGACTGCAAGAAGATCAAACCTATCCATTCTTAAAGAAATCAGCCCTGAGTGCTCATTAGAAGGACAGATCCTGAAGTTGAGGCTCCAGTACTTTGGCCACCTCATGAGAAGAGAAGACTCCCTGGAAAAGACCCTGATGTTGGGAAAGATTGAGGGCACAAGGAGAAGGGGACGACAGAGGATGAGATGGTTGGACAGTGTTCTCGAAGCATGAGTTTGGCCAAACTGCGAGAGGCAGTGAAGGATAGGCGTGCCTGGCGTGCTCTGGTCCATGGGGTCACGAAGAGTCGGGCACGACTGAACGACTGAACAACAACAAAATAAACCATGTATCATAAGGACACCACAGTCTCCACTGTCTCTCATTTCCAAAAAGAAGCCTGGGTCTATGCCTGGACCCCTGGGATTTCACATCGCTCAGAGACTGGGGTGGCGTTCAACCACACCAAGCTGACTAGCATTGCCAAAAAGTAGAGAGAGCTGGGCAGGGAAATGGGCTGACTTGACTTAATTTACAAAATAAGTTTCCTAGGATGCCAAAGCTGAGATTTCTTTTAAGAACAACCCACCACCAACCCCCCACCCCCCCACCCCCCAAAAAGCATGCAAAATGTTTCCCTTTTGACATACTATGATCCAAGCAATTTGACTGCCAGGACTCTTCATGGATCGCTTGAACACTTTTGCAAAACGTTTCGAAGGGGTTTTCCTTTCCTACTTTTTGAAATGCTGACATCTCCTTTCTCAACCGAGTGGATCAAGGCAGAAACAAAAGCAAGCTCTTGGAACACAAAATCCATTCAAATTCAGCTGGCTTCAGTTTTTTTTTTAAATAATAGATGCATATCCTGTTTAGCTTCCATAATGTCTGCTTTTTTAAAACGCACATAAGATGCAGCTGGATCCACTTTTAAGGCAGGGGTGGTGTTGTTGTTCAGGGGAAGACTTCAACTCACAGTTAATCTGCCTTTGGACTACTCATGAAGAAAAAGAAGCAACAGGTACTTTGTCTGCTAAGGCAAAGGTCCTTTGCATTTAGGAAACCAAGATTTTAAACAGATTTTTACCCTATACATTCGATGCATAGCATTTGCGATGAAATTAGTGTATAGCCCACAGTCCCAGTTTCATAAAACACAAATAGGTATGGAAGGCAGATGAGATGGGTGTTAAAGGTAAAGGTACCCCTGACCATTAGGTCCAGTAGCAGACGACTCTGGGGTTGCGCGCTCATCTCGCTCTACAGGTCGAGGGAGCCGCCGTTTGTCCGCAGACAGCTTCTGGGTCATGTGGCCAGCATGACTAAGCCGCTTCTGGCGAACCAGAGCAGCGCACGGAACGCTGTTTACCTTCCCGCTGGAGCGGTACCTATTTATCTACTTGCACTTTGACGTGCTTTTGAACTGCTAGGTGGGCAGGAGCTGGGACCGAACAACAGAAGCTCACCCTGTCGCGGGGATTCGAACCGCCGACCTTCTGATCGGCAAGCCCTAGCCTCAGTGGTTTAGACCAGTGTTCCCCAACCTTGGGACTCCAGCTGTTTTCAGACTACAATTCCCATCATCCCTGATCACTGGTCTTGCTAGCGAGGGGTGATGGGAGTTGTAGTCCAAAAACAGCTGGAGGCCCAGGGTTGGGGAACACTGGTTTAGACCACAGTGCCACCTGCATCCCCTGAGATGGGTGCCAATAAAGAGGAACGCGCCTTTGGCTGAGAGACTTCAGAGAAGTGTGACTAGCCCAAGGTCACCCAGCAGCTGCATGTAGAGGAGCGGAGACACGAACCTGGTTCACCAGATTACAAGTCTACTGCTCTTAACTACTACACCACACGGGGGTGAAAGATACCTTCGCCCCGGTATGACTCCCTTTTATCACATACACAGCCCAACAAGACAACGACAAGAATCCACTAACAGCATACGAATCAATATGCCTAACCTGAATCAAAAACACCCAACTCGCACATGAAAACAAAGTTCACCGCAGCCAATCACAAACAAAAAACCACGCCCTAGGCCAACCCCAACCTCTTACCACCGAAGGAACACAAGCAAAGAGCAAAGAGAACCTGCACAAGCAATGCTGACACAAAACCCCACACGTACATTAAGTAAAAGAGCAACATTGCCACCCGACCCGACCCCTACTCACCACTCCCCCCTCCACCTCTTTCCCCACTAATGTCTCAACAAATGAAACTGATCTGTAGAAAATGTAACTTGAAAAAAAGAGACATTGCACATACTTTTGTAAACCAAGAAATCTTTAATAAAAAATACGTTAAAAAAACACGGGACACGGGTGGCGCTGTGGGTTAAACCACAGAGCCTAGGGCTTGCCGATCAGAAGGTTGGCGGTTTGAATCCCCGTGACGGGGTGAGCTCCCGTTGCTCGGTCCCGGCTCCTGCCAACCAAAGTGCAAGTAGATAAATAGGTACTGCTCTGGCGGGAAGGTCAACGGCTTTTCCGTGCGCTGCTCTGGTTTGCCAGAAGCGGCTTAGTCATGCTGGCCACATGACCCGGAAGCTGTACGCTGGCTCCCTCGGCCAGTAAAGTGAGATGAGCGCCGCAACCCCAGAGTCGGTCGCGACTGGACCTAATGGTCAGGGGTCCCTTTAGCTTTACCTTTACCTTACGTTAAAAAAACCAATACCCTCCTGACCTCCTGCCCCTGCCCCCCAACCATATTTCTGTGGCTTGCCAGGTGTAAGATGGCCATGAAGAAGAAGAGCTTGGATTTGATTTCCCGCTTTATCACTACCCGAAGGAGTCTCAAAGCGGCTAACATTCTCCTTTTCCTTCCTCCCCCACAACAAACACTCTGTGAGGTGAGTGATGATGAGAGACTTCAAAGAAGTGTGACTAGCCCAAGGTCACCCAGCAGCTGCATGTGGAGGAGCGGGGACGCGAACCCGGTTCACCAGATTACGAGTCTACCACTCTTAACCACTACACCACACTGGCTCTCTGGCACTGGATCATGAGATCATGCAGTGCTAATACATTGGCTGTAATACAAGATTGGCTCCATACCAGCCTTGGGGCTGCCTCATCCCCCCCACTCTCACCCTCTCAATAAGCCATGGCTCATTTTTGTATGCATTATTTGGTTGGAAAACTGGGTCACAAAATTTGGAGCAGTGCATTTATTTTTTATTTTTTACATAGAATAACTGTCTTCTGATCTGCATATTCTTTCAGGAACTTTGAATTAGGTAGATGTCCCTTAAAATGCAAACCAGAGCAGGGAGAGGGAGGGAAAATGGGGCAAAGGGGAAATGGAATAATGGATGAGGGCGTTTCTGGTCAACAAGAACAGTGGCTATTTTGTTGCGGGTCCTTCTTCTGCTCTTACAACTTAAGGAAACAAAACAACCCACATCCCATAATAGGCTCCCACAAGCCGCTTGTAACAGCTCAGGAATCAAACGCACCACAACAGCATTTCCCTGAATTCAGATGGGCGAGACTGAGAGTGAATTTAACCCAAAATGAAAATCACTGCATTATTGATAATTTCAGATCTATGGGTTTTCGGGTGATTTCTGTTGTTCTTGCAAATTACTCAAGCTCCTCTCCACCTTCAGAGCAAAGAGATCTGTATTCCTAAGCCGGATGGGAGTGAAATTCGATGCAGTTCACATTTAAAGGTGAACCCAGCTGATGTTCACTTTCTGAAGCAATGCATGAACTGAAAGATAGCCGAACTTCAAAAACTGCTTTCCCAAATTTGCCAGTGCAGTCATTGAACCAAATAATGTACACAAACCTGCACATACTGGGGTTAAACATGCAAGTGAATGCATCTGACAAGGTTTTGGTGGAAAATGCTCTGCAACAAGGTGTATCTTAGGCAAAATTGCATAAAAACATAGGTATATTAGAAGTTAAGGGACCCAGGTGGCGCTGTGGGTTAAACCACAGAGCCTAGGGCTTGTTGATCAGAAGGTCGGCGGTTCGAATCCCTGCGACGGGGTGAGCTCCCGTTGCTCGGTCCCAGCTCCTGCCAACCTAGCAGTTCGGAAGCACGTCAAAGTGCAAGTAGATAAATAGGTACCGCTCCGGAGGGAAGGTAAACGGCGTTTCCGTGCGCTGCTCTGGTTCGCCAGAAGCGGCTTAGTCATGCAGGCCACATGACCCGGAAGCTGTACGCCGGTTCCCTCGTCCAGTAAAGCGAGATGAGCACCACAACCCCAGAGTCGGACATGACTGGACCTAATGTTCAGGGGTCCCTTTACCTTTTATATTAGAAGTTTGCACTAACATCCTGATGGATTTTCGAGAGAACGTTTTAAAGAAGCAAAGTGATGTGGAGAGAGGAATTTAAGCTTAGAAAAGGGAGGATCCAACATTGGCATATTTGCCCATCCCTGACTCCTGATGCCCTGCAGCTTTAAGAATGACCTAAAAAGGAGTCAAGGCTGTTCAGGCGACATGAACGGAAACCTGAAAATTCTTTCCTATATGTCTCACTTGGGATGGTTCACACATAACCACATTCCAAAGGCTGGGTTTCCTACAGCCAGTTTTGGAAGGGCCTTTGTTTGTGTTGAACTCAGTCACAAAGTCCTTGGTCATCTTCAGAGGTAAAAGGGTCAGGCTCCCTTTTTTATAACTGTTTTTTTTAAAAAAAAACATCTGCAATGTCCATGTACAAGTGATTACTACTGTAAAAACCTGGGAGCAGGTGGCGCTGTGGTCTAAACCACTGAACCTCTTGGGCTTGCTGATCAGAAGGTTGGCAGTTCGAATCCCCGCAACGGGGTGAGCTCCCATTGCTCTGTCCCAGCTCCTGCCAACCTAGCAGTTCGAAAGCACACCAGTGCAAGTAGTTAAATAGGTACCGCTGCGGAGGGAAGGTAAACGGTGTTTCCATGCACTCTGGTTTCAGTCACAGTGTTCCATTGCACCAGAAGCGGTTTCGTCCTGCTGGCCACATGACCCGGAAAGCTGTCTGTGGACAAACGCCGGCTCCCTTGGCCTCAAAGCGAGATGAGCGTCGCAACCCCATAGTCACCTTTGACTGGACTTAACTGTCCAGGGGTCCTTTACCTTTTACCTTTACTACTGCAAAATCACTGAGAGCAATAATGTCAGCTAATGTCACCTAAGACTGCCATTTTGATAGTGTTGAATCCTGCCAAATCTTACTGCTGCAACTCAGATAAATGCATATTCTTGCCTGTATCGTATCTTAGTCTGTACATTCCTTGGGGTAAACACCTCTCCTCTTGTACTTTGTAAAGTACTTGCATTGCAGAGAGTTTAATTAGATGACCCTTGCGGTCCCTTCCGACTCTTCTACGATTCTATGAGATGCTTCTATATCAGTTCATCATCATCATCCTTTCCGTAAGCCTATGTCTTAATCATTTGGCAAGAGGATTCCACCTTTTCCCATTTGTAACTTACACATCCCATGGGCTATTCCTCTTGGAAGACCATTGTACTTCCTTGCCTTCACCGCCCCGGCCCACATTTGCTCGCATCGCCCTTCAATCCTGCAGTGATGATCCACACAATTTGGTCCCTGAGGCCACAGTTCTACTTTGGACTGGGGCACGTCATGGATGCTTGCCCAATAAAATCGCCACAGCTGATTGGATTTCAAGGCTGGGTGGGCAAATGAAGGCAAGGACAGTGTAGGCGGGGGGGGGGAGAGAACATGGTGCCAAGAAGGAACAGCAGAGACGTGTGTGGGGTGTTTTTTTCAAGTAATGTGCTTGCTTTGCACAGATATAGAAGCATGATAAGCCACACCAACAGGTTAAAGAACAGTTTCTACCCGTGGGCCATGAGGCTGCTGAATGGAAGACAGCAAAATTGTAGCTGATGTTCAGGGTTGGAGGTTGTACGATAGCACATGGACTGAGAGATTGTGGGGGAGAGGGGGGCTCGTTTAATCTCACTGTAAACATGTGGTACAGTGACAATAAAGTATTTCTATTTCTTGTTTATAAGCACACATTGACATGATGAACAGGCCACTCCTGATGGCTTTACATTGACTGACAGCTGAACCAGCATGCATTTTTCCACTAGTGCAGGTGACCCCAATTAGCTCTGGAGACTTCCTTACGCATTTCAATCTTCTCCCCATCTCCATTGACCTGTCCTTTCCCTTTTCCCCTTAATCTCCTTCATCTCTTGGGATCCCTCTTTGCTGTAATCCAGTTACGCATTCCTGAAGTTATAGATACAGGCTGTGCAATATTGTTTCCACCGTCTCCACTAATGAGAAACTGATGACACCAGCAAAGGCTCTGACCAAAGCACTAGTCCATGAAATATGGGGCTGGTACAGTAACTGAGTAGGGATGGGGGTGGCGCTATGGTCTAAACCACAGAGCCTAGGGCTTGCTGATCAGAAGGTCGGCGGTTCGAATCCCTGCGACGGGGTGAGCTCCCGTTGCTCGGTCCCAGCTCCTGCCCACCTAGCAGTTCGAAAGCACATCAAAGTGCAAGTAGATAAATAGGTACCAATGCTTCCGCTGTGCCCTTGCGAGCTGCCGCGCCAAAAGCAGCAGCAGCGGCACCCCCACGAGCCACCGATCGCATGTGGTGGCTTGTGGGGGTGCTGCCGCTGCTGCTTTTGGCACAGCGCCTCACAAGGGCGCCGCGGGAGCAGCAGCGGCCCGGCGACGGAGTGCGCATGCGCGGCATTTGGCGCATGTGCACTCCGTCGTGACGTTGCGTCGTGACATCACAACGCAACATCATGACGCCCCGCCCCCAGGGGGAAGCCTCCGTTCGCCGCCCTGGGTGGCGAGGAGGCTTCCTCCGCCCCTGTCCAAATGGCTAGGTTTGTTGACACCATTGTCCCAATAATATTCACTGCAATCATTTTTTATTGAGGACAAGGCCAGAACATTGGCAATTTTCAACTCTCATTTCCATTCTTGCTGGACTTTTCTGACATACCTGTTGTAGGAGAAAAACAGAGGGAGGTGATTTTCTCCCTTGCTAACAAGGGGCGTCAAAATGATTTTGTTTAAAGAAGATGAGGTACCATTTACCCAGCGGCTTTCTTGGAATGCTTGACCATATCTGACGACAGTCCAATAATAGGCAGTCGATTGTCAATAGCCGAGTGGTCAATTAACTGGTATGCCCAGCCTACTTTGATGTGTTGCCAGTTCCTGAGATCCGGAGCCTTGAGAGGCACATGCAACGCGAGGTTAAATGGCCTTTTATGAACACACAAAGCAATGCGCTCTAACTCCATAATTGATGTCCCTCTGCATATAATGGGAAGATTGTCCGCGGGAAATTGCAATGAAGTGATCTCACTGTCTTCTGAAAGGCAACACGCTTAAGAGGATTGAGGGGCCTTGCGTTAACTCCATCAGAGACCTCGGACGAGACATGCGCTGGAGAGAGGTGGAGTGCCCCAAGGGAATATTATCCCAGGAAGGGCTTCTTTTTAAATTAATTGCTGGTATACGAAATGGCCAGCGAAACTGCTCCCAAAGCTGATGCCCTGCAAGTGTTTTGTGCCGGCTGGGATTGCAGGCCAAAACATCTGCATACACTGTTGTGGCATACAAAAAGACAATGTTGTCCTTTTTGGGGATTTCTTCCCCTATAATTCCCCAAAGAAAGGCTTCTGGTTGAAAGGCACAAATACAGGATGGGTGACACCAGGCTTGAGAGCAGTACATGTGAAAAGGATCTAGGAGTCTTGGTAGACCACAAACTTGACATGAGTCAACAGTGTGATGCAGCAGCTAAAAAAGCCAATGCAATTCTGGGCTGCATCAATAGGAGTATAGCATCTAGATCAAGGGAAGTAATAGTACCACTGTATCTCTGGTCAGACCTCACCTGGAATACTGTGTCCAGTTCTGGGCACCACAGTTCAAGAAGGATACTGACAAGCTGGAACGTGTCCAGAGGAGGGCAACCAAAATGGTCAAAGGCCTGGAAACGATGCCTTATGAGGAATGGCTTAGGGAGCTGGAGAAGAGAAGGTTTAGGGGTGATATGATAGCCATGTTCAAATATATAAAAGGATGTCATATAGAGGAGGGAGAAAGGTTGTTTTCTGCTGCTCCAGAGAAGAGGACACGGAGCAATGGATTCAAACTACAAGAAAGAAGATTCCACCTAAACATTAGGAAGAACTTCCTGACAGTAAGAGCTGTTCGACAGTGGAATTTGCTGCCAAGGAGTGTGGTGGAGTCTCCTTCTTTGGAGGTGTTTAAGCAGAGGCTTGACAGCCACCTGTCAGGAATGCTTTAATGGTGTTTCCTGCTTGGCAGGGGGTTGGACTGGATGGCCCTTGTGGTCTCTTCCAACTCTATGATTCTATGATTCTATGGTTTCTTTAAGAAGGTGTCTTTTAACACCTTTTTCATTTCATTATAAATCCTTTCCCAGAAGTCCTTTATTTTGGGGCACGCCCACCACATATGTGCCCAGTCAAGCAGCAATAGCTGGCCAGTCAATTAACTGGGGTGCCAAGCCTGCTTCGACGCCTTAAAACCGGTAGTGGAGCCACAACTAAGAAGGCCCTGCAGAGAGTTTTAACAGTCAATCCCTCTTGGCAGTGAACTCTGAGAACTGTGGCTCCGGGAGGGGAACAGGGGCTGCCTAACAACTCTCAAACTACATTTCCCAGGATTCTTTGGGGTGGGGAGTCACAGCTATTTAAAGATGTCTCATTCACGCTCAGGGCGATATAATTTCCATTTATCTCTGCTGTTCCATTCATCCTCACTCTGCATCATTGCAGGCACTGGTAGGAGCCACAGCTTGGTCAAACTTGCATCGGCAGCATTTCCCCAGCCAATTACCTCAGTTCTCCGTCTCTTTGGCAGAAACACAGAGTGTTTTTCTTTTCCCACTAGGAGGAAATGTTATTGAACAGTTTGTCCAGTGTGTTTGGAGCACATATGCTTTCCATCAGTAATCAGGCGTGGAAAGGGAGACTTTCTGCAACACTCTCCATCTACATGACTTCCTCTAGAGAATCCTGGGAACTGTAGTTTGTCAAGTGTGCTGAGAACCCTGGTGGCTCGACATTGGAAAGGAAACCATATACCAACAAAAGGTGAATGGCAGAGTAAATTGTCCGAATATCTGGAACTTGCAAAGCTGACGGAATTAATAAGACAAAAACCAAGAAATATAATACAAAAACAATGGAAATGTTTCAATGATTATTTAGGTAGACAAGGGGTAAATGAGAGATATTGGTTGTGTTTAGAATAATATTTGTGAGGATGTTAGAATATATAGAGAGATGGAATTAGAAAATGTACAAATTAGTTGTAATAATTAAAAAATGACAGATGACATTCGTGATGTGAGAAATATGAAACGTTGTAGCTAGCAGTGGAAGTCACTTACTGATATTTCAATTGTAAAAACTTATTTTTGTCTAGATCCGAAAGGTTTTCGGTATGAAACCTTTCAACCTTCTGTCTTCTCTTTCTTTCATCTTTTCTTCTTTACTTCGTTCTTTGCCTCACCTTTATTCTTTTAACATATTCTTTCTCTTTCATTTCTCTCTCTTTCCTGTTCTCTATCATACTATTGTTGACTTTAGTTTTGATTTTGTGTTAATAGAAATGAAGTATGTAATCATATGTAATATGTATTTTTAAAGTGCAATAAAATATTATATGATTTTAAAAAAATAGTGTGCTGAGAATTTTCAGAGCTACAGTTCCCAGAGCTGCATGGCACAACTGAGAGAAGTGTGAGTATTGTGGATCATTGGAAAGGGTTCCAACAAGATTGGAATGGCAGAATAAATTACTAGAATACGCAGAAATGGCACAATTGACTAATCGGTTGAGAGGTAATACAAAACAATCATTTATTCAAAAATGTTGGTAGTTTCGAGAACACTGTCCAACCATCTCATCCTCTGTCGTCCCCTTCTCCTTGTGCCCTCCATCTTTCCCAACATCAGGGTCTTTTCTAGGGAGTCTTCTCTTCTCATGAGGTGGCCAAAGTATTGGAGCCTCAGCTTCAGGATCTGTCCTTCCAGTGAGCACTCAGGGCTGATTTCCTTCAGAATGGATAGGTTTGATCTTCTTGCAGTCCATGGGACTCTCAAGAGTCTCCTCTAGCACCATAATTCAAAAGCATCAATTCTTCTGTGATCAGTCTTCTTTATGGTCCAGCTCTCACTTCCATACATCACTACTGGAAAAACCATAGCTTTAACTACAGGGACCTTTGTCGGCAAGGTGATGTCTCTGCTTTTTAAGATGCTGTCTAGGTTTCTCGTTGCTTTTCTCCCAAGAAGCAGGAGTCTTTTAATTTCGTGACTGCTGTCACCATCTGCAGTGATCATGGAACCCAAGAAAGTAAAATCTCTCACTGCCTCCATTACACCTGGCAAAAAAAAAAAACTTTAAAAGTTTGCAGAAAGCAGGCTTGCATCTGGGAAGAAGGCTTTGGCAGCCCCAACCACCATTGCGCCCTTTGTGTTTTGACTATATGTGATTTTAGCTTCAGGCACGATCCCCAGAACATAACCCCGATGTAAATTGTGAGCTTGCTGTATCATGTGGATAGCATCAGTATACACTTCAGCCACTAGGTGTCACTGCACTTGGTTGTATTTGGGGGGATTTAGCAGTTATCCATATCTTCTTTTTTTTGTTAAATGATTTTTATTGGATTTTCCCAAACATATAAACAAAATCTTAACATAACATTAAACACAAACAAACACATATATAACACAGAAACACTCATCATATTTTTCCCTTCTTTCCATCACATCCTGGGTTGACTTCCTCCAGCCTCCCCTGCTGCGTTTCATAGAATCATAGAATCATAGAGTTGGAAGAGACCCCAAGGGCCATCCAGTCCAACCCCCTGCCAAGCAGGAAACACCATCAAAGCATTCCTGACAGGTGGCTGTCAAGCCTCTGCTTAAAGACCTCCAAAGAAGGAGACTCCACCACACTCCTTGGCAGCAAATTCCACTGTCGAACAGCTCTTACTGTCAGGAAGTTCTTCCTAATGTTTAGGTGGAATCTTCTTTCTTGTAGTTTGAATCCATTGCTCCGTGTCCGCTTCTCTGGAGCAGCAGAAAACAACCTTTCTCCCTCCTCTATATGACATCCTTTTATATATTTGAACATGGCTATCATATCACCCCTTAACCTTCTCTTCTCCAGGCTAAACATACCCAGCTCCCTAAGCCATTCCTCATAAGGCATCGTTTCCAGGCCTTTGACCATTTTGGTTGCCCTCCTCTGGACACGTTCCAGCTTGTCAGTATCCTTCTTGAACTGTGGTGCCCAGAACTGGACACAGTATTACAGGTGAGGTCTGACCAGAGTGGAATACAGTGGTACTATTACTTCCCTTGATCTAGATGCTATACTCCTATTGATGCAGCCCAGAATTGCATTGGCTTTTTTAGCTGCTGCATCACACTGTTTCAATGTCAATCATCTTTAGTAATTTCCTCTCATCTTACAATATTTTGTTTAAATACTAGTATTCTTGTCTAATAATATCTTAATCTTGATCATATATCTATCTTAATCTTAATCATATATCTCAATCATACATCATATATTTACCTATTCAATCCTAATTCTACTCTGTAAACTATCACTTCTTCCAGATTTTTCCTAACTCTGAATGTTACAATAATTCTTTGTATATTCTTTAAATTTCTTCCAGTCTTTTTCCACCGCCTCTTCCCCCTGGTCGCGTAGTCTCCCCATCAGTTTGGCAAGTTCCATATAGTCCATCATTTTCATCTGCCACTCTAGCAGTTATCCATATCTGTCCTGCTCTTGTTTAAGTTACTAAAGTTCTTGCCTAGCTTCTTCTTCCCTCCTCCCACCCAAAAAAGAGAAGCCCTCTTGCTAAGAACTGGAAGACACAGGAGCTACCAACGATAGAAGATTGGCAGATGAAAATGATAGACTATATGGAACTTGCCGAACTGACCGGGAAACTACGTGACCAGAGGGAGGAAGCGGTGGAAGAAGATTGGAAGAAATTTAAATTATATTTAAAAAATTATTGTAAAATTCAAAGTTAGAAGAAAGCTGGAAGAAAATGTAGACTACAGATTAAGAAGGTAGAATTAAGATGTTGTAGATGTCTGATTTTATGTTAAGACTTATATAAGTACAGAGGATAAGTTAGAACAGGAAAATGTATTTAAAGATGAAAAGGAAATTACTAAAGATGAGTGATAATGAAACGCAGATAGGAGGGATGTGAGGAAGTCATCGTACAATGAAAAGGAAAGAAGATTGGGAAAATTTAATGTATGTTGTATTTGTTTTGGTTTTCTCTTTTTTATGTAGTTTTGTATCTTTATGTATTTTTGTATTTTTATGTTTGTTATAAAAACCAATAAAAAAATTAAAAAAAACAAAACAAAAAAGAGAAGTCCTCAAGACGTGTGTTCATTTGTGGCTCAAGATGTACCATTTGCCTCCTGTGCTTAAGGAAGGAAATCAAATCCTCATCATAAAAGAGTGGAAGGTTGGAGAAGATCCAGAGAAAATGTAATGTGTGTATTTTGGGTCCCGTTCAATGGGCAAGGTTCTGATTAACGATCAGAAGGAACGCAGTGCATTTAGGGAGAAATCTGTCAAAATGGATAATCCTGTTGGTTAAAATAAAAAAAATAAAACGTGGCTGTCGGTTTCAATGCGGCAGAATACTTCGTCATTTGTACAATAGCTGGCTGTTTCTGTCACCAAGGCGAGCCCAGAAAGATCTGATCAAGCAGATTCTGTCTTGGGAATCCCCAAGCAGGGCAAAAAGGAAAGGAAAGGGAAAAAAAGTTCCTACTTTTTTAGTCACCCGTCAAGGCATTACAGTACCACTTGGCAAATATGAACCACACCAACTACAGTATTCTTAACCATGAAGTATATGGATATATAAAACTTGGTGAACTCAGAATTCCCACTCTTTGCTAAAAGCAGAATGAAATAACTGCCTGCAAATAAACTGCACACTCAGAGTTCCCAGCTGATTTTCCGTTACCATTGGCTGGATGAATCTTGGAGAGCGGCCTCAAAAGGTTGTGAAGGATCTAGAAGGCAGATAGGAAGAGGCGGTGCTATTTCTCTAGAAAAAGAGGTGCCAGAACTCACCACGAACACCTCCCTCGTTCTCTTAGAATGGCAATGGCGCCCACCTGAGCATAGCTGTCAACTTTCGGATTTGAAAATAAGGGATTTTTCCAAACTTTCGGATTTGAAAATAAGGGATGCAGCGAGGGCGGTGCAATGGCACCAAGTAGCCTCGCCACCCTGCGCTCCAGAGGCTGCGCGCGAACGGTGTGAGCGAAAGAGCGAGCGCATAGACGGCAGGCAGGCTGGCTGTCTGGTTGGGCGTGAGGGTCTGGCTGCACAAGGCATGCAAGCTCCGCCCCCAGTCGGTCTCAGACTCCTTATTGGCAGCCGAGCAACGCAGCTGAGGAGCCTCCCTGGCCGGCAGGGAGGGAGAGGAGCTGCTTCCTTTGAAATCCGGGAAATTTAAGGGATATCAACAATCCGGGATAGCAGTGGGAAACTGCATTGGAATAAGGGAGTTTCCCACCAAAAAAAGGGAGGGTTGACAGCTATGCACCTGAGAGATGCCGGAACTGAAGAAAAAGCCCAGGGAAGAGGTATAAATTTTGGTGGAGCTCTGCTGTTAGGAATGGGCTTTGTGTATTTAACGTTATATCAGAAAGAGGTAGGGCTGAGGGGCTTGCTTTGTTCTCTTCTATCCCCTGTTCCTCCAGCTTAGTCTTTTGCTCGGCATCCCACAATTCCTGAATTCCTCGGATAAATTCTGAAGCGCATTCTGGAATGGGAGCAGGCAGAGTTTGTCTGTGTTTCTGTCTCCTTTGTATCGCTCTCCCTTGACACACACTACATTGCAAACCTTGATGTGACTATAGGCTGGTTCACACATTAAATTGAATACCAGCTGCCTTCACCCATGTACAAGCGTTTGTGTGAAACAGTGTACACACTTGTTGATTCGTTCAGCTCAATGATCATGTACACAGGCTGTATACCCGGCTCATTCAACAATAACAAAGAACCAAGTCTTTAGTACAGGCATCCTCAAACTTTGGCCCTCCAGATATTTTGGACTACAATTCCCATCATCCCTGACCACTGGTCCTGTTAGCTAGGGATCATGGGAGTTGTAGGCCAAAACATCTGGAGGGCCGCAGTTTGGGGATACCTGCACCAGAGTTTCAGCAGGCGTCTTCCCTTCCTTCCTTCCTTCCTTCCTTCCTTCCTTCCTTTCTTAAAAAAGATTTTATTAAAGCTTTTTCATAATACAATAAGATAAAAGAAACTAATATAAATAAAAACAAATACAGAGGGAGAAAGAGAAAGGAAATCACCAAAGGAACACCAAAACATAGAAGAAAAGAAGAGTGACTTCTTTGGTTACAATAATCGTGGCTCTTAACTAGCCAGCCAAAACCATCGCCCAGACAAAGGCACTAGTTGGGCAAACATGCTCCCATACATTCTACCCCCATAGATATAGGAGCCCAAGAGTCGGGGCTCAGGGCGGATCCCCCCAAACCCACAAAAATATAGCAAATAAATAAAAATTTGGAATTTAAAACCCCCGAGAGAAAGTTGGATGAGATAGGATTTCGGAAGCGCACAAAGCTCACACGAAAGGGAAACATTTGCTCGCGCTGTCCACCAACATCAAGGCAAGAAACAAAGACTGCAGGGAAGTCAGTTTAGGACAAAGATTTAGAGGGGGAAAATCCCCCTTGGTTCAACAGCATCAAGAGATAAGTGGCGGCCAACGGTATATTTCAGACATGAAAGATGTTAACAAAAGGATTTCCTTTCTCACACGTACAGCTGATGCACATCTATAAACATACTGAAATACCAAATTTCTTTGATTGCAAGTGGTCTGGCATCTCAGTTCCTCAGATAACCCCCGAGATGAAAGATTCCATTTCCTATTCCTGAGCCCTTCAACCACCCAGATCTCCAAAGCATAAATATTTTCACGGGGATGGAAATCCCACGCTTTTTGCCCACTTTCCCCTTCCAGGTCAACAGCTGCCCATTATGTTGAGTGTTATTTGGAAAGGGACCATTTTTTGGGAATCGGACATATTGGTGCTCAAGATCTACAGAACGTCTGCATTTGACATCCAGATTTCATTTTAATGTTTGCCAATATTGGAGGTGCAGTGCAAGTCCGTGCAACCGTCGTTGAGTCCGCCTGGTGTTGTGGTTAGAGTGCTGGACTAGGACTTTGGAGACTGGGGTCCAAATTCTCACTTGGCCCAGAAGCTCCAGGATCGGGCTGCCGGGGGTGGTGTGCTCCCCCACCCCCATCTTCCTCCGCCAGTGCCTCCCCTCCTCTCTAGGGCCTCTTCCAAGCAATTGGAGACTGTGCCTTTGTGCAGCCAATTTTTCTCCGCCCTTTTCATGCCCCTTCTGGTTCTGGAAGACAAGGGGTGAGACATCTGTGACTCTTCACCAGATTGGCTCGTCTCTGCCTCTTGGCCTCCCTCCTCCCACCTCTGCTGCTTCGGCTTCTGATTCCAGGCTTCTTTCTGACACAGACTATTCCAGCTCACTAAGCCCTGTTACCTCTTCAGCTTCCGACACCTCCTCTTCCCAGTCTTCTCCCTCTGACCACACATCTTCATCTGACCACCACTCCCTGGGCTCTGAGCCTTCTCCCCTTGGGGGTTCCCCAGCTGGTTCCTCCCACCATTCCTCTGCGCCCAACCAGTTCATGACAGCAGCCAGGATGGAAGGAGAGGCAGCAGGATGGTCATTCCAGTAGCTTAGAGCTGGTGCAAAATATATCAGGCTAGTTCAGCCCTTCCTGGCTGAGACCCTTATCCCATCTGATTTGAAGACCTTTCACTCCCTGCCACTGGCAGGATCTTCCACATATTAGGCAGCAGGAAGAGGAATCTCCATGCCCCTGAGGCTGTATACCACTGGCATCACTCGATCAGTAGTGGCAGGTCGGATTATGGCTCATCAAGACACCGGTCTTGAAAGACCTACATTGGCTCCCAGTACATTTCCAAGCACAATTCAAAGTGTTGGTGCTGACCTTTAAAGCCCTAAATGGCTTCGGTCCAGTATACCTGAAGGAGCGTCTCCACCCCCATCATTCTGCCCGGACACTGAGGTCCAGCTCTGAGGGCCTTCTGGCGGTTCCCACACTACAAGAAGCCAAGTTACAGGGAACCAGGCAGAGGGCCTTCTCGGTAGTGGCACCCGCCCTGTGGAACACCCTCCCTTCAGATGTCAAAGAGAACAACAACTATCAGACCTTTAGAAGACATCTGAAGGCAGCCCTGTTTAGGGAGGCTTTTAACGTTTAATAGATTATTGTATTTTAATGTTCTGTTGGAAGCCGCCCAGAGTGGCTGGGGAAACCCAGCCAGATGGGCGGGGTATAAATAATAAATTATTATCATCATCATCATCATCATCATCATCATCATCTGGCTCTGTTAAATAAGAACCATCTAGCTTATTCCATGAGCAGACAGAAATCAGATCATGGGCCAATAGTGGATTCTTGGCTTGTGTTAATGGTCCACCTAGAACACAGGTGGACAACCTTTATCCCTTCAGATGCTGCCGGACTCCAATTCCCATTAGCCACAACCAGCATGACCAGTGCTCAAGGATGATGGGAGTTGTAGTCCAGCAATTCTGGAGGACTTCAATTTTCGGATTTGAAAATAAGGGATTTTTTCCAAACATTCAGATTTGAAAATAAGGGATGCCGCGAGGGCGGTGCAATGGCACCAAGTAGCCTCGCCGCCCTGCGCTCCAGAGGCTGCGCGCGAACAGGTGAGCGAAAGAGCGAGCGCGTAGACGGCAGGCAGGCTGTCTGTCTGGTTGGGCGTGAGGGTCTGGCTGCCCCCGGTCGGTCTCAGACTCCTTATTGGCAGCCGAGCAACGCAGCTGCGGAGCCTCCCTGGCCGGCAGGGAGGGAGAGGAGCTGCTTCCTTTGAAATCCGGGAAATTTAAGGGATATCAACAATCCGGGATAGCAGCGGGAAACGGCATTGGAATAAGGGAGTTTCCCGCAAAAAAAGGGAGGGTTGACAGCTATGCTTCTGGTCCCTACTCTGACCCAGTACCTGTTGGTTGCTGGGGCTTTTGCAAGGACTGCTGGATTTGGTGAGCCTCCGTCAGATTCAATGAGGCACATCATGTTTTCAATCAGATGTGCCTCAACCGTCGAGAGATGCTGAATACGCATTCTTGGTTTGCAAATTGGAAACACATTGGCAGTCACGAGGAGTCTAGCAAAACAAAACAAAACAAAATGTAGGCCATGCAAGATGAATCAGCCTGCTCCGGTTTATCTTAATTGATTTGCAAAGTAGCTGAAGCCTTGGAAAGAATTCTGTTCCTGTCTAGCCGTTCAGAATCTGCGGCCACACCTAATATGCAGCGCTGAATTTGTCCCACATCCATTCATGCGCATGGCAGAAAAGTGTCCTAAGGATACAAAGGTCATCCTCTATCCATCAGCCTGGCTTTGTTTGACATCTGCTTGGCGCTTCCTTGCTTTGAAATAATCCTAGATGCTTCTACGCCAGCCCTCCACCCCAACTATCCCCAAACGCAGCGGCCTTGCGAGTTTCAAGGTTGCGTAAGCATGAGCACCGCCAGGTTGTTCTGCCGAATAACCCCAAGACAAAGATGCTGAACTTAATTACAGCAGCATGTCAGCAAAGTACAAAATGTTCCCATTTCCTAAGGAATGTTGACATGCTATCTGCTGTGGTCTCATGCCTTGGGGTGTGGCTTGAAGAGGACTGAGTCATGCTTCTCCAAGACATGACCAAAGTCTTCTTTATTCATATAATGATTGCCAACAGGTGAAGCTGAGCGCATGGCTCTTCTTCCTTTCGTCTAGTCCAGGGGTGGCCAACTCCCAAGAGACTGCAGTCTACTCACAGAGTTAACACTGGCAGTGATCTACCCCCTTTTGTGGGGTTCAAGTCAAGGTTGTTGAGCTTTTTTAGGGAGGAGGAAGGCCCATTTTGGTGGGGTTCGGGTCATAGAATCATAGAATCATAGAATCATAGAGTTGGAAGAGACCAACAGGGCCATCCAGTCCAACCCCCTGCCAAGCAGGAACACTATCAAAGCATTCCTGACAGGTGGCTGTCAAGCCTCTGCTTAAAGACCTCCAAAGAAGGAGACTCCACCACACTCCTTGGCAGCAAATTCCACTGTCGAACAGCTCTTACTGTCAGGAAATTCTTCCTAATGTTTAGGTGGGATCTTCTTTCTTGTAGTTTGAATCCATTGCTCCGTGTCCGCTTCTCTGGAGCAGCAGAAAACAACCTTTCTCCCTCCTCTATATGACATCCTTTTATATATTTGAACATATATAAAAGTTGTTGAGTTTTTTCAGGGAGAAGGTAAAATGTTGAGCTTTTTTTAGGGGAGCCACAGTTGTTCAGCTTCTATGGGGTGAGCCAATGATCTACCAGTGATCTACCACAGACGTCCAGTGATCTACCAGTAGATCACTATCTACCTGTTGGACATGCCTGCAATATAGCATAGGTACAACAATAAGACCATGAGAAGCCAGTCAAAATTAACCACAAGCGCCCAGCACAAAGAAGACCAAAATACAGGACATAATTGGAACAAAATAATTTCCAAGTAATTTCGTTGTCCCCAAAGGGGACAATGACAATAGAAAATATTCTATTCTATTCTATTCAAAAGCCTTCAGCGGAACATAGCAAAAAGTGATCTACTGGTAGATCATGATCTACCTGTTGGACGTACCTGGTCTAGTCCATAGGGTTGATTATCGGGGTGCCTGGTTATCGTCCATTAGGAATGTCCATCTCTGTGCCCAAATGGTTTGGGACCAGAGGATTTTAAAGGATCACCAGCTCCACCTGAGCCTCTCCTCCCCACAAGGTCTTTCAAGACGTCTGTGTTCTGTGTCTCACATAAGGATGGGCAAGTAATGTCCATTTCTGCTTCTTGGGTTTCCTCATTCTTTCAGTCTTCAGTTTGGTTCTTCACAATTCCTCACATCTGGCTTTTTAAAAAAGTCCTCGTGAAAATTCATCAGCATCTTTGTGTGTCTTTATCTGAAGGCAGCCCTGTTTAGGGAAGCTTTTAATATCTGAAGGACTATTGTATTTTAATTTTTTGTTGGAAGCCGCCCAGAGTGGCTTGGGAAACCCAGCCAGATGGGCAGGGTATTAATAATAAATTATATTATTATTATTATTATTATTATTATTATTATTATTATTATTTATCCTAATGTACATACTTTCATATGCAATTCCTCCTAATATACACCTTTTTATGTTGTTGTTGTTGTTGTTGTTGTTGTTGTTGTTGTTGTTGTTGTTGTTGTTGTTACTAATACCAGTGTACTGGAAGAAGCAAAGATCAGCCGTCTTGAAGCAATGATTCTTCAACATCAACTTCTTTGGACTGGTCATGTTGTGTGGATGCCGGATCATCGTCTTCCAAAGCAACTACTCTATTCCAAACTTAAAAATGGAAAGTGTCATGCTGGTGGTCAACAAAAGAGGTTTAAAGACTGTCTCAAGGCAAATCTAAAAAAGAATGTAGTATAAACACCAACAATTGGGAAACACTTGCCTGCGAGCGCTCCAGTTGGAGAACAGCCTTTACCAAAGGTGTCATGGGCTTTGAAGACGCTCGAACTCAGGACACAAGGGAGAAACGTGCTAAGAGGAAGGCACACTTGGCAAATCCACACCGTGATCAACTCCCACCCAGAAACCTATGTCCCCACTGTGGAAGGACATGCGGATCCAGAATTGGCCTCCACAGTCACTTATGGACTCACTGTTAAGACCGTGTTTATGGAAGACAATCTTACTTGGCCATGAGTGATCGCCAAAGAAGAAGATCATTATTATTATTAACCCACTTTTCACTTTAAATGCCCTTCACATCTAGAAATATGATTCAGTTAAAAATAAATTGACTTAATTCACATTTTCCAAAAAGAGAGAGAGAGATGCAAATAGAAACACAGCCATTCTTCGAATTTCACACTTCTCTGAATTTTGCAGTGTAGTTCTCCAACCAGGTAATGTGTGCAAAAATGCACTTGCCTGGGGAAAGTGCGCATAGAAATGCATATGTTTGTGAAAACAACATTATAAAATGCATTACAAACCTCAGGACCTGCTGGAGGGGGAAAATAGTACTCTGGGGAGGAACCCAACTAACACTCCATCAGGGCAAGTATTTCAGCTTCTTCTCCCCTCACATTGTTTTGGGGTTCTCTTGACCTGACCTGACCCCTGTGAAACCGCTGTGATGCAGGAATACATCACCCAATGTGGGACTCAAACCCGTGACCTGAGAGTAAGAGTCTCATGCTGTACCAACTGAGCTAACCCTCAGGGTAGGCTCATGACCACCCTGGCCAGTAGCCACTGAGAGCCTTAAAGGTAAAGGTAAAGGGACCCCTGACCATTAGGTCCAGTCGTGTCCGACTCTGGGGTTGCAGCGCTCATCTCGCTTTATTGGCCGAGAGCCAGCATACAGCTTCCGGGTCATGTGGCCAGCATGACTAAGCCGCTTCTGGAGAACCAGAGCAGCGCACGGAAATGCCGTTTACCTTCCCGCCAGAGCAGTTCCTATTTATCTACTTGCACTTTGACGTGCTTTCAAACTGCTAGGTGGGCAGGAGCTGGGACCGAGCAATGGGAGCTCACCCCGTTGCAGGGATTCGAACTGCCGACCTTCTGATCAGCAAGCCCTAGGCTCTGTGGTTTAACCCACAGCGCCACCTGGGTCCCTGAGAGCCTTACCTTCCCCAAATATGTCTCACCCTTTTTCAAAGTCATCCTATGTGACTTTAAAGTCAAAGAACATCATCGGCTTCTTCGCACACTAGGGCAGGGGTCCCCAAACTAAGGACCGCGGGCCGGATGCGGCCCGAGGGACTCAGTTATCCGGCCCACGGCGACCCCTGCCACCCGCCGCCACTCGCTCTTACCAGCGCAGCGCGGCTGCCCACTTCCGGGTCGGCGGAGCGCCAGAAATAGCTTGTGCATATGCTCAAGCATCATTTCCGGCGCACTTCCGGGTCTGCGGAGGCCCACGCACACAAGCTATTTCCGGTGCTCCGCCGACCCAGAGTGCGCCGGAAATAGCGTGTGCGCGTGCGTATCGGCATGCGCTCCCCCGCCCTCCGGGCCGCCGCATGATCAGAGCTGGAGGAACCGGCCCGAGGCTGGGTAATTTTGCCGACCCCTGCACAAGGAGCATGCAGAGACCATTCCCGTTCCTCTCATTCGTCGCATTTGCTTACAGGTTTCAGGTTTCCTGGGTGTGGATTCCATCTCCACCCAACACTTAGGACTCTTGAGTGCTCTGGCTGAAACGGATAAAAAGTCCTTTAAATAAAGTTGTCAGGGGTGGGGGTGGGGAGGTGAGGCCTTTGAAAACGCTTTATGCAGATGGGGAAATGGAAATGCTTGCACCACGAAAGCCTGTCTTATCCATTAATTGCTATTAGCGAGCAGCATCTTTGATACGTCGATATATCGAGTTGCATCTAAAAGCTTTGAAAAGGAGAAAAACAATGAGCACCACTTATACTGTTGCGGCGAGTGTTTTTCCTGAAATTCCCTTGGGGTTTATTAGGCTCACGCACTCCGGTTTTCAATTAAATCTGTTGCTGAGGATCAGTCTTCTCCTGTTTGTCAGATTACACGTACACAGTGATTTAGTAAGGAATTACTAAAGGGAAGCGACTGGATCTCTCTAGGCTTCTAACTTTCCTGGGTGCCTGGTGTTAGTCTGGGTCCTGCAGGGGTCAGCAAACTTTTTCAGCAGGGGGCCAGTCCGCCGTCCCTCAGACCTTGTGGGGGGCCGGACTATATTTTTTGGGGGGAAATATGAACGAATTCCCATGCCCCACAAATAACCCAGAGATGCATTTTAAATAAAAGCACACATTCTACTCATGTAAAAACACCAGGCAGGCCCCACAAATAACCTAGAGATGCATTTCAAATAATTCCCATCTCTGGAAGAACTATACAGTTCCCGTTGCCTTAAAAAGGTTAACAATATTTTAAAGGATCCATCTCATCCAGGATATAGTCTCTTTGCACCACTGCCTTCGGGTAGAAGATTTAGAACAATTAGATCAAGAACAAATAGATTGAAGAACAGTTTCTACCCAAGAGCTATAACCATCTTAAATGCTGTAACCAGATAATATGACCTTGGAGAGCTGTGATGGGTGTATGTGTGTGTATGTGTGGCTTTTTTTGGTGTGTGCATGTTTTGTGCTGTTTTTTGTTTCATTTTTTCTTTCTTTCTGTTTTTTATGGGATGGTATGCAATTTCGTTGATTGTACTTGTGCAATGACAATAAATAAATTATCTTATCTTATCGAAAGGACACATTCTACTCATGTAAAAACACGCAGATTCCCGGACCGTCCGTGGGCCGGATTTAGAAGGCGATTGGGCCGGATCCGGCCCCCGGGCCTTAGTTTGCCTACCCATGTGCTAGGACCAACGAAACACCAACTCCAGCAAACATCCAGGTAAGCAAGAAGCACTGTCAGAGTTCAGGAGGGTGCAAAGCAGAGGTGGTGAGCAGGGCAGTCACCTAGATCAATTCCCCGAAAACCTTGGGGCAGTAAGTGATGAACAGGGAGAGCGCTTCCATCAAGACCTGAAGACAATGGAAGAGCGTTATCAAGGGCAGTGGGACAAAACTATGATGTCAGACTACTGTTGGACCGTCAAATGAGAATCCCCTGTGCAAGTCCACAAACGCAAGAGCTACAAGCGCAAATTCTTACCTGAATAACAACAGCTTGCAGATACAGTGCATCCCAAGGGAATACCGGTACATTTTTTGGCATCCCTCCAACTGTACATAAATATACATGTCATTTTCAATGCTATACATGTCATGTGCAATGCTATATAAGTCGCTTACATTTATACTCATATTGTACTACTTTGGCTATGTGTTTAATAAAATATTGAATTCTTGCATTGTGAAAAACGAAGATTATGGTGAAAAGTGAAGAACATGAATTGCAAAAAAACTAGAGCTTACAGAACAAAACCAACTTCAGATATGAAATCAGCACGTCAAAATTAGGTTAGAACAACTGCAGGTGTCAATGCAACCAAAATTTTGTTCCCCAGTGTTGTTGTTGTTGTTGCCCACCTGAAAACACAAGCCCTCCACCTGCGACCTGGAGGCCAGTCAAACCAGGAGACCTCAGGCCAGACCTGGAGGTCTGGCAACCCTATTGGAGAGAGGTGTGACCCAGGAGGGTGTGCAGCCCACAAAGGGCCCCAAAGGGCCAGACAGAAAGGCCTAGAGGGCCACATTCCCCTCCCGCCAGGCCTGATGTTCTCCATTTGGCCATAGTATAATCGTAAAAAAGTTGGAGTTCTTGTTGCAAAATACACTGGAATAAATGTTACCAAGAACTCTGGCCACAAGTTTTAACAAAAGAATAAGTTTACTCGTGAGTAAATTCAAATATCATATCAATCCTGTTAGGAATTACAGTCTTAAACGAAAATAATAGTTTCACAAAGAAAAGTCTTTTGGAGGTTGAAGTAAGGGCTTCTGAGATGTGAATCAGATGTATGATGTGGAAACTGGAAACCAGGACAGGGCCCTGTTTCGGAGCAGATGCCTTCTTCAGCTCATTTTTTGAAAAGAATGTGAATAATATATAATTTCTGTTTCTTTTGAATCTTTGGTAGATGTAGCATCTTAGATAAGTGGATCAATGCACTTTGTGAAACTATTATTTTCGTTTAAGACTGTAATTCCTAACAGAATTGATATGATATTTGAATTTACTCACGAGTAAACTTATTCTTTTGTTAAAACTTGTGGCCAGAGTTCTTGGTAACATTTATTCTGATGTTCTCCATGCCTGTTGTACTTCCTAACTCACCAGGTCGCTAAAGTGCAAATTCGAATCCAGGTTAGATCACCAAAGTTAACCCTTGGCCCTTCCTATTCTAGCATGTCTCTCTAGTCTAATCACTGCAAAACATGGTTTTGCAGCAGAGCTAAGTAAGGCCTTCTCTGTGTTCGGAGCTCCACTGCTTACCCAAACAGGACAATTTCTGCCGTTTGCGGGTCACCCTTGGAAAACTCAATTTTCTAGCTGCAGAAGGGAGCATAATTTGCCTGCCAGAGAGGAACTCGGCAATAAAATGTCCTTTGCCACGCTATAATTTTCAGGAAACTGTTGCTCTGAAAAGGCAATAAAACCTTGTTTGGAAACTCCTGAATGGCCTTAACCTTTAACTTGTTCTCAAGTCATAGTCCCCAGGCTAACAGCTGAGTGCCGAGTACACTGTGAGACACTTTTCTGAGACGAATAGAAGCCGCTAGCAGAAAAGAAGGATGGTGTGGAGATACAGTCATTCATTCACAGCAACTTATCATATCTCACCTTTCGGGCGACAGATCCTTCCAAGATGGCTCACAAGAAACAAGGCGTTTTCAGAAAGGAAGACTATCAACATACAAAATAGGGGTAGGGAAGATTTTTTTTCAGCCTGAGGTCTACATTCCATTTGGGGCAATTTTTCCAGAAGCCACATGTCAGTGGTGGGCGGAGCCAGCGGCAAAGTGGGTGGGCCAATGGATGTCCATGCTACCTGTCTAAAAAGGTAAAGGGTAAAGGGACCCCTGACCATCAGGTCCAGTCGTGAACGACTCTGGGGTTGCGGCGCTCATCTCGCTTTACTGGCCGAGGGAGTACAGCTTCCAGGTCATGTGGCCAGCATGACTAAGCTGCTTCTGGCAAACCAGAGCAGCACATGGAAACGCCGTTTACCTTCCCGCCGGAGCAGTACCTATTTATCTACTTGCACTTTGACGTGCTTTCGGACTGCTAGGTTGGCAGGAGCTGAGACCGAGCAACGGGAGCTCACCCCGTCGTGGGGATTTGAACCGCCGACCTTCTGATCGGCAAGCCCTAGGCTCTGTGGTTTAACCCACAGTGCCACCCGCATTACTGGTACAGTTGTGTATCTGAAGTGGGGGTCCTCAAGTGCAGCAGTGGTGGCTCAGCCACCCTCTACATGCAGAGTGGACCAGGTTTCTAGAGGATTAGACTTGGAAATTGAGGGGTGTGTGACCTTAGAGTTAAAAGGAGATACCTGTTAGATCAGTGGGATAGAAGCAGAACCTACGGCTCATCAAGGGACAGAATCGCTCCATGTTTGGAAGAAGAAGAAGAAGAAGAAGAAGAAGAAGAAGAAGAAGAAGAAGAAGAAGAAGAAGAAGAGTTTGGATTTGATATCCCGCTTTATCACTACCCGAAGGAGTCTCAAAGCAGCTAACATTCTCCTTTCCCTTCCTCCCCCACAACAAACACTCTGTGAGGTGAGTGGGGCTAAGAGGCTTCAGAGAAGTGTGACTAGCCCAAGGTCACCCAGCAGCTGCATGTGGAGGAGCGGAGACACGAACCCGGTTCACCAGATTACGAGTCTACCACTCTTAACCACTACACCACACTGGCTCTCCATGAGTTTGGCGACTCATTGGTGGAGCCTAATGGATCTGGGAGCAGAGCTAATGGTCGAAAGCACCCCTGCCTTTGCTTCTCATGCCCTAACACAGTGGAAAGATATTGAAGAAGATGCGGAACGCCCTGAATCTTCAGGTGGATCCTTAAGAACTGGCAGGCCTTTCTGCAAAAACTAATTACAGGTAGGTAGCCGTGTTGGTCTGTCATAGTCAAAACAAAACAAAAAATAAAAAAATTCCTTCCAGTAGCACTTTAGAGACCAACTAAGTTTGTTCTTGGTATGAGCTTTCGTGTGCATGCACACTTCTTCAGATACCAAAGAAGTGTGCAGATATCTGAAGAAGTGTGCATGCACACGAAAGCTCATACCAAGAACAAACTGAGTTGGTCTCTAAGGTGCTACTGGAAGGAATTTTTTTTATTTTTTATTTTGTTTTGCAAAAACTAATATTATCTTCATTTTCATTTTTTTTCCTGCCAGGAATTCCTTGTTTTGTCCTGCACTGGGCCTGCAAAATGCCAGGGGATCAATCTGCATCACAGTTGCGTCTCAGGCAGCGAGTGTCACTAAAAATAATAATCCTTGAGCCAACCATTTCTTTACATAATAGCGAAAAGTGTGCCATAATCATGAACAATACCCTACTCCGTGGATCTTATTGTTGGCTTCAGGCCTCGGCTCTCAGCTCCTACCTTTGGTCAAACAATGTGAGGGTGATCAAAGTCAAATACGAAGTGGCCCGTATTCGTGTCTGACATAGCGCCTGACGCCTGTTTGCTCACCCAGAAAGGATGGGAGCGTTTTCTTTCCTCTTTTATGCCGGTGGCTTGTTTCTACAAAAGTTTCCTACTGCCTTCAAGTTCGCCCAGCAGAAAAGGTCCAGGTGACTCACAGGCATGTGGGCAGCCCTGTGTTTTCCTGAGAATAACTGGCTCCCCAGTGAATTTGCTGCTCAAAATCCCCCCCCAAAAAACCTCAAAGAGCTAATTTTAAATAAACAAAGCTTTGCAAAAGAAAAGAGCAGGGAGAGGGGACAGAGAGAACTCTTTGCAAGAGGAGGGAAACGGGTAGCAAAAATAGATTACTTCTCCCCTCCTCTTCCTTTTTCCTCTCTTTTGCTGGAGGTAAGCAAGCACCACACCCGCACACCAAATTATTATTATTTAAATTATTATTAATAAATTAGCTGGACCATAAATAAGGCTAATCGCCAAAGAATTGATGCTTTTGAATTCTGGTGCTGGATGAGACTCTTGAGAGTCCCATGGACTGCAAGAAGATCAAACCTCTCCATTCTGAAGGAAATCAGCCCTGAGTGCTCCCTGGAAGGACAGATCCTGAAGCTGAGGCTCCAATACTTTGGCCACCTCATGAGAAGAGAAGACTCCCTGGAAAAGACCCTGATGTTGGGAAAGATGGAGGGCACAAGGAGAAGGGGACGACAGAGGACTAGATGGTTGGACAGTGTTCTCGAAGCCACCAACATGAGTCTGACCAAACTGCGGGAGGCAGTGGAAGACAGGAGTGCCTGGCGTGCTCTGGTCCATGGGGTCACGAAGAGTCGGACATGACTAAATGACTAAACAACAACAACAATAAGAAATATGATTGAAAGTCTTAGCTCTTCCATCAAGTGATGACTTTGCCACTGCATAGAGAGTTAGGCCCACCAAATCATAGAGCCATAGAGTTGGAACCAACTAGAGTTGGAAATGACCCATCTAGTCCAGCATCCTGTTCTCACAATGGCCAAACAGATGCCCGTGGGAAATCCACAAGCAGGATTCGAACACGCTCTCCTCCCGTGCTTTCCAGAAATTGGTATTCAGAAGCATTACTTTCTCCAATCGTGCATGCAGAAGGTTCCATGTTCCATGACCTCTGCATGGAGAAGATGCAGAAATGCTATTGGGTGACAGGGAGAAGGCAGAACTCTGCTACAATTCCCAGAATTCTTTGGGAGACTCAATAACAGACACACACATAGGGAGCCTTCCAGATGGTGCTGGATTTCCAACTCCCATCATTCCTGTTCTTTTGCTGTACTGGTTGACACTGAAGGGACTTTTGGTCTAAAACTCCTAGAGGTGGTTAGAAAAGGCTGGTCTAACTCACTGCAAGACAACTTCATATTAGAACGACCAGATAGTCCTTGATGTTGATATTTTGCATCAACAGAGGAGCAAAAGGGTGCCTGTCACACACTGGGCCTGTTCATAGAATCATAGAGTTGGAAGAGACCCCAAGGGCCATCCAGTCCAACCCCCTGCCAAGCAGGAAACACCATCAAAGCATTCCTGACAGGTGGCTGTCAAGCCTCTGCTTAAAGACCTCCAAAGCAGGAGACTCCACCACACTTCTTGGCAGCAAATTCCACTGTCGAACAGCTCTTACTGTCAGGAAGTTCTTCCTAATGTTTAGGTGGAATCTTCTTTCTTGTAGTTTGAATCCATTGCTCCGTGTCCGCTTCTCTGGAGAAGCAGAAAACAACCTTTCTCCCTCCTCTATATGACATCCTTTTATATATTTGAACATGGCTATCCTATCACCCCTGAACCTTCTCTTCTCCAGGCTAAACATACCCAGCTCCCTAAGCCGTTCCTCATAAGGCATCGTTTCCAAGCCTTTGACCATTTTGGTTGCCCTCCTCTGGACACGTTCCAGCTTGTCAGTATCCTTCTTGAACTGTGGTGCCCAGAACTGGACACAGTATTCCAGGTGAGGTCTGACCAGAGCGGAATACAGTGGTACTATTACTTCCCTTGATCTAGATGCTATACTCCTATGGATGCAGCCCAGAATTGCATTGGCTTTTTTAGCTGCTGCATCACACTGTTGACTCATGTCAAGTTTGTGGTCTACCAAGACTCCTAGAGTCTTGTCTTCAGTACCATTCTATTCTCCTGATCTTATCAGTAGCATGTTCCTTCTCCTTATTTCTTCTCAGTGTCCCCAGTTTCATTTGCCCACCCTGCTGCTTAATCTGATTGGCTTGATTCGTTCCTCCTATAACCAGCACGCATGAGACCAGCAGGTCAGACGTCTCACGATGCTGTCAGCAAAATCACGTGAGCTGCCACAGCCAATGGGACTACCCAACAGTGAGGGCAAATGAAGTCGAGGACAGTGAGGGTGAAGAAGAGCAGAGGCAATGATGGCACGAGAGAGTCTGTTTGTACAAACTGAATGTGTTTGCAATGAGGTCCAAAACCCACCAAAACCAATTACAGGTAGATAGCCGTGTTGGTCTGTCATAGTCAAAACAAAATAAAAAAATTCCTTCCAGCAGCACCTTAGAGACCAACTAAGTTTGTTCTTGGTATAAGCTTCCGTGTGCATGCACACTTTTTCAGATACACTGAAACAGAAGTCACCAGACCCTTATATATAGTGAGAGGGTGGGAGGGGTATTACTCAGAAGGGTAGTGGGAATGGGTGATAGGCTGATAGCTGTGGTAAACCTGTTGACGATTGTTAACGACTGTAATTAGTCTTACAGGAAAAGCAAGGGGTGAGAAGATTAAAAATAGCTTTGTCATGTAAGAATCCAATGTCTTTGTTCAGACCAGGTCTCTCCATGGTTTTAAGCTTGGTAATGAGTTGCAATTCAGCAACTTCTCTTTCCAGTCACCCATTCCCACCACCCCTCTGAGTAATACCCCTCCCACCCTCTCACTATATATAAGGGTCTGGTGACTTCTGTTTCAGTGTATCTGAAGAAGTGTGCATGCACACGAAAGCTCATACCAAGAACAAACTTAGTTGGTCTCTAAGGTGCCACCAAAACCAAGAAGCACTTTTTGACAGTCATGGAGAAAGATGGAGGGGAAAAAAGATGTTAAGTAATTTCAGCTCAGCTTCATACATTTATGTATCCCATCTTTGTATGATTTGCAGGTTCCTTACCATTTAGTTGGGGGGGGGGTCTCTCTGCCATACGAATTGCATGCTTAATAAATCTGCTTAATAAATCTGCTGAAAGTCTTACAAAACCACGTCTGTTCTGCAGTTCATGTGGGAGAAGGACTCAGTGATGGACAGTGTTCCTGGACTATTTAAAAATGTTTTCCCCAAAACCCCACCCCAAAGGATCTTAGGAAAACAATGCTTTAAAAAATAAAAAAGGAGAGCTGGGTGTGTCCTTTTATGGTTCTGATCATTCCAACCAAGTGAGTGATAATGGCTAACCTTTCCTAGGAAGTTCACGGACAACAATATTTTTAGGAGGTTTGCCAAGGCATGTTGGGAGCCATCTTATCTTGAAATTCCAGTGACGGGTTGCTGAGCCAGAATTTCTTCAGGAGAACAAAATTTGGATGGACCTAAATGTTACCAGATGAAGAAGGCAAGATCTATTGGAAGAGTGAAATGTTGTCCAGAATTAGGGAAAGGGAGATCTTATCTGCACAACCATTTCTCATCCAGTCCAGTTTTTCATATAAGACCTTGATGTTGTGAACATCTGATACAACAAACTGCTTAGATCCTTTCTGGAGTTTCAAGAAAAGCTACTAACTCAGGTGGGCCAGTAAATACTTCCCATGACATTGGCACACCTTTAATAGGTGTAAGTCTTTCAAGAGTTCAATGGGATAAGATGGGCTGGTGACTATTCCTATTTAGCTGGTTTTTCCTGTATTAATTTTTGTTTGTAACCCTTTCATGCTAAATAAAACTGCTAAGAGAAGTGGTGTTACGTCTCTCGGCTCAGCTGTTGTACAGAACCACTTCTGTTCTACAATTTGTATGGGAGGACCCATTGGTAAACTGTGTATACTTCACATGGCAGAGGTGTTGGACTCAGTGGCAAGTCACATGGGAGAAGGATCCTGACTTAGCTGATAAACCACATGCAGTTCATATGGGAGAAGGGCGGTGGCATAAACTGCATGATTTGTATTGCAGAAGATCCCAGATCCAATTTCTAGTCTCCAGTTAAAAAGAGATCAGGTTACATGTGATGGGAGAGTCTACCATGTGGGATGTTGGAGAGCTATTGCCCATCAGAGAAGACAATGCTGGGCTACAATGACCAATGGTAGACTCAATGGTAGAGAGTCAGTGTGGTGTAGTGGTTAAGAGCTGTAGACTTGTAATCTGGTGAACCGGGTTGGCGTCTCCGCTCCTCCACATGCAGCTGCTGGGTGACCTTGGGCTAGTCACACTTCTCTGAAGTCTCTCAGCCCCACTCACCTCACAGAGTGTTTGTTGTGGGGGAGGAAGGGAAAGGAGAATGTGAGCCGCTTTGAGACTCCTTCGGGTAGTGATAAAGCGGGATATCAAATCCAAACTCTTCTTATTCTACTCAGTGTTGGGCAGGCCCCTGTGCTTCCTGTATATGTCATATTGTCAGGGCCTGGGCAGAGGAGAAATGGTGGAGGCCACCTCCCCAGCCTGACCCCTCCAGGGAGGAGGAAGACAGTATAGATTTACAACAGGGGTTTGCGGGAGGTCGCAGCTCAGAGGCAGATGAGGGGGGACAGCTGGGGAATCATGGGAAAGCGAGAACAACTCCTGGCTGACAAGTTGTCATTAGAAAGCATTCCAGACCCTCCATCTCCCAGAAGCCGGCGAGCCTTGAAAGTAGGAGAGCAAAGAGCTCAAAGACAGAGGGCACGTAGCAGCACCCGTAGAAGTGACGAATGAGGAAGTGGGAGAGACGGTGGGGGGGAGATTTACACATGACAATGCCATTATCCCAGAAGCTGAGTTCTATATCCTCTCTCTGTAAAGATTGAAATAAAAAAGTAAAGGATAAAAAATTGGGTACTGAACCAAAGGTGAAGAAGAAGAACTCACACTCCAGTAAACAGTGGCCCATTAGAGTACGCTTCCAGGTGTGATGGCCTGGGATTCAGACTCAGATGCTGAACCTGAGGGATCCCAGCCTGCACAGGATTCCCCACCTCCCAAACCAGCAGAGCTGGGGCTAGGGCCTGAGTCTGAAGGGTCCTCACCTGTGCTGGATCCTCAGGTGCAGGCATCAGCGGAGTCTGCTCTGGCTCCTGATGGGATGGAGGACCCATTGCCTGCAGGTGCTCCATTCCCAGCCCCGTCAGGGGAAGCTGAGGTTGCCTCTGGGTCCGGTAACCCTCCAGCCTCTCCTGAGCTGCAGAGGCTCAGGGCAGAGAGGCGAAGGGAACTGAGTTCCCGTAGGAGGAGTGCTCGCCTCCAAGCCAGGAGAGGCGAGTCACCAGAGGATCGGGGCCACCCTATGCCTCGGAGCAGATAAAAGCCGGCCAGCCCCAGCCCCAAGTCGCAGGAGCAACATCGTTGCTGACCAGTTCCTGCCAGTGTTCCTGCTTGAAACCTGTCCTGCTTTCCTGCCTGAGCTCCTGACCCACCCTGGTTCCCTGCTTGCCTACCTGTTCCTGACTTTGCCTGACTCCCTGCCCTGCACCCAGCTTCAGTTACTATGGACTGCCTTTACGTTACCCCTCTGACCACGGACCGGACTTGGACCTCGCCTTTCGGATACCCACGGGACCAGCACACCAGCAGAGCTAAAGAATAAACACAACAGAAAAACTTACTAGGCTAAAGCAGGCACCAGGAGTAAAAAAAGAAAGAAAGGTTTTTTCTAAACTAGAGTTTAATTTACATAAACAAAGTAAAAACTCTCTGTCAGTTTCTAGCCTTTTTCCAGAGACTCCGTTACACTGAATCAACTGTACTTTATCTAAGAACTTTCACTCCCAGCCTCCAACACTCCCACCAACTCCCAAAGCTAGGAGCACTAAACTCTTTGCAACAGAGCCTTAAATACACCGAGTAAAGCCCACGCTCTGGGCAATTAAGAACAGAACACCGGCACCTGTTTCTTCTGTTCCTCCTGCTTCTTAAACAGACAGTACTGACATCAGACCGGCTTACTCAAAACAAAAACCCAACAAAAAGGACAGTAAGAAACTTTTCCTAGTCTTATTCCCAGTACGTTTCCAAGCACAATTCAAAGTGTTGGTGCTGACCTTTAAAGCCCTAAACGGCCTCGGTCCTGTATACCTGAAGAAGCGTCTCCACCCCCATCGTTCAGCCCGGACACTGAGATCCAGCGCCGAGGGCCTTCTGCCGGTTCCCTCATTGCGAGAAGCAAAGCTACAGGGAACCAGGCAGAGGGCCTTCTCGGTAGTGGCGCCCGCCCTGAGGAACGCCCTCCCAGCAGAGGTCAAAGAGATAAACAACTATCTGACATTCAGAAAATTCCTGAAGGCAGCCCTATTTAGGGGAGTTTTTAACCTGTGATATTTTAATGTATTTTAATATCTGTTGGAGGCCGCCCAGAATGGCTGGGGGGACCCGGCCAGATGGGCGGGGTACAAATAATAAATTATTATTATTATTACTTATACTTTCCTGGGCAACCAGCCAGGAGCCGCTGGCAGCATCCTGACACATATTTGCTTATACCCTTACATGAAACACATGAAACAGGGAAGGCTAAGGCCATAGGTTTCATCCATGCTGGAAAGCTGAGTGATAAAGATCTCCTGAGCTGTCTGAATCACCTGCTCCTCTCATCCCCAATTCTTCCATTCCTTCTGCACTCCACACACCTCTGTTAAGAAGGACAAGTACATTCTGGCAAAGGAACTGGCGCAAAGTATCTTTCCAATATTGTTTATTTCCAGAAACGGTATGACGGGGAAATGTGCGTCTCTGAATAGCAAAGCATTCTTCATAATAGGGTTCACGACTCTGCCCCCGCCTACCACCAACTCCAGCTCCCAAGAGGGAATGTGGACTTTGCTGTGTCCCTGCCCTGGGGAGCCATCAGAGAAGGAATCCAGGAAGAAGAGAGTGTCGATGGAGAAAGGGAGCAGAGAAAGGGGCGTAGCTCAGTGGAAGAGTATCTCCTTTGCATGCAGGAGGTCCCAGATTCGATCCCCAGGTATGGCTGGGAGAGAAGCCCTCTCCAAAATCCTGGAGCGCCACTGCCAGTCAGTGTAGACCAGGCATAGGCAACCTTGGCTCTTCAGATGTTTTGGGACTACAACTCCCATGATTCCTAGCTAACAGGACCAGTGGTCATGGATGATGGGAATTATAGTCCCAAAACATCTGAAGAGTTAAGGTTGCCTATGCCTGGTGTAGACCAGGGTTCGCCATGCTTGGGTCTCCAGCTCTTTTTGGACTACAATTCCCATCATCCCTGGCCACTGGGCCTGCTAGCTAGGAATGATGGGAGTTGTAGTCCAAAACAGCTGGAGACTCAAGTTTGGGAATCCCTGGTGTAGACCGTTCTGAGGTCGATGGGCCCATAGGCATCTTCCTGCATTTCTAGAAGGGAACAAAATTACCCATCATTCCTTGTGACTTATGAACAAACTGCAGGGGTGTAGAGGGTGTGTGGTGTGTGTGTGTGTGTGTGTGGTTGTATTGTTAAGAACCTGGCAGATTCCCCACTCTGTTCATTGTGTTGACAGCTGTGAAATGTTGAGCAGAGCTCAGAGAAATTATTCATTTTCCTGGAAAGCTGACAGGCTCTCAAACACCTCCTCTTGCTCCCAAATATTTCAGGTTGAAAAAACAATGACTGGGGTTTGTGTGTGTGTGTGTGTGTGTGTGTGTGTGTGTGTGTGTGTGGTGTGGTGTTTTTAAATTGCTCCTTCTTGCTGTTAATCTCTCACAATGGTATCATGCTGTTATGCTAATAAGAGAAAACCCTAAATGATTTCAAATTCTTTGCCCTGTCGCTAAGATACCAATAGTACAGAGAGAGGGAGAGAAGGAGATGTTTTTTGGTGGACACTTATGTACAGTATTGTGTTTTAATGTTGCAATATACCCTGGGACCTTAGGGTTAATGGTGGGTAATAAATTATCAACAACAACAACAACAACAAAGCAGTTATGCATCACTAAATAAAAGGGAAAAGAGGACCCAGATTTGAAATTTTTAAAATACAATTGTTGTTGTTGTTGTTGTTTAATTATTATTTATTCAATTTATCAAAAGATCCCAGGGTGGTGTACAACATCAAGCACACATTTTACGGAGCATCAATAATAAAAATAAAAAGCATGATAACAGCATGATAATAACATAATCATAATAGCAGTCACCACCTCCCCCCCCCCCAGCCATAGATTATTTAATGACTAAAGAGCCTGGGAAAAGAAGACATTTAATGATGGCGCCAGGCGAGCCTCTCTGGGGAGAGCATATGTGATTTAGTATGTACAGATGCATGCTTAGAAATGGCTCTTATAAGACAGATAGAATTTGGACACAATTCATGCAAGTGCCACAATACCACTTTCATGGGTCCCTGGGAATCCTGGGAGCTGTAGTTTATTGAGGGTGCTGAGAATTGCTGGAGACCCCTTATTGTCGACACAGAATTACAATTCGCAAAGTCAAGAGGGATTGATTGTGAAACCACTCTGGGAACTCTTTTACACACACACACACACACACACACACACACACAAACACACACACACCATATTTACATCAACTCCTGAAGAGGACTTTAGAGTTGGCAACTCTTGAAATAATAATAATTTAAAAGATCTGGTGCATGGACAGGGCCTGAGGGTGGAGCCGAGAGAAGTTTCAATGGGCAGAGTCTAGACTAGGCTTTGGGGGCAGAACTAGGGTGTGAGCTGAGCAGGGGTGCCAACTTGAATAAAATGTCGAGGGGGGCCAGGTAAGCCCCACCCTGCAAAACTGATGGTGGGACATGCAGACCATTTGAATGGCAATGCCCATCAACTTGGGGGGCCCCCAGACCCCTGAAATATTTTACTGGGGGGCCAAAGGGACCTCAGCCCCTAGGAGTTGGCTCCTAGGGAGCTGAGGAGTATATGGGGGAGAGCAGCCATGCCCCTTTCAGTTGCTCCAAAATAAAACAACTCTTCTGCCCCCATCCAAAGAAAATGAAAATCCTGGCCAAGCTATGCTTTCTTTGAACTTGTATTCATTTATAGTGGTACCTCAGGTTACAAACGCTTCAGGTTAGAGACTCCGCTAACCCAGAAGTAGTACCTCGGGTTAAGAACTTTACCTCAGGATGAGAACAGAAATCGTGCTGCGGCAGCGGGAGGCCGCATTAGCTAAAGTGGTACCTCAGGTTAAGAACAGTTTCAGGGTAAGAACGGACCTCCGGAACGAATTAAGTTCTTAACCAGAGGTACCGCTGTAATTTTTTTTTTTTTTTGCAGGTTAGTTAGTTGCCCAGGTTAGTTAGGGACCTAGGTGGCGCTGTGGGTTAAACCACAGAGCCTAGGGCTTGCTGATCAGAAGGTCGGCGGTTCGAATCCCTGCGACGGGGTGAGCTCCCGTTGCTCGGTCCCTGCTCCTGCCCACCTAGCAGTTCGAAAGCACGTCAAAGTGCAAGTAGATAAATAGGAACCGCTCCTGCGGGAAGGTAAACGGCGTTTCCGTGTGCTGCTACATAACGAATTTTTTTTTGGGGGGGGGTCATATCAATTTAACAGGGACGCGGGTGGCGCTGTGGGTTAAACCACAGAGCCTAGGGCTTGCCGATCAGAAGGTGAGAGAAGAGGAATATTGTATTAGATACAGATAATGTATTCTGTCAATAGTATTTAACAAAAAGTTTTATTGTATAAAAACGAAAACACAATGCATACAAAATGTATATAAATGTATGTATATAAAAGAAGACTGAATTGTACATGTTATAACCAATAACTGATTAATAAAGGTTTTTTTATATTAAAAAAACAAACAAAAACAAACAAACAGAAGGTTGGCGGTTCGAATCCCTGTGATGGGGTGAGCTTCCGTAGCTCGGTCCCTGCTCCTGCCCACCTAGCAGTTCGAAAGCACGTCAAAGTGCAAGTAGATCATAGGTACCGCTGCAGTGGGAAGGTAAACGGTGTTTCCGTGCGCTGCTCTGGTTCGCCAGAAGCGGCTTTGTCATGCTGGCCACATGACCCAGAAGCTGTACGCAGGCTCTCGGCCAATAAAGCGAGATGAGCGCCGCAACCTCAGAGTCGGACACGACTGGACCTAACAGTCAGGGGTCCCTTTACCTTTACCTTTAGTTGCCTTAATTACACCCTAGCATTTCCTCTGGGGTTGTGTGTTGATTCTTTTGGCTGTGGAAGGATTCCCGGGACCTCCCCCTCCACCCCCCCCCCCCACCTTCGATGTTGGTAAATAAAAACAAGAACCCTTTCTCTTTCAGAGAGACTGGGGACTTGGCCACATTTTTTTCCCAAAGATGAAAGTGATTCTTGATCACGCAGTTTGGTTGAGAACCGCAGAAACCCCTCCGTCCCTCCCTCACTCCTCTAGTAATTGACATTTTATTCACAGCTCCACACATCTCAAACATCCTCAGTCCTCCTCACTGCTGCCCACCCGCTTTGCAGCCAGCACAATTCAAGCTCTGAGTGTCTTGGCTCTCGCCAACTCCTCACTTGCGGTGGGAATTAGTGTATAACAGGGCTGGAAAAGGTGTTTAGGAAGACGCCATCCCATGGGTAGGCAAACTAAGGCCCGGGGGCTGGATCCGGCCCAATCACCTTCTAAATCCGGCCCACGGACGGTCCGGGAATCAGCGTGTTTTTACATGAGTAGAATGTGTGCTTTTATGTAAAATCCATCTCTGGGTTATTTGTGGGGCCTGCCTGGTGTTTTTACATGAGTAGAATGTGTCCTTTTATTTAAAAGGCATCTCTGGGTTATTTGTGGGGCATAGGAATTCGTTCATTTCCCCCCCCTTCAAAATATAGCCCGGCTCCCCACAAGGTCTGAGGGACAGTGGACCGGCCCCCTGCTGAAAACGTTTGCTGACCCCTGAGTCTTAGAACATTGCTTCCACCTGGTGCCTGTTATTCTACAGGCCAGCAATGTTACTCAGTGGTTGATTCTGAGCTTGCAGAACCACCGTAGAGCGTTCAAACCACATTTTTAGTGTGAAATGCAGACATACGAAAGCATAAACACAACAGTAATGTAGAAATCTGTGCCCTGATGTCACTTGCTGAGCTGGCATTTTTAAAAAAGTTGCCGGAATCAAAAAATCAGCACCCACATATTCACAATGGTGGAAACAGAGGAGAGGTTTTTTATTCTGGCCTCGGCCCAGTATATCTGAAGTAGCGTCTCCACCCCCATCGTTCTGCCCGGACACTGAGGTCCAGTGCCGAAGGCCTTCTGGCGGTTCCCTCACTACAAGAAGCCAAGTTACAGGGAACCAGGCAGAGGGCCTTCTCGGTAGTGGCACCTGCCCTGTGGAATGCCCTCCCACCAGATGTCAAAGAGAACAACAACTACCAGACTTTTAGAAGACATCTGAAGGCAGCCCTGTTTAGGGAGACTTTTAATGTTTAATAGATTATTGCATTTTAATGTTCTGTTGGAAGCTGCCCAGAGTGGCTGGGGAAACCCAGCCAGATGGGTGGGGTATAAATAATACATTTATTATTATTATTATTATTATTATTATTATTATTATTATTATTATTATTATTATTATTATTATATTCTGCGGTATAAGCCCCAGAAAAGGAGAGCTATAATCTACACACTTGAAATAGCTCACTGATCTCTAGTTATTATTATTTATAAAAAATGCAGGTGTCTTTTATTTTGCCTTGAATTTTGCATGTGGAACAATTCTTTGTTTTTACTTGACAGAGGACAAGCACGGCTGCGTTGTACGGAATTCAAACAACAGAATTCAGACAACAGAGGGGGTTTGACTCAAGGAGTGGCAAGGCTGTGACCCCTGCTCCTAAGTGTGTTTCTTATGAACTGGCACATTGGAACCGAGCCACTGAAAGACTGAATAATGTCACCAGAGGCTGTTTCCTACACCCTGGGCTGTTGATGCTCAAAAATGCCAGCAAAGGCTCCGGACCGAACTGAGCTTCCCCTGTCTTGCTGCAGTGTGATTCTTCCCCAGGCTGGAACAAGAAGTTCTGTCCTGTGCACTCTGAATCGGAGGGGGTGGGGCTCTCTCACAATGCTATAAAAGACTCCATTTTGGGCCACAGTGGAATTAGCGTCGTCTTGCCCAGATTCCTGATCCAGGAGACATTCTGTGTTCACAAATGTCATCCTTTAAGATGGGAATAGGAAACCTTGGGCCCAGGAGGAATGTGGCCCTCCAGACCTCTCTGTACGGCCCTCAAGACTCTCCCCAGGTCACCCCTAGCCACACATCCTGTCTTCAGGCCATGCCCCCTCCCCGCCTTCCATTTCATCCTCTTTGAGAGTTTTTGAGCCTGCTATAATTCATTTTAAATGCAATTTGCACTGATGCAGGCGTTATTCTACACACTTGACCCTAGTGTATGCATTACTTGGCTGCAGAACTGCATTGCAAAATTCAGACAAGTGAGAATTTTGGGGAGAATTGTGTTTATGACTGCATATTGTTACAGAAAATTAGGTAGCTTTGCCTTGATGGTTGACCTCAATTGCATTTCTTCCCTCATCCTTAGCCCAATGGAGCTTACCTCTGAGTAAACATGTTCAGAACTGTGATGCCAATGAATAAACCGCTTCCAGACACCCTGTAGAAGATGCAGAAACTTACCATTTGGCGTCGCCAAAGGCTCAATACAAGCTTCCCCAACCTGGTGCCCTTGAGAATCCAGCATCCTTGACCACAGGGGCTGGAATGCTACTATCTCTGGAGGGCACCATATTCATAGCTGTCAACCCTCCCTTTTTTGGCGGGAAACTCCCTTATTCCAATGCCGTTTCCCGCTGCTATCCCGGATTGTTGATATCCCTTAAATTTCCCGGATTTCAAAGGAAGCAGCTCCTCTCCTTCCCTGCCGGCCAGGGAGGCTCCTCAGCTGCGTTGCTCGGCTGCCAATAAGGAGTCTGAGACCGACTGGGGGCGGAGCTTGCATGCCTTGTGCAGCCAGACCCTCACGCCCAACCAGACAGACAGCCTGCCTGCCGTCTACGCGCTCGCTCTTTCGCTCACCCATTTGCGTGCAGCCTCTGGAGCGCAGGGTGGCGAGGCTACTTGGTGCCATTGCACCGCCCTTGCGGCATCCCTTATTTTCAAATCCAAAAGTATTGAAAAATCCTTTATTTTCAAATCTGAAAGTTGACAGCTATGACCAGATTGGCGAAGGTGGGCCCACATTGTGCCTTTGGTTCTCCTTGGGAAGAAATAAGTTGGTGCCTTATTTATAACACGCCACAAATCATTCCTGGGAATGGCTACCATTTTGGAGGAACATTTATTGCCTGTGGACAACATGATTTACAAGTGCAGGCTCAACGCCCCGAAAGCCGAAGGGAAACAGATTGTTGGCATGACAAAAAGGTATTTAGCACTTTATAAACAAAGCCCCGTTGCATTTCCTTTGAAAAATAAAAGAAAAGGGCAGCCTACCCGAAACCCCTCAGGAAGGAGAGATGTTTTCTGCAACTGTTCCAGGCAAAAAAACAGTCCTAGACGACAGTCAGCGAAGCTCACTGGAAATCTTTTCGGGAAGGGCCGGTGAAAAACATTGTCGCTTCATGATTAGAGCTTCCTAAATCAAATTTTGCTGGCATGACATGAAGTGAACGAGGGCAGTAAAACCGAGGAAGTACATTGTGATTGCGTCCCGGCCTGGACATGGCGAGGTTATGCGCGAACCAAAATGTCAACTGGCTGGGATTGTCTTGGTTTAATCCCTGGCCTTGAAAGGTGGGAACTGATCATTCACAGAGAGGGGCGTAATCTAAAAACTCAACCTCACATTGAGCTCTTCCAGCTCCCAAGATGGACATCATGCGATGGCAGCAGTTGCAGAGAGCCACCTTGGTTTTGGGGCACCATGAGGGCGAGAGCTTCACCTGAGAGCCAGTGTGGTGTAGTGGTTAAGAGCGGTGGACTCGTAATCTGGGGAACCGGGTTCGTGTCTCCGCTCCTCCACTTGCAGCTGCTGGGTGACCTTGGGCTAGTCACACTTCTCTGAAGTCTCTCAGCCCCACTCACCTCACAGAGTGTTTGTTGTGGGGGAGGAAGGGAAAAAGGAGATTGTTGGCCGCTTTGAGACTCCTTCAGGTAGTGATAAAGCGGGATATCAAATCCAAACTCTTCTTCTTCTTCTATCAATTTCCCAACCTTCACCATCCAATTCCCAGAGCTCCCAGCAAAGGGGAATTGTTAAATCACCTGGGAATTGTAGCTCCAGGAGAGGCATAGGGCGAGGTCTCCTAACAACTCTCAGCTCCCTTAACGAACTACAGCTCCCAGAATTATTTGGGGGGGGGGGACGGGACAAAAATATATTGTTCTGAGTACAGTGGTACCCTCTGGTTAAGTACTTAATTCGTTCCGGAGGTCCGTTCTTAACCTGAAACTGTTCTTCACCTGAAGCACCACTTTAGCTAATGGGGCCTCCCGCTGCCGCTGTGCCACCAAAGCACAATTTCTGTTCTTATCCTGAAGCAAAGTTCTTAACCTGAAGCATTATTGCTAGGTTAGCGGAGTTCTTAACCTGAAGCATTTGTAACCACAGTACTTTAAATGTACGGAGTGAATGCAGTCTTGGTTTATAGCGACATGCTGTTGGGCTACCCATGTGGTACTGCAGTCTTTTGGGGTATGCACCCAGGGGATTTTGGGGGGTTGGTAATTATTGTTGAGAGTAAGGGTGAGTGCGTTTGTGCAGGGAAATGTGTACTGGCATAGGCTGGATTGACATTCAGTTGTGTTGGTGGGTGTGGTATTTGTTGGCAGAGTAGCTAAATTGCAGCTTGGAAGACAAATCATGAGTAATACCGACTCTTTTCTCGAAATTAAAGCAATGTCCAAACACTTGTTAAAATATTCAAAAGCTTTCTACTTTCAGAACATATAGCTAAGGAAGAAAATGTGCAAAGTATTTACATTCGCATGCTTATCCAAGCATGGGCTAAGTTTTCCTTAGCTGAAGATTACAGCTTCGTCCTTAAACATTCAAGCAAAAGTGTGTACAGTGGTACCTCGGGTTAAGTACGCTTCAGGTTAAGAACTCCGCTAAGAACAGGAATCGTGCTCTGGCGGCGCAGCGGCAGCAGGAGGTCCCATTAGCTAAAGTGGTGCTTCAGGTTAAGAACGGACCTCTGGAACGAATTAAGTACTTAACGTGAGGTACCACTGTATTTCTCTCTTTCTGGCACTTGCATGACCCCCGCAAGGCCATGCAGTTCCTTCTGGGGGGTTTCCACTTTCTCCTTCCAGAAGACTTCTCCTTTCTGCTTCTTTCGGAGAACGTCAACTTCTGTACTTCTTTCTGTCACATGCATTCACACAGAAACATTACCACTCCTCTCCTCTATTGCGTTGAGAGAGAGAGAGAGTTATCTAACACTGTCTCTTCTTCAGCGTTTATGGAAGTGCAGCCGTTACAGTCAAGTCACTCGCACACCAAACAAAATGGAGAACGGAATAAGATACCTCCTGTGGGACCAGTTAACCAGTCACACAGGAGTTACTGGGGAACATTCCAGAATCAAACACAGAATAATGCATTTAAGCACTCCCAATTTCAGAAAATTAAATCACTATGCTTAACAGAATTTGTGTGGGCATTGGTTAAGTGGAAATCTATTTTATAGATTTTTGATGTTTCATCTGTTTTATTGTGTTATGTATTTCAATATATTGTTTGCTTTTCTTGGTAAACCACTTAGTGATTTATTTATTTTTAAATGAAAAGCAGTCTATAACTATTTGAAACAAACAAACAATATTACACATTTTGTTGAATGAACCAGTTGTTTTGAGTCTTGGGAGTTTACATGTGCAGTGATTAGTGATAAGGCCCTGGGAGACCAGGGTTCAAGTCTCTCCTCAATGCTGAAGCTCATTGGATGTTCATAGAATCATAGAATCCTAGAGTTGGAAGAGACCACAAGGGCCATCCAGTCCAACCCCCTGCCAAGCAGGAAACACCATCAAAGCATTCCTGACAGGTGGCTGTCAAGCCTCTGCTTAAAGACCTCCAAAGAAGGAGACTCCACCACACTCCTTGGCAGCAAATTCCACTGTCGAACAGCTCTTACTGTCAGGAAGTTCTTTCTAATGTTTAGGTGGAATCTTCTTTCTTGTAGTTTGAATCTATTGCTCCGTGTCCGCTTCTCTGGAGCAGCAGAAAACAACCTTTCTCCCTCCTCTATAGGACATCCTTTTATATATTTGAACATGACTATCATATCACCCCTTAACCTTCTCTTCTCCAGGCTAAACATACCCAGCTCCCTAAGCCGTTCCTCATAAGGCATCGTTTCCAGGCCTTTGACCATTTTGGTTGCCCTCCTCTGGACACGTTCCAGCTTGTCAGTATCCTTCTTGAACTGTGGTGCCCAGAAATGGACACAGTATTCCAGGTGAGGTCTGACCAGAGCGGAATACAGTGGTACTATTACTTCCCTTGATCTAGATGCTATACTCCTATTGATGCAGCCCAGAATTGCATTGGCTTTTTTAGCTGCTGCATCACACTGTTGACTCATGTCAAGTTTGTGGTCTACCAAGACTCCTAGATCCTTTTCACATGTACTGCTCTCAAGCCAGGTGTCACCCATCCTGTATTTGTGCCTTTCATTTATTTTTTTTGCCCAAGTGTAGTTCTTGGGTCCAGTCTCAGCATATCCTAACTCATGGGGTTGGTGTGAGGATAAAATGGGGAGGAGCTATGTGAACCATCACGAGCTCCTAGGAGGAAAGAGGGAATATAAATGCACTTAATAAACAATGAAATCAAATAATATGTTCTCTATCAACTATGCACCCTGTTGAGTTAGACATCAGTAGCCCTGGTGCCTATAAATCTCCCCATTCTCCCAGCCCCAAAGCCATCAAGAAACCTTTGAACCACCAAAACCTTCCAGGATCTACAGTACCCTTCAAGTCACCTTTCCAAACCCTGCTAGGTTTTACCACCCCGGCCCATCAAATGTTTGCAGGCTCCGCCTGTTATCTAACCCCCAGAAGACCAGGTACTTGTGAAACGCCTGCTTGGCAGCCCTAACTGTTATTCGCAAGGCTCAACCAAAATAAACAGGTCTAATGAGAGGATTATGTGTGTTGGACATAATTCACCGATATCTATTCTCTGCGCAATGCAGCGAGGGCAGGAAAGGCCAGCACTTGTTTGTCCTGCACATTCTTCGCTTGCATTTTGCAAACAGATAAATACCGGTGGAACAGCATGGCGGCAAATACTTGGCATATTTAGTTGCTGATGATCTGCAGGCCTGGGCAAAAGGAGTTTCGGAAGATCTGGAAAGAAGCCAGTTCCAAACCCAAACCTTCTCTCCCTCTCCCCACACATCTCCCTCTTCCCCTTTTGTGCTTTGGAATTGCTGCGGAAAAGGAGTTTCTCCTCATCAAACACACCCCAGAAGCTCTCAAGATACCCAACCCTGGCAAGCGCCCAGGGCCCTGTTCTCAGCCCATTTGTCAAGTGTTATCGGCTAAGCGCTGACTCCCACCCCACGGGCAAATCCTACGTATCCTTTCCCAACTGCCAAGGCCTCCTGGAGAGCCTTGATAAACCTGACCGTGTTTATCAAGGGATGGTTTCCCTTAAGCAACATTTCTGCGTGAATGTGAAGACTTCTACTTTGGAGGAATTTCTGGTGGATTCCCAAGCAGCCCCCAAATACTGGAGTGTCATCGAAGGAACATAGGAAATGGTCTGATTTCCAGTGTGCACTCAGATGCGGGGGATCGTGCCTTTGTTTCCCCGATTATAACGCTACCACTTCTGTCCCCAGTGTGGTACTGTAGTTAGAGTGTCGGACTAGGACCTGGGAGACCAGGGTTCGAATCCCCACTAGGCCATGAAGCTCACGAGTTGACCTTGGACCAGTCACTGTCTGGACTAGCTGGACCTGTGGTCTGAAGCAGCGGGGCTCTTCTTCCATTCCTCCCTCAAATCGTATGAGCAAACACTGAGCTCAAGAACTTTGGGCAAAACTAAAAAAAGAAAAAAGGGACGTGGGTGGCGCTGTGGGTTAAACCACAGAGTCTAGGGCTTGCCGATCAGAAGGTCGGCGGTTCGAATCCCTGCGACGGGGTGAGCTCCCGTTGCTCGGTCCCAGCTCCTGCCCACCAACAGTTTGAAAGCACATCAAAGTGCAAGTAGATAAATAGGTACCAAGGTACCACTCCGGCGGGAAGGTAAACGCCGTTTCTGTGCACTGCTGTGGTTCGCCAGAAGCGGCTTAGTCATGCTGGCCGCATGACCTGGAAGCTGTACGCCGGCTCCCTTGGCCAGTAAAGCGAGATGAGCGCCGCAACCCCAGAGTCGTCCGCGACTGGACCTTATGGTCAGGGGTCCCTTTACCTTAAAAAAAGAAAAGCTTTTCTGTTCACTTTTTGAAATATGGCAACCCTACATATCGAAAGCACAAAGTGAAAGTAGATAAATAGGTACCGCTACAGTGGGAAGGTAAACGGCGTTTCCGTGTGCTGCTCTGGTTCGCCAGAAGCGGCTTAGTCATGCTGGCCACATGACCCGGAAGCCTTCGGCCAGTAAAGCAAGATGAGCGCCGCAACCAGAGTTGTCCACGACTGGACCTAACGGTCAGGGGTCCCTTTACCTTTACCCTTTTACATATATCTGTAATGGCTGCTAATCTATTTAGGCAGTCCCTTTACAAAGGAGCCTGCTGGGACACACTTGCAACAGTTTACACAGCAAACGGGAAGCCGGTGTTGTGCTTCATCGGCAGGAGGGATTGTTCTCTCACGGAGAGTCGCCTCTTGCCAGCAGCTCAGAAGTGAACATAATAAAAGCAGAAATACTGTGGAGTAGTCATAATATTAACTCAGAAAACAATAGGTGGCTTGAGCCTCGTTGAGAGACGTGCTGAGAACTGATAGCATGGAAAATCTGGATGGCAAATGTGTTCCCCTGAAAGACCACCAAATATTAGGGTACAAAAATAAAACCCCAGAGATTTGGGAGCTCTGGCAAGTGCCCCACCAGCTGTTCTCTGGGAAGAGGGATTGACCACTCAGGGAACTGCAGCCATGTGAGGGAAATATGGCATACCCTCCAACATTTCTCTAATGAAAATAGGAACGTCCTATTCCAGTGATGGCTAACCTTGACACTCCAGATGTTTTGGGACTACAACTCCCATAATCCCTGACCAATGAGCCTGTTAGCTAGGGATGATGGGAGTTGTAGTTCCAAAACATCTGGAGTGTCAAGGTTAGCCATCACTGTCCTATTCTATCATAATAATTTTACCATTTATACCCCACACATCTTACTGGGTTGCCCCAGCTACTCTGGGAGGCTTCCAACATATATAAATACATAATAAAAAAAATAATATTTTTTTTAAACCCTTCCCCATACAGGGCTGCTTTCAGATGGCTTGGGGATTGCATAACTCCATTTTTTCTGATGAAAATAGAGAAATCCTAAGGAAAAGCCGGACATTCCAGGATCAAATCAGAAACCAGGACGGCTTCTGTAAATCTGGGACACTTGGATAGGAGCCTCCTAACAGCTCTCAGCACCCTTAACAAACTACCCTTCCCAGAATTCTCTGGGGGACGCCATTACTGTTAAGGGTGCTGAGAGCTGCACTTTCCATGGTGGTTTAACAATCCCTCTTCCCAGGGAACTCTGGGAACTGTAGTTCTGTGAGGTGAATAGGGGGTCTCCTAACAACTCTTAGAGCCCTTAGCAAACTACAGCTCCCAGAATTCTTTGGGAGAAGCCACAACTGTTTGAAGTGCTTTAAATACCGATATGTGGTGTGTTCGTGCCTAACTTAGGTCCATCAATTTAATGGCTCTATTCTGGGTAGAATTAGTTGGACACAACCCTTTGTTTTGTTACGCCAGTGGCGGGCTTGTTTCTCATTGATATACACAAGCAATATGTTTATATAAAAATATATTGACAGAGGGCGTTTTGGAGAGACACAGAAACACATGAGAGGCAGGGAAGGAGCTGGCAATGGAAAACAAGAGGGAATTAACATTAAGCATTGAAGCAGCAATTATTGTTGCTTAACACACAGTGAAATTGTCAAATGTTTTGCCAGACCAAGAGTTCACTTCAAAGTTTGCTGGAGGTGTAATTTCGCAGCAGCCTAGAAATGCGTCTGTACCCCTCTCGCCTGAAAAACTTTACTAGTCTCTCCTAAAAATAGGGTTTCCAATAGTGAAGATCTGGACAAAGTTGTTGAGATGTTGTTTTTTTTTGGGGGGTGGTCCTTTGCTCCCCCCCCTGCCCCTGATTTTTTAAAAGAAAGAGTAGCACTACTTGCCATATGTCCGGGTTTCCCTGACATTATGGCAACTCGACAAAAATCTGCCCGGACGCCATCTTGGTGAGCGATTCCCAGACATGTCAGGAAAGACCCAGACCAGGCTTCCTCAAACTCAAGTCCTCCAGATGTTTTTGGCCTACAACTCCCATGATCCCTAGCTAGCAGGACCAGTAGTCAGGGATGATGGAACTGTAGTCTTAAAACATCTGGAGGGCCGAGTTTGAGGAAGCCTGACCCAGATGTATGCAGCCCTACCAAAACTCTCACTTGGGGTGGAATTTGGCAGCAATTCTATTAATTTTATATTATTATTATTGTCACTCAGTTCCTCAAAAAACAGCTGTGGTTTGTTTGTTTTTTTGGGGGGGGAGGGAGACAAAGTTGTTGTGACAGGACTAGCCAAAAGATCTTTTCCCCTTCACATCTGAAGTAGGAAGAGGTTTGCATCTTATTTTATCACCCCTTTCCCACTTCTCTTCCCTGTCAGCTCAAACATTTTTCTCCTCAGCCCGGGCCACATCTCATGTGTTTTGAAACCATGACAAGAGAATTTGCAAGAACAGTCCAGGGTGTGTGAAAATGCTTTCCTAACAGTAGTTTGAACATATTTTAAATTTTGCTGGTATGATTCATTTGTTAATTCTACAAATGGCCTAAAAAAAAGAGAAGTCTGCTTTCCTGCTACAAATACAGTCAAGAGCCACCCTGAATTCCTTCGTTTGCTGCTTCTGTGGGGAAAATAAATAATAATGCCTAGTGTTCATCTTCGGGCCTTTTTTATTTACAAAATGGCATGTCCACTAAGTACAATATATTTTGCTTTAAAAATAAAATCTGGAGCTACAAGGAGCATCGCCAAAGGCAGGTACTACTACGTTATGCTGAAAACATTTCACATGCATTTGCTTTGCTTAATGGAAAATATAGCAAAGTGTAACTCAAAGATAGGATGAAAGGCACATTTCAATTCTGGTAAACCGAAGGCACAAGCGGGGAACAAGATAACCTGCCTGCAGTCCTCTGACTTCTCCCCACATCCAACCACTGCCCCCCCCCCAAACCCACTTCACCGAAATAACAGAATCCAGCCCCAAAGATGACCACGAGCATTTCAAGCCAAGCTCCAACTAGAAGGAACCGGGCAGAGTCTCCTCAGGAAATGGCGATGCGCAGGTTCTTGGGCTCTGTGAAGACTGACAGGCTGCAAGAGAAACCGCCCACCTCTTGCCATTTTATTTCCGATACGTTCCTAGATAAGGCATTTGATAGAATTACTGGAAACGCTTCCAGGGACGGAGACCCAGTCTAGACGTTTCGGTCACCACGGAGATCCCCCCTGGGCAAATTCTCTCCTTAATCCCAGCCATATTGTCTACTGGAATGCCCTGGTGAGTCAGGGCCGTCTTGGAGAAGCATTTCCCTGCCCATAATCCACACTGCTTACGGCTTGCCAGCTGGTAGGGTTGCCAGGTGTCCACTATTTGAGCGGACAGTCCGCTTTTTTCACATTATGTTCACTATTTTTTCCACAAAATAGTGGACATTTTTTTTATTCAAAAGCTTTATGATGAAATGGTACGTAATCTAAAGCTGTACGGTCTAAGAGAATAAGGATAGGAGAATCGCGTTTTGTCTTTTTTTTTCATAAGTAAGAATGAGACAAAGATCGAATATCCATTGAACTCGATTCTCCGAAAAAATTATTAATCATACTCAATTGTTTCACAAGAAATTTAAAAAATGGGGGGGGGGGGGGGAGAAGGCGCCTCTTGCCGGAGTTCTGCCCCGCCTGTTCCTGACTCGCGGGGAGAACAAAAGGGAGAGGCGCGAAAGAAAAAGACGCCTCTTCCTGTTCCTGACGCGCAGGAGCAGCAGCAAACCAGCTACCGGTAGAGGCGCGGGGGGGGGGGAGGCGGGCTTGGAGGAGACTTGCCCGACGACCTGAGGGAGCGAGATCCTTGCCCCAAGGATCGCCTCCCTAATACAGGAACGGTAAGAAGGAACCCCTGTTGGGAACTTGGGTAGCTTTGCCCCAAGGATCCCTAAGAAGCAAGCATAGAAACATAGAATTGTAAGAAAATATATAATTTAATTTAATTTACCCCCCCCCTCGCTTGTCCGCTATTTTTTGGAAGCAGACCTGGCAACCCTACCAGCTGGGCGAAGGAAACTCACAACGCTGCGGCCTAGCTTCAACCTGACTGCACTGCGGCTGAGCTTCACATGCTAACTCCCATCAGCTTTAAGGTGGGATCAGTTGCCGGAAATTGCTGCAGGGATGCGAGGCCTTGAAGGAGAAATTTATACCGGTTTAGCCACCATCGTGCTCTCTGGATGCTAATCCTGAATCCCATCAGACCTTGGTTCAATGGCCAGGGATGATGGGAGATGCATTTGAGCAATACCTGGAGCAGCCATAGGCAAACTCCGGCCCTCCAGATGTTTCGGACTACAATTCCCATCATCCCTGACCACTGGTCCCGTTAGCTACGGATGGTGGGAATTGTAGTCCCAAACATCTGGAGGGCCGGAGTTTGCCTATGCCTGATCTGGAGGGACTCAGATGTCCCCTAGCTGCCCAAAGTGGCAACCCAGCCAGATGGATGGGTTATAAGTACTAAATTATTATTATTACCCTTACATGGAGTGATCCAGTCCCAGAGCTCAGAACCCTGGCAAAACATTAACCAGGTAGCCAAAGCAGAGTCCTGTTTGACTACAATTCCCATCCTCCCCAGTCACCATGGACAGCGGTCAGGGATGATGGGAGCTGGAGTCCATCAACATATGGAGGATGTATCACTTTGGCTCTCCCCGACAGATGCCAATAAATCTGCGTCAGTAATGTGACCCTGCATCCTTAGGCAGGTAAAGGTGGAAAGAGGTGTTGCGGTTGTCATTTTTTAAATAATAAAACTGGTTGCAGTGCAGCAGGAAATATAGCTTGCAGTGGTGGTGGGGACCATTTTCAGCCAAAGAGGCAAAAGTAGAAGGGCCAATGGATCTGACTCTTAACTTTTGTTACTATAGGCTACATTCCAGCTGCACAAGTCAGAGGTACCGTGTTTCCCCTATTTTAAGACACTGTCTTATATATTTTTCCCCTCAAGAAAACGCACTATGGCTTATTTTGAGGGGATGTCTTATTTTTATTACGTAAGCCCAGCCCAGCCTTTTCCTTGGCACCCTCCAGAACTGTGCCTATCACTATGGCTTATTTTCGGGGTACGGCTTATATTTCGCAAATGCAAAAAAATCCTGCTATGGCTTATTTTATGACAACGTCTTAAAATAGGGGAAACAGGGTATCTGTGCACACCTCTCCCTCCATCCAGGCAAACAAGAGGCATGATCCAAGTTCAGGGGCAGATTCCAGCCAGGCAAAAGCACTTAAGGAAGGCGCAGAGCAGGGCCGGTGAGGGGTGTGCCCTGTTTGGGGTGGGGAAGGATCCCAAGGGCCTGATAAAGAGAGCTGGCAGGCCACATTTGTCCCCAGGACCTGGGGTTCCCCACTCCCCTGGGCTGGAGCAAGAATAGGAAACAAGGAGCCAGTTTGCATTAAGGCCACTCTGCACACTGATGAATACTACGTGAACCTTGCAAGCGCAGACACAGGAAGTACCCAAATAAATATCTAGGTCAGGCATTCCCCAACCTGCGGCCCTCCAGATGTTTTGGCCTACAACTCCCATGATCCCTAGCTAACAGGACCAGTGGTCAGGGATGATGGGAATTGTAGTCCAATACATCTGGAGGGCCGAAGGTTGGGGGTGCCTGATCTAGGTACTTCCTGGAGCTTCTGACTGACAGGCAGAAGGTAAATGTTGGAGAGCCAATCAGGGATTGACAAAGGGGCACAAGCAATGGCATAAAAAGGGATGGCGAGAGAAGTTTGGGTGACTCTCTTGACTTGGATCCTGGTGGAATTTCTACGGGGGACTTGCTTTGTTGCATTGTTGGTTATCCACTGAGATCAGGGCTGACAATCTAGCTACCTCCCCTAGTGGAAGATTGTCTTCTTTGGAAGAGTAAGAAACCTTTATTTTCGCCTATTTTTTATCTGCTTCTGCGAAGTCTGGGCAGGGGCGGGGACATGCTGTGGATGCGTCCTCGATAAAGCTTTTGTTCAATTTTTGTAACTGTCGTCTTCGCTGCACCAATTTGGTTTGGCTGGTGGATAAATCCGCAGTACTGGGGAAGTTGAACAGATAGATTGCGGGGATACTCGCAGTTCAGGTCCTGGCAGCTCCTTAAAAAGACCATAAAATCTGATGTTTTGGCAAGCCAGTCATCATGATTATAATATCTAGATCAGGGGCGGCCAACTCCCAAGAGACTGTGATCTACTCACAGAGTTAAAAACTGGCAGTGATCTACTCCCTTTTTTGGAGTTCAAGTTAAAGTTGTTGAGCTTTTTCAGCGCGGAGGTAAAATGTTGAGCTTTTTTTAGGGGAGCCACAGTTGCTCAGTTTCTTTGGGGGGAGCCAATGATCTACCAGTGATCTACCACAGACGTCCAGTGATCTACCGGTACATCACGACCTACCTGTTGGACATGCCTGGTCTAGATTGTTTCAAAAGCACACTTAGATGCAGATCACTACGATGTATTGTGACCTAGCTTGCAGTGTGTGGCCTTTAATGCTTTAGAATTACAACCGGATAGTTCTCATTGTCCAACAGGATTCTGTGGTTTAGATAAGGAGTCCCTTAGTGAAGGGGTAGCCAAGGTGGTGCCCACAGGCACCAGTATGCCCACCAGTACCTCCATAAAGATCGCCTCAAAAATTCGCAACACACAACTGTTTGCTCTTTGACCTCAGCTCCCGTGTGTGCTGGCTCAGCCTCCTCTACACTGGACATGCCCCCTTAAAACATGACATTTCACTGGGTGCCAGGATTGGATGCCCACCCTCTGTGTGGCGTCTTCTTCCCTATTGATGGGCTGGCTGGCTGGGGATGGGGTAGGCCCCGCCATTTTGTAACCCTGTTTCTTATTCAGCTCTCTAAGAAGTGGCAGCCATTACGCCACACCACCGCAGCGGCCATTTTGTGCTATGTCACGTCCCGCCCCACGGCTGCCATTTTGTGACGGGCACCCATGGCGCTTTCTCGGCATTCCAAATGGGCCCACCGAGGCCTTCCTTGGTGGAATTAAGGGAGGACCGATGATCTTGACTTGGGTCTCCCGGTAGCCAGGAGTCAAAGCACCAACAAAAGGAGAAGGAAAGAAAAAGGAAAAATAATAATAATAAGCGTTGGCAGTGATACCCTTTGATTCAGAGTGTTTGGGGAGCCGCTAAGTTAGCCTAATGCTTCATCACACTATTAGGAAGCACAGTTTCTTCTCTCATTTTGTGTGTGTGTGTGTGTGTGTGTTTGTGCACTCCTGTTTCCTTCATTTAGAACGGAGACAGTGAAAAAGAGCCAACTGTGGGCGCAGTCGGCGTTGTTTAGAAGCAGATACAATCGCAGGACGTGGATTGGATTCAGAAACGGAACTTGTGTAGATGTTGACAGATTTACTGCTCTCTCCCCGCAGCTTGTTTTGGCTGTCAAGGTTCGTTCTCCATTTTCACACGCGGCACGCAGCGCAGGCCCAAATGCGAGGGGTGCGCACGGCCGCTTGTTTACAACAATGGAAGGAGGAACGCGGGGTGCGCCAGGTGGAGCCCTGAAATGTCCTTCGGCCTCGTCGCGTGCGGTGGAAGCACGCACGGCACCTTCCGGGGTTTCCTGTCGCTGTGGGAACGGGCTGGTCTTCGGTCGTTGCGGGCCACTGCAATCACAGGATGGGTTCTGTGCCGTTCCAGTCGACGACGGCGCCTTTCCACCTAAAGGCAAAGCAGAATTGTTTACTTTGATGGGTTTTGAGGTGGAATTACTCTCAGGCCGTTATTAATGCAGCCTGACCACAAGACTGGCGAGGAAAAATAACATGCAGGATCAGGTCAATGGCCCATCCTGTTGCATGTCGAAGTCCCAAGCCACCCCTCAAATAAAACACACTTCAGAAATTTAAGTTTAAGGTTTTTGGCATGATTTTGGCCACAACTTTATTAAAATACAAGATATGTGAGTAGTTGCTTAGGCATTGGTTCAGACTATTGGTTACTGACATTTGTCAGAAAAAGGGGGAAACACTTTGGGGAGAGAATGGGAGCCGGGGGTCTGACCCTCGCCTCTCCCCAAATGCTCCCAGGGGCTCTTGCGTGGCCCTGGCCCCCGACCGTGGGTTACGGACAAAAGCACGGCGAGCCCCTAGATTCCTTTAACAGAATTCCCCGCGCAGCAGCAGCATTGGAAGGGCAGCCACAGTCAATCCTGACCCCTCCACCAACCAAATTAATAACCAATGCCTAACCGCCAACCTATGGGACCCAGGTGACGCTGTGGGTTAAACCACAGAGCCTAGGGCTTGCTGATCAGAAGGTCGGCGGTTCGAATCCCCGCGACCGGGTGAGCTCCCGTTGCTCGGTCCCAGCTCCTGCCCACCTAGCAGTTCGAAAGCACGTCAAAGTGCAAGTAGATAAATAGGAACCGCTCCGGCGGGAAGGTAAACGGTGTTTCCGTGCGCTGCTCTGGTTCGCCAGAAGCGGCTTTGTCATGCTGGCCACATGGCCACACGCCGGCTCTCAGCCAATAAAGCGAGATGAGCACCGCAACCCCAGAGTCAGACACGACTGGACCTAATGGTCAGGGGTCCCTTTACCTTTAACCGCCAACCTTACAAGTTGTGACTAATTGCTACACAGTAGGCGAAAACCAGATGGCACCAGCCAAATGAAAAAATTCCTACCAGGCCCCTGCCCCAAAAGCAGACGACCCCATGACAGGCATAGCAAGGTCAAACACAGAGGCCTAAAATTAGGGAGGGAGGGACGGGAGATCCGATGCACGCAGCAAAGGGGAACATCACGCTGCAAACCAAGCAATATATAGTCCCTGGGGTGGCCATCAATAATTGCAACATAGAAATCCCCCCAATGACACCCAGGGCCCAATCACAGCAGTGGCCATCTATACAATCCCGCCCGGCAACAGAGGGGTGATTTTGCTGGCCCCCACCGCAACACGTGCTCTCCATGAAGGTGAACCCGCTTTCTCACACGGGACAACCAAATTCCGAGGAGATGTCCGCAAGCAGGATCTGAGCCCAAGAGCCCGCCCTGGGGCTTCCAGCAACTGGTATTCAGAAGCATGACTTGCCTCTGGCTCTCCTCCCTTTGAGGTTTTGAAGCATGGATGCTTTAGCTGAGATTCCCGCATTGCAGAGGGTTGGACTAGATGACTCTTGGGGTCCCTTCCAACTCTACAGTTCCACGAATCTATGGTGCCAGACAGAGCATAGCCATCCTGGCTGGCATCCATCAACAGCCCTCTCCTCTGTGAACTCGGCCAGTCCTCTTTCAAAGCTATCTAAGTTGCTGTCCATCACTGCCTCCTGCGGAAGTGAGTTCCATAGTTTAACTAAGTGCCCAGAAGTATTTTATTTTTGTCTGCCCCGAATGTCCAGCATTCAGCTTCCCTGGACGTCAGGGCTAGATTCGCCATTTTAAGCAAAACAAGCACGTGCTCAAGGCATTGAAGAAGAAGAAGAAAAAGAAGAAGAAGAAGAAGAAGAAGAAGAAGAAGAAGAGGAGTTTGGATTTGATATTCCGCTTTATCACTACCCGAAGGAGTCTCAAAGCGGCTAACATTCTCCTTTCCCTTCCTCCCCCACAACAAACACTCTGTGAGGTGAGTGAGGCTGAGAGACTTCAAAGAAGTGTGACTAGCCCAAGGTCACCCAGCAGCTGCATGTGGAGGAGCGGGGAATCGAACCCGGTTCACCAGATTACGAATCCACTGCTCTTAACCACTACACCACACTGGCTCTCACCAGTGTGAGAGGGAAGGGCGGCGCCACAGATATTTTCCCATTGCCGGATTTACCATGGACTGTATCACAGAATTGTAGGGCTGGAAGGGACACCAAGGGCCATCTAGTCCAACCCCCTGAAAATACAGGAATCTCAGCTGAACAAAAATAATGACATAGCTGAACAAAAATAAACATTCTTTTATACAAATACACCAAAATAAGCATTATTTCCCCTCTTACTGTAGGTTTCATTTCACTTTGAAAAATTAAATTTTATTTTAAGGTTTATTGTTGTTTCTATTTCAAATCAGATATAGGCACCAAAATCTTTTAAGCGCTTAGGACCTCTAAAGCAGTGTTCCCCAACCTTGGGCCTCCAGCTGTTTTTGGACTACAACTCCCATCATCCCTTACTAGCAAGACCAGTGGTCAGGGATGATGGGAATTGTAGTCCGGAAACAGCTGGAGGCCCACGGTTGGGGAACACTGCTCTAAAGGACTTAATCTGGCCTTGCTAGATGTCTACGAGTTCTAGTTTCACGAGAGAGGGAAAGGAAAAAAAACTCCTCTCTATTCGCTTTCCCATCGTGTCGCCTCTCACTCGCGTTACAAAACGGAACTGTTGTTCCCGAGTTGAGCGTCAGATTCCGCGACTGAATGAGGCGGGCAAGCCCTCTCAGGAGGAGAGCCTCGGCCCAGCGACTACGTCACATGAACCACCATTACAATGGGAGCTCATCAGCTTCCTGCCGGTGGCCTTGGCAAAAGTGCCCCGAGGCTTGAATCAGCCTGGACCGATTGTTCTCTTAAGGAGTCTTTTGACAGTCGTGTTTATTTATGGCTGTGACTTCAAAGGAGCTCCAGCGAGGAGCCAGAATCGTTGAAATACACTTGGGAGTTCAATGGAGAGTCAATTTTTGCTTCTAAAAGCTTTTGTAACGGCGCAGGTTTGCCGCCTTAATTGACTCGGGAGTCAGTCCGGGAATGCCAACAGCACATCTTGTTTAACTTCTTTTATGTCCTCCAAACATATATCTATTTTTTTAAAAACTGGAGTCCTCTCCGGGTCTCTGTTCTTCCCACTCCGCACACAGATGTTGCAGAAACTTGGGTCTCCCACTGTTTTTGGACTACAATTCCCATCATCCACAGCCGCTGGTCTGGTGTGATGGCCTGGGATTCAGATTCAGATGCTGAACCTGAGGGATCCCAGCCTGCACAGGATTCCCCGCCTCCAGAACCAGCAGAGCCGGGGCTAGGGCCTGAGTCTGAAGGCTCCTCACCTGTGCTGGATCCTCAGGTGCAGGCATCTGATGAGTCTGCTCTGGCTCCTGATGGGATGGAGAACCCATTGCCTGCAGGTGCTCCACTCCCAGCCCCGTCAGGGGAAGCTGAGGCTGCCTCTGGGTCCGGTAACCCTCCAGCCTCTCCTGAGCTGCAGAGGCTCAGGGCAGAGAGGCGAAGGGAACTGAGTTCCCGCAGGAGGAGTGCTCGCCTCCAGGCCACGAGAGGCAAGTCACCAGAGGATCAGTGCCGCCCTATGCCTCGGGGCAGATAAAAGCCAGCCAACCCCAGCCCAAGTTGCAGGAGCAACATTGTTGGTGACCAGTTCCTGCTTGAAACCTGTCCTGCTTTCCTGCCTGAGCTCCTGACCCGCCCTGGTTCCCTGCTTGCCTACCTGTTCCTGACTTCGCCTGACTCCCTGCCCTGCACCCAGCTTCAGTTACCACGGACTGCCTTTACGTTGCACCTCTGACCACGGACCAGACTTGGACCTCGCCTTTTGGGTAACCCACAGGACCAGCACATCCTGCTAGCTAGGGATGATGGGAGTTGTAGTTCAAAAACAGCTGGCGACTCAAGTTTGGGAAACCCTGTTGAAGATCATGCAGCTTTCGTGTCGCACGTTTGCTTGGTTTTTGCTTCTGTGCACATTGCTTTTAATGTGCAAATAAACGGGATGCAGGAATCGTCTGACTTACTTGATTTCCACTACATATTTGTAGGGTCAGACAACTATCCTGAACCCATCTTCTGATTTTGTTCGTACAGACCCTGATTGAGATGGAAAAGTGTTGGCACAGACTCACATCTCTAGCTATATATATGCCGACCTGGCAACTTTGAACCTAAGGGACCTTATGTTCACTCTGCTGCGCTTGTGTGAGGAGCCAATCTCTTTCAGTGTAGCATCTCTGGAACTCCCTGCCCATTGACATCCTTTCAGTGTGTCATCTCTGGAACTCCCTGCCCATTGACCTCAGCCTTCGCTGTATTCTTTCTTAAGTCTTTTCTGCTTAGCCAAGCCTACTCAGACACGCATTGCATCTATTCTGATCTGCAATTTTAACTTATATCAACTTCTCACTGTTGATTTTATCCATTCTGCCTTTTTATAAGCTTGTTTTTTGTTTAAATTGCTGTTATTTTTTACCTATGCCATTTTAAACTGTGATATTAATGCTGTATTCTTAGTTTTAGATTTTGATTCATGTGGAAAAAAAATTCCCCATTTCGTTGTGTATTTTTTTGATGTGGTTTATTTATTTATGACTTGCGTAATTATGTAAATCTTGTCATGTTGTAAGCCACCTTGAGCATTGTTTTTAACTGTGGAAAGGCAGCATACAAATAAAAAATGATGATAATGATTATGATGTTTTCAAAGTTGGCTTTTAATTACCCTTTCAGTGTACGCTTCACAGCCTTTGCAAACCACATTTATAGCTGGGCAGTTTCCAGATTTCGTTAAGTATGTAAAATACATATCTGGAGCCACCTTTTCCAACCTGATGATCTCGTCTCCCATCAGGGAAGGGCCGTAGCTCAGGTCCCCAGCATCTCCAGAAACATTTGGGAGAGAACCCCATCCGAAGTCTGAGAGAGCTGCTGCCAGTCAGTGTAGACAACACTGAGCTAGATGGACCAAGAGATCTGCCTGGGTATATGGTGGCTTCCTATTTACCCAGTCAGCATGGGATGATGGGAGTTGTAGTCTGACAACCTCTGGAGGGTACCAGGTTGTGGGGAGACTGACCCCGGATAGCTCCGTCGGTACAGCATGAGACCCTTAGCCCCACATTGAGTAAAAGATGCCTGCATTGCAGGGTGGGTGGGTTGGACTAGAACCTTTGCATTCCAGAGAAATGCACCCAAGCCAAGGGAATTCCAGGAGAGGCAGGCCTCAGGAGTTAAACAAATAAGACGGCTGCCTTAGAGATCACGACGAGATTGCAGCCTACCCTTCGGCAGAGCTAAGAGAAGTTATTTCCTTTGCTGCAGACAGAAAACAATGGGAGGATCAGGAGTGTGATATGAGCCTCTCTCTCTCCCTCTCTTTTTTTATTCCCTGGGGCGATGGAATACATTACGGCCACATGACATTCCGGGGGGGGGGGGGGAGCTGGAGAAAGGATCAGAACTGAGCGTCTCGCACAGGTGATGGGAGTTGCAATGCAGTCTGAGGTTGGAAGCAGCATGAGGAAGGAGGGATGGGTCGTCTCTCCCAGATTTTCATTTCATACATGTCAGAGGAGGACGATAGGAAACACACAGCAAAAGGCTAGTCTTAGGGATATGCAACACATTTAAAAACATGTTGTTGTTCAGTCGTTCAGTCGTGTCCGACACTTCGTGACCCCATGGACCAGAGCACGCCAGGCACGCCTATCCTTCACTGTCTCTCGCAGTTTGGCCAAACTCATGTTAGTAGCTTCGAGAACACTGTCCAACCATCTCATCCTCTGCCGTCCCCTTCTCCTTGTGCCCTCAATCTTTCCCAACACCAGGGTCTTTTCTAGGGAGTCTTCTCTTCTCATGAGGTGGCCAAAGTACTGGAGCCTCAACTTCAGGATCTGTCCTTCTAGTGAGCATTCAGGACTGATTTCTTTAAGAATGGATAGGTTTGATCTTCTTGCAGTCCATGGGACTCTCAAGAGTCTCCTCCAGCACCAGAATTCAAAACATAGGGTATCCCAAATCCATTGACATCAATGAGGCTTACTAACTTCCATGCATCAGAGCGCGGCAAGCATTGAACGCCACCCGTAAAAATGACAACATCACACCGCTTACGAATTCACACAAAGTAACAAAATGTTTCGTTAATCCTCCATGAGAGGAGCGCGCAAAACATTCATTGGGCAAGGATCCCCCCATTGTCACCAGCTCCATGCTGGAGGAAAAACAGCACTTGAGGGCCCCAGGCAGGCCTATAAGAACTGCTGCGGCTGCTGCCATCCAGGAGGACTCCCCTGCTCAGCGCCTGAGGGCCCCAGTCCTGCCACTCACCACCTGGCCTAGGGTGGGGCCTGATGGGCTCTATAAAGGACCGTTGCCGGCACCGCTGCTTGGCAGAGAGGGCTCAGTTTTGTTTTGGTTTTTGTTTAAATTGCTGTTATTTTTTATAACAGTTCTAAGTTATAAGAGTTCTAAGATGGCGGTGCGCATAGACGCAGCAGCTGCTCAGTGCTCTCCCTTATTTTTTTTAGCGTTTCGTATGGCTTTTACTAAGGGACCCAGGTGGCGCTGTGGGTTAAACCACAGAGCCTAGGGCTTGCTGATCAGAAGGTCGGCGGTTTGAATCCCTGCGATGGGGTGAGCTCCCGTTGCTCGGTCCCTGCTCCTGCCCACCTAGCAGTTCGAAAGCACGTCAAAGTGCAAGTAGATAAATAGGAAACGCTCTGGCGGGAAGGTAAACGGTGTTTCCGTGCGCTGCTCTGGTTCGCCAGAAGCGGCTTTGTCATGCTGGCCACATGACCCGGAAGCTGTACGCCGGCTCTCGGCCAATAAAGCAAGATGAGCGCCGCAACCCCAGAGTCGGACACGACTGGACCTAATGGTCAGGGGTCCCTTTATCTTTACCTTATGGCTTTTACTGCTGTTACTCGTGTTGAGTACATTTTTGGTTGGGGAAACAATTGTTTAAATGAAAAATGAATTTTATTATTTTTTTAATCCAATTTCATTGTACTTGTACAATGACAATAAAGAAATCCTGTTGAATTTCTGGCTGTCATGCAACTGTTAAAAGCACAGGGGCCCTGCCAAGCAAAAAAAAAAAAAAAAAAGGCTCTTGTAGAGGAGTGGAGAGAGAGTTGGTGTATTGTCTGCACATGGACTGTGAAGGCTGGATATTTGGGTAACATATCAGGTAAGTTTTTGGATGTTCTGAAGATGAATCCCAATTGGCTGCTGGTCGCATTATCTCCGGCCAAACAAATTAGCCAGGCTTTTGACGCATTATAAAACCCCTTCAATCTGTTTGAACAGAGATTACAGCAGGGCAAAGATAAATACATAAACGAAAGTGTGTGTTTGCAGACGACAGTTATTCTATCTCCCATCCTCCAACCTTCTGAAAATCCACCACCTGGAAATCATAAAGGGTGTAAAGAAAAGAGAGACTAAGGGAGGAGAGGGGAAATTAGGCAGGTGTATTAGTGACAAAACAGGTTGCGATGTTTGAACAAAGGCTTTAATGGCAGCTGGAAAGACTCCTCGCGTTCTCTGAAAATTGCACATAGGCTGCAGATAACACCTTTTGCCAAGCAGCGTGCAATTGAGCCGGCATTGTTGGGAGACGTAGAACTGAGAGCCGCCACCTGCATTTTCGGCCTGCAAGGCTTCCCAACTACCAGCTGACTATGAAGTCATACCAAGGGAACTAATTGGCTGCAAGCATGTATCTGGCACTGAAGACATGCAACTCGCTTGAAAAAATATGAACACGACAAAATAATTCTGGTAAGTGGAGGAGGGGAAACACACACACCAAGGGTACCCCAACGCTGGATTTCACCTACTTGGTCCGAATGCAGTGTTCCAGCGGAGGGATGAGGTCATTATCCTTCCCTTCGGTGTAAGGCTGTGAGGTATCTACAGGGGGGGAAATCAGACATCCATTAATGTTGCGTGTGAGCGGATGAAGCATACTCAACGGGCTGCACGATTACTTTGTTATATAGCAAAATTTCTTTAGGCCCAGAGTTTTGGTCAAGACCACACCCAGTCTTAACCTGGGTCTTAATCATTCATCAGTCTCATCTAAGTTTTACTTAGGCTGCTGATTTTTTAGTTGCATCCTTGCCCGTGCACCAGGATATGTGCAAATATATCGCTTTCTTGTTTCTGTTTCCATTGTCGTTTCCGTTAGAATAATGCACATTTTCCTGGTGGTGCTATGGGGCCTCTTAAACTTCACTCGGCTTGGGGTTCCAGCATGTCTTTTTTTGGGTATATTTTTTATTAAATTTTCTGTTTTACAATTTATAATCAAAACAAAATAAAAAATAAAAAAAATCCTTCCAGTAGCACCTTAGAGACCAACTAAGTTTGTTCTTGGTATGATTTATAATATTATAATTATAAATTATAATAAATACAATTTATAATATTCATTTAAACAACCTTAAAATGTCAATGACTTCCCTTCTTCTCTTTCCATGGTTCATTTTGCATAACATAAAAAGTTGCATATTTTACATAAACTAAACCATTCAGTATTCCATTATTACATCCATCAAAACTTGTTTACACTGTTGAATTTATCTTAATGCTGCCAACGTTTTCAAGTGTACACAGTTCCTTCCCCCATATATTCAATAAACATTTTCCAATCTTCTTTAAACATATGTTCTTCTTGCTCTCTTATTCTATATGTTAGATCCGCAAACTGCGCATATTCCATCAGTTTAAGTTGCCATTCTTCTTTAGTTGGGACCTCGCTCTTTTTCCATTTTTGGCCTAACAAAACATGGGTCGCAGTAGTGGCATATATAAATAACCTTTTTTTACACCTGGGAATTTCCATCTGAATTATCCCCAACAAAAAGAACTCTGGGTGGGATTTTTTTGAAAAGTACTTGGTTCCAGCATGTCTGAATCTGACCCTATTGCTGTGTTCTAAAAGGAATTTCCCCTTTCCTGTCTTCGGGCTGGAGAAATCTGATTGTCCCTTTGACAGAGGGACTGGATGCAGAAAGGGCAGGGGTGGGATTCACCCCCCCCCCACAGGACACGGGCTTTGGGGGCAACATTTTGGGGGTGCCTTTGGTGAGCGTGACCAGAGGCAAAAGCGAGCAAAGCAGCAACTGCGCCCCCTGAAATGCAGGCATCTTTTGCCCAACATGGGAATCGAACCCACGGCCCTGAGATTCAGAGTCTCATGCTCTACCAACTGAGCTAGCAAGGCAGAGGTTTCTATACATAAACATCTCTCCATCACCCAGGCAAGCAAGAGGCAGCTTCAGAATTCGAAGACTTATCCCAGCCAGGCAAAAGCATTCTGTTGAGTTAGCGTGTCTCTATAAAATCCTTCTCTCTTTTTCCAGTTAGAGCTTTAACTTCCTTGGTCAGTTTTCCTGAAAGCGCGGTGGCCCAACATTTTGGGGACATATGCAAATGTTTTAAAGATTCCTCATGCCAATTTTTGTGCAAAGGGTAAAGGTAAAGGGACCCCTGACTGTTAGGTCCAGTCGCGGACGACTCTGGGGTTGCGGCGCTCATCTCGCTTTACTGGCCGAGGGAGCCAGCGTACAGCTTCCGGGTCATGTGGCCAGCATGACTAAGCCGCTTCTGGCGAACCAGAGCAGCACACGGAAACGCCATTTACCTTCCCTATTTATCTACTTGCACTTTGATGTGCTTTCGAACTGCTAGGTTGGCAGGAGCTGGGACCGAGCAACGGGAGCTCACCCCGTCGCGGGGATTCGAACCGCCGACCTTCTGATCGGCAAGCCCTTGGCTCTGGTAGGAGGGGATTTTTATCAGGATCATGGCTGGGGAGGGAAGGGTTAAGCATCCCCTCCCCGTGTGTTGCAGTACGGAATCCGGCCAGGCAAGGAACTGGGGCTTTTTAAAATAAATCCAGGCAGTTCTGCCAGCCATGAAACTGAAGCGCCGTCTATTTGGGCCCTGAATTCAGCCACTGAAGCCACCTTCTGGCAATATGATAAGGGGAGAAAGAGGCAGACAGGGCGCAGCCCCGGGGGCCAAATGCTTTTGGAAACCAGAAGGGAGGTGGGGAGAATTTCAGAGCTCAGCACCGAATTCCACTCCCCTGCGGCTTCGTTTTCCCGTCGGCTGAATGACAGCTCTCCATTTCATAACACCTACTGCATCACCCCCTTGCTGTTCCTCTATGAATAGCTGCCCACAGCTCTGGAGCAATTGGCAGCCGGGGTTTCCAGGATGGTTAGACGCGTGGGTGCGTTTGGAATGAAAGAAAAGCGTTTTCCTCCTTTCAAACTGCGACGCGACAATACGCCGAAGAACAAGGAAAGGGCTGGAAAAGTTTGAGCCTTGCAGGTACCATGGCAGCAGGCTGGGGGTGAAAAAATGTAAAAAGCCCGAATTATGGAGGCGTCTAAAGTGAAAACCTAGTACATGAACCACAGCTGCAGGATGTCAACAGGAAGCATCTTTTCTCATGCTTCGGTCATTGGACTACAATTCCCATCATCCATGACCACTGGGCTAAAATAGCAGGGGATGATGGGAGTTGTAGTCAACCACATGCAGGGACCTGAAGTTTAAGGAGTCTGGGATGGTAAATAAGGAGAGTTGACGGATGCCACCGTGAAATTGCATCTATTTTGAACGGTTCTCCAGAAATAGGATCTCACAAATTTCAAGACAGTGAGACTAAGCAATGCAGTGTGGGAAGACTTTTCCAATAGCCCCTGCTGCTGTGCTTGTAGCAGCGGGTTGATGTGCAAGAATTAAGCAGGTGAGGCACATTCCACAATTTCATCTTCTTTTTGTGTGAACTGGGATGATGTAAGGGAGTGAGTCCTTCAAACCAGAACTGAAGACCAGGATCAAATCGTGGTTTGAAAAGTTGTCTTAAACCATAGTTTGCTGGCTCAAATGTAAAAGCAAACTGTGGTTTGATCAAACTTATTAAGCTGGGAATGCCAGGAGGGAAGAGAAGGGGAGGATGGAGCTCACAGAACCTGTCCTTGCCTTCCAAAACATGGTTTGGAAAATCAGGAATGAGACGTCTGAAGGCACCCTAAGCCTCTTCATGAAGTGCACAATTAAAATCACATGCCCAGCCCCATTTCAATCTTTTGTTTGTCTCCCTACCGACGGTTAGACGGATCTCGTCTTGCTGATTGGCTAAGCCGTCGTAGTAATAGAGGTCAAACCGCCTCTCGGTTTTCCAGTCCGCGAGCAGATCCTTCCGCAAGCAGAAGAGAACGCTGAAATGGCTTTCGCTGCACACAACCCAGATTGGGAACTTGGGGGTCTTCAGGTAACAGCCAACCTGAGCAAAGGGGAGAAAAAAAGGGGGGAAAGTTTGGGACAAGGTTATATTTTCACAACTGTATAATGCCTGAAGGCTCTTTTGATCTTATTTTCGCAGTGGAAGACCATAAGCATTTTAAGTAGTGTGAGGTAATTCCCTTCAAATGTCATTTCTGTTTCCTAGCAAAAATCACAATCATAATATTTGTATGCCACACATCTGACTGGGTTGCCCCAGCCGCTCTGGGTGGCTTCCAGCAAATTATTTCGCCAGATGAGAACATTCCTCTTCAAACCAGGCTATTGTTATTGTTTTGCTATTTTGTTTTACTTATTTATTGGTTTTCATCCTGTATTTTATTCTGTGAAGCACCCTGAGATCTTATGATGAAGTGCAGTTTATAAATCTAATAAAAAAATAAAAATAAAACCACAGTAAAACATCACACATTAAAAACTTCCCTAAACAGGGCTGCCTTCAGATGTCTTCTAAAAGTCAGATAGTTGTTTATTTCCTTGACATTTGATGGGAGGGTGTTCCACAGGGTGTGAGCCACTACTGAGAAGGCCCTCTTCTTGGTTCCCTGTAACCTCACTTCTCGCAGTGAGGGAACCGCCAGAAGGCCCTTGGAGCTGGATCTCAGTGTCCGGGCTGAATGATGCAGGTGGAGACACTCCTTCAGGTATACTGGGCCGAGCCCGATTTTGGGAAATGATATATAATGAGTTGGAAAAAAATGTTTAAAATAACCTTTGTTAAAAGCCTGAAGCCTTCTGTCAGGGATCTGCCCACCCCTGCCAGTCCAGCTCTGAGTGCATACAGGGATCCGCAGCCTGTGTTAACGACGGATTCATCTTCGAGTGAATCTGGCAGCCCCTCTTCGGGGGAGGAGCAGTTAGTGGCTGGGAGCCAGGGAGTGCCAGGTGTCCAGGGAGTTGCTGAGAGACCTGGCACCACCCAGCAGACTCGCTCGGAGGGGGAGGCGTCAGTTCCAGCGCCTATCTCACGTAGGAGGAGAAGTCGGCAATTCAGGATGCCGAGGCTTTGGTGTTGGCGCCAAAACAGGAGGGAGGCACTTCCGGATTCTGCTAGTGACTGAGCAGACATGATAAACTGAACTCTGCACTGTAAATAGCTTTGCACAAAATAAAGAGACTTAAAGACAATATGGCTTGGTCTTACTATTGAACAACCGATAAGAGAATCTGACACCTTCCTTTTAGGAATTCTAGGTGCCGAAATCCCAAATGAGCAGAAAAGACTCTTTATGTATGCAACCACGGCTGCGCGGATGATATGGGCCAAGAGATGGAAAGAAGATAAAGTCCCTACCAGAGAAGAATGGCAGATGAAGTTAATGGACTATGCTGAAATAGAAGAAGAAGAAGAAGAAGAAGAAGAAGAAGAAGAAGAAGTGAGGGGTAGGAGCAGATTCAGAGGGGCTCTTGTCTGTGGGTCCCTTAATGGGTCACCATCAAATGCCCAATGATGTGGACCTTTGACGCCAGTTCTGAATGGAACAACTGCTTTCCAAACCCTGTGTCACTATAAGGCCATCTGACCTGCTTTCTTTTCAACTGAACAATTAGATAACCCTATTTCCACCCCCTCGTTGGAGGGATAAACCGTTCTCCGCCTCATTACTTTGATAATGACTATTTTTAAAGCCATTGTTCCATACAATGGTTTGTTTGTTTGTTTCTTGGGTAAATTTTTGAGTTGCGAACAAAGGCCTAAAGTTATAAATATTCCGTCAGAATTAAACAGAGAGAGAGAGAGAGCAAAAGGTAAATTTCAAATGGGGGGAAGATAATATCGCAAGGATTTCCTTTCGAGCGCATGCATATGGAAGCATTTTGAAAAGCAAACAAGCCGTTCAGCTCCTTTCCCACTCCAGAAGAAACAAATTCTCAAGAATGCCGTTTGATGTGAAATGAGAAACACATTAAAACATTTCTCCGGAGCGAAACCGCAAATGCCGCTCAATTAAAAGATTTTCAAACTTTCTAGCTTCAAGGAACCTTTTCCACATCTATTTTTTCTTTAAAAACAAACGACAAAAAAACCCTCCATGACCAACACAGGATGCCTGTAACTTACATAGCAGGGACAGACAGAAAGCAAGGCTGGATCTACTGGTAGATTTCTGGGTGGTTTAACAAGAACAGTGAAGGAGAAGGAGAAGGAGAAGGAGAAGGAGAAGGAGAAGGAGAAGAAGAAGAAGAAGAAGAAGAAGAAGAAGAAGAAGAAGAAGGGGAAGACTCCATCTGCCCCACCTCCACAAAGACCTCTGGATGCATTTGCCCAGAGTCTGGCTGACATCTCTTCTATACCTGCAAATTTCATTCACTTTTGTAAAAAGAGGAAAGTTATATCTCCAATAGGAAAAATAAAGAACAGCTCTGAAACAGATTGCAAAGCTACAGATATAGATGTATGTTACATCTTGTGGCTGGTGCCTATCCCAAATTTTCAAAGTTAAAGCCAACGGTGGATAACCAGCTTTCAAAATGCTATAGTTGTGAGGAGATGAACGAGGTATCAAATCAGAGTGCAGAACAAACCTCTCGCCTCTTTTGATTGGTTCCAACATATTCCCAGCAATCCACTGTTGTGGTGGAAATGGTGGGTCCAAGATGATCAGAATAACTGCACACCTCACTGCCCTTCTGACCAACGGAGCTCTTGCTTTCTCTCATAAATCTGAGCAGTCGTTTTCATTTTTGGGGGGAAATGTCAACCTCTTTTACAAAGGGGACTCTTCAAGGGCATAGGAACTGCCAACTCCCCAGGAGGAGTTCATGCCTGTTTGACTTCATTCCATGCTTCCGCGATGGTAAATCAATTCCTCTCAACAAGGTGACCCTGGTCACTTCCAGCACAAAGGTTCTTAACACCCAAAGGCATTTTGCCCCTTAGTCAGAGCTGAGGGGCAGAACTTTTCCTGTGTGATGGCCTGGGATTCAGACTCAGATGCTGAACCTGAGGGATCCCAGCCTGCACAGGATTCCCCGCCTCCAGAATCAGCAGAGCCGGGGCTAGGGCTTGAGTCTGAAGGGTCCTCACCTGTGCTGGATCCTCAGGTGCAGGCATCTGCTGAGTCTGTTCTGGCTCCTGATGGGATGGAGGACCCATTGCCTGCAGGTGCTCCACTCCCAGCCCTGTCAGGGGAAGCTGAGGTTGCCTCTGGGTCCGGTAACCCTCCAGCCTCTCCTGAGCTGCAGAGGCGAAGGGCAGAGAGGCGAAGGGAACTGAGTTCCTGCAAGAGGAGTGCTCGCCTCCAAGCCAGGAGAGGCGAGTCACCAGAGGATCGGGGCCGCCCTCTGCCTCGGGGCAGATAAAAGCCGGCCAGCCCCAGCCCAAGTTGCAAGAGCAACATTATTGGTGACCAGTTCCTGCTTGAAACCTGTCCTGCTTTCCTGCCTGAGCTCCTGACCCGCCCTGGTTCCCTGCTTGCCTACCTGTTCCCGACTTTGCCTGACTCCCTGCCCTGCACCCAGCTTCAGTGACTACGGACTGCCTTTATGTTGCACCTCTGACCACGGACCGGACTTGGACCTCGCCTTTCGGGTAACCCACGGGACCAGCACATCCTGCAGCTACTTAAAGGGGGGTGATGGGAATGAAGCCCAGGCTGCTTCTCTGCCTTCAATGCTTTCAACATCCCAAGATGCAAACAGGGAGCAGGTATCTGTTATTGCCATGCTTTGCAAGATAAAAGGAAGGCATTACAGCAAACCAGGCACCCCAACAAACTGCCTAGGAGGTTATATTGGATGAAGCAGAGAAGGGAGCTAATAACAACAGCAATAATTTATTTCGTTTATGAATCACATCCTATGAAACATCTCCAAGAAATCTACCATCAAAAACACACATAACATGATTTCATATATAAGAATAATTTCAAAACCAATACAGATTACAGGCTGGGTTTTTTTTTAAAAAAAGCAACACCTCTGTTTGAAAGGCCTGTTGAAAAAGGATAGGTTTTGATAGGCGCTGAAAAGACGAAATGCCTGCCTGAAGCAAGATGGGAGGGAGTTGCAAGTATTTGACATCAACACAGGCCTTTTCCCTGCATCTGCAAAGCATTTCACACTGATTATCTCAGAATGCCTTAGGTACAAGAAACAGAAGCGACCCGGATTTTTTCAGAGACCTTTTCTCCGATGGTTCTCTTTTTCTTTTCTTTTATCCCACCTCCCTAGGGAAAAGGCCCCTGTGCAGAACTTCCCTCAAATACTCTCCAATGTTCTTTATGACATATCCACCAATCAATGCAGTCATATAATTTCCACCCTGGTCGATTACAAATTGGGGGAAAGGGTAGCAGTGCATTGTAAAGTACAGTTTGATTGGAAGTTACCGTATTTTCCCGTCTATAAGATACCCCCATGTATAAGACACCCCCTATTTTGGGGGACTCAGATTTAAGCAAATGGGGGGGAGATAGCCCCGTGTATAAGACGCCCCCTAATTTTTGACATTATTTTTTAGGAAAAAAACCTACTCTTATACATGGAAAAATACGGTAGTTGTTAATGCATAGCCAAATGGTGGCCTTTTATCATACGACAAGGAAATCTATACGCAATCATTTTTCTCCCATTCCAAACATAATAACTCTCTTTTAAAAAAGGTCCATTCTACTTGAGCAAATGCCTTTTGTGTACCAATATCTAAACACTAGTCTTGATCTGTCATTATCTCTTACACTGTGATTGTCACATTACCAGATAAACTTCTATACGAGGCTTTCCCAAACTCACAATAATCATGTATGACTTCCAGGAGTTTAGTCTTCACCTTCTCAGGTGAAGATAATTTGGTTTTAATAATAATATTTTATCTATGATAAATTAAAGTAAAAAATTATGCCACGTGCGCTGTGGTCTAAACCACAGAGCCTAGAGTTTGCTGATCAGAAGGTCGGCGGTTCGAATCCCAGTGACGGGGTGAGCTCCCGTTGCTCGGTCTCTGCTCCTGCCAACCTAGCAGTTCGAAAGCATGCAGTGCAAGTAGATTAATTGGTACCGCTCTGGCAGGAAGGTAAACGGCATTTCCGTGTGCTGCTCTGGTTTGCCAGAAGCAGCTTAGTCATGCTGGCCACATGACCCGGAAGCTGTACGCCGGCTCCCTCTGCCAATAAAGCGAGATGAGCTCCGCAACCCCAGAGTCGTCCACAACTGGACCTAATGGTCAGCGGTCCCTTTACCTTTACCCTTTGAAACCCTTTCACATACCTCAGCAGGGAGGAGTACCACACTTTGTGGGGGAAACTGTTCTATACAAAGCCACCTTCCCCGTTAATAATATGTTTAGGTGACAGACAACACGGCCACCCAACATTTTATAATCCAGAGATATTGGTCTGAATAGTCCAATCTACAAGAGATCCCCTCCATGCTTAGGTTTTAATATAATGGTTCTCTCAGGAGCTCAGGAGCAACCATCCATACCCAATGTTACTTTTGATGACAAGATGCTTTTAGATTACCGTACACAGGAAAAGCCAACTGGGCCTGAAGCCATATTTTAACTTACCGTTCAGACTTTTCTTATTGTTTCTTTTACATCTTTAACTCTGATAAGAGTTTCCAAGAAGCTAAATCGTCACCATTCAATCAATCAAAATACATTTTCTTCTCTGCTGTTGAAACCACATTCTGATTGGATATGTTCCACAAAATCTATCACCTGCCAACATCTCTCCCTTCTACCACTTCTTTCCGGCCATGACAATTCCATATGACTTGCTCATCCCCAAAACAATATTACACCTTACTGCCCGTCATTCGAACATGTGGTAAACCAGTCTCCCAATAACAGATTCCCATCAATTCAAACTCCCAAGCTCAATCCTTGCCAAGTTCATTAATTCAACAGCCTCGGCTCCGTTTACAGTCCATCAAAGACTCCAGGTCAGTTTCTTGACATCAAATGCCCAACTCAGCTCTATAAATGTTTCCAGCACCACTCCTTGGCTTGAACAAGGGTTCCCAGCACAGTTTATTGAAAGATGTTCCCATCACAGTCCATTTATCAGATTCCCAACAAGGCTAAAATCAAGTACTTGCTCCCCATCCTCTTTGAAACAAAACATGAGGTGCATCTTGTCTATGGGACCAGTTGCTCTATTTGTTTCTCCCCCTCTGGTGGCTCCGCTTTGGGCAAGGACCACAACTCACTGGTAGAACACAAAGTTTTCATGCAAAAGGTCCCTGGCTCAATCCCTGACCTCTTCGAGGCTGGGAAGGAGATGCCCGGCACTCTTGAGAAACAGTAATAATTATAATAATAATAAATTTTTATTTATACCCCGCCCTTCCCGGTCCAAAAACCGGGCTCAGGGCGGCTAACAACAAATACAAAACAATGATTAAAAACAACTTTAAAAACAGCATAAAAAACAAACATCAGTGGGATCACCAGGGCTAACTGGCCAAGTTAGTCCTGCTAGGCAAGTAGGGAGACCAGGGAAGAATTTTAATGTGGGGACCCAGAAGGGTTTCTTCAGAAAAAAGGGAAGGGGAAAAAGGAATAGGGGATCAGGCTAGATTGAAGGCCAAGAGGAATAACTCTGTCTTACAGGCCCTGCGGAAGGAGGTCAGGTCCCTCAGGGCCCTAGTCTCATGGGACAGAGCATTCCACCAGGTCGGAGCCAACACTGAGAAAGTACTGGCCCTGGTGGAGGATAATCTGGCTTCTTTGGGACCTATTGTTATTTGTGGACCTTAAGGTCCTCTGTGGGGCATACCAGGAGAGATAGTCCCGTAAGTATGAGGGTCCTAAGCCGCATAGGGCTTTAAAGGTCAGAACCAGCACCTTAAACCTGACCCGGTACTCCACCGGGAGCCAGTACCAGCCAGTGTTGACAATATTGCAGTAGATGGACCTGTTTTTCTCCCTTTCTCATAATACCAGCACTCAAGAGACATCCTATGAAGATCCAGAACAGACAAAAAAAGTACACAACACATAAAGGACGGAACTCGCTATCTCAAGATGTAATTATGGACTACAATTTGGTTGGCCTTAGAGCATTGGATAAATTCATAAAGACGGATTCATTGAGTATAATGGCTACTTGCCATGGTGACTAGGTTCTAACTTCTGCTGATGGAGGCAATGGGAATTGCGGATCTGCTGGGAATCGGGGATGGGAGAGGCCGGTTACGCTCAGGTCCTGTGTGTGGGCTTCCCAGGGGCATCTGGTTGGCCACTGTAAAAACAGGATGCTGGGCTAGTTGGGCCATTACCATACTAATTAAAAGAGCGTAATCTGTCAAGGGTGTTTCCCCGCCAAAGGAATACACACGGCAGAAAGTTGACTCTTTATTGTCAAAAATAACAGTCGCTTCTACAGCTCTGGAGACCTACGTACACCAATCTAACAGCTAGGCAGTTATTCCTAGGTCTGTGCTCTATGGAGCAGTTGCAGCAACAGAGGACCCCCACCCCCTCCACCAGTTTATGTACCTTCCCCCGATGGGGCTGCATGCACACAGAGACTACGTCTGCATGGAAGCTGCCTCTGCTCATCCCTCTTCAATCCGCTCCTGATTCTGGGAGAGGGTGGTTGTAAGGGCTCGGGGTTGTCTCCTCGAGAGGAAAGAGGCAGAAACATCCGTTCTTCTAAAGCTAATGCTTTATTTACAGACTATGTACATCAGAGCATTTAAGATTCATGTCCGCTTGAATCGGTTCCAGAATCGGGGAGTGGCTTTTGCCTACTCCTCCCCCAGCATAGAAGCTTGGGAATTCCAAAACGTCTCCTCCTTTCCTTACGCTTTTTCCCTCTACACAGCTGGAGCGACGGAAGTGGCTGACCGCTTTGCTCCGCAACCCCCTCAGGTCGATCCAGGGCTCTGTCAGCATCTCTGACCCTCAGCTCTACTGCACTGCCTGACAGTTCCTGCTCCTCACCACTGGGGCTGTCCTTGCTATCTCCGCTGGCCTCCGAGCTGCTTCTCAAGAGAGGCTGCGCTTCCCTCCATCCCTCCTTCTCCGTCTCAAGTGCCTTGCGTGAGGTCAGGTCCCTGACAGTGGTGCAGGAGAGAGTGGAGATGCACCCGGCCCTTCACTCTTCCTCCCCTTCCTCCAACCCACCCTGTGCTCCACCCTCCAGCTCTGAAGCTTCCCCCGGCATCCAACTCTTGCCTCCTGCCTGGTACAGGTCCTCACAAATCACTGGGCCCCTCTCCTGGGTCAGACTCCAGCACCGCTTCCCTGCTGCACACACGCCAGCTTTCTGCCAGTCTCCGATATCATCCATCATCGGCATTAAATGAAATTACTTGTAGGGCATTGCCAGCCCTGGAATTCTATTAATCCATAAACACACACTTGGGCAGAGTCCTGTTAGATCAGGCTTGTTCTCACAGCGGCCAAGTAGAGGCCCATGGAAAACCTGCAAGCTGGACATGAGCTTCCTCCAGGAGGCTGAAGGATTTGTCATTAATAAAGTGCATTCCCATATGGACAGGTCACCTTTGAAAATAAATACGAGGATCAGACTGTTCTATGATCACTTGCAGATTTGAAAAGGAATGGAGAACATGAAAGGCAACGGAGAGAGGAGAGAGGATGGAAAGAACCGAGAGGTTCAGATTAAATATAACAAGCTCAGATCTTGACAGGGAGGTCAATCAACTGCGTGACGCAGCAACCAAAAAAAGGTAATGCTACTCTAGGCTGCACTAAGAGAAATAGAAAGTCCCGATCAATGGAAGTCATAAAAAAGGTAAAGGACCCCTGACAGTTAAGACCGGTCGCAAACGACTCTGGGGTTGCAGCGCTCATCTCGCTTTACTGGCCAAGGGAGCAGACGTTTGTCCGCAGACAGTTTTTCCGGGTGATGTGGCCAGCATGACTAAGCCGCTTCGGGCAAACCAGAGCAGCGCACAGAAACGCCGTTTACCTTCCCGCCGGAGCGGTACCTATCTATCTACTTGCACTTTGACGTGCTTTCGAACTGCTAGGTTGGCAGGAGCAGGGACCGAGCAACGGGAGCTCACCCCGTCGCGGGGATTTGAACCGCCGACCTTCTGATCGGCAAGAGAATTTTGTGACAGTAAGAGCTGTTTGACAGTCATGCCAGGGTTTGAACCTGGGGCCTTCTGCATGCAAGGCAGATAGATGCTCTAGCACGGAGCTACAGCCTTTCCCCTGTTGACAAAAAGCCCAACCATGCTTGGAAAGCCATAGGTCTAGAAACTGCATTCATCCTTGAACATGTGGCTCTCTCCCAACTACTTTTCCATTCCTGGTTTCAGTTACTGCGAGTTAATTCAGTGCTGACTGAGCCCATTTGCTGGCATTTCGGGCAGGAGAATTAAGTGTGTGTGTGTGAGAGAGAGAGATTGCAAAGGTTTGGGTTCAGCTTGGTTTCTGGTCATGCCAGCTTGCTTAAAGGAGTATTACGAGCCTCTCTCTGTTTACACACCGGCGGTTGAGAGGAGACAGAAAGCCCCCTCTCCCCCAGCCTGCTTTAGAACCGAGCCGAGGAAGAATTAAACCCACTAGAATTTCATTTGCCTTACGCTGCTTCCCTCGTCCGCCCGGAGACTTAATCCTCCCAACACACAGTGGTGGGGCACATGTTCCCAATAATTATATATATTGGCCTTTTTGCAGCAGGAGTTTCACTTAAGGGAAAAAATGGGCATGCCCTTTTGCAGGGATTTCTGCAATTGATTAAGTCGCTCGCCAGGAGCCCAATTTTCCCCAGACGCCGTATGTTAATCAAATGCTAGAATCTCTTTAGAGTACAAGGCGAAATGTGGGATATTTACTTATTTATGGCATGTATTACTTAGGCTTCTCGGATGCCTCGTGAACAAGCTCTCTGGGCATAACGCAGGCCAATTAGGCTGCGCTCGAAGCAAGATAAAATAAAAAGTCACAATAAACCTTAAGAATCCAACCCAGGCTAAAACCGACCAATGTAAAACACAGCAGAAATCACAGGAGCTGAAGAATACCCCCAAAAAGCAGGCGCTGGAAGCACCAGCCATACCAGGGAGGCAGATAGAGAAATCAAGAAGATCAAACCTATCAATTCTGAAGGAAATCAGCCCTGAGTGCTCACTGGAAGGACAGATCCTGAAGCTGAGGCTCCAATACTTTGGCCACCTCATGAGAAGAGAAGACTCCCTGGAAAAGACCCTGACGTTGGCAAAGATTGAGGGCACAAGGAGAAGGGGACGACAGAGGACGAGATGGTGGGACAGTGTTCTCGAAGCTACTAACATGAGTCTGACCAAACTGCGGGAGGCAGTGGAAGACAGGAGTGCCTGGCGTTCTCTGGTCCATGGGGTCATGAAGAGTCGGACACGACTAAACAACAACAACAACAACAACAACAACAAATCAAAGACAGCCTTTCTGGACAGAGGAAAAGGCCGGTTTCATCAGTTTGAGGCCCTGGAATTTGGTGCGTACCTGACAGATGTTGTAGTGCTCAAAGAGGGACAGGACGCCGATGTCACTTCGGCCAGAGATGCCTTTCAAGAGGGTGATGCTGCCGTTCCCAGAGTCCAGCTCCATCACGTCGTTGAAAACGTTGGACACGGCTTGGCCAGTCAATAGCAGGTTGACTAGTTCCTGGTTACCGTAGAAGAAAAAGGGGATCTTGGAACAGACACTGGTTTGGTAAGAAGAGCTGGTGCTCATGTTCTAGGACTAATTCTGCTGGACCCAACTTTCCTCCAGATCCCTTGGAAAAGTGTGTGTGTGTGTGTGTGTGTGCTCACACACTTTTTCTCTGTCTGCAGGGGAAGGGGCTGATCTGAGAGAGGGCAGAGAGATGGGACCCTGGGGGGGGTGCCCATGGCACCCGCTGCCAAATAATCAGCCGGCAGTAAATCACACCGTTCAAAGTTGTAGTTCTTTATTAGCAAAAACAGGATTTTCAGAGACCTGGCTGAGTGTCAGGCCTAATGAGCACAGCAGCTCATCCTCAGGAATCAGTTGCCGGGACTGAAAATCCCCACCTCCCCACAGCTGTCTAAGTCCCCTTCTCGCCAAGGCTTTCCCCAAGAAATCAGAGACTGTGCCCCTGTGCAACCAACCTCTCCTCTGCGCTTTTCATGCCTCTCCTGGTTCTGCAAGGGAGCTTGTTTTAGAAAAGGGGGAGACCCCCTTGCTTCTTCAGCAGACTGACTCATCCCTGCCTCTTGGCCTCCTCTCCTCTCCTGCCTAAGCTTCTACCTCAGATTCTGGACTTCTCTCTGCCACAGATTCTCCCTGCTCACTAAGTCCTGTTCCCTCTTCAGCTTCTGACACCTCCTCCTCCTCCTCGTCTTCTCCCTCTGACCCCTCATCGTCGTCCCACCACCAACCCCCAGGCTCTGAGCTTTTCCCCTTTGAGGTCCCTCCAGCTGGTTCTTCCCACCTGTGATGGCCTGGGATTCAGACTCAGATGCTGAACCTGAGGGACCCCAGCCTGCACAGGATTCCCCGCCTCCAGAACCAGCAGAGCCGGGGCTAGGGCCTGAGTCTGAAGGGGCCTCACCTGTGCTGGATTCTCAGGTGCAGGCATCTGCTGAGTCTGCTCTGGCTCCTGATGGGATGGAGGACCCATTGCCTGCAGGTGCTCCACTCCCAGCCCCGTCAGGGGAAGCTGAGGTTGCCTCTGGGTCCGGTAACCCTCCAGCCTCTCCTGAGCTGCGGAGGCTCAGGACAGAGAGGCGAAGGGTTCCCGCAGGAGGAGTGCTCACCTCCAAGCCAGGAGAGGCGAGTCACCAGAGGATCGGGGCCGTCCTATGCCTCGGGGCAGATAAAGCCGGCCAGCCCCAGCCCCAAGTTGCAGGAGCAACATTGTTGGTTGTCAGTTCCTGCCAGTGTTCCTGCTTGAAACCTGCCCTGCTTTCCTGCCTGAGCTCCTGACCCGCCCTGGTTCCCTGCTTGCCTACCTGTTCCCGACTTTGCCTGACTCCCTGCCCTGCACCCAGATTCAGTGACTACGGACTGCCTTTACGTTGTACCTCTGACCACAGACCGGACTTGGACTTAGACCTCACCTTTCGGGTAACCCACGGGACCAGCACACCACCATTCCTCTGCGTCCAACCAAACCATGACACCCGCTCACAAAATTCACTCCCCTTCATCTACATTTCAACCCCGTCACAGAAGCCTTTGCCATATTTACCTGCGTACAGTACCCGTGCGCGCCAATCAGCCGGTTGGTGTTCACGTCAAAATCTCCACGTACTCTAGGGTGGGGGGGATAAAAATGAAGGCAGCAAAGTTAGATTGACTGAAGTTTTCCCCAAACCTTCAAGGGCACGTCAAAAGCACATCATAAAAAAGGGTCTAGTCCAGGGGCCGGCAAGGTTTACCTCGCCTGAGCCGGTTCCCTTCAGCAGAGATCCCTCCGTGGGCCAGATCACGCTCGTGTGCGAGTGCATGCAGCTGCGATTTCCTGCATCTGTGCAGACGCTATTTCGGCGGCTGAGCATGCGCAGACGCAACTTCCGGCAGCACGGAAGCGAGTCCCCACGCCGGGCTGGTTTAGCATAGCGTGCGGGGACTCGCCGAGTGAGTGGCTTGGTTTGGGGGTGGCTCGTGGGACGGTTAAGATAAGATAATAATAATAATAATAATAATAATAATAATAATAATAATAATAATAATAATAATATATTATTTGTACCCCGCCCATCTGGCTGGGTCCCCCCAGCCACTCTGGGCAGCCTCCAACAGATATTAAAATACATTAAAATATCACAGTTTAAAAACTTCCCTAAACAGGGCTGCCTTGAGGTATTTTCTGAATGTCAGATAGTTGTTGATCCCTTTAACCTCTGCTGGGAGGGTGTTCCACAGGGCGGGCACCACTACCGAGAAGGCCCTCTGCCTGGTTCCTGGTAGCTTTGCTTCTCGCAGTGAGGGAACCGCCAGAAGGCCCTCGGCGCTGGATCTCAGTGTCCGGGCTGAACCGTGGGGGTGGAGACGCTCCTTCAGGTATACAGGACTGAGGCCGTTTAGGGCTTTAAAGGTCAGCACCAACACTTTGAATTGTGCTCGGAAACGTACTGGGAGCCAATGTAGATCTCTCAGGACCGGTGTTATATGGTCCCAGCGACCACTCCCAGTCACCAGTCTAGCTGCCGCATTCTGGATTAATTGCAGTTTCTGGGTCACCTTCAAAGGTAGCCCCACATAGAGTGCATTGCAGTAATCCAAACGGGAGATAACCAGAGTATGCACCACTCTGGCGAGACAGTCTGCAGGCAGGTAGGGTCTCAGCCTGCATACCAGATGGAGCTGGTAGACAACCGCCCTGGACACAGAATTAACCTGCGCCTCCATGGACAGCTGTGATTCCAAAATGACTCCCAGGCTGCGCACCTGGTCCTTCAGGGGCACAGTTACCCCATTTAGGACCAGGGAGTCCCCCACGCCCGCTCGCACCCTGTCCCCCAAAAAGAGTACTTCTGTCTTGTCAGGATTCAACCTCAATCTGTTAGCCACCATCCATCCTCCAACCGCCTCCAGGCACTCACACAGGACCTTCACCGCCTTCACTGGTTCTTATTTGAAAGAGAGGTAGAGCTGGGTATCATCCGCATACTGATGAACACCCAGCCCAAACCCCTTGATGATCTCTCTCAGCGGCTTCATATAGATATTAAAAAGATAAGATAAGATGTCTTTATTGTCATTGTACAAGTACAACGTTGTAGAAGTGCAATGAAATTGGATGCCATCCCATAAAAACAAAAACAAAAAAAGCACAAAAAACAAAGAAACACATTTTCAGCCACACATGCACATACACACACAACCATCCCAGCTCTCCAAGGTCATATTATCTGGTTACAGCATTTAAGATGGTTATGGCTCTTGGGTAGAAACTATTCTTCAATCTATTTGTTCTTGATCTAATTGTCCTATATCTCTTGCCCGAAGGTGGTGGTGCAAAGAGACTATATCCCGGAAGAGATGGATCCTGTAAAATATTATTTACTTTTTTAAGGCAACGGGAACTGTATAGTAGTTCTTCCAAAGATGGGAGAGGATGACCAATAAACGACCCCATGGGCCTTAGGCTGCCTACCCCTGGCTAGTTCAATATCTTGGAGACTGGGCCAGGTGCCTTGACATTCTATGAGATGGCTCCCAAATTCTGCCATGGGTGTGCAAAGTCCTATTATAAGTGTGCACTGTTCAACCCAAGTTCATTTTGCATTGCTGTTGCACACTTTAAACCAGCCTTAGCCAATGCCTTGCCCTCCAGATGTGTGGATTTCAACTCCCTTCAGTCCCAACCAGCACAGAATCCAAAACATGTGCAGAGCACTAGGTTGGTGAAGACTGCCTTAAACCCTTTTGATAGAAAAGGCAAAGGTAAAGGGACCCCTGACCATTAGGTCCAGTCGTGTCTGACTCTGGGGTTGCGGCGCTCATCTCGCTTTATTGGCCGAGAGCCGGCATACAGCTTCCAGGTCATGTGGCCAGCATGACAAAGCCGCTTCTGGCGAACCAGAGCAGCACATGGAAACGCCGTTTACCTTCCCGCTGGAGAGGTACCTATTTATCTACTTGCACTCTGACATGCTTTCAAACTGCTAGGTGGGCAGGAGCAGGGACCGAGCAACGGGAGCTCACTCCGTCACGGGGATTTGAACCGCCGACCTTCTGATCGGCAAGCCCTAGGCTCTGTGGTTTAACCCACAGCGCCACCTGGGTCCCTTTTTTGATATATATATGCAATTATTAAGTCAAGACTCTGGAGGAATCTGGGTGATTTAAGGTCTGAACCTGCAAATCCTCCCCCAAAGTCAAATGCTAGAATCCATAGGCCTCCTCTGTCTCTCTAAAGAAAAGATTTTATTCAAAGAATATCTTTTCATTGTCAACATGAGTATCCGTAGAAAGTATTGAGGAAGTTACTAATTTTTTTTAAAAGAGTCTTCATCATGGGAAGGGCATTCAAATAGTATGTTTCAATTTTTAAAAGATGATTGATTATAAAATAAAACAATATTATTATTTTAGTTACATTAATGGCCGCAACTGTTTTCAGAGCTGAACTGACAAGGCAGGACGTGAAATAATGAGCAGTCAAAGAGAAAATATCATTGCACACTTTCATGGGGCTTCAGAAAGAACCACCTTTGGCTACTGGCCACGGTTATTCGCTGAAGGAACAATCACGCTCTGGAAACCCCAAACCTTTGCTAGAAACAACTGACCGGGGCAACCTGCGTCAATTAGGGGCTGTGGGACGTTGAGTCCGGACAATAGGAGGAAGTTTCTAATTCCATCCTTGGGTGCAAACGGTCTGGGAATCTTGAGTTGCCCCTAAGGCAGAGCAGTGACATCTGCAGTTCGCATCATTTCTGCGAGTGAGGAAGCCATCAAGGCCGTGGGATGGAGACTGACGGCTAAGCTTGGGTTGTACTGAAATCCCCTGGGTAGCCTCCATTAGGTACACATAACTTGGTGAGGGACGCGGGTGGCGCTGTGGTTAAACCACAGAGCCTAGGGCTTGCCGATCAGAAGGTCAGCGGTTCGAATCCCCGCGACGGGGTGAGCTCCCGTTGCTCGGTCCCTGCTCCTGCCAACCTAGCAGTTCGAAAGCACGTCAAAGTGCAAGTAGATAAATAGGTACCACGCTGGAGGGAAGGTAAACGGTGTTTCCGTGCGGTGCTTTGGTTTGTCAGAAGCGGCTTAGTCATGCTGGCCACATGACCCGGAAGCTGTACGCCGGCTCCCTTGGCCAGTAAAGCGAGATGAGTGCCGCAACCCCAGAGTCATTCGCGACTGAGCTTAACTGTCAGCGGTTGTAGCGTTCGCCCATTCCTGGGGAAAATATGACTGTGCAGATTTGTAATTGTAGATTTTCCTACTCCCGGCCGCTTAAAAAGCAGAGGACGCCACACGTGTGTGTTTTTAACAGGAGGCCTGCACCTCCGCAGCTCCTCTCCATGTGGCGAGGTTTCAGTGCTCCAGGGGTGACCTCACACCCCTTTCTTCATGGCAACAGACTGTTAGCATTAGCAAAACACACACAATTACGGGGTTGGCGACAGAAATAGGCCGCGGGTGGGGAAAGAGCTGGGAGAAAAGGTCTTAAAATAATTACAAGGGGCGCTTCTCGGAAACGGCAGCCTGGGCACAAGGCATGCAAGACAGGACAGCCCAGAAGCCACACGGAAGGGTGAAGATCTTCCTGTATCTTCCTTCCTTATTCCCCTGTGGCCTGCAAAGCTGGTGTGTATTCTAATCTGCAATTTTAGTTCGGAACGCACACTTCTGACTGTCAATCTTACTCATTTTGCTTTTTCCATAAGCTTGCCGGTAATGTACCGGTGGGTTTTCTAACCGGCAGTACCGGTTTTGCATTCTTTGTACACCGCACGGAGGTCTTGTGTGCAGTTACGCAGCAAACACGTTTTAAAATAAATAAATAAATAAATAAATAAATAAATAAATAAATAAATAAATAAATTTTTATTTATACCCCGCCCTTCCCAGCCAAGACCGGGCTCAGAGCGGCTAACAGTCATAAAAACCACAACAAAACATACAAAACAATCAATTAAAATGCAAGTTAAAATACAATTTAAAATTTAAAATGCAGCCTCATTTTTAAGTAGCCCACCAATAAAACCATAAAGGAATAAAACATCAGGGTTAAACTAAAACCAACCCAAAGGCCAGGCGGAACAGCTCTGTCTTGCAGGCCCTGCGGAAAGATGCCAAATCCCGCAGGGCCCTGGTCTCTTGTGACAGACCATTCCACCAAGTCGGGGCCAGTACTGAGAAGGCCCTGGCCCTAGTTGCTGCCAGCCTAGCATCCTTATGGCTCGGGACATCCAAAATGTTATTATTTGAGGACCTTAAGGTCCTACATGGGGTTTTGTTAAATACAGTTAGAAATACAGTTAGAAAAAGATCCAGGCTACTGCATGCAAGACGCGAGAGCCCGGGGTGTGAAGATTGAGGCGCAAAATATCCGGAACACCATGCGGTGGCAATAGAAGGGAGCTGTCGGCAGCCCACACAACAGAAGCTGCAATTTTCAGGGTGTGAGCACTTGTATTAATTTGAAGGCAGTGTGAGTTGAGGAGGAATTTCTCCTACACGTTATAGAAACGGCAACGGAGTATGTTTTAACGCACAGCAAACCTCTGAACCGTGTAACGGAAGCCCGGTTCCCTTCAGGAGGGAGGTGGGAATATTTTCAGGAAGGTAAGAGGCGAGAGAGAGAGAGAGAGAGAGAGAGAGAGAGAGACCTGGCTACTCAAGTTCTGAGGCAGATTAAGAGGCTATGAAGCACATTTTCCATGGATCAGAATAGATTGCTCTTAATGGACCAAGCAGCCTCCCCAATTGACCTCTTGTGTCCCTGAGATTCGGAGCTGTTTTCTCAAGGCCATTGTTTTTTGGTCTGTTTTCTTCCTTTTTGTTTTTAATGATGCTATATATTCCTGATTAAACACATAAGCAGCCATTGTTTCCTCCATCGCCCCACAAAGAGGGAGAAAAGCAAAAAAAAAAAAAAAAAAAAAAACCGTTTCAGAGGGGAAAGTTAAAAAGCTTTGAGAGTTTTGCGGGAGTCTAAGCTGGGATGATGGTACGCGGGTGGCGCTGTGGTCTAAACCACAAAGCCTAGGGAGGGGTCAGCAACCTTTTTAAGCTGTGGGGTGGACCACCGTCCCTCAGACCATGTGGTGGGCCGGACTATATTTTGAAAAAAATATATGAATGAATTCCTATGCCCCACAAATAACCCAGAGATGCATTTTAAAGAAAAGCACACATTCTACTCGTGTAAAAACACGCTGATTCCCAGACCATCCGCGGGCCGGATTGAGAAGGTGATTGGGCCGCATCCGGCCCATGGGCCTTAGGTTGCCTACCCCTGGCCTAGGGCTTGCCGATCAGAAGGTCGGCGGTTCGAATCCCCGCGACGGGGTGAGCTCCCGTTGCTCAGTCCCTGCTCCTGCCAACCTAGCAGTTCAAAAGCACGTCAAAGTGCGAGTAGTGATGGGCCCCGCCTGCTAGCCTGCTCCCTAAAATATCACTGGTTTGCTCCTTTCTATATATAGGGTGCCTACATTCTGCGTGTGCAAATGGCTTGAGATACCTATTAGGTCCATAAATTACCATATAGCATATGTTCAACACCAAAAACAGTGACAGTTTGTTGTTGACAAAGGACAGCTGGACGTATAAAGGGCCCCATTACCTTCAGCAGCTTAGGGCCTCATCAAACCTAAATCCGGCCTGGCTTCCAATGCTCTTAATGTCAAAGTTGGGAGAGGCGGGCGTTGCGAATCGAAAAACACACCGCAATCAAAAAGGCATTAGCTGAATCAGAGCCGTTGCCCAGAGGAAGCAAGCGGAAGAACTAAAATGCCCCAGTTCTTATCCTCTGTTTACGTTCAGCAAGCTTAATGAGTTTATCGCTTATCTCTCCCAGGATTGACTTGTGGGGTGTTGCTGGTTTTTTTGACGGCTCAGGAGTGGAAGGAGCAGGCCGTCCTGCCCTAAGTGTATTTCTAATTACTGCTGTCAAAACTTTCAGGGGAAGATGGATTCCCTTGTTTTCTTGCCCAAGGAAAAAATACGTACCAATGAGTTTCTGGTACAGGCATTGCGGAGGGCAGCTAAACGGACGAGGCAGGCATAGTTTAGGCATGGAAAGCAATGGAAAAGGCCGGGGATTGCTGGCCAGCTGTCCTGATATGGCAAAGAAACTTCGCAGGAAACCCACAATACTAACAGGAGAACCTCACCCTAGTTTCCTTCTTACGTTTTGGTAGGAGCTGTGAGAATGCGGCTCCTGTGAGCTGAAGACCGACCACCTGCCCCAGCATCACTGCAACTTACCTGGACGGGGCTGGGTGGAACGGAGCACCCGATTGGCTGGTCTGGCGCAGAGTTAAACTATGGAACTCGCTGCCACAAGACGCAGGCGATGGCCAACAGCCGAGTTGGCTTCAAAAGAGGATTCGGCAAAGGATCGCATTGGAAGACCCACACGGGCACCGAAAGCTGAGTCACCGGGAGGTCTGTGGGCCCTCCAACTCCTCCCGCCCCACAACATGACTGTGCGTCTCCTTTGCCGCTCTTCCAACTCTGGAGCAGTGTGGGATGCAGTCACAGGGATGGAGAGGGGTTCAGTGTGAATGTAGAGTGTTGGACCTGGGAATCCAGAGTTCAGATTCCTACTCAGCTATGAAACTGAGACCATATAACACTGAAAGACCTACATTGGCTCCCAGTACCCTGTTTCCCCTTTTTTTAATATGTAGTCATAAAGTAAGCCATGGCAGGGTTTTTTTACCTTTGTGAGAAGTAAGACGTACCCCAAAAGTAAGCCGTGGTGCCGCCATTGTTCCCGTCGCCTCCTCAGCCCCTCCTGCGTGCGTAGGGAGCCAGCGAACCAGTGAGGCACGGGGGGGGGGGAAACGTGCCTCTTGCGGAGTTCTGCCCCGCCTGCTTAGCGCGCAAGGAGGGGCACGGGGGGGGAGACGCCTCTTCCTGCCCCGCCTGTTCCCCGTGAGCAGGGAGCCAACAAACCAGCGAGAGGCGCGGGGGGGAGGGGAAACGCGCCTCTTGCGGAGTTCTGCCCCTCCTGCTCAGTGCGCAGGGGGAGGCTGTACCGTACCATACTGAAGTAATAAAAATAAGACATCCCCCTGAAAATAAGCCACCCTGTGTTTTTTTTAGGGAAAAAAATTATAAGACGGTGTCTTAAAAAGGGGGAAAGACGGTACGTTTCCGAGCACAATTCAATTTGGGGGACAGGGTGCGAGCGGGTGTGGGGGATTCCCTGGTCCTGAATGGGGTAACTGTGCCCCTGAAGGACCAGGTGCGCAGCCTGGGAGTCATTTTGGACTCACAGCTGTCCATGGAGGCGCAGATTAATTCTGTATCCAGGGCGGCTGTCTACCAGCTCCATCTGGTGTGCAGGCTAAGGCCCTACCTGCCCACGGACTGTCTCGCCAGAGTGGTGCATGCTCTAGTTATCTCCCGCTTGGACTACTGCAATGCGCTCTACGTGGGGCTACCTTTGAAGGTGACCCGGAAACTGCAATTAATCCAGAATGCGGCAGCTAGACTGGTGGCTGGGAGTGGCTGCCGGGACCACATAACACCGGTCCTGAGAGATCTACATTGGCTCCCAGTACGTTTCAGAGCACAATTCAAAGTGTTGGTGCTGACCTTTAAAGCCCTAAACAGTGCTTTGATAGTGACTGTCTATGCTTACCATTTCGGTTTAATGCACTTTAAAACACTGCGCACGTACAGATGCTCCCTGGGCAGGTGGAGCACAAGGAGTCCATACGGCTCTAAAAATCAAGGCAGATGTGCCCGTTAAGGGAGTCTCAGGGGAGCCTTTTTTCGAGAAACCAGGGCCTAAGGAATTCCATCCGCGATAAGCCAGAGCATACTTGGAAACTTTGTCCATGCCGCACATCGCACAACTCTATCCCAGAGGCTTAGGAGCCAATGCCAGCCACCCTTCAGAAAGAAATGCACATGTACTCACTGATCGATGGATCTTGATAGTATCGCGGACAAAGTCAGAAGAATGCACCCGTACGGACCAGCTTCAAACTGGGAGGGAAGGAAGGGAAGAAGGTCACGGTTCCGAGCTGGAAAGCGCACCTTTAAAACTAGTTGTTCACGGCAGAACAAAAAATGCATCCATTTGTCTCATTTAAAAAATATTTTTGTGTGTTAAATTGCAAGGTGGCAGTGCTGACAGTGTGGAACAGAACCGCCAACTATCCTTTTGGCAGATACTTTTGATTTATCTTAAAAATGTAAAGGTAATTCATAGAATCATAGAACCATAGAGTTGGAAGAGACCACAAGGGCCATCCAGTCCAACCCCCTGCCAAGCAGGAAACACCATCAAAGCATTCCTGACAGGTGGCTGTCAAGCCTCTGCTTAAAGACCTCCAAAGAAGGAGACTCCACCACACTCCTTGGCAGCCAATTCCACTGTCGAACAGCTCTTACTGTCAGGAAGTTCTTTCTAATGTTTAGGTGGAATCTTCTTTCTTGTAGTTTGAATCCATTGCTCCATGTCCGCTTCTCTGGAGCAGCAGAAAACAACCTTTCTCCCTCCTCTATATGACATCCTTTTATATATTTGAACATGGCTATCATATCACCCCTTAACCTTCTCTTCTCCAGGCTAAACATACCCAGCTCCCTAAGCCGTTCCTCATAAGGCATCGTTTCCAGGCCTTTGACCATGTTGGTTGCCCTCCTCTGGACACGTTCCAGCTTGTCAGTATCCTTCTTGAACCAACAATTATGTTGGTGCTTAAGAAAAGAATCCCAAACCTATGAGTTGTATGTTCAACAAACACGGGTGGCCTTGAGGTCTAAACCACTGAGCCCTTGGGCTTGCCGATCGGAAGGTCGGCGGTTCGAATCCCCGCGAGCTCCCGTTGCTCTATCCCAGCTCCTGCCAACCTAGCAGTTCGAAAGCACGCCAGTGCAAGCAGATAAATAGGTACCGTTGTGGCGGGAAGGTAAATGGCGTTTCCGTGCACTCTGGATTCTGTCACGGTGTCCTGTTACGCCAGAAGCGGCTTAGTCATGCTGGCCATATGACCTGGAAAGCTGTCTGTGGACAAACGTCAGCTCCCTCGGCCAGAAAGCGAGATGAGCACACAACCCCATAGTCACCTTTCACTGGACTTTACCATCCTGGGGTCATTTATCTTACCTTTTTTAGACCCATTGAAAATAATGGCTTGACTAAGTTAGGTCCACTGATTTCGCTAGGTCTACCCCTGACCATTAGGTCCAGTCGTGACCGACTCTGGGGTTGTGGCGCTTATCTCGCATTATTGGCCGAGGGAGCCAGCGTACAGCTTCCAGGTCATGTGGCCAGCATGACTAAGACGCTTCTGGCGAAGCAGAGCAGCGCACGGAAACGCCGTTTACCTTCCCGCCGGAGCGGTACCTATTTATCTACTTGCACTTCGTGGTTTCAAACGGAAATAAATGCTCTGAACAAGTGTGTGTGAGAAAATCGTGCTGCAATTGAGAAGCGATTGAGAACCGGACCTGGCCGAAATTCGTACCTGATGAATATTTTGTTGCAGGAACCTCAGCAGGTCTTCGTAACTTGTCGCAACGTGCAACATCAGCTGCGAAAGGAAGAAAAGGGTGTGGGGTGAAATTCAGGCCAAAATACAACAAAATACAACAAAATACATCCAGCCAAAGTCTAGGCGACAATCCCAAACTGAGAGATATAGGACTACTGTCATGTGTAGCAAAGAGTTTCTCCTGGTGGAGACAGGGGTCCTGATGCTTTCTAGTGGGGTAAAAAGGTAAAAGTAAAGGACCCCTGACAGTTAGGTCCAGTTGTGAATGACTCTGTGGTTGAGGCACTCATCTCGCTTTATAGGCCTAGGGAGCCGACGTTTGTCTGCGGACAGTTTTTCCAGGTCATGTGGCCAGCATGACTAAGCCGCTTCAAAGACTTCAAAGAAGTGTGACTAGCCCAAGGTCACCCAGCAGCTGTATGTGGAGGAGCGGAGACGCGAACCCGGTTCCCCAGATTACGAGTCTACCGCTCTTAACCACTACACCACACTGGATAGGCTTAGGGGAGCTTTGGAGAAGGGGGGGGTCTCCCGGAATAGCGCACAGGAGCCCTGGAAGCTGCCTGCTCTGGCGAGACAATTTGTCTGCCTATCCCAGGATAGTCTCCGACCAGCCACAACTCCCCAGTGTCTCAAGGGGGGGGGGCTTTCCCATCACCTGGGACCCTCTGAAGATGCAAAGCCCTGAACTATGGTCTCTCTCTTTCTCTCTCGGCCCCCCCCCCCACATTTTGAGAAGGTCGGCAGCTGCAGGGCTGATGAGGATCCTCTGTTGAGGAGCTGGAACATGACGGTCCGCGGCCCCCCAGGGAGGCTTAAATTGAACCGCCTTGCATTTTTCATGACGTTCATTCCACAAGAACGATCTTTCCGGTTCATTACTGTTTTGATCTCATCCCCGCTCTGCTCTGTTTGGGGCTCGCTGCACGGGTTATGTGCAAACATGTATATTGGAGTCCCGGTGTCAAGGTTGCTGTTTGTTTTTCAACTGTTGCATAATGCCTAGTTCCCCACCCTAACAGCAGCACCGCCGGAAGAAAGGGAATTTGGATTCCCTCTTTTTTTGGGAAACACATACACACAAAACCACACACTCCCAGGACTCGGTAAATATCTTCCGAGCGGCTAAACCCCCAGATTTGCTGCACCCTGCTCTGGTTTCTCAGCGTTTGCCAGATGCTGACCACATATTTCCCGGTTCTGTTCTTGTTGCCATTAAGGGCTAGAAGCATGCATTTCACGTTTGATGGATAGCAGGGATTCTCGGGATTCCGAGAGCGCAAATCCCACACGTACACAACAAGTTTGCAAATTCCACACGCGTGGAATAGAATACAGTGGCACCTTGGTTCTCAAACTTAATCCGTTCCGGAAGTCCGTTCCAAAACCAAAGCGTTCCAAAACCAAGGCACGCTTTCCCATAGAAAGTAATGCAAAAGGGATGAATCCATTCCAGACTTTTAAAAACAACCCCTAAGACCACAATTTAACATGAATTTTACTATCTAACGAGACCATGGATCCACAAAATGAAAGCAATAAACAATGTACTGCAGTCACACAATCAATCAATCAGGAGCTGAACTGGGTTCCACAATGTCCTGACCTGGCCACAGTGATCCATGCGACGGTCACCTCCAGACTAGATTATTGTAACTCGCTCTACGCGGGGCTGCCCTTGAGGCTGACCCAGAAACTCCAGCGAGTGCAGAATGCCGTGGCGAGGCTCCTTACGGGGGCTCTGCCGTGGGATCACATTCATCCAGTGCTCTACCAGCTGCACTGGCTCCCGGTGGAGTACAGGATCAGGTTTAAGGTGCTGGTTTTGACCTTTAAAGCCCTATGCGGCCTAGGACCCTCGTACTTAAGGGACCGCCTCTCCTGGTATGCCCCGGGTAGGACCTTGAGGTCCTCAAATAATAACATCCTGGAGATCCCGGGCCATAAGGATATCAGGCTGACAGCTACTAGGGCCAGGGCGTTTTCGGTCATGGCCCCAACATGGTGGAATAGTCTGCCACAGGAGACGAGGGCCTTGCAGGATCTGGCATCCTTTTGCAAGGCCTGCAAGACTGAACTGTTTTGCCAGGCTTTTGGGTTGGGTGGAGTTTAATTGCCTTGTTATGTTATTCTGTTGGTCTGTTGGTGGACTGCCTAATATGAGGTGACATTTTAAAATTGGAATTTTACATTGTATTTTAATTCTGTGTTTTTAATTGATTGTTTGTGGTTTGTTGAGGTTTTTATGATTGTTAGCCGCCCTGAGCCCGGTTCCTGACTGGGAAGGGCGGGGTATAAATAAAAGTTTATTATTATTATTATTATTAATGTCACACACAAAAAAGAGCCGCAAAAACAAAAATTCAAAATAAATAGCAAAAACAGACAGACCTCAGTGTAAGACTCAAAACGGAAGTTTGGCACTCAAATCAGAAGCATAACACTCAAAACAGAGCACATTCGGCTTCCAAAAAAAGTTCGCAAACTGGAACACTTACTTCCGGGTTTGCAGTGTTTGGGTTCCAAGTTGTTTGAGTACCAAGGCGTTTGAGAATCAAGGCACCACTGTACGCTATTTCTAACTACAAAGCAGAAACATATACCAAAGAAGATTCCTGCATTGCAGGGGGTTGGACTAGATGACCCTCAGGGGTCTCTTCCAACTTTCTATAATTCTATGAAAGGTTAAGGGCGTGGGGAGGACAGTTCTGGCTAAAACATTACCGTTTCCAAGATCCCATCTGCTTTGTATTTCCCTACAGGAGTGAACTGCTGCGTTCCAGTACACCTAAAAAGAACAGAACAACAAAACATCTGTAGAAGGAAAACAGCAGATGAGGAGCCCCGTTGGCTAAGGGCAAGAGTCATTAAAGGACTGTGCCCTTTGCATCCAGGGTCAATACTTGGCGGGGGCTGGTGGAGCGACAAGAGTTTGGAATCTCTCCCCCTCAAAACTTTCCCAGGGAAGAGGAAGGCGGTACTCCCATATGCTTTTGTCCTTCTGATTTTCTTTAAATAGGAATCTCAGAGGCTGGGAAAACATCCTCTCCTCCGAGCGACACCACCGGTCCAACTCTGTATACAGCAATGGCTTGGATCCTTGTGAGAGGAACCACAGATCGGTGATCAAGGCACAAGGAAGATATCGCCCCACGCCGGTCAAACTATTTGTCCGTCAAGCAGGGAGGGGAGAGGCCATTGTTTGCTATTTCTCCCTGTCCTCACCGTACGCTTCCATTCTGCTTCAGTTCAGCTGCCGCCAAAAACTACAGCATCGGTCTCACCGTCCGCCGCGGCAACATTAAGTAACTTACACAGTTTACATAATCAATCGTAGAAATTACGGAAATTGTGCAGGCCACTGTGGATGCTGGCCTGATTCAGCAGGCTCTTCTTTTAAGCACTGACAATTTCTTCTCTGGGTTCTGCGTTCATCAGAAATCTCCCAACAGCCCTTGCGTCCAGCCAAGGTTGCCTACTCTAGCAACAGGACTATGGGGGCGTCCCTCCTGTCACCTGGGCCTTCTAAACTGGACAGGCTTTTGTTGTGCAAAGATTCTGCTACTGCCAGCGAGCAACGGGAGGCTCTCTCTGAAAACAGCAGCGCAGGCTCCATGCTGCAACCTCTTGTTGCAGCGCTCGCTGCATTTTCATAAACAGATTAATGCTATGTGTGCAACGTTTGCAAACATACCAGGGTGTGTGTGTGTTTCTCTCTCTCTCTCTGTGTGTGTGTGTGTGTGTGTGTGTGTGTGTATTTTCCAAATTAGCAGCAGATGTGAAAGGCACCAAAAGTCACTGGGACTTGAGTGGTGCGGAAGAAGAAGAAGAAGAGTTTGGATTTGATATCCCGCTTTATCACTACCCGAAGGAGTCTCGAAGCAGCTAACATTCTCCTTTCCCTTCCTCCCCCACAACAAACACTCTGTGAGGTGAGTGGGGCCGAGAGACTTCAGAGAAGTGTGACTAGCCCAAGGTCACCCAGCAGCTGCTTGTGGAGGAGCGGAGACGCGAACCCAGTTCACCAGCTTACGAGTCTACCGCTCTTAACCACTACACCACACTGGCTCTCCATGAGTTTGGTGACTCATTGGTGGAGCCTAATGGATCTGGGAGCAGAGCTAATGGTCGAAAACACCCAACCATGCTGAAAGCACCCCTGCCTTTGCTTCTGATGCCCTAACATGGTAGAAAGATATTGAATAAGAGGCCAAAAACCCTGAATATCCAGGTGGATCCTTAAGAACTGGCAGGCCTTTCTGCAAAAACGAATATTATCTTCATTTTCCTGCCAGGAATTCCTTGTTTTGTCTTGCACTGGGCCTGCAAAGTGCCAGGGGATCAATCTGCATCACAGTTGCGTCTCAGGCAGCGAGTGTCACTAAAAATAATAATCTTTGAGCCAACCATTTCTTTACATAATAGCGAAAAGTGTGGGGCTGAGAGACTTTAGAGAAGTGTGACTAGCCCAAGGTCACCCATGTGGAGGAGCGGAGACGTGAACCAGCTTCCCAGGATTACGAGTCTACCGCTCTTAACCACTACACCACAGTGGCTCACCTTCTCTCCCTTGCTGCGGTCCTGATGAAGAACACCACTCCCTGCGGCTGCTGTTAACTAGGGGAGGGGAAATCCAAGGGACTTTCATGGAGCGCCCCGCCTGGTTTGGCCCTGAGCAGGCGTACTCCAGTGTGGTGTAGTGGTTAAGAGCGGTAGACTCATAATCTGGTGAACCGGGTTCGCGTCTCCGCTCCTCCACATGCAGCTGCTGGGTGACCTTGGGCTAGTCACACTTCTCTGAAGTCTCTCAGCCCCACTCACCTCACAGAGTGTTTGTTGTGGGGGAGGAAGGGAAAGGAGAATGGTAGCCGCTTTGAGACTCCTTCGGGTAGTGATAAAGTGGGATATCAAATCCAAACTCCTCTTCTTCTTCTTCTTCCCCATATCTTCCCGGGGTGGAAAATTGGTAAAGGGAGGCCGAGCTGTCTCCGAAGGAAGCTGACCCTCCATTATCAGAATCTTTATTGATGAAATGTGTGAAAACCAGTGGCTTAAGGAGGAGGTTGTCAGAGGGGGGCGGGAAAGGGAGTAGGTCTGCTCAGTCTTTCCGAAAACGTGTCTTCCACTTACAAGGTGATCGTGGCTTTCCTTTGGTTGCCTCCACGCCACAAAATGCCAGCAATGGCCAGAGTGAGGCACCTGGTTCTCGCAGCCGGCGAGACTTGGAGACACTCGCTGTTTTGAGACAAAAAGAGATAGAAAGGCATCACCAGCGGCAAACATTGCAAGGGGAGAAATGAAACGGGCAAGGAACAGCTAGGACCATGCTGCAGTGAGCATAAGAAGCTGCCTTCTGCCGAGACAGATCATTGGTTCCTGTAATTCAATGCTGCCTACACTGGCTGGCAGCGGCTTCCGATGGAGAACATTCCCAGCTCTACCTGGATCTGCTGGGGATTCCAATATTTAATTCTGATCCCCTCAGTTCACATGAAAACACACCAGCATTTTAGTGTGAATTTCTCCTAGTACAGTGGTACCCCTCCCCACCCTCTCACTATATATAAGGGTCTGGTGACTTCTGTTTCAGAGTATCTGAAGAAGTGTGCATGCACACGAAAGCTCATACCAAGAACAAACTTAGTTGGTCTCTAAGGTGCTACTGGAAGGAATTTTTTTGTTTTGTTTTGACTATGGCAGACCAACACGGCTACCTACCTGTAACTTAAAAAGAATTAAAACAAAATAAAAAATAAAAAAAATCCTTCCAGTAGCACCTTAGAGACCAACTCAGTTTGTTCTTGGCATGAGCTTTCGTGTGCATGCATACTTCTTCAGAATGCACACGAAAGCTCATACCAAGAACAAACTTAGTTGGTCTCTAAGGTGCTACTGGAAGGATTTTTTTTTGTTTTGTTTTGACTATGGCAGACCAACATGGCTATCTACCTGTAACTTAAAAAGAATTGTTAACGTACGCACTTTTTGACACATTGGGTTGCAAAATGCAAATTTTGCACGCATCTTTGGCATGCAATGTGCCTTTGTGTGCACTGAAACAAAATCTTGAGAGGTGCAGAGACCGACAGGGGAGCCGGCCGTGTCATGATCTGCAAGCAGGCTTTGCGCTGGGCCGCGCAATCTCCTGCCCCCTCCTGAGCTTGGTCGCCCTCTTCCTTAATGCCCTTTCCATTTTAAATCTTCGGTTCAAAGAACGACACTCCCTTTTCGAAGGAGGCCGATTGATTTCTACGAGAGGCGGCCGGGCAAGCGAAGTGGCGGCTTGCAGACCATGATGGCAGATGTCTGGAAATAGCTGATGGGCTCGGATCGGGAGGGAAGGGAAGTATACTTAGCATAAAGGTTAAAAGCAGAGAAAAGACATTAGGAAAGGGCCGTTTCAGGCCAGATATTGGAAAACGGCCCCGCCCTGGACAGCGAGTTCTGTAGGATGCAGAAGAATGTACTTTGGGTAGGGCAAAGGCGACCCCAAAGGGGACATTTTGTGGAACGGCTGAGGGGGAAAGAAAAAACAAAACAAATGAACATTATGATGATGATGGGCGGCTGACTCCTGATTGTAACGCATAAGTTTAGGAGTGGGAGGCTTCAAACGTCCCTCGCTGCCAGGGTTTCAACACACCACTCGGCCCCGAGAATTTAAAGCAGAGGCGGAGAAATGCAGAAACTGGAAAATAATTCAAAGCCTTAAACAGCTTTGGTCCTGCACACCTGAAGGAGCATCTCCACCCCCATCTGTTCAGCCCGGACACTGAGGTCCAGCTCCGAGGGCCTTCTGGCTGTTCCCTTCCTGCGAGAAGTGAGGTTACAGGGAACCAGGCAGAGGGCCTTCTCGGTGGTGGCGCCCGCTCTACCCTGTTTCCCCTTTTTTAATACGTAGTCATAAAGTAAGCCATGGCAGGGTTTTTGTACCTTTGTGAGAAGTAAGACGTACCCCAAAAGTAAGCCATGGTGCCGCCATTGTTCCTGCCGCCTCCTCAGCCCCTCCTGCATGCGCAGGGAGCCAGCGAACCAGTGAGAGGCACGGGGGGGGGAAACGCGCCTCTTGCAGAGTTCTGCCCCGCCTGCTTAGTGCGCAGGGAGAGGCGCGGGGGGGGGGGAGATGCCTCTTCCTGCCCCGCCTGTTCCCCGTGCACAGAGAGCCAGCGAACCAGCGAGAGGCGCAGGGGGGAAACACGCCTCTTGCGGAGTTCTGCCCCGCCTGCTCAGCACGCAGGGGGAGGATGTACCGTACCATACTGACGTAATAAAAATAAGACATCCCCTGAAAATAAGCCACCCTGTGTTTTTTTGATGAAAAAAAATTATAAGACAGTGTCTTAAAAAGGGGGAAAGACGGTATGGAACATCCTCCCATCAGATGGCAAAGAGATAAGCAATTATACAGCTTTCTTTAGACCTCTGAATGCAGCCCTATATCAGGAGGTTTATATATGTTTGATGTTTCATTGTGTTCTTGTATATGTTGAAAGCCGCCCAGAGCGGCTGGGGCAATCCAGTCAGATGGGCAGGGTTCAAATAATCAATATCAATAAATTTATTCGACCGTCAGTCAGAAAGCACATATTATCCATACAAAACGTCTAAACATCTGGAAAAGCATGACACTTAGAACAGTGAGAAGTATATTTAGACCCGTGTCAATACAGTCAATTTTAGCCTTGCAGCGCTTGCCAAAAAAAGAAATTTGGCCACTGAGAAGGTTGTTGTTCCAGTGAACTTGTTCAGCAAATACAAAACCAGTCTTTCTCTGTCTACTGGGCTATGTTGGCATAGGAGTGGAGCTATAAGTTTTTGTCTAAGATCTGCATAGAATGGGCAGATCAAAAGAATATGTTCAGTTGACTCAACCACTCCCAGAGCACAGGGGCAAAGTCTCTGGGCATATGGGACTCCCCTGAACCGTCCCCACAAAACCGCCGATTCCAGAACGTTTAACCTAGCGGCTATAAGGAGCCTACGGTATTCCACATAGTGGATTTCCGCCAGATAAGGGTGAAATCTGAGATATCTGTTCCCCCAAATACATCCCAGGTTTCACAAGAGCAATGTCCTCTTGCCTAGCGATATCCCTCAGTCTTTGAGAGATCACAACTTTAGCTTGGCTAAATGTCATAGACCCCAGGAAGAAAAATATTATTGTTCTTCACCCCAGACTGACAACAGTTTGAGCTCATGATTTGGGACAGGAGTTGTGACCAGGAGAGAAGTGAGCCATAGGGCTTGCACCTGCTCCCACCTGCTAAATTTAGGGTATTCACCATGTCAACACCTGCCCAAGTGGTCCCTGTTGGATGCAATCCATCTGATGCAAGGTAGGCTAGTCTTCGCCAACCTGGTAGCCTCCAGTAAGCCCAGCCAACGCAACTCAACTGCCCAACTGATATTTGGTATGCAGGGCTATTGATCTGACACCTGGCACTGTGTCCTCAAATGCTCCCAAGAAGCACCCAAATTAGCTGCGGGTGACATAAGATCTTGCTTAAGTGACCAACACCAAGATGCGCCCAGATTAGCTGTGAGTGATGTAAGGTTTCGCTTCGCCTTTATCTGCTTCCCTCCAAGTCACCAACACCCTTCCGAGGAGACGGAAGAAGGCTAACATCCCACACTGTCCCAAAGGCAGAGGAAGAACGCCAAAGGCCTTCTCTTTCATGTCTGAGGCTTTGATTTGATGTTTAGTCTCCTTAAATGAGTAGATCTTTTGAGCAGACCAGCGGTGGGAACACTGAGAAGACTTATCTCTCACACAGAGGCCTGCTATTGTCTAAAATTCCAAGTGGCGTCTTCATCTGAAATGCGGATGTTTCAGGTTTAGAATGTGCGTGGAAGGGATTTAGATCTTTCCCCCCTTTTGGTTTACTTCAGGAGGGTGAGTTTTGGGAGTGAACTTGCAGCCCTGATGAATTAAGCCAATTTAATTTCGCTTCTCTTTCATCCCAGGTCAGGAGCTGCATTTGATGGAGGACCAGAAATGGTCAGGCATGGCCTCCTTCCCTCAAAATAACCAGCTGCCAAGACCGTCTTCATGTACACCAGGCATAGGCCAACTCGGCCCTCCAGATGTTTTGGGACTACAACTCCCATCATCCCTGACCGCTGGTCCTGTTAGCTAGGGGTGATGGGAGTTGTAGTCCCAAAATATCTGGAGGGCCGAGTTTGCCTATGCCTGATATACACTGTTCCTCCACACCGCATTTCCCTCCTCCAAGGTCGGTAATGGAAGGAGACGGGTGATATTATTATTCAGTGGGGCAGCCTTGGTCCATGGGCTTATTGCTGCTGACCCCTAACCATAAGAATGGACACCCTTCGTCATCTCAAAAATTGCAAACTCACTTTCTTAGTAAACTTTGAACGGGAAGCCTTGCATTTTGGAAAGGCACCCTGATAAAAGTAAAGTAAAGGTAAAGGGACCCCTGACCGTTGGGTCCAATCACGGACGACTCTGGGTTTGCGGCGCTCATCTCGCATTATTGGCTGAGGGAGCCAGCATACAGCTTCCAGGTCATGTGGCCAGCATGACTAAGCCGCTTCTGGAGAAGCAGAGCAGTGCACGGAAACACCGTTTACCTTCCCGCCGGAGCGGTACCTATTTATCTACTTGCACTTTGTTCTTTCGAACTGCTAGGTTGGCAGGAGCAGGGACCAAGCAACGGGAGCTCACCCCGTCGTGGGGATTCAAACCGCCGACGTTCTGATCAGCAAGCCCTAGGCTCTGTGGTTTAACCCACAGCACCACCCAGGTCCCTCCTCATTATTCATTATTTTAATTGGGAGTAGTTAGCAGTCAGCAGCAGTCAAACTTAGCTCACTGCAGCTTCTGGGAGCTTGCGGCCGAGAGTTGCAAACAGGCCTCTCAAACGGGGGAATTTAGCAGGAGAGTTTAAGGGGGAGGCTGAGAGTACTGTCTCAGGGTGTGCATAGGGCCAAGGGACATGGGGGGGAGCTGCTGCAGTGACATGCCAACACCTGTGCCATGTTTGTGCATGCAGAGGGTGTTTGTGCACTTGCGCACAGCGACACACTGCTTTTGCGGAGGGTCCGTCCGACTTCCTAAAGGTAAAGGGACCCTTGACCATTAGGTCCAGTCGCGGACGACTCTGGGGTTGCGGCGCTCATCTCGCATTATTGGCCGAGGGAGCCGGCGTACAGTTTCCGGGTCCTGTGGCCAGCAGGACTAAGCCGCTTCTAGCGAACCAGAGCAGTGCACAGAAACGGCATTTACCTTCCCGCTGGAGCGGTACCTATTTATCTACTTGCACTTTGACGTGCTTTCGAACTGCTAGGTGGGCAGGAGCTGGGACAGAGCAACGGGAGCTCACCCCGTCGCAGGGATTTGAACCGCCGACCTTTTGATCGGCAAGTCCTAGGCTCTGTGGTTTAACCCACAGTGCCACCCGCATCCTAGCTCTCCCCAAATGCACCCGGCCTGTCACAAACAACATGTGTTTTGCAAGTGCAAAAAATACACGGGGCTTGACCTTCAAGGATGGTGTGCATCACCCTTCTCAGTCAACACGGGTGCTGCAATTTGGACTTTATCTCCCTTTAATGAGGTCAAGACCAGGAAGACCCCTTTTCCCCTTCCAACAATAGAGGGGGATTTGATTTCAGCTCAGGGTGGAAAACACGTCGGCTCTCACCAGAGTCGACTTACCGCGTATCGCTGTTCCTGCTGCTGTCTCCAAAGATAAGATGTCGCAGGAGGTAGGCTTGGACTACTGCCAGGACCCCGCACGGCCCACCCTAGACAGCAGCAAAAGGCAAGGAACAGAGAAAAACAATGAGCGCCGTTTGAAGCTGCTGAGAAGCTCGCACGGGCTACAACCTTCTTCAGCTCCACCCAGTCTCCTGCCTCTTGTTCCCCTTTGTTTTCTGTGTTTTTAACCGCCGTGGCCCAAATGCCGTGGACGTTGCGGCCGGCTGAAAATTCTGCGCTTGTAATTAAAAGGTTGCGTCCCTGGATGTTTTCCCGAAGAAGAAAGCCTCAGAACAGTATGCGCAGACGATGCCAAGATCTGCAGCATGTGGCCGATTTGTTCTGCCGTCGAGGGGTGAAGCAGGGGTCTGGTTTCTCTCGGTGGCCAGGTGACCTGGGAGCAAACGGCTGGAGCAAAAGAGCTCAAATATCCCGGCCAGGAGGAGATTCGAACCCTGGTATCCCCGTCTGTATCCTCCTAAGTCAGTGGTGGCTAACCTTGACACTCCAGATGTTTTGGAACTACAACTCCCATAATCCCTGACCACTGGTCCTGTTAGCTAGGGATGATGGGAGTTGCAGTTCCAAAACATCTGGAGTGTCAAGGTTAGCCACCACTGTCCTAAGTCCTACTCTTAGGAGGTCAATAATGGGTCCTCAGACTTGAGGACACGGGACACTCTGATACGAAGTGTATGATGTCCTCTTCCTTAAGGCAGTCAACTGGGCAATGATTGGAAGGTTCAGACTGGGAGACTAGGGTTTGAATCCCGACCTGGCCAGTGTGCTCACTAGGTGATCTTGGGCCCATCACTATCTCTCAGCCTAACCTACCTCACAAGGCTGTTGTGGGGCTTAAATAAGGAGACGGGAGAACCATGTACGCCCCCTTGAGCTCCTCGGAGGAAACGGTGGGGTATAAATGCAATAATCAAATAATAAACAGATAAATAAACAAACAGGCTACGGAGATGCAAAAGCTATAGACTGTTTCTGGAGATCACACAATTAAAAAAAAATCATTGCTTTCATGAGGAAATGTTTATAAATGGTTTTTTTTAGGATGCATTAGGCTTGGCTGGCCAAAGAGCGAAAAACTATTTCGTTTCGTAAGTGATCGCCACAATCCTAAATGGAACAGAGGTGGCCAATCTCTGCCCCCACTCCAGGTACTGCTGGACCCCCAACTTCCACCAGCCCTACCCGGAATGGCCAGCAGTCAGGGATCATGGGAACTGAGGTCTAGAAATACACGGAGCACGATTCTGCTCTGTGCATGAATATTCGGAGGGGAGTGACTGAAATAGAAATAGAATAGAAATACTTTATTGTCACTGTGCCACATGTTTACAGTGAGATTAAACGAGCCCCCATCTCCCCCACAATCTCTCAGTCTATGTGCTATCGTACAACCTCCAACCCTGAACGTCAGCTGCAATTCTGCTGTCTTCCATTCAGCAGCCTCACGGCCCACGGGTAGAAACTATTCTTTAACCTGTTGGTGCGGCTTATCATGTTTCTATATGAACGGAACTTTCGGCGTCCTGGAGTCGCGGATGATCTGCTCTTGTCCCAGAAGTGGGATCAGTGCATCAGGAATTCTGCGCATGCACCGTTTGCCGCAGCTTCCGGTTCCTTCAGCTGCGTTGCGCATTCCCCGCCCCCAACTATATGGCCGAGGCACGAGTGTGCATTGCTGCAGAAGAGCAAAGAAGCCAGTCTTTCGAGCGGTCACCAGGACAGCCACATCAAGATGTGCGGTGATTTCTGCACAAAGCACAATTGACTGGGCCTTGGGTTCAGTCCAGATGAAAGTCCCCTTGCACACTATTACACTAGCGCAAGGGTCAGCAAGGTTTACCAGCCATGGGCCAGATCACTCTCACGGAGATCGTCCGTGGGCCAGACTGGCACAGCGCAATGCCGAAAATTGAGTCTGTGCATGTCCGTGGTGCCGGAAATCGCTTCTGTGCATGCACAGATGCCTGCGCAGAAGAGTTTTTCGGCACCTGGACATGCACAGACGCGGTTTCTGGTATCTATGCGTGCGCAGATACAATTTCTGGCACCACTCGGCGAGTCCCCGCGCTGCGCCGCGCTGGTTTAGTGCAGTGCGCGGGGGACTTGCTGAGCGGGGGGCTCGGTTTGCGGGCGGCTCATGGGCTGGTGAAATGGTCTTCGTGGGCCGCATCTGGCCCATGGGCCGCAGGTTGCCGACTGAAAACCAATTTCAGCGCTACTGTACGCGGACGACGCGGTTCTCCTCTCACGAACTAAAATTGGCCTCAAAAGACTGATGAGGGAATTTTCGGCTTATTGCAGGAGAGAACAATTGGTGGTGAACTGCCAGAAAACTAAGGTTGTGGTGTTCACTAGGAGACACAGACCACACAGATGGGTAATGGATGGTCAGATAATAGAGCAGGTCAAGGCCTTCAAATACCTGGGAATTGTCTTCCAGTCAACAGGGTCGTGGGTGGCACACCAAAAATATGCCAGTGAAAAAGCATCCCAAAGCTCTAAGATTCTGTCGCGCTTCTTCTATACGAGGGGAGGCAGGTACATCCCAGCAGCCCTAGAGGTATTCCAAGCAAAACCTCTGGCGCAATTACTTTACGGGGCTCCAATTTGGACGGGGAATCAGTGTAGTATTCTTGAAACAGTCCAGTCAAAATTCTTAAGACAGATTTTTGCCGTTCCATCATGTGCACCAAATGCGGCTCTACGCCTTGAGGCCAGCCTTTTATCTGTCGAAACACGAACTTGGCAAAGAACACTTAACTACTGGCTCCGTCTAAATTTAAATCCATCTGGGTTGCCGACCCCTGCACTAGCGTCATTTCAACAGGACTGGCCTCGGACCCCCTTCCCCCATAAATCGTGCCCAGTGGCTTCGAAATCCTGTCTTCAGGCTTTACCTTTTTCTGTACAATGCCATACTTCAGCTGAGGGGTGTCGTTAAACATAAAGCTCTGGATTTTCCATTCCTCGCTGAAGCAGCCCAGGCTGGAGCCAAACAAAAGCATCTTCAGGTCCTAGATGTAAATAAGGGGGGAGAGGACATGAGATGAAGAATAAAAAAGGAAAGGACAGACCTCCTGTTCTTTTCGAAATCTAATTCTTCACTCTGGGGGGGGCACAGAAAACTCCCAATAAATAAGAAGTTTTCAGGGACGGCCTGAGGGCGCATGCATGATCCAAACAGTTAGGATTCCAGCCAGCCACGCCCTGTTTCAGGGAACTCCATTCCAACTCAACTCAGTTTATTACAGCAAAAGCCAGCAATATAATACAGTACAGTATAATTCCAAACCAGCGATCAGAATATCGCTACAAGGCGTCAAAATCCTAAGGATTGGGGGGGGGGGGGGAAACCAATGGCGCAAAAGAAATTTATAGTATATTTTCCAGTAGAAGCGATTTACGTTTTTGGATGGCTAAGGTGCAAAACTTGGCCACAGCATAGGATACTGAGCTCAAAGAGTCTTCCAAAAGGAATTGGCGTAGGATTTCAGGAATAAATTCCAGATAATATTGCAAGGGTTTAAATTTTGATAAAAGGGGTAATATAAGACGAGACCGTTCTTCACTATAAAATTCACAGAATAGAAGAATGTGAGTAGCAGATTCCACCTTGTTGGTCATGCATGGGCATAGGCGTTCGTGGATAGGTACCCGCAGGAATTTGCCGTGTAGTACAGCTGTAGGCAGTGCCTCAAATCGGGCTCTGGAAAAAGCCCATCTGTAAGATTCATAAAGGGACCCAGGTGGCGCTGTGGGTTAAACCACAGAGCCTAGGGCTTGCCAATCAGAAGGTCGGCGGTTTGAATCCCCACGACGGGGTGAGCTCCTGTTGTTCAGTCCCTGCTCCTGCCCACCTAGCAGTTCGAAAGCACATCAAAGTGCAAGTAGAAGATAAATAGGTACTGCTCCGGCGGGAAGGTAAACGGCGTTTCCGTGCGCTGCTCTGGTTCGCCAGAAGAGGCTTTGTCATGCTGGCCACATGACCCGGAAGCTGTACGCTAGCTCCCTCGGCCAATAAAGCGAGATGAGCGCCGCAACCCCAGAGTCAGACACGACTGGACCTAATGGTCAGGGGTCCCTTTACCTTTACCTTTAAGATTCATAAGTACCTAATATTAGATAAATAAGGGGCAGCTGAAAAGTTGGGCCAAGATCTTAGACACCTGTAATTCTCAGGAAGTAAGGCATCCTCTTTTTGCAGTTCGATATCGACAAGCCTCTGAGTAATAGATGTTTTTGCCTTATTCAAGGGTCCACTAAAGAGGTCTTCGGGGTTTAGGCCAATTTGTTTGATCTTGTTAACAATTTGCGTAAGCCAAAGTGGACTCCATTCCATTCTCTCTTCCCCTGCATTATAAACCCTCCCTGGCCAGTCAGCATTCTGTGCCCCCTGATTCCTGCAGGGATTTCTAATCAGGAAGAAAAAACCCAGTGGCACGGTGCCTGAGCCTGTCTCGCCACACTCGTAATTTTAATAAAAATAAATTGCATACACAGTTGTCCTGATTAACCCAAGGAGCCGTTTTTTCCTTCCCTCGCAATGTTCCTTCAGCATAAATGGCTTTGTGTGTGTGTGTGTGAGAGAGAGAGAGACTGCAACAGAATGAGGCTTTTTGGCTGCAGACCCACTTGGGACTCAACCAGTCTTCCATTATCTTTGGGAAGGCTGTGCCAAGCCTAATTGTTAAAAGAAAATGGAACCCACTGCAGCTCAGGTGGGGGGGGGGAGGGGGCAGATCATTAATTTAAAGTTGAAAAGCTTTTTCCCCCCAGGGCATTTGTGGGACTTGCTATCAAAATATCACCCTGCATGGAACACTGCTGCTGTTGCCGCTACGATTTCTTACCCACTCTTTGCCATCAAACCCCAGGATGGGTTCCAGCAGTTTTTTAAAAAAATAAAAACGGTATTAAAATCAGCTTAAAACACTTTGCAGTCAAAGAGAACAGGGTGAATCTTCAAGGGTAAATGAAGAATGTCGAAGGCTAAGTTAAAGATTCATCTTCGAGTGAATCTGGCAGCCCCTCTTCGGGGGAGGAGCAGATAGTGGCTGGGAGCCAGGGAGTGCCAGGTGTCCAGGGAGTTGCTGAGAGACCTGGCACCACCCAGCAGACTCGCTCGGAAGGGGAGGCGTCAGTTCTGGCACCTATCTCACGTAAGAGGACAAGGCGGCAATTCAGGATGCCGAGGCTTTGGTGTTGGCGCCAAAACAGGAGGGAGGCACTTCCGGATTCTGCTAGTGACTGAGCAGACCTGATTAACTGAACTCTGCACTGTAAATAGCTTTGCACAAAATAAAGAGACTTAAAGACAAGATGGCTTGGTCTTACTATTGAACAACCGGTAAGAGAATCTGACACATGCAAAAGGAATTATGCTCTAGCCAGGAGGAACAGGAAGTTTTGACTGGCTGGACCAAACATTCCCCTGCATGTCTTCTCTAGTATTACAAGGAATGTTGTACTTGACTGCTTCTCAAGGATCACATCCCACAGACACAACCTTTGATCTGCCCCAGCAGGGCTCCCATGTCCCCTGGTCTGGATAGATCATGGTCTGACCCACTATAATACAACTGCAATTCCTCACGCTTGGAGATCTCGAGCAGGCACAGAGGATATTCCATTTAATCATACCTCAAGCTACAGTTGAAGGATGTGAGGTGGCCAACCTTTGAAGAACCTCTCTCCAATGAGCTGGGTCTGAGACCTTCAAAAAGTTGACCGCACTGGGCTAGATCTGCAGGTGCTGGCCTGCTTCCGCGTACGACAACAGTCATTCGGCCTTTCCAACAGAACGTTCTGCATCGGCCACATCCATAATAATAATAATAATAATTTATTATTTATACCGCGCCCAGCTGGCCTGGTCTCCCCAGCCACTCTAGGTGGCTTCCAACAAACATTAAAATACATACACATGTCACAGATTAAAAACTTCCCTGAACAGGGCTGTCTTCAGGCATTTTCTAAATGTCAGATAGTTGTATATCTCTTTAACCTCTGCTGGGAGGGCGTTCCACAGGGCGGGCGCCACTACCAAGAAGGCCCTCTGCCTGGTTCCCTGTAGCTTTGCTTCTCGCAGTGAGGGAACCGCCAGAAGGCCCTCGGCGCTGGATCTCAGTGTCCGGGCTGAACGGTGGGGGTGGAGACGCTCCTTCAGGTATACTGGACCAAGGCTGTTTAGGGCTTTAAAGGTCAGCACCAACACTTTGAATTGTGCTCGGAAACGTACTGGGAGCCAGTGTAGATCTCTCAGGACCGGTGTTATGTGGTCCCGGCGGCCACTCCCAGTCACTAATCTAGCTGCCGCATTCTGGATTAATTGCAGTTTCCGGGTCACCTTCAAAGGTAGCCCCATGTAGAGCGCATTGCAGTAGTCCAAGCGGGAGATAACTAGAGTGTTTCTTACCCTTGCAAGATAGTAGTCAATGGGTTTTGACGTTACTTGGACAGCATACAGAGCAGAAGAGTCGGGGACCATGTAGACGTCCTCCAAATTTTCTTCGTCCTCAACATCAACTGCGGAGGGCAAAGGAAAGGCTGTTTAATATCCAGAACGCATACTCAGAATGTACTTTGGGTACTTTCTTAACTGTCAGGGATGTGCCCACCCCTGCCAGTCCGGCACTGAGTGGCTACCGGCAGCCTCAGCCTGTGTTGTTGACGGACTCGTCTCCCAGTGAGTGTACAAGCTCCTCCTCAGGGGAGGAGCAGTTACCGGGAGGGAGCCAGGTGGGGAGAGGTCTCCAGGAAGATGCAGAGAGACCTAGCACCACTAAGCCGACCCACTCGGAGGGGGAGACACCGTTTCCGGTGCCCGCTTTACGCAGAAGGAGAAGGCGGCACTTTAGAGTGCCGAGACTCTTGTGTTGACGCCGCAACAGGAGGGGGGCACTTCCGGATTCCGCTAGCGACTAGACGGTCATGTTTAGGGTTAGCTCCGCACTGTACATATTTGCACAATAAAATAGTTGAAAGACAAGAAGGACTTGGTCTTTACTCATGAGCAACCGTTAAGCGCACCTGACATTAACTGTTTAAACCAATTCATGAACCAAGAACCTCTACATTGACCGCTAATAACGAAACGTATGTTGTAGATATTTCCCCGCATTTATTATGCCCTTTTTGTGACATACAAACGGCATGAGAAAAACTTGGTATACTTATTTGTATAACATTATTCTTGTTTATGCTACTAACATGAGTTTGGCCAAACTGCGAGAGGCAGTGAAGGATAGGCGTGCCTGGCGTGCTCTGGTCCATGGGGTCACGAAGAGTCGGACACGACTGAACGACTGAACAACAACAACATTCTTGTTTATAAAACCCAATAAAATAAATAAATAAAAATTTCTGTCGGCCTCCAGAAGGTAAAGGTAAAGGTAAAGGGACCCCTGACCATTAGGTCCAGTCGTGTCCGACTCTGGGGTTGCGGCGCTCATCTCGCTTTATTGGTGAACCAGAGCAGCGCACGGAAATGCCGTTTACCTTCCCGCCGGAGCGGTACCTATTTATCTACTTGCACTTTGACGTGCTTTCGAACTGCTAGGTGGGCAGGAGCTGGGACCGAGCAACGGGAGCTCACCCCGTCGCGGGGATTCGAACCGCCAACCTTCTGATCAGCAAGCCCTAGGCTCTGTGGTTTAACCCACAGCGCCACCTGGGTCCCTAGAAATAGCGATGGGCCTCCAGAAATAGCGATGGATAAACATGTAAAATCCCTGCAATAAGCGAGCTAGTTGAGAACGGAATAAGACATACCTAGTTCCAGAGTGTCTTGGCTCAAGCTGTCTCTGCTGGGAGACGGCAAAGGCATCTTTCTGGACAGAAACAAATTAAGCACACAGATGACAAGAGGCAATTTATCAGAAAGGCTGCTGTATAATCAGAGATGAACAACAACGTTTCAGCAAGGCAGGCAGTTTTTCATCTGCATTCTGTGCTAAGAAGGTTGGGGGCGAAGGGGGCATCAAATCACCCACCCACCCCTCAACAAAATTCAGGGACTGTCAATCTCAATTCTCAGTTTCCCGGTCTTAAATTTGGACCTCCACATTTCTGCAGCAAATTTGCCATTTCTTCTTTGATCCTTGCAGATTCGCCAACACTTCCAATTTCTCCCAATAAACCCATTCTCGTCTGCAGTTTCGACCAACGTACACATCTTAGCAAGCAGTCTCCTCTAATGGAATGCATTTTTGTAAGGTGTTTTGCTATTGCATTAGTTTTCATGCCCTGAATATGTGCATTTTTGTAAACGTTGCTTGGTTGGAAAACGGTGTCGCAAAAAATCAAATAAAGTGAGAATTCCGAAGGATAGCTGCGTTTTGGTTTGCAAAGTGTGAATTGGGTAGCTTCTCACTGAAATGCAAACAAAATTCAATCCTCTCCCCCCCCCATTCCTATGGGGGAGGAGTACAATTTTTAGGGGTGGGGGAATGCCCTGCATGTTTTCTCTGAAAAGCCCTTGGAGGCTACTCTATATGATGTAGCAACACTCAGATGGAAGCGCATAGAGGGGGCCCCAGAAGCCCTCATCTGAGCAGCACTTGTAGTTTCAATATCCGCCATTTTGGGATGCGGGAATTGCCTCCAGCGATGGACAGGAGTCCTGATGCTACCGCAAACCAACTCTGGGGTTGCGGCACTCATCTCGCATTATTGATCGAGGGAGCCGGCGTACAGCTTCCGGGTCCTGTAGGCAGCATGACTAAGCCGCTTCTGGCGAACCAGAGCAGCGCACGGAAACGCCGTTTACCTTCCCGCTGCAGTGGTACCTATTTATCTACTTGCACTTTGACGTGCTTTCGAACTGCTAGGTGGGCAGGAGCAGGGAGCGAGCAACGGGAGCTCACCCCGTCGCGGGGATTTGAACCGCTGACCTTCTGATCGGCAAGCCCTAGGCTCTGTGGTTTAACCCACAGCGCCACCCACGTCCCTTTATTCCATTCTTAGACTGAGGTAAAGTTCTAAAACCAAGACAGTTTTCCAGTTTTGCGGAATTCGTAAACCGAAACATTCTTAAACAGGACTGTTCTTAAACCGAGGTACCACTGTACTTTTTTATTTTTTTGTTTATCATTTTTTATTTGTAAAACCAGTAAAAATGATTTAAAAAACAAAACAAAACAACCTCTTGCCACGGAGAACTTTTAATTCTTATTTTGACTATTATTGCCTGGTACGTTGCAGGGGCTCCTCCCTCCCTCATTTTGCACAGTCTTCCCATTGAGCTGTTAAACCTACTTGGATCCGCTCCAGTTTGGTAACTGAAATCGAACCATATTCCTGGCATCTCTTTGTCTCCACAGAGTGACGGAACCGTTTCCACACCCAGATGGGAGGAGAGATGGAGGTCGTTATCCCGGATATGGGATCCCACATATTCCCAGCTCAACAATATCATTGCATCAGCGACTGCTGACTTGCAACATCCTTGCCATTCATGAGTTTCCTCTACTGGCTCTTTAGCAGGAGATGAGCAAAGCAGGGAACTCCCTTTGTGACATTCAGGACCTTCATAGCAGAATACGTGGGGATTTTTCTGGGGGTGGGGTGTCTCCTGGACCTCTGACTACTGGGCCCCTTCCGTAATTTAAGAACGTAAAGCTATAACCCTGGAAAGCTATAAGGAATTGATTCAACAAAACGTGACTCAGTCAAGAGAACTGCAGCTTGCGTCCACGTTGGAGTGGAAAATGAATCACCGGTGTTAGCAATGAGTCAAGGCAAAAAGAAGAGAAAACCCGAGCCTGCCAACATCCATGTTTTAAGAGACCAGTCATGGGATTGAATCAAATGGGTTGCAAATCAAAAAAATTACATTGCAGTGGGGTACAGTAACCTTTGGCAAGGATGAAATGAATGAAATTTATTGTTACGGTCACAGACCAGTTCCAGCCCACATACAATATCAAGGAAATCATAAAACACGATAGGGATACATTTGAATTGGCAATTAGGTATAACCGGGACAATACAGATATAGCAACAATTAAAAATATATACACAGTGGTCCCTCGACTTACGAAATACTCGACATCCGAATTTTTCAACTTACAAATGAAAAAAGTGGCCGCACGCCTACGAATTTTTCGACATCCGAATGGAAATCATTGCCTGTTTTAGATGCGTTTTTTTTTTACTTACGAATTTTAGATGCGGTTTTTTCGACTTACGGATTTTTCCGAATATTTTTTCTCCCAATGCATTCCTATGGGAAATCGCTTTTTTCGACTTACGAACTTTTCAACCTACGAATGTCCATTCGGAACGGATTAAATTCGTAAGTCGAGGGACCACTGTAAATTAAAACTTAGTCACTAAAATGTAACCTAAAATTATAATTTAAGGCCTTAATCATTATAATAACACCGCTTGTTCCCTACGTTTTATGGCAATCGCACAGAATTTGGCTACTCTTAACGTGATCTCAGGATCCTTGTCCTCCACCAGGGATTTTAAACACTGATGTTCGGATTCATTTGGAGATTTTTGCATAGTAGGGGTAATGAATACCGAACGTATCTCCCCATAGAAACGGCAGCGTAACAAGGCATGAGAGACGGTTTCTACCTCCATCAAGCCGCAGGGGCAGACTCGTTCCGCATATGGTTTACCCTCGAATCTTCCCTGCAATAATATCTAGCAATGCCCTGGGTTGGCCAAGCATCCTTCTTTACGGAGAATAGTCCTCCCTTCTGAAGGCACCCTCCGCTTGAAGGGCTCTCTGGTCCAACTCTGAGTTAGACAAAGAGCCTTAAGAAGAGAGAGCAGGAGACTTAAACTGCCAGTCAACACATCTGTCTTGCAAAATAGAAAGCTCTGAACAACAACAAGCAACACATAGGCTAATAATATACCGACAAAATATTTATAACATATTGTTTCAAAATTCATAAACAGAAGACATGTAACGTGCACATATTATATGTCTTCTGTTTATGAATTTTGCAACAATATAATGTTATAAATGTTTTGTTGGTATATTATTAGCCGGTGTGTTGCTTGTTGTTCAGAGTCAACACGTCTGAGCAGGTACACAGATCACCTGGTCACCGTCCTTCCCACCAGGGCGAGCAGGGCTGGCACAAAACATAGAATCATAGAATCATAGAACCATAGAGTTGGAAGAGACCACAAGGGCCATCCAGTCCAACCCCCTGCCAAGCAGGAAACACCACCAAAGCATTCCTGACAGGTGGCTGTCAAGCCTCTGCTTAAAGACCTCCAAAGAAGGAGACTCTACCACACTCCTTGGCAGCAAATTCCACTGTCGAACAGCTCTTACTGTCAGGAAGTTCTTTCTAATGTTTAGGTGGAATCTTCTTTCTTGTAGTTTGAATCCATTGCTCCGTGTCCGCTTCTCTGGAGCAGCAGAAAACAACCTTTCTCCCTCCTCTATATGACATCCTTTTATATATTTGATCATGGCTATCATATCACCCCTTAACCTTCTCTTCTCCAGGCTAAACATACCCAGCTCCCTAAGCCGTTCCTCATAAGGCATCGTTTCCAGGCCTTTGACCATTTTGGTTGCCCTCCTCTGGACACGTTCCAGCTTGTCAGTATCCTTCTTGAACTGTGGTGCCCAGAAATGGACACAGTATTCCAGGTGAGGTCTGACCAGAGCGGAATACAGTGGTACTATTACTTCCCTTGATCTAGATGCTATACTCCTATTGATGCAGCCCAGAATTGCACTGGCTTTGTGCCACCAGTGCCTCCTTTCCCTAATTCCTCTTCCACCTCCTGCAGGGGGTTGGACTAGATGGCACTTGGGTTCCCTTCCACCTCTATGATTCCTTCCTTCCCCCTCCCTTCTGCCTCCTCCTCTCCTCTGGCTTTCCTTCTCTGTGCTGCCTCCTCTTTGCAAGCCTAATGGGGTTTCTCACTTCATCCAAACGATGGCTTCCAACACCTGAACAAGCCAGGACATTAAGCCACAGTTTTGAAGTCCGAACAGAATGGGAAGCCAAGAGAATTAGATACTTCCTGGCTTTAGCGGGACTTGAGCCAAGGGGATCCATGGGCAGGCGGAAGGCTTGCGGTTTAATCCAGTTTCAAAATATAAGGTACTTGCTTACTGCTTGGGAATCCAGAGCGTCTTCAGCTGCGGTTAAACCATTTTGCGTTCCTGCCAGCTTCAGATGTGAACCATATATGAGGCTCAATGAACACCAGGAGTTGAATATCTAGCACTGTCCTACACTTACATAACATGTTGTTGTTGTTGTTGTTGTTGTTGTTGTTGTTGTTGTTGTTGTTGTTGTTGTTATGCCGCCCAGCTGACTGGGCTGCCCCAGCTACTCTGGTCAGCTTCCAAGAGAATATAAAAGAACAAAACAAAACACTGGATATTAAAAGCCTCCTGATGCAGGGTGCCTTCAGATGTCTACAGAAAGTCCTATAATTGTTTATCTCTTTGCCATCTGACGGGTGTTCCACAGGGCGGGTGCCACTACCGAGAAGGCCCTCTGCCTGGTTCCCTGTAACCTCGCTTCTTGCAGCGAGGGAACTGCCAGAAGGTCCCCGGAGCTGGTCCTCCGTGTCCAGGCTGAGCGATGGGGGTGGAGACGCTCCTTCAGGTAAACAGTGCAGTTCTGCTTATCCAGCTTGTGACACCACGGCACGTGGCATTTCTCTGCCTCTGCTCCATGTCACTGACTAGCACTCGGGTTTTAGGATGACAGAAGTGTCAGGGTTGAGCCGGACGAGGAGGAGTGGTGGCAAGCCCCCCCGGCAAGGCTGCACCCACGGAAGAATCTGGGGAAATGGAGGAATTCGTACCTGGAGAAGACTGGTGGCGGCACTCCTCAGAAGAGGAAGAATCAGATAGGGAAGTGGAAAGACCTGGACAGGAGGAGGAAGAAGTCGAGCCAGAATCAGGCCCTTGTGAGGAGAGGAACCGGCTGGCCCCCTCCCCTCCTCCCTTCTCAGCTGTAGAACGTAGAGCTGAGAGACGTAGGGAACAATTAGAGGCAGCTGCAGCTCGTAAGAGGCGTGGTCATGAGCCGGTTACTTAAGGAAGGCCGGCTGCTCCATTCACCAGCACCTGCAACTGCTGTGCTGGAGCATGTGGTTGTTCTTGCTCGTCCTGTTCCTGGTTCCTGTGTTCATGACTTCGGTTTCCTGACTCCTAGCTTCCTCCTGACCTCGGCTTCATGACTTCTGGCTTGAACCGACTTCAGCTACTCCTGACCCCTGTGCGACTGCCTGATTTCGGCTGGCTTCTGACCCAGACTGTATGACCTCGGGTTTATCCGACTCTGACTTCAGCGCGCCAACTTGTTGGCGTCCTAACAAGAAGGGAGATTCATGGGCTTGGGATATCATAACAAGGGTCAGTAGTAGCAGATCTGACATGCAGGACTCCCTAGACACGCAGGTACGCATTTGGTGAGTATACACAGTATAATGCATAGCAGGGTCAGGACCACAGGTCACCACAGGCAGAGTCCTCCTCCGAAAGCAGACCCAAGGAGGAGATGGATCCGCTCCTTGACTTGTGCCAAGAGTGGCTGCGGTGACCAGAGGCTGCATCTCCTCTCCTGAACCTTCAGGATTCATCTCTGCCACACCTTGGTCCCTCTCCAAGGTGCTGATCCTGCCTGTCTACCTGAGACTACTGAAATACCCTTCGCTTTGCCCATCACCTGTCTCCAGAGGTCAACATCCCCGTGGATAATTTGGGCCTCAGGGAAGAACTCTAAATCAGCAAGATGGTTTTCCAGATTTCATCAGTCGCTTGTCGTGTGGACAAATGCCGTCTTCCGCCTTCGTTCTTGCCCTCACAATTAGGGGTGGTTTTCAACATCATGATATATCACCAGCTAAACATTGTGATATGCCAATATATCATGATGTCTGAAATAAAGGATGGAGCTATGTAGAAGGCATTGGCCGGCTTCACGGTTTCTCCTGCATTGTGATATCTGCATAGCATGCGAACCCACCCACCCATGATTCGTGATATATGGCCAGGTCAAAAATTATGAAACCGATATCACAATATGGACTTCAAACCGGTTTTGGACAATACATTGATATATCGCCCAGTCCTGTTCACAATCTCTCTAATCAGCTGAGTGTCCTCATAGCAATAAAGTCAGGTTAGGGAGAGCCAGCGATGGTGTGGTGGTTAGAGTGTCAGACTAGGAATCTGGCAGACCAGAGTTCGAATCCCCACTTGGCCATGAAGCTCACTTGAGTGACCTTGGGCCAGTCGCTGCCTCTCAGCCTAGCCTACCTCGCAGGGTTGTTGGGGTAAATTAGGAAGGAGAGTACCTAATGCATGCCACCCTGAGCTCCTTAGAGAAAAAGGGTGGGGCATAAATGCAACAAACAAATAAATAAGTGTGCACCAGGGTACACAACTGAAGCATCTGCACACTGCCTGCTAGCCAACACAATGCAAAAACCACAATCCAAAAATTTGAAACAAGAGATTTCTGGGGCTGGGAAAGACTTGCAAGGACTTTACCACTGTTTCCCCTTCAGGAGATGATCTTGCAATCAAAACTATTGTATACATAGCACGCATGGGTTGGTGGAGCAGGGAAATGCACGGTTCCCGCTTGTTGTAAGAAGGAAGCAATCCATCACATTAGGAAAGGGGGGCAGGAAGAAGATAGGCCTCCCCATAAGGAAGCCATACGGTGCTCTCTCCAGATTGACAGGCCTTCCCCTTTTGATCTCCGCGCATTGCGGGCCCTGTGTTTACACGAAGAGCAACGCGGCTGGAGAAAGTCCCTTTCTTGATACAATAAGGCCCTCTTCCTCTACAGCTTCCTATTTACAGTATAGAACAAATACACAAAGGTTTCTTTTTAAATAAGCAATGGTCACCGGCCACTTCAAAACAACCAACTCTCCTTGCAGGAGAAATCAGGCTGCGGCGTTTGGCCGGCTTGCTTGATGGGTTGTCCACGGCATGGTGGAACCTTTAGAAATAAACCTAGAGCCTCAAAAGAACTCTTCTAGGCTTATAAGAAAGGGACGTGGGTGGCGCTGTGGGTTAAACCACAGAGCCTAGGGCTTGCCGATCAGAAGGTCGGTGGTTCTAATCCCCGCGATGGGGTGAGCTCCTGTTGCTCAGTCCCTGCTCCTGCCAACCTAGCAGTTCGAAAGCACGTCAAAGCGCAAGTAGATCAATAGGTACCACTCCAGCGGGAAAGTAAACGGCGTTTCCGTGTGCTGCTCTGGTCCGCCAGAAGCGGCTTTGTCATGCTGGCCACATGACCTGGAATCTATCTGCGGACAAATGCTGGCTCCCTCCCCAGAGCCCTTGCGGTGTAGTGGATAAGAGCAGTAGACTCGTAATCTGGGGAACCGGGTTCGCGCCTCCGCTCCTCCACATGCAGCTGCTGGGTGACCTTGGGCTAGTCACACTTCTCTGAAGTCTCTCAGCCCCACTCACCTCACAGAGTGTTTGTTATGGGGCAGGAAGGGAAAGGAGAATGTTAGCCGCTTTGAGACTCCCTCGGGTAGTGATAAAGTGGGATAGCAAATCCAAACTCTTCTTCAGAGTCGTCCGCAACTGGACCTAATGCTCAGGGGTCCCTTTACTTTTACCTTTAGGCTTATAAGAACAGAAAGAGAGCTTGCAGGATAAGGCCAATGGCCCATCTGGGCCAGCATCCTGCTCTCACAGAGGCTGAACCCACAAGCAAGAATGAAGCAATACAGCACTGCCACTCAGTAGCATCGCTGCCTGCAACCGTGGAGGGCAGAGGAAAGCCATCATGGCTAGTAGCCATCAGTAGTCCTCTCCTCTATGAATTTATTGCATCTAGGTCTCTTTTAAAGCCATGTAGGTTGGTGGCTGTGACTGCCTCCTACGGCAGGGAGTTCCACAGTTTTACTGGATGAATCTATGTTCGCATATGAGTCCAAGACGGTGCATGAACATTATCCTGGGCTCCCTTCACTCGGTATCCAGCTTGTGGCTGGATATACTCAGTGGTGCTAGGCAAGGCATTCCCTCTCTCTCTCGCTAACCAGAGGCAAAGTTGGCAGGGGAGAGGCGTCCCGTCTCTGAAGGAAGGTGCTAGCTGTCATTCCCTTCCGCCATTTCCTGCCTGCCAGGACTCCCAAGGCAGCAGTGACGTCAAGTTGGGGAATGGGAGCCACAGAAAACCAAGAGCTGCCCTTTGCATGACGACAGCCTGGGAGTCAGAGAGGACGGGAAGACGACTCAGACTCGTAAGCTGGGCGCAGAGACAAAAGGCTCTTTCCTCCCCAAAAAGGACAGCCACACAGGACTTCCTTCCAAAATTCTGTACCAACTCCACCAACTTCCGGTTTCTGAATCAGAGTCAACACCCACCCAGGGCCGGCGCTTCCATTTAGGCGAACTAGGCAGTTGCCTAGAGCGCCAAAATGGAGGGGGCCTGCCCCTCGCCCCCCCACCGCCGCCCGGTGCCGCCCCAACCAGCGGCGAAAATCGCGGCGGCACGGGGCGCCCATCGGGCAGGGGGCGGGGCACCGTACGTCATGTGCAATGACGTCATGTGGCCCGCCCCCTCGCCTAGGGCGCCAAAAACCCTGGCACTGGTCCTGCACCCACCTAGTCCAAGCTCTGGAATAATATACAGTGGTACCTCTGGTTACATACTTAATTCGTTCTGGAGGTCCGTTCTTAACCTGAAAACGTTCTTCACCTGAAGCACCACTTTAGCTCATGGGGCCTCCCACTGCCGCCGCAGCGCAATTTCTGTTCTCATCCTGAAGCAAAGTTCTTAACCCAAGGTAATATTTCTGGGTTAGCAGAGTTTGTAACCTGAAGTGCATGTAACCTGAGGTACCACTGCATACATATATATTTACATTGAGTAATTTTACTTTCTTGGGTTCCATGATCACTGCAAACGGTGACAGCAGTCACGAAATTAAAAGACACCTGCTTCTTGGGAGAAAAGCAATGGCAAACCTAGACAGCACCTTAAAAAGCAGAGACATCACCTTGCCGACAAAGGTCCGTATAGTTAAAGCTATGGTTTTCCCAGTAGTGATGTACGGAAGTGAGAGCTGGACCATAAAGAAGGCAGATCGCCAAAGAATTGATGCTTTTGAATTATGGTGCTGGAGGAGACTCTTGAGAGTCCCATGGACTGCAAGAAGATCAAACCTATCCATCCTGAAGGAAATCAGCCCTGAGTGCTCACTGGAAGGATAGATCCTGAAGCTGAGGCTCCAAGACTTTGGCCACCTCATGAGAAGAGAAGACTCCCTGGAAAAGACCCTGATGTTGGGAAAGATGAAGGGCACAAGGAGAAGGGGACGACAGAGGACAAGATGGTTGGACAGTGTTCTCGAAGCTACCAACATGAGTCTGACCAAACTGAAGGAGGCAGTGGAAGACAGGAGTGCCTGGCGTGCTCTGGTCCATGGGGTCAAGAAGAGTCGGACACGACTAAACGACTAAACAACAACAATAGCTCTGTATTTGTGTACAGGGATCTGCCAACAGGGCCCCTCCCCCCCTCGCGCAAAGGCACAGCTTGGAGTAATCATCTGGGAAGCAAAATGTCCTAAAGTCTCTCCTTTTTTCTTTTCTTTTTTTTAAACGATGCTTCTCTGAAACATGACTAATTTTCCAATAGTGGCCTTTTAAGCTTTTGTGGCCATTTCAGGATCCCTCAGTAGATGCGGCTCGAAAACAACCCATTACCAAATGATGAGGTTTTGCAGTGATATTTCAGGAGCTATTAAAAAGCACTTGCCTTTGTGCAGGGCGGGTGGGTTGTGTGTGGGGGGGGAGGCGAAATCTTCCATGCCAAAGATGAGACATTGGGCCGTATTAATTCTTTCCCATTCAGAGGAGAGAAGCAGGGATAGATGGCAGGAGGCGAACAATGAGGGTCACTGTTTTAAACGGTCCCCGGCCATTGAGTATCCCCACGACGGGGTGAGGTCCCGTTGCTCGGTCCCAGCTCCTGCCCTCCTACCGGTAGCAGTTCGAAAGCACGTCAAAGTGCAAGTAGATAAATAGGTACCACTCCAGCGGGAAGGTAAATGGCTTTTCCGTGCGGTGCTCTGGTTCACCAGAAGCGGCTTAGTCATGCTGGTCACATGACCCGGAAGCTGTCTGCGGACAAATGCCGGCTTCCTCAGCCTATAGAGCGAGATAAGCGCACAACCCCAGAGTCATCCGCAACTGGACCTAACGGTCAGGGGTCCCTTTACCTTTACCTTAGGCAAACTAAGGCCTGGGGGCCAGATCCGGCCCATGGACGGTTTGGGAATCAGTGTGTTTCTACATGAGTAGAATGTGTCCTTTTATTTAAAATGCATCTCTGGGTTATTTGTGGGGCATAGGAATTGGTTCATTTTTTTCCCTTCCAAAATATAGTCCGGCCCCCCACAAGATCTGAGGGATAGTGGACCAGCCCCCTGCTGAAAAAGTTTGCTGACCCCTGATCTAGGAGACCACTGTAGTCAGATGCAAACATTGGCAGGATTTTGATTTCACTTATACTGTGACAATTACCATGGAAAATATGGACTGATATGACAGAGTATGGAAAAAGATGCAGTTTTAAATGTTTAAAATGGGACTCCAGGGAGGGGGAAGTCCTGAGATGCGGAGGAAACTCTGTATATCGATATGTATTTTATTCTTTTTCTTTTAACTTTGTATTGTAAAATCAAATAAAAATGAATTTCGAAATAACAGTCATGGCTCCCCCCACCCCCCGAATCCTGGGAGGTGTAATTTGTTAAGGGTGCACTGAGCTAAAATTCCCAGAGTTTCCTGGGAAGGAGTCTGGTGGGTCCTGGTTTCACTCAGTTTGTGGAACATCATCATCATTATCAACAACAACAACTGAATTTGTACACTGCCCTGCAACTGCAGATCTCATGGCGGTTCACAACGTAAAATCACAACATGAAAACCAGAAAATATATGGATAAGGAAGAACAGCAGCAAGCCAATAACCCCTTGCAGAACACATTTAACAGGGCATTTGATGCCGGAGCGTGAGACTCTTAATCTCAGGGCTGTGGGTTCGAGTCCCACGTTGGGCAACAGATTTCCGCATTGCAGGGGGTTGGGTTAGATGATTCCTGCGGTCCTTTCCAACTCGACGATGCTGAGAGTATTAAATCGCTCTGGGAAGTGTGGTTCTTTGAAGGGGTAAAGGTAAAGGTAAAGGGACCCCTGACCATTCGGTCCAGTCGCGGACGACTCTGGGGTTGCGGCGCTCATCTCGTATTATTGGCCGAGGGAGCCGGCGTACAGCTTCCGGGTCATGTGGCCAGCATGACAAAGCCGCTTCTGGCGAACCAGAGCAGCGCACGGAAACGCCGTTTGCCTTCCCGCCGGAGCGGTACCTATTTATCTACTTGCACTTTGACATGCTTTCGAACTGCTAGGTTGGCAGGAGCAGGGACTGAGCAACGGGAGCTCACCCCGTCGCGGGGACTCAAACCGCCAACCTTCTGATCGGCAAGCCCTAGGCTCTGTGGTTTAACCCACAGCGCCACCCACGTCCCATTAGACTAGGGACATCTGAATATTGTGCTGGGAATATTCACCCTGCGCGTGTATGAATGAAGACAGCTCTGCGGGCGGAATAATTCCCGCGATGCCTTGGAGCCCACAACCAGCTCTGTGAAATGTGAAGATATCTCCCCCTGCTTCCTTCCCTCTGCAGATCTGGATCCCCTTGGAGTTGGCTCCTGTGACAGCAGCGATCCTCCAACATGGGCATTAAAGCGCAGCTGCCCACTTACGAGCTGGGGCTCTACGCTCTGGTCGTGGCAGGTGCCATCGTTTACAGCGGGCAGGAGATCTTCGAAAGCTCCAGAGGTAACTGTTTCCGTCCAGCCAAGGCCAAGAGAATGGGACTTTGAGTCAGTTGGGCCAGAAGAGAGGACACCTCCCTTTCCCCACTTGCCCTATAAAACAAGGGTGGGGTGGGGAGCCTTTTTTTTCCAGCCGAGGGCTACATTCCCTTCTGGGCAAGCTCCTTGGGGGCCACATGCTAGGGTGGGTGGGGCCGTAAGCCAAAGCTAATTTACTTCCGCCTCCCTCTCTATTTACCTTCCCGCCGGAGCCGTACCTATTTATCTACTTGCACTTTGACGTGCTTTCAAACTGCTAGGTGGGCAGGAGCAGGGACCGAGCAACGGGAGCTCACCCCGTCGCGGGGATTCGAACCGCCGACCTTCTGATCAGCAAGCCCTAGGCTCTGTGGTTTAGATCACAGCGCCACCTGGGTCCCTTTCTTTGAAGGGGGGCTCCTAGCAACTCTCAGCACCCTCAACAAACCACAGCTCCCAAACCTCTTTGGGGAAGTCGTGGCTGTTTAAATGCTTGCCGTGAATGTGGCCGGAAAAGGGGGGGGGACAAAATCTCTCTTTGCACCACTTGCACTTTTAGAAATCTCCCAGCGTGGCCTTCTCCCCTCCTAAATCACCTTGCTTTCTAAAGACCAGAGCCCCGAAAGGTCACTCTCTCTCCTTGCCTGGAAGGCGTTGCAATCCTGCGATCGCTGATCGCACATCTTCCGGAAGTGTTAGTCAGAAGCTTTGAGTCACAGCATTTTGGCCGGCAAATTTTGGGAGCTGGCAGGATGGGGGCAAGCTATCCACCAAGGAAGCAGCGGCAGGGAGCATTGCTTTTCAAAGAGTGCCCTCTGCTGGACTTCTGGACGTATGACCGTACTGCAGGCATCCCAGGTCAGAAACGAAAAGAAGCTCAAACAGTCCATCTCCCTCCGCAGGGGGACTCTGGGAATTGTAGCTCTGGGTGGGGAATAGGAGCCTCCTAGCAGCTAACAAGCACCCTTAATGTGATAGCCTGGGATTCAGACTCAGATGCTGAACCTGAGGGATCCCAGCCTGCACAGGATTCCCCGCCTCCAGAACCAGCAGAGCCGGGGCTAGGGCCTGAGTCTGAAGGGGCCTCACCTGTGCTGGATCCTCAGGTGCAGGCATCTGCTGAGTCTGCTCTGGCTCCTGATGGGATGGAGGACCCATTGCCTGCAGGTGCTCCACTCCCAGCCCTGTCAGGGGAAGCTGAGGTTGCCTCTGGGTCCGGTAACCCTCCAGCCTCTCCTGAGCTGCAGAGGCTCAGGGCAGAGAGGCGAAGGGAACTGAGTTCCCGCAGGAGGCGTGCTCGCCTCCAAGCCAGGAGAGGCGAGTCACCAGAGGATCGGGGCCGCCCTATGCCTCGGGGCAGATAAAAGCCGGCCAGCCCCAGCCCCAAGTTGCAGGAGCAACATTGCTGGATACCAGTTCCTGCCGGTGTTCCTGCTTGAGACCTGTCCTGCTTTCCTGCTTGAGTTCCTGACCCGCCCTGGTTCCCTGCTTGCCTACCTGTTCCTGACTTCGCCTGCTTCCCTGCCCTGCACCTAGCTTCAATTATTACGGACTGCCTTTCATTGCACCTCTGACCACAGACCGTACTTGGACCTCGCCTTTCGGGTAACCCATGGGACCAGCACTCTCTCTCTCTCTCTCTCTCTCTCTCTCTCTTTCTCTCTCTCTCTTTCTCCGCAACCCCAGAGTATTATAGAATTGTAGAGTTTGAAGGGACCACGATGGTCATCTTTTCCAACCCCCTGCAATTCAGGAATCTCTTTGCCCAACGTGGGGCTCAAAGCCACAACCCTGAGATTAAGAGTCTTACCAGCTGAGCTATTCTAACCTACCGAAAAATATTTACAGTCATACCTCATGTTGCGAATGCTGCGGGTTACGTTTTTTCAGGTTGCGCTCGTGCTAAACCCAGAAGTACCAGAACGGGTTACTTCCGGGTCCTGGCGCTCGCGCATGCGCAGAACCACTAAATCGCACATGCGCAGAAACGCCAAATCGCGACCCGTGCATGCACAGAAGCGGCGCTGCGGGTTGCGAACGCTGCGGGTTACGAACGGATCACGTTCACAACCCGAGCGTCCACTGTACACACAAGCGTGTGAATAAACGACTGGACATCGTTTTAAATACTGTTTCAAATCCTGATCCTACCTGAATTCTGAATTTAGAGGTTCGCTCTTTTGTGTGGATCTCGCTGTCCTCTCACGGTCAGCTCCCTTCTGCCTCGGAATAAAGTCCAAGCGGTTGCTCCCCTTATTAATCTCCGCAGGGTACAGGGGCGCAGGTTTCCTGTCTTCCACTGGCCGTCTTTCTGACATCAGTTTGGCAAACGGACCTTCTATGCTTTGGGCTGAATGTTTTGCCGCTTCTCCTCCTGCGTTTGCGTACGGGCCAGTCAGGGCCGTGGACGAATAGTCCTTGGTTACGTCGATGGAACAGCCAAGGTGCGGAGAAAAGAGATTTGCAGGTGGCCTGGAGATCCCTGCCCACTCTTGTGCATCGCCCATTGGCGCGGCGAAACGGTCCCCGGTTCCGTTTTCTTCTCCGGGTTGCACTGTTCTCCGGATTCCAGGTGGTTGTTTGGTGCGCCGTCTTTTCAAGGAGTCCTGAAATAAATTGCCGAGAGAGGAGAGCGGTGGTAAGAGCACGAGGCTTTTAATCCCGGGGCTATGGGTTCGAGACCCGTGTTGGGTGAACGATTCCTGCATGGCAGGCGGTTGGGCTAGATCCGGGGTCAGCAACCTTTTTCAGCCGTGGGCCGGTCCACCATCCCTCAGACCATGTGGTGGCCCGGACTATATTTGGGGGGGGGGGGATGAACGAATTCCTATGCCCCACAAATAACCCAGAGATGCATTTAAAATAAAAGCACACATTCTACTCATGTAAAAACACCAGGCAGGCCCCACAAATGACCCAGAGATGCATTTTAAATAAAACCACACAATCTACTCATGTAAAAACACGCTGGTTCCCGGACCGTCTGTGGGCCGGATTGAGAAGGCAATTGGGCCGCATCCGGCCCCCAGGCCTTAGGTTGCCTACCTCTGGGCTAGATGACCCTGGGGGTCCCTTCCGACGCTACAATTCTATAGGCCTTGATGTACCGAAGCACCCTAAAGCTGCATGTTTTTAGAATAAAATGAGAATATACATATAGCAGTGGTTTTTATGATAAAGGGGTACCCGAACTACACTGCAATTAATCCAGAATGCAGCAGCTAGACTGGTGACTGGGAGTGGCTGCTGGGACCACATAACACCGGTCCTGAGAGAACTACATTGGCTCCCAGTACATTTCCAAGCACAATTCAAAGTGTTGGTGCTGACCTTTCAAACCCTAAACGGCCTCGGTCCTGTATACCTGAAGGAGCGTCTCCACCCCCACCGTTCAGCCCGGACACTGAGATCCAGCGCCGAGGGCCTTCTGGCGGTTCCCTCACTCCGAGAAGCAAAGCTACAGGGAACCAGGCAGAGGGCCTTCTCGGTAGTGGCGCCCGTCCTGTGGAATGCCCTCCCAGCAGAGGTTAAAGTGATAAACAACTACATGACATTCAGAAAATACCTGAAGGCAGCCCTATTTAGGGAAGTTTTTAACCTGTGATATTTTAATGTATTTTAATATCTGTTGGAGGCCGCCCAGAGTGGCTGGGGAGACCCGGCCAGATGGGCGGGGTACAAATAAAATTATTATTATTATTATTATTATTATTATTATTATTATTATTATTATTACTTGTCTTTTTCTTCTATACAAGAGACATCAATGGCTCGACTCCTCAAAACATCTAAAAGTGGCCCTAAGATGAGCCACATATGATGGCTAAAAATCAAAGAACTGTAGCGCTGGAAGGTACACCAAGGGTCATCTAGTCCAACCCCCTGCAATGGAGGAATCTGAACACACAATCCCCCATCCAGTTTCAAACCATGTCAGACCCTGCTTAGCTTTGCAAATGTGCAGTTTAATTGCTGCACGATAGGGATTAGGATGGTAGAATCTGGCTTACATGGAGCCAGATTCTGGGTCCATATAGCCCAGAATAGGTGGTTTCTCTTCAGGGCAAAATGGGGCACTGCCCTTCTCCCAGCCAGGGTTCACACTGTTCCTGTCACCCCAACATAATGATCCACATAATCATCAAGTCTGCCTCTGATGGCCAATCAGCTGCAAGTCTGCAGACAAATGCACCCAATCAGCAGCCACTATGTGTTGCTAGGCCCCACCCCCTTGTCTCCCGGTGAAAGCTATTTTGCCCCAGACAATTACTTTCCCTCACAGAGAAAGCCTGGGTAGGTCACTGGAACCCAGATCTCCTCCATTAGCAGCACACACAACCCCCAACTCAGGAGTCCTTTCTGACCTAACGGGTAGCACAGAGGTAAGAGGTAAAGGGACCCCTGACCGTTAGGTCCAGTCATGTGACCGACTCTGGGGTTGCGGTGCTCATCTCGCATTATTGGCCGAGGGAGCCGGTGTACAGCTTCCAGGTCATGTGGCCAGCATGACTGAGCCGCTTCTGGCGAACCAGAGCAGCACATGGAAACGCCGTTTACCTTCCCGCTGCAGTGGTACCTATTTATCTACTTGCACTTTGATGTGCTTTTGAACTGCTAGGTTGGCAGGAGCAGGGACCGAGCAACGGGAGCTCACCCCGTCGCGGGGATTCGAACCGCCGACCTTCTGATCGGCAAGCCCTAGGCTCAGTGGTGCGAAATCAGCACGTTCCCCACCGGCAATTCCCAGCAACTGGTTATTCAGAGGCAATCTGTCAAAGCAGCATTCTGGAGCAGCTAGACTCGCCGCTATTTGTGTGGCTGCAAATGTGTGGGTTTTTTTAAGAAGTCCTCTTATTTCCTCACTCTTCCGGCCTTATGTTCAGTTCTCGGCATATCTACATCAGTTTGCGCTGCTGTTTAAAAAGGGGAAACGCAGCAGCGATTTCGTGTGAATTTCTTCCACAACACACACTTCATATGCCATTTTGTCTAATATACACATTTTTTACAGAGCTATTTCCCTTAATGTAATTCATTCTTGGACTTTATTCCCACCAACGTATGCAGAACATATATGCACACTATAAAATGGCATTGCCAAATTCAGAGAAGCGGGAATTTTCGAAGGAGGGCTGCTTTTTCTAGTTCCCATATTGTTTCAGGAACTACGAATTTGGGAGATTCTCTATTAAATGTCAGCTGAATTTAATTTCTCCCTAGTCTAGGGAGCCAAGCTAAGGAAGTCCCTGTCTTCAGGTCATGAGGAAACTACCAACGACCTGAGGCGACTCTGGGGTTTGTTTTTTTGCTATGTTTAAATATTTTCCAATGTTGGGGTTTTCTAGTTCTGTTTTAGTATCTTATATTGCAAAATTTCCCTGGGCTGCCTCGTCAGAAAGACAGTATAGAAATGCAATAAATAACTTTTTTTTAATCTAATAATAAAAAAAGAGAATGTTTAGAATGAGAGTAAAGAACCTCTGAAGAGTTGGGGCAGGACAAATATTGGGGATTGATTGCGGAAAGAGAGGGTGTGGGTTGAGCAAAAAGGACACTCGAACTGGATTATCTTTCTGGCTACAAGGACGATGATTGTGTTAAATGGTGACTGGCATAGGGATTACTGATGATGATTAATTTAAAATGAATATGAAATAGAAAATATGGCCAAAGACTCTGAAACCAATGGGAGGAAGGGGGGGAAGTTTCTATGGGAGTAAGAGGAAAATATGTATAATATAGAGTACAGATGATAAGAAATCAGGAAAGGAGCAGAAGTACCAGCAGGCTCAGGTTTAAAATTAGCATTAGTAAATAAAAGTATTTTGTTTTAAGGATGTTATGAAAATAGATGTATCAACCTGTTAAAGAGGATTTAAAATGAATTCAACGGAGGGGGACTTGAGGAAGTCAACTGAAGTTTGTACTTGAGAAAGATAGAATCTGGCCCACGGATTGGGACCAGGCTTAAGCAATGTTAGCAAAAATAATGGTAAGGTTAAATGTACAATGAATATGTTTACTCCTCTGAGGGGGGGGGTGGATTTTGGCTTCCCAAGGTGAGAGAGGGGAAGCATGAAAATTTAACCACTAATGTTTTGTGCTTATAAAATTGTAAAACCTAATAAATTTTTGAGCGGAAAAAAAGAACCTCTGAAGAGTTGACTGGGGGGGCCGCCATCGTTCCTCTGCCAAATAGACCACCGCGCCTGGCTTGGGGTTGCTCCCTCGTGGCATTCAAAGACAGCTCAGGTGTCCTCAAGTCCTCGCAGTGATTGCTCGCCGCTTTCTCTCCCTCAGCAGGTGAGCTGCTCTCGAATGCCGTCCCAGCCTTGCACTTTTCGCTTTTCCTGTGCAGGTCTCGCTTGGGGATTATTTCCCCATCGATCTCGTAGCTGCAATGACACAGACGCAAGGAAGTCTGTCATTTAGACCGCCTGTTCATGAAGTTCATGGACCACGGATGGTTCTACAGACCAGTGTACAGGAAGAAGGAGAGGACCGCCTCTCCTGGTATGTCCCGCAGAGGATCCTAAGGTCCATGAATAATAATAGCTTAAGGGTCCCGGGCCCAAAAGAAGCCAGATTATCCTCCACCAGGGCCTGGGCCTTTTCAGTGATGGCTCCGACCTGGTGGAATGCTCTGTCCCATGAAACTAGGGCCCTGCAGGACCTGATCTCCTTCCACAGGGCCTGTAAGACAGAGTAACTTTTAAAATTCAAAATTTTTAAGTTTTAAAGTATATTTTATATCTGTATTTTTAATCTGTGTTTTTATATTTGTATTTGATTGTTAGCCGCCCTGAGCCCGGTTTTGGCGGGGAAGGGCGGGATATAAATAAAAGTTTATTATTATTATATTATAGCTGTTCCGCCTGGCTTTCAATTTAGCCTGATCCATCATTCCTTTTTCCCCTTCCCTTTTTCTATGAAGAAACACTTTCTGAGACCCCACATTTAAACTCTTCCCTGGTCTCCTTACTGGCCCTAGCAGGAATAACTTGGCCAGTTAGCTCTGGTGATGTTCATTTATGCTGTATTTGATGCTGTTTTTAAGCTGTTTTTTTGTGGGGGGGGGGTTTGAAGTTGTTTTTAATCAGTGTTTTATATTTGTTGTTAGCTGCCCTGAGCCTGGTTTTTAAATCGGGAAGGGCGGGGTATAAATAAAAATTTATTATTATTATTATTATTATTATTATTATTATTATTATCATTATTATTATTATTATTAAGATCACCAGTGTCGAAGCGATGATTCTTCAACATCAACTTCGTTGGACTGGTCATGTTGTGCGGATGCCTGATGATCGTCTTCCAAAGCAACTACTCTATCCCAAACTTAAAAATGGAAAGCGTAATGCTGGTGGTCAACAAAAGAGGTTTAAAGACTCTCTCAATGCAAATCTAAAAAAAATGTTGTATAAACGCCGACAACTGGGAAACGCTGGCCTGCGAGCGCTCCAATTGGAGCACAGCCTTTACCAAAGGTATCGTGGGCTTTGAAGACACTCGAACTCAGGATGAAAGGGAGAAACGTGCTAAGAGGAAGGCACGCTTGGCAAATCCACATCGTGATCAACTCCCGCCCGGAAACCAATGTCCCCACTGTGGAAGGACATGTGGATCCAGAATTGGCCACAGTCACTTACGGACTCATTGTTAAAACCGTGTTTATGGAAGACAATCTTACTCGGCTACGAGGCATCGCCAAAGTACAGACCACAGTATGGACATGGCTGCCTGGAGAGCTATGGAGTCGAACAGAAGCACACTTTGGTTTAGAAACTCTATCTCTTGGTTTAAGCAGGCATGAATGTCATGTAAGTGAGCTTTCTCTCTTCAGTTCATTAGGCATAGACGCATAAATAAAGCCATAATATTACAGCCACCAGTGACATCGCTTCCAAGGAAACTAAGCCCTCTGAGATCTCTTACTATTCAGAGATTGAGGTGTGCACAGCACTATATTAATAGGAAGGCAACAACAGTATATTGCGTTGTTGAGCTGGGGATATATGTTGAAAACCAAATCATAGAATCATAGAATCATAGAGTTGGAAGAGACCACAGGAGCCATCCAGTCCAACCCCCTGCCAAGCAGGAAACACCATCAGAGCATTCCTGACAGGTGGCTGTCAAGCCTCTGCTTAAAGACCTCCAAAGAAGGAGACTCCACCACACTCCTTGGCAGCAAATTCCACTGTCGAACAGCTCTTACTGCGCCCCTGAAGGACCAGGTGTGTAGCCTGGGAATCATTTGGGACTCACAGCTGTCCATGGAGCCGCAGGTCAATTCTGTGTCCAGGGCGGCTGTCTACCAGCTCCATCTGGTACGCAGGCTGAGACCCTACCTGCCCGCAGACTGTCTTGCCAGAGTGGTGCATGCTCTGGTTATCTCCCGCTTGGACTACTGCAATGCGCTCTACATGGGGCTACCTTTGAAGGTGACCCGGAAACTGCAATTAATCTAGAATGTGGCGGCTAGACTGGTGACTGGGAGTAGCTGCCGGGACCATATAACACCGGTCCTAAAGTACCTTCACGTTTCTAAGCACAATTCAAAGTGTTGGGGCTGACCTTTAAAGCCCTAAACGGCCTCGGTCCTGTATACCCGAAGGAGCGTCTCCACCCCCATCGTTCTGCCCGGACACTGAGGTCCAGCTCCGAGGGCCTTCAGGCAGTTCCCTCCCTGCGAGAAGCAAGGTTACAGGGAACCAGGCAGAGGGCCTTCTCGGTGGTGGCGCCCTCCCTGTGGAACACCCTCCCATCAGATGTCGGGGCGATAAAGAACTACACAAGTTTTAGAAGACATCTGAAGGCAGCCCTGTATTGGGAAGTTCTTAATGTTTGACCTTTTATTATGTTTCTCTATGTGCTGTAAGCTGCCCAGACTGGCTAGGGAAACCCGGCCAGATGGGCAGGGTATAAATAATAAAATTATTATTATGACTATTTATTAACTAGATCAGTGTTTTCCAACCTCCTCGGGGCAACGGCACACCTGCCCCACGAAAAAAATCTCGCGGCACACCACCACCACATGCACCCCGACCCGGGGGGCGGGGTGTTCGCGCGCCCTGGCGGGAGGGAGGGGAAGGACCCAGGCGGGCGAAAATGGAGCAGGAGATCGGCGGGCCAGGCGCCCGCCCCCCCTCCAGCGCCCAGCCCCCCGGCAGCACCTCCACCCGGCCCCGAGCGAGCCCAGTGGCACCGGCACCTCCCGCCCGTCCCCGACCGCGACCGGGGCGGCAGAGGCAGCGGGCGAAGCGCCCGGCAGCCCCGCGAAGGCGGCGGTCGGCGCGGGAAGCCCGGACCGACCCGGAAGACCGGGGCGGCAGAGGCAGCGGGCGAAGCGCCCGGCAGCCCCGCGAAGGCGGCGGTCGGCGCGGGAAGCCCGGACCGACCCGGAAGACCGGGGCGGCAGAGGCAGCGGGCGAAGCGCCCGGCAGCCCCGCGAAGGCGGCGGTCGGCGCGGGAAGCCCGGACCGACCCGGAAGCACAGCAGCCGGTGTCTTCCCACGGCACAGGAGCCGGTGGCTTGCGGCACACTCCTGTGCCGCGGCACACCGGTTGGGAAACGCTGAACTAGATACCACCCAGCCCTAGTTATGTGGCACCTGTAGGAGTGCTAATTGCATCGATTGAAGTAGTTAAGCGGGCGCATTTGGGTGAGGCAATCTCGCAGGTCCTAAGGGCTTTAAATACTATCAATAACTTCTTGAAGCTCATTCAGTAATAATAATAATAATAATAATAATAATAATAATAATAATAATAATTTATTATTCATACCATGCCCATCTGGCTGGGTTTCCCCAGCCACTCTGGGCGGCTTCCAACAAAATATTAAAATACAATAATCCATCAAACATTAAAAGCTTCCCTAAACAGGGCTGCCTTCAGATGTCTTCTAAAAGTCTGGTAGTTGTTTTTCTCTTTGACATCTGGTGGAAGGGCATTCCACAGGGAGCCACCACCAAAAAGGCCCTCTGCCTGGTTCCCTGTAGCTTGGCTTCTCGCAGTGAGGGAACCGCCAGAAGGCTCTCGGCGCTGGACCTCAGTGTCCGGGCTGAACGATGGGGGTGGAGACGTGCCTTCAGGCAACTGGAACAGACCTCTGAGTCCAGGCATTACGTAAATGCAGACAAGGCCTCACTCCTGTCAGCAATTGTGCTGCATCATTCGTGCCTCGGTTGCGTGGGCGAAGGATGGAGAGAGGTCTGTGTATGTAGAAACCCCTGATCTTCCTGTGGCTGGAATGACCTGTGCAAAGGTCAGAGTCGCATCCATTGCTCCACCCACTAGCCAACCTGGCCCCATCCAACACTGGCATGTGGTCCCTAGAAGGATATCCAAAAGGGAATGCAGCCTCCCAGAGATGAAAAACGCTCCCCACTTCTGAGTTACACCAAGAAGATTCATCTGTAGCGACAATACAGACCCAAGAAAATGGATTTAGAATCGAAGCGCTTATCCATACCTGTAGGTCTCGGTTTTGCTTTTTTCAGGCCCAGTTTGCAAGTGGGTGTCTTCATCCGAGAGATAATTCTTCAGGACAGAGTCCTCTGTACACTTGGGCTGGGGGATCTTCTTCCGTGGGGCTGGCGGGCTCCCCTTAACGCCCTTGGAGCCGCCCGTACACTCCAGAAAATAGCTGGCCATGATTTCAAGGAGGGTTTTTAAGGGATTCTCCCTTGCCTGCAACAGAAGAGCTTGGCTGGTTAGAGAAAACCACTGTCTTTCATTGAACCATTAACTGAGATATGTGCACAGAGGGACAGAGGAAGGTGCTTCACACTACAGGTTCAACGAGCTCAATATTGTCTACATATATCAAATGACACCAGCCCCCTATCTTGCGGAAATCCACTATGTGGAATACCGCAGACTTCTTACAGCGGCTAGACTGAACGCCCTTGATTCCGTGGTATTGTGGGGAAGGTACAAGGGAGTTCCATACGCCCAGAGAACCTGTCACTGTACTATGGGCGTGGTTGAGTCTACCGAACATATCCTTCTGTCTTGTCCTCTCTATGTAGAACTTAGGCAAAATCTTATAACTCCACTTTTACGTCAATCTAGCTTTCTACCCAGAGAAAGACAGGTTTTATATTTACTGAATAATATTACTAGAAATACAGCCTCCTTGGCTTCTAAGCGTCGCAAGATTTTAATTGATTGTATCGATATGGGGCTATTTGTTTAGTTCCATTCTATTGTGGATTATGTTTCCTTTTTTCAATGTTCTCTCAGATGCTTTTAATTCTGTACAAATGTATTCTTCTGACTACGGTCGAATAAAAGAATGATGATGATGATGATGATGATATTGTCTACACCAGGGGTCGGCAAAGTTTTTGTGGCTTGGGCCAGTTCACGGTCCCGCAGACGCCATGGTGGACCGGAGTTCACGCGCACGCACGCATGTGCAAACGCTATTTCCGGCGCTCCTTCCGGCGCGGAGGAGGCGTGCACAGCTTCCCATTGGCTGCAGGAGCCAAACCGGCCAGCATCACGGAAGGTGGTCCCCGCTCTGCTCTGTGCCGGTTTAGCGCAGCACATGGGAGCCGACTGAGTGGGCGGCGGGGGTCCATAGGCCGGTTAAACGACCCCCATGGGCCCCATGTGTACAGTCGTACCTTGGTTGACGAACGCCTTACGAGTCTAACGTTTTGGCTCCCGAACGCCGTGAACCCGGAAAGGAGTGTTCCGGTTTCCGAACGTTCTTTGGAACCCCAACGTCCGACGGGGCTTCCGTGGCTTCCGATTGGCTGCAGGAGCTTCCTGCAGCCAATCGGAAGCCGTGTCTTGGTTTCCAAACGTTTTGGAAGTCGAACGGACTTCCGGAACGGAATCCGTTCGACTTCCGAGGTACCACTGTATATGGATTGTCTTATTTTATGTTTGTATGTGTGGAATTGCTTTTAACTGTTTGAGGTATTTTATGGGGAGTAATTAGTCCATGGAATCAAATCAATAAGAACATCAGGTCAGTGGCTCATCTAATCACAGAATCATAGAATTGTAGAGTTTCCAGCAGTGAGTATTCAGAAGCATAACTGCCTCTGACTGAAAAGGAAGAGCAGAGCCATCATGGCGAGTAGCCATTAATAGCCTTCATGAATTTATCCCATCCTCTTTTAAAGCCATCCAAGTTGGTGACACTCACTCGCTCCTGTGGCAGAGAGTTCCCTTTTTCATATATATAATAATTCTTATTAAATTTTCAATTTTTCATTTCCAAATGAACATTTAACAAACTTTAAAATATCCAATGACTTCCCTTCTTCTCTTCCCATGGTTCATTTTACATATCATATACATCCCTGCATATCTTACTAGAACCATTCAAATCCGTTTTCCACTTTTACATCCTGCAAAAATTATTTCCTCTGTTGAATTTATCTTAACGCTGCCAGGGTTTTCAACTGTATGCAGTTATTTTCCATACAATCAGTAAATGCTATCCAATCTTCTTTAAATGTGTGTTCTTCTTGCTGTCTTATTCTATATATTAAACCTGCAATTTCTGCATATTCTGTCAACTTAAGTTACCAACCCTTTTTAGTTGGGACCTCGCTCCCTTTCCATTTGGGGGTTAATGAAACACGGGCCGCAGTTGTTGCATACATAAATAACCTTTTCTGACACCTAGGAATTTCAGCCTGGGTTATCCTCGATAAAAAGGACTCTGGTGTGTGGTTTTTGGGAAAAGTAGTTTTAAACATTTCCCCACAATTCATTATAAATCATTTCCCAATGCAGCCATACCTCGGGTTGCGTTCGCTACGGGATACGAACGCGCCAAACCCGGAAGTACCGGAACGGGTTGCTTCCGGATTCGGCACTTCGCGCATGCGCAGAAGCACTAAATCGCACTTCCGGCATGCGCAGAAGCAGCGAATCGCAACCCGCATGTGCACAGACGCGGCGCTGTGGGTTACGGACGCTGCGGGTTGCGAATGCGCCTCCCGCACGGCTCGCGTTCGTAACCCGAGCGTCCACTGAGTTCCGTAAAGGTAAAGGGACCCCTGACCATTAGGTCCAGTCGCGGACGACTCTGGGGTTGCGGCGCTCATCTCGCTTTATTGGCCGAGAGCCGGCGTACAGCTTCCAGGTCATGTGGCCAGCATGACAAAGCTGCTTCTGGCGAACCAGAGCAGCGCACGGAAACGCCGTTTACCTTCCCGCCGGAGCGGTACCTATTTATCTACTTGCACTTTGACGTGCTTTCGGACTGCTAGGTGGGCAGGAGCAGGGACCAAGCAACGGGAGCTCACCCCGTCGCGGGGATTCGAACCGCCGACCTTCTGATCGGCAAGCCCTAGGCTCTGTGGTTTAACCCACAACGCCACCTGAGTCCCACTGAGTTCCGTAGTTTATCAATGAAATGGCTGGCCTTATCTCCACCCACTCTCAGGTTTCAGAATGATCCGGGGAATTTTGTACAGAGGATTCATCTTCTCACCTTGTTTTGTTTGCACAAAGACTGGAGGTGCAAGACATTTCGCAGCTCATTTCTGTTGTTGATGCTGAGAGCCGTTCGCGGCAACTCTTCATCCATCACAACGATGGTTTTCTTCAAACACTGCGGAGGGAAGAGAGGATGGACGTGGTGTTGTGCAGGATAGGTACCTCTCCCCATCCTGTCTTAACAGTTCAGGACAACTTGTCTATAAAGTTCCTACAGAAAAATACTATCCAGTGAAGTTGGCAAAGCACATAGGGGCATGCAATAGGATTCTGTACATACTGTAAAGCAAAGGTTGCCAACATTTTGAGGTCTGTGGGCAGATTTTGAGTTTCAGAAGCAGGGTGGGTTTGATTTAAATCAAATCGATTTAAATCACTAGTCAGTAAGACTTGATTTAAATCATTTGTTTTGCAGAAAGACTCATTCTTGCTGGTATACGGTAATCTTAATATTTACAACCAGAGGAAGGTTTCGTTTTTGGAATAATAAATTTTCAGAGTAGTTTTTAGAGTTATATCAAAAATGACTGATTTGGTTATACTATTAGAAATGCATAGACTGATCATTATGAAACCATTGTGAGGTTTAATAGGTTAACTGTTTATATTTGGACAACTTTTCTGCTGTACTTTATTGGAAGGAGAAAAAACATCATTTCCTGAATAACCATTTAAACAATTTATTTAACTAAAGCAATAACATTATAGCATATGTATCCATGTTTGCTAACTGATGTGGTTAAACGTTTGCGACTGAGTTTTAGCACACATGAAAAACTTAAAACAAATCCTCATTTCCTGATGAATAGCCTTTGGACTATACAGTAATGTAACTTAAATAGAAAACTATCTTTAGAAAGATGCCTCTCTAGTGGGTACGGAAAGCGATAAGGTTAGCTGCTTTGCAAGGCTGCTGGCAAAACCATTTTCTCCAGGCTTCAATTTCTTTAAAACTGTGACATTATGGCAGGGGACAAAGCTGTATTGTAACTTTTGATTTTGTTTTTTTGTGTTTTTTTTTAAACCATTTTAAAAAGCTCTATGTTTTCATTTGAATTGAATCAGTGCCGTTTCAATTTCTGTTTGTTTGGTTTTTCCCTGCCACAAATTGCAATTTATTTATTTTGAGCTTGCAAGCTGCTCCTGATAATATGAACTGGCGGCCAAGCATGTAAATAGATACATACATAAACAAACTGTTATGTACCGAGTTGAATAGGATCCAAAAGGCAGCAGTCTGATTGGTCCTAGAACAATAGGATTCAGAATGCAGCAGTCTGATTGGTCCTAGAACAATAGGATCCAGAATGCAGCAGTCTGATTGGTTCTAGAACAATAGGATCCAGAATGCAGCAGTCTTATTGGTCCGCAGGAGCCACCCAATCCAGCTCCAGGGGGAAGTGAATCCACAACCGGATTGGCCTACAGGAGTATCCCGGAATTAGCCAATCACATGGGGCCCATTGTGTAAATAATGTATATAAAGCAGATGTTCTGGGGAAACATTCATTCCTCGCTACTATGAGCTGAATAAAGAGCATGAAATCCACACTCAACTCCGAGTATATTTCACAAACATAAACAAACGATGCAGGTTGGACTAGATGAGTCGCTCCAACACCGCAATTCTGAGATTCCGTGAAACTAACGAATAGATAAATAACCCAGCCTTAAATTAGACGTGTGAAATGGATATGCATCACAAAAGCAGACATGCATTTTAAATATTGGAAATTCCTTCTCTGTCTCTTTCTCGCCGACTCTGCAGCTTTTAATGGAAAAAATGCTAGAAGCGGCCAAATAGATGACTTATAATAGCACCTTCTAACGGAGATGTCTCAATCCCTTCCTCCCCATCATTTTTATTTTTATTTTTAAGTGTTATTTTTAAACTGAATAATCACTAGCACTGCTTCATTGCTCGGAAGAACCCCCGTACTTTCCCCCCCTCTTCAGTACACATCTGTTCCACACAATCTACTCTCTGTTTTAACGTTTGGACAGCCTTTTCCTATCACATTGGGTGGGAAAACTCATGTTTCTGCTTCCGCGTTCATGGGGATCCAAGTGCATTCTGGGAGATGTAGTCCTCGTGGTGGGTGGCAGAGAGCTTGTTGTTGCAGTCTGAATCAAAGTCATTCTCATATATGTATATATATATATATATATACATATATATATATATATATATACATATATATATATATATATATATATATATATGTATGTACACACAGACACACACAAACAAGCATTAATTTCCCCAGCAAAATCTGGGGAAAGCAGAAGGAACGTTTTAAGCTTAACAGAATGCATTGCTATTTTTCCCCTTTCCAAAGGATCGTAAAGCGCGCATGCACCGCTCTCAGAGGCAGATCGCAAAAGCTCTTTATTTTTTATTCTTCTTTACCTTTTTGCTGAGAAATTCTCTCACCAGGGACGCAGCCACTTCTTCCAGGAAGGAGGCTTCCATTGCACAATTCCCAGAGCATGCAAAAAAAGGGAGATCTGGCTCAGTTTAAGGACAGGGAGAGGGGGAAAGAGAGAAAGCCTTTGTTTCGTCCGCCTGGCGAGCTGCTGCGTCTGCACAGCTTCCAGGTCTCCAGCTGCAGCAGCCCGGCTGTTGCGTTGCCGTTGGCAGGTTGCCGTGGCGATGGAATCCTGGCCAGGAGAACGTTCGCAGCGCCCCCTGCCGCTCCAGCGCGGGCAAGGCATCCGGCGCTGCGAGGCAACTCACCTGGGCGCGCACAGGTAAGCGCGCAAGACAAGGTGTTCAGCGCGCCCAGACCTTCGGAGGGACCCAGCCAGTGCCGGATTTACGTATAAGCTAAACAAACCTTGTTGTTCAGTCGTTCAGTCGTGTCCGACACTTCGTGACCCCATGGACCAGAGCACGCCAGGCACGCCTATCCTTCACTGCCTCTCGCAGTTTGGCCAAACTCATGTTAGTAGCTTCGAGAACACTGTCCAACCATCTCATCCTCTGCCGTCCCCTTCTCCTTGTGCCCTCAACCTTTCCCAACATCAGGGTCTTTTCTAGGGAGTCTTCTCTTTTCATGAGGTGGCCAAAGTACTGGAGCCTCAACTTCAAGATCTGTCCTTCTGGTGAGCACGCAGGGCTGATTTCTTTAAGGATGGATAGGTTTGATCTTCTTGCAGTCCATGGGACCCTCAAGAGTCTCCTCCAGCACCATACAAACCTAGACAACATCTTAAAAAGCAGAGACATCACCTTGCCGACAAAGGTCCGTATAGTTAAAGCTATGGTTTTCCCAGTAGTGATGTATGGAAGTGAGAGCTGGACCATAAAGAAGGCTGATCTCCGAAGAATTGATGCTTTTGAATTATGGTGTTGGAGGAGACTCTTGAGAGTCCCATGGACTGCAAGAAGATCAAACCTATCCATTCTGAAGGAAATCAGCCCTGAGTGCTCACTGGAGGGACAGATCCTGAAGCTGAGAATCAAATACTTTGGCCACCTCATGAGAAGAGAAGACTCCCTGGAAAAGACCCTGATGTTGGGAAAGATGGAGGGCACAAGGAGAAGGGGACGACAGAGGACGAGATGGTTGGACAGTGTTCTCGAAGCTACCAACATGAGTCAGACCAAACTGCGGGAGGCAGTGGAAGACAGGAGTGCCTGGCGTGCTCTGGTCCATGGGGTCACGAAGAGTCGGACATGACTAAATGACTAAACAACAACAACAAAAACAAGCTATAGCTTAGGGCCCCACTCTCTTGGGGGTCCCCCCAAAAATGAAAAGGAAAAAAAAACTCGAGGTACATTTCCAATATATAAGATAAAAAACAAATAAAATTAAACCTACATAGAGCAACAGTGTTTTGTTTTGTGTTATGTACGCTCCTGTGATGTAAGTAATGGGCCCCGCCTGCTCACCTGCTCCCTAAAATATCACCGGTTTGCTCATTTCTATATATAGGGTGCCTACATTCTGCTATTTATAATTATTAGTAGTTTGCATCATATATTTACATCTATTATTAATATTTCATGTTATAGCAAGTTTCCAAAGACTAGATTATGAGTCTTTGTAAATTGTGTTTCTAAAGGAACTTTTGTTATTGCCAAATGCCAATGTGTTTGCATTATTAAATTTGTTAAGAATAAAAAAAAAAATCATTTTAAGTTAGAGCTTAATAATTATTTCACTATTAATATACTTCTTCTTAATTGTATTTCAGTTCAACAACTACTTTGATAAAATACATATTTTGTTATGTGCAAATGGCTTTAGATACCTATGAGGTCCATCAATTACCAAAAAGCATATATTCAACACAAAAAACAGCGGCAATTTGTTGTTGACAAAGGACAGCTGGACATATAAAGGGCCCCATTACCTTCAGTAGCTTAGGGCCTCATCAAACCTAAATCCGGCCCTGGACAGAGGTCACAGCTTGGGAACGGGAAGGCTCCAGAAACAGTGGTCAAATATATTATAGGCCTTCCCTGAACTTTCATGGAATACTTAACATTTGCGGTGAGGGGCAGGAGAGATACTTCGAAGCTACTTGGCAAGCTATCAGACTGCAGGAAAAACAAATCCCAGTGCTTTCTTGAAAGCCCTCAGGATTCCACCTCAGCCACACACCCTCCCCTGACACCTATTCTCTCAATGGCCCTGCTATGAATTAAAGGGACGCAGGTGGCACTGTGGTCTAAACCACTGAGCCTCTTGGGCTTGCCGATCAGCAGGTCGGCGGTTCGAATCCCACGACGGGGTGAGCTCCCGTTGCTTTGCCCCAGCTCCTGCTAACCTAGCAGTTCGAAAGCACACCAGTGCAAGTAGATAAATAGGTACCACTCCAGCGGGAAGGTACATGGCGTTTCCGTGCGCTCTGGTTTCCGTCAAGGTGTTCTGTTACGCCAGAAGTGGTTTAGTTATGCTGGCCACATGACCTGGAAAGCTGTCAGTAGAGAAATGCTGGTTCCCTCGGCCTGAAAGCGAGATGAGCGCCACACCCCATAGTTGCCTTTGACTGGATTTAACCGTCAATGGGTCCTTTACCTCCTTACCGGCCTTGAGCGATCTGGAATGTGTCCTTCAACTCTGAGATCGGGATAGATGAGCTGCTCTGCAAAGGTGGAATCTGCACGCATTGCCCGGCCCACTTTTTTGACCCTGACCCCGCCCACCGCTGGCATGTGGCCCCCGAGAGGATGCCTCGAACAGAATGTGGCCCTTAGACTGCAAAGGATTCCCTACCCCTGTCTTATAGTGAAGGATAACGGCATCCCTCCTTTCTACCTGTGCGTTCTTGGTTCATCTCGCTAGCCAACCACTAGGTGACAGCATTAACACACAATTGAATCTTGCAGGATGCAAACGGGCCATGAAACAGGGCTGGGCAGTTGTGGTGATAAATTAATCCCATTTGTGCCACGGACTCTAGAGTGCCAAAGCCTCATAATTCTTTTGTGGGAGAAAGATCTATCCCGCAGGGAGCTGAATGGACGAATTCAATAAAACATAATTATACAAGCTATGGGCCTCCCAATGTTATTGGACTACAACTCCCATGAATCCTGTCTATTGGCTATGCTTGGCTGGGGCTGATTGGAGTCAGAGTCCAGCATTATCAGGCAGGCCACTGGCCTGGGTAAGAATGCAATTGGCTGGCCAATTGTGTGTGAACTTCCTGCTGGTTGCTGTGGTTCTTGCAAAGGACGCTGAATTAAGGTGGACTGAAATCTGCTCCAGCAAGGCACTTTTCACTCTTGCTTGAAGACTTGGACTCACCGGACAGAGTAAAACTTAGTTTAAAAATAACTGAAATTAATTGATCTAAGGTACTCTTACCCATTGATTTCAATGGATCTGTTCTTAGCAGGACTAGCGTTGAATGAAGCCCTTAAGCCTTTCATTTCTATCTGCATCAGACAAGATATTTCTTGATCAGCATTCCCTGAGTTTCCTGCATTAATTTTTGTTTAATGGCCGTTTTGATTGCTGCGCTGTTTAAATGGGCTTGTTTCATAGCACATTTCCGTTGCAGATTTATTGCTAACATTTCAATGGAACGGTTTGAATGCGTACTTCAGTTACGTGCATTTATATTTATCTGTAATTGGTTTTATACTTGTAAAATGCTTGGGGACCAAGGAGGAGGAAGAAGAACACAGAAAGCTGCCTTATACTGAGTCAGTCCCTTCAGTCCTGTTGGCTATTTTTCTGAGTCATGCAGATTTCACCATTGAAGCCCTAGTGATGAAGTAGACTCCACACCCCAGACTTTGAAGAAACCTCTTTACTTGCAGGGCAGCAACTATTACAAGCAATAGCATACATATACAGTGGTACCTTGGTTCTTAATAATAGTAATAATAATAATAATAATAATAATAATAATTTATTATTTGTACCCTGCCCATCTGGCCGGGTCCCCCCAGCCACTCTGGGCGGCCTCCAACAGATATTAAAATACATTAAAATATCACAGGTTAAAAACTTCCCTAAACAGGGCTGCCTTCAGGTATTTTCTGAATGTCAGATAGTTGTTTATCTCTTTGACCTCTGCTGGGAGGGTGTTCCACAGGGCAGGCGCCACTACCGAGAAGGCCCTCTGCCTGGTTCCCTGTAGCTTTGCTTCTCGCAGTGAGGGAACCGCCAGAAGGCCCTCGGCACTGGACCTCAGTGTCCGGGCTGAACGATGGGGGTGGAGATGCTCCTTCAGGTATACAGGACCGAGGCCGTTTAGGGCTTTAAAGGTCAGCACCAACACTTTGAATTGTGCTCGGAAACGTACTGGGAGCCAATGTAGATCTCTCAGGACCGGTGTTATGTGGTCCTGGCGGCCACTCCCAGTCACCAGTCTAGCTGCCGCATTCTGGATTAATTGCAGTTTCCGGGTCACCTTCAAAGGTAGCTCCACGTAGCCCAAACGCCTTGGTACTCAAACAACTTGGAACCCAAACACTGCAAACCTGGTAGTAAGTGTTCCAGTTTGCGAACTTTTTTTGGAAGCTGAACGTTTCGAGCGTTACACTTCCGTTTTGAGTGTTACGCTTCCGATTTGCATGTTACGCTGAGGTGTTTTTGCTATTTATTTTGCCTTTTTGTTTTTGCGGTTCTTTTTTGTTTTGTTTTTGTTACTGTGCGCAACCCAGTTCAGCTCCTGATTGATTGATTGATAGTGTGACTGCAGTACATTGTTTATTGCTTTCATTTTATGGATCAATGGTCTGGTTAGATAGTAAAATTCATGTTAAATGGCTGTTTCAGGGGTGGTTTTTAAAAGTCTGGAATGGATTAATCCATTTTGCATTACTTTCTATGGGAAAGCATGCCTTGGTTTTGGAACGCTTTGGTTTAGATCGCCAGGGCAGAGCCCAAACATAGAATCCATTAGAAGTTCTCCATCTCTTAATTCGTCGTTAACATGGCTCTTCTGGAATTGGAGCTCCCCAGAGGAGGGTTTCGTGTTCTGTATTTTCTCAAAACTGCCAATCAGCGTCTTCTTACACAACTGGGAATGCACACGCAAAGCTCTTTATGAGGTTGTTGTGACTTTTTCTAGAAGCAATTTATCACTGGATCCGGCTGAGGTCGTTCCATTTGGCAAGCAACACAAATCCCCTCTAGAGAAAAGCCTTATTTTAGCTCACGGCGGGCTTGCATCCTTTCCAAAGTAGGCACTTAACAGTCCCAATAGTGTGTGCTTGTGTGTGTTTCCCCGCTGACTACTGAAAATATTTTCTTATTTATTGCAAGCATTGTTTTTACCACCCACTAGCAGTTACTTCTCTGGGCAGTGTACTTTTTCAAAAAGCTTCACATCTAAAGGTAGAATAAACATCAGTTAAAACAGCAATCGGATTAAACCACAAATTACTCAAGAAGCACTCAAGTGTGTGTTTTCCAAAAACCTAGAAAATAAAGAGGAATTCACCTAGCACCCAAAGGCCGCAAAGCAGGCACAGTTCACTTTGAGACTGAGAGGGGATCTGAACCCTAGCGTCCCAGGTTCCCATCCAAAACTCCAACCACTGCACAACACTGCCTGTTTTGACTATTGTTTTGCCGACTGGACATTGGCACTTTGGCAAACACACCCTATCAAATCTCCTCTTTCAAAGCTCCAGGGGGAAATGGAAAAGGAGTTATAGGGTTTCCTAAAAATGTCCGCCTTTGTGTTAGCCTGGGAGCATCCTTGTCAATGAGACAGAGCCAGAGTTATCATAGAATCATAGAATCCTAGAGTTGGAAGAGACCACAAGGGCCATCCAGTCCAACCCCCTGCCAAGCAGGAAACACCATCAAAGCATTCCTGACAGGTGGCTGTCAAGCCTCTGCTTAAAGACCTCCAAAGAAGGAGACTCCACCACACTCCTTGGCAGCAAATTCCACTGTCGAACAGCTCTTACTGTCAGGAAGTTCTTCCTAATGTTTAGGTGGAATCTTCTTTCTTGTAGTTTGAATCCATTGCTCCGTGTCCGCTTCTCTGGAGCAGCAGAAAACAACCTTTCTCCCTCCTCTATATGACATCCTTTTATATATTTGAACATGGCTATCATATCACCCCTTAACCTTCTCTTCTCCAGGCTAAACATACCCAGCTCCCTAAGCCGTTCCTCATAAGGCATCGTTTCCAGGCCTTTGACCATTTTGGTTGCCCTCCTCTGGACACGTTCCAGCTTGTCAGTATCCTTCTTGAACTGTGGTGCCCAGAACTGGACACAGTATTCCAGGTGAGGTCTGACCAGAGCGGAATACAGTGGTACTATTACTTCCCTTGATCTAGATGCTATACTCCTATTGATGCAGCCCAGAATTGCATTGGCTTTTTTAGCTGCTGAGTTGTGCAAAGGTAACGCGGCTGAGTTGATAAATACAGTTTGTGAGGGAAGTACCGTATTTTTCGCTCCATAAGACGCACTTTTTTCCACCTAAAAAGTAAGGGGAAATGTCTGTGCGTCTTATGGAGCGAATGTGTGGTCCCTGGAGCCGAATTGCCTAGGGGCCAAAAGCAGATCGTCCTTTTCTTTTTACAAAGAGAGAAGGGGGTGTTGAAAGGGCGCTGCTGAGCAGCTGAGCAGCAAGCGATCGGGAGAGAGATAAGGGACTCTAGTAATAATGGAGGCTGCCTGGGAGCAGGGAGGGAAAGACAGCCTCCTTTAAAGGAATGTGTGGTCAATCGCTGGCTCCGTTTCCAGCCCCGCCCCCTTGCCCAGGCCTCCATTGTTGAATGTTCTGCAGATGGAAGCTGTTTGTTACCCCAGTGACTTGTGACTGGCTGATTAGATTATCTGTCTGGAAACTGTAGAAACGGCTCCCTTTCCTTTCCTAAAGAAGCTGCAGAACTATGAGTTGAACCCCATAAAAACAGGGTTTTTTCCCTTTGCAAAGTAAGTTCAACAACTATGAGCTGATCCTCAAAAAAGGGGGGCTTTCCCCCTTTGCGAAAGAATGTGAGGAGTTGAGCTTACAGGGTAACAGCTCAGCAGTACGCCCTGCCCACAGGGAAGGAGGAGTCACTTCCAGGGGTACCAGAGTCTTGTGATTTCTCAATGTTGCTTTTGCCTTTCCCAAGTTTGGAGAAAGGTGCGTAGCTGGAAGGAATGGAGATGGCTGTGTCCTCTCCAGGGTTACGGTGTTTTCTGTGTAAATAAAGCTTTCGTTCTGAAATAATGAGATGGGAGCTGCCTGATTTATTGCACAGATGCTAAGCTTCAACTTCAAGGTGAAACTGCATGGAAAAATTACAATTCGATCATTTATTTCGGCATTTGCGCCCATCATACAATACAAACAAACAAACAAACAAACAAGAATCAAATAAAACAACGGCACTGTACAAGCCGCAAATAAGATAACACAACTCACTGGGCCCAATATTAGCATTTCCATAAAAACATATAAAAACATATCTCAGAGGAATTTTAAAATTAAAATTTAGGCACCAACTAAAATAAATGTCTAAAATTCATTTTAAAAACAAAACATATTTAAAAAACAAAACATATTTATAACTATCCATAATTGGCTGACATTCCATTTCGTCTCTTATATGAGATAACTGCTGTTAGGAATCTAGCAACCTGTAGAGTTATGTAAGGGTCCACGTCTTGGAGCATCCAAGCAAGACGTAGGTCAGCTGGCTTATCAGCAATGGACTGAATTATCGGATTTAATATACTGGCACGGATCGAACTGTACATAGGGCAATTGAACATTACATGCTGTAGAGATTCAGTTGATTTATTTTCACAGGCACACATAGGAGAGACTTGGCCCTTGGTAAATGTGTGACTCAGTACGTTTGATGGAAAAGCATTAAACCTAGCTTTTATAAAGGCATAACGATGTGTGGCAACCGTAAGTGATGTTAAATAGGACGGGACATGGTAAATAGGGGTAATGCCTATATTTAACGGTGAACAAACTCCCCCACCAGTTAGGAGATTTTGGTATAGCTCCACATCTTCCAATCTTTGATTTATACACCTTTTTGCCGCAGTAAGATCCAGTTTGAGTAATTCAGAAGGGGAAATCTCATAAGCCAGCAATTTGGCATGGATTTTTCCAGTCCACAGATTTGTATAATCATCCCGCCACATGCATTGAATTAAATAGTGGTTCGGGAGTTTATGCCAAAGGGTTAGCCAATAAATCAAAACTCGCCTCCACAAAACTGACTCAACTGAAGGGATCTTCATTTCTAAGCGAATGGCTGCATTACTTACGCATGATGGTAGTTTTAAGAGTCGACGTAAGAATTGGCTTTGGAGCGACTCTAAAGGTGCGAGATTTGCAAAAGCGGCCCATAATGGGGCAGCATAAGCCATTGTGGCCATCACTTTGATACTGTACACTTTCAAGGCCGCAGGGACGTATAAGGCCCCCTCGGAAAAGAAAAAACGAAGGAGAGAGTGGGACAGGGCTTTTGTCTTATTGTGTAAATATTCAACTTGTGATTTCCACCCCATATTATACTGAAAATAAATTCCTAAATATTTGAATTTATGCACTTGTTCAATTTTTGTTCCCTCCAGTTTCCACGGATAGAGTTTCCGACTCCTTGAAAATATCAGTACTTTAGTCTTAGAATGGTTAATAGACAGGTGATTTAAATGGCAGTAGGTCACAAAAATCCTTAGTGCCCTCCTTAAACCCACTCTAGAGTAAGAGAGTAGCACCGCATCATCTGCGTAAAGAAGTAGTGGGCAGCGATAATCTGCTATCCGAGGAGCGTGGATAAATTTGTGTGAGACGACTAGAGGGTTCCTCATATCACTGATAAATAAATTAAAAAGAAATGGCGCCAGAATGCAACCCTGGCGTACTCCCTTATTTATTGGCACTAGGTTAGTTAAATCACCAGCAGGTGTAAGTCTCACCCTGGCCACGGACCCGTCGTGAAGTTGGGAAATGAGCCACAGAAGCCTTCTATCAATTCCCCAACAGGCAAGTTTATCCCATAGTATTTTCCTTGGGATACTGTCAAAAGCCGCTTTCAAATCTATGAAAGCAGCGCATAATTGGCCCCGTCGGGGTGTCGAATATTTCCGGGCTAAATGATAAAGTACAATTGCCTGGTCTGTTGTGGATCGGTTTAATCTAAAACCAGCTTGCTCGTGGCCAATCAAGTTAGCCTCATCAGACCACTTTGTCAACCTTGCCAACAAGAAACGGGCATATATTTTCCCAATGATGGATAACAGACTAATGTTCCGGTAATTCCCTGGGTCACTGGAGGGGTCTTTTTTATGGATAGGAATTATAATGGCCTCCTTCCACGTTCCTGGTATCGAACCCGTGGCATTTATTGCGTCGAATGTTTTAGCTAATATCCCTGCCCACCATAACCGAATGTAGCTTTATAGCCTCAGCCAGAATCAGATCCGGCCCTGGGGCATTTCCAGTTTTCAACTGAGCTATCAATTTAAGAATTTCAGCAGGGTCGGTATCTGGCCAAACAGGAAGAGGACTATAAGAAGGACCCAGGTGAGTGGCCGGGGTCTCTGCCACGGAGAAATACTTTCTCAGGAACTGTTCCCACGTAGGGGCCGGAATGACTGTCAAGGGATATTTCCTCGTTCTTCTATTTATTAAGGACCAAAATTTCCGGGAATTATGAGATTTTGAGGCAGCAATTAACGTCTGCCAGCGGTTTGATTGCCACTCCCGTTTGGCCGTTTTCTGGGCCTGTTTGTATGCCATTTTAGCCTGGGAGTAGGCTGGAGGTAAAATAGAAGCACCAGAAAGTTTATAGTCCTTATATATAGTACGTAGCAGGAGTCTAGCAGGAGTCTGGCTTGTTTACAAGAAGAATTGAACCAAGGGGCGCCAAATTTAAAATCCTTATTAACTCTCTGCACAGATGAATTAAAAAAACACGTTAAAACAGCTGTCAGGCAGGAAAAAAGGTTCAAACACTTGATAGGGTCATGCGTGTCTAATCCTATGTCCGGCTGGACCCCAGGAAGCTTTTTTTGAATAAAATCCGCATATCTTTGGGCAAGGACGGGGGACCATTTAATCCCCCTTATTTTGGTAGTCGTCTCCCCATTCACCCCGATTGGATGCGAGCACTCAAGCAGCTGCCAGTCAACACATAACTTGGCTATCAGGGGAAGATGGTCACTAAATTGAGCATTGTCTATTTTAAAGAAGGTAACATTCAGAAATAAATCCCGAGAAACCAATACATAATCGAGGACACTATTTGATTTTGGTCCCAGATGGGTAAATTCTCCCGGTATGTCAGGAGGACACCTGCCATTTAATATTATTAAATTAAGGCGTATGGCCATCTGATAAAGCATCACTCCTGCCTCATTAACTTTTGCATCCTTAGAAATTCTTGGGGGGATATGGTCTAAGTCATAGTTTTGAGAGCCGGGGTCAACCCACCATTTGGACTTTATAAGAACCTCCCGATTTGAGGCTATCCGAGCATTAAAATCGCCTCCAATAAAAGAGGGGACATTTGGAAACTTGAGATAACAGGAGAGTAAAAAATCTTCTAGGAGTTCCCATCTAGAAGTGAGTTCAGCAGTTAACCCTCCAGGAGGAAAATAGACATTTGTAATCAGTAAAGAAAACTTCTCTCCAGAGACCAGTCCAGTAAGGGCATAAGGCGGTAAGGCGTACACAAGGGAGAGTTTTGCCCGTAGTTTAAGGGATATGCCTATTATGAGGCCTCCTTTAGGGCGACCACCATTCTCTGAGGGGCTGGCAGGTAGGAATATAAGCTCGAAACCATTTATCACAATTTCCTCCTCCACCCAAGTTTCTTGCAGTAAAATAATAAGAAAAGAATTAATATATTTTTGAAACTCTGGGTCTGATTTTTTGCTATTCCATCCCGCAATGTTCCAACTTAATATTGAAGGCTACGTCTTTCAAATAACTGTCATTTGGAAGGTTGGCTCAAATTAGGTACAGGAAGGGATGGGGCAGCAAAAAAATCAGTTATTTTCCTCTGATGAGAAACCCCTCGCAGCGGCTGTAAAGGAGGATTTGCAAAATTGTCTGGCTGTTGATCCTGGTCGCTTGTTCTGCTAGGGGTGGATCCTCGGGCAGAAAAGGCCGCCTTTTCCAAAGAATTTTGGTGGGCCGACATATGCAACCCTACTAGATCGGCAGAAGTTTGTCCTTTTTGGGGCCTGCTACTGGTCTTTTGGACGGCTTGATTTATATGACCTGTTGGATCTTCAATCAGTTCCGTCTCTGGTCTTGCTATTAAGTCCGTAGTTCGCCGTAATGAATAATAAGGTTGGAAGAGTGGACTATTTGAAAGAGTTGGTAAGGACATCTGTAAAGGCATCCTCCAGGAGTTGGAACCAGTTGCATCCGGCGCATTAGGAGGATCTAGGACTGAGATAGTAGAATGCGTGGATTGTGGATTAGTAGAAAGAGATGGAAAAACAATGGGTATTGATGGATCAGGGAGGGTTGATAGGTTCTGGTTGACAAAGATCGGAACAACCTCTTCATTTGGTTGATCAGTGCTATATGAATGTTCCAGGTCCGGCATTGATGAATGGGTAGAAAGGGATTTGTCCAGCTGTGGTATGTCGTGAGTGCCTTCTTCAAGTATATTTGTCAAGGGCGGATCATGTAAATCTATTAAGAGGAAGGAGGGTTGTTCTACTTGAAGAGAGGGGCCGGTGGTTACTTCTTGGGGTTGTACTATGTCCTCCAATGCTGACGTACGTTTGGGATTAGTTATTTCAAGTTCCATAAGATCTGGCTCCTCTGGCATATGATGTTCGCTATTTGAGGACGGTCTGCTGCTGAGCTTCCTAATAAGCTGGAGTTTAAGCGAGTCCAGCCTGTCAATAATTTCTTTTTGTTCCGCCGCTGGTAAATCAGCAAAGGAGGCAATAAGTTCAATTTCTTCTGGAGGAGTTAGGCCAGTTTCCAAGTGGTCACTGTTCTTTATTCGGGGGGTGAAGGCCACATAGCTCTGCTCTTGTGACAGAACACCTTGTCCGTCATCCATTGGTGGTTTAGGAATGGATGGTTTTGAGCTCTCTTTAGTTGTTTCCTTCAACAATAGAGGTTTGAGCGTAGAGTCTGTAAAGACTCTCGTCGGTGTTATCCCACGATATGACAAAAATGTTTTCCTTCGTATTATGATGGAGGGAATTCTTGTTGATTGAAACGCAAGAAGCACTCTCTGGGAACTGCGATGGTAGGCAAGGGGTAGGACTGCACAAAGGTCAATTTGTGTTACCTTGATGTTTAAAAGCACCTTCAGGAGCTCCTTGGCTCCACCCAGAGTTCGCCATCTTGAGTCGCCATTTTGAATAGTTAGGCCAACTTTCCTTGTTTGGAGAATCAAGGATTGATGGCCTACTTGAAGGTTAAGGTTGTATTTAAATTTGTTAGTATGTTTGTTATTTAAGGGCAACTCCCTCGTCCACATTCTTTCACCTTTCTCACCTGGTGACTTGACACAGGCTGATGACAGTGAAGTAATAACTAGCTTTTGTTGTAAGCTATGCAACTGGGAAGAAAGATCATCAATTCTTTTAAATATACAATGCAGGGTTTTGATTATTAGGTGTAACTGTTCAAATGTCATATGATTAGCCGGGTCAAAGTCCAATTCCTCCTTCTGAGGAGGGCCGTCACTATTATCATTGGTCGCGACGCTTGTTATCTGAGGCATAATTTTCTCTTCATCATTCAGTACTTGCACACGATCAATCAAGGGATTGAAACGGTTCCGAGTTTCTACCATGTAAGTACATTCCAGTAAGTTACTCCCTTCTTTAAAGTGACATGAATCAGCCCTTGTTTGTTTAGATCTCGGTAGGGAAGAGGGCAGTGTCTCCTCCAAGTCTCTAGGACGTTTCCCATATCCCATATTTGAAAGAATTTAAAAGAATTACACAGCAGGGACGTAGTGAGTTTTTACCATCTGCTGGGTTTCTTTTCCATCAAGACCAAAGCCACTCCGTCCTCTGCACACACACCGGCAGATCTGCATGGAAAACTCTGCTGGACTATTTTACACAGACTGAAGCAGTGTGCACAGCGGAACCGTGCCGGACATTTCAAGTCTGTGATTTATGGCTGGGAGCAGCCAAGATCTTCATCAAGAGATCGTAATTTCTCAAAGAAGCTGCACAACTTTGAGCTGATCCTCAAAAGAAAAATGGGGCTTTTCCCCTTTGCAAAAGAAGCTGCACAACTGTGAGCTGATCCCTCCCAAAATTGGGGCTTTCCCCCTTTCCTCCTCTGAAAACTAGGTGCGTCTTATGGTCAGGTGTGTCTTATGGAGCGAAAAATACGGCACTAAAATAGGATGCCAGCAGCTACCATTCCTCCATATCTTTTGGTCTGGCAACATTCTTCATGTACAATGAGATGCCTGGGGAGAATCACACAACCTTGTAGAACGCCAGTCATTTTGTGGCTGGTTCTAAACTGTTTACAGGTGCTGCTCTTTTGCCCCATAAAACACACAGACCCGCAGGGGAGGCAGGGAGAGACAACCTTTCCCTTTTGCTAAGCAAAGGTTGAGGCAGTCAAATTACAGTCCAGGAGCCTGGCAGGAGCTGTAGAGAGGAATAACAGCTCATCTCTCACTCAACGTTCCCAAGAGAGTCATGCTGACTGGAGGTCACATATTCTAAGGACTTCAGCCCTCTTCGTGCATTCTTCAAATCCACGTGGGCATAACGAAAATAGTCAAGGGGATGGAGCGACAACGCTTGCAGCACTGGCGACTTTTCAGTTAAAAGGAAAGGCGAGTGAGAGGTGACACAATAGAAGATTATTAAATTTTGTACGGGATGGTGGTTAGAGAGAAGTTTTTCTCCCTCTCTTCGAACTCTAGAACTTGTGGACGTTGAGTGAAACTGAATGTTGGAAGGTTCAGGACAGATAAAGGAAAGCACTTCTTGATGCAGCTCATAGTTAAACTGTGGAACTCAAACCTGCAGGAGGCAGTGATGGCTGCCAACTGTGATGGCTTTAAAAGATTAGACTATCTAAAGTCAAACTTCTAAAACTAATATGTGAACGCTTTTCCTAATGTTGCAGCACAGTTCTCTAGCTGATCGAACCGATTCTGATTGAACCGATTCTGAGGAAACTACCCAGTAGTACAGATGATACCTATATTAGACACCTCCTGGCTGATAAAGATCCCGAAATTATAAGGCCTGTGGCAAAATACAGTCACATTGCGACAAGAACAAGACGAGCAGTGATATCAGCAATGGGGTCTGAAATGTAACCCTGATGGTCCGATAATAGACAGCAGAGACTTATGAACTCAAATTTTAAACCTTAAGAGGCTGAAATATGGTTTTAAATGTAAGCACCAATTCTGTGAATTGGCCCGTTTTTCTATTTCTATTTGTAAGATAATACAACTCACACTATCACATTTTTTACAAATTGCTTTCTGGTCTTGGACCGTAATAAAGATATTTGATTTGATTTGTGTACAAACGTGCATTTTTATTAAGGAAGATATGTAATAATAATAATAATTTATACACCACTTGATGGGTGTGGGCCTTCCAAGCAGTTTCTAAAGAAGATAAAACAATAAAATTATCAACTGCTTTGTTGGAAAAGCTAACATGGAAACTGCGGGTAGCAAGGGGCCAAAAGAAAAACGATAACGTCTACGCAGTATTGGGCAATTTTATTGAATACACAGATAGTGAGGCACATGGGGGTGTTTGGGGTGGGTAACATAGTTTGGAATACTTGAAGTATTCAGATATAATGTATTCCTTTTTAATGAGGTTGGAGCACATGTGTTATTTTATGGTTTTTAAGATTGAGATTGTTTGCAATATATACTGTGGCAAATTAACCATTTTGAAATAAAAAAAAATACAATGATCAATTAAAATAATTAGTCAAAATTGCATGCAGATACGTCCATATTATGCTAAGTTGCATGAAAATGCTGGTGTATTTTCCCAAATGGTGTGGAAATGCAGATAGCTGAACGTAAGATTGGAAAAAGGAGAAACTGGAGGCAACTGAAGTGAATTCCTCTCTCCCTCCTTACAGCTGCGAAATTCTTTGGCACTGCAGAGTTCATCCTGCCGTGTTTGGGGGTCTGTTTGGCAACGCTAAAATCCTATGGCAAGTTTTGCCCAAGAGATCTCAGTTCTTAACGTGGGTCAGAGGAGCGGGCATATAGGTGCTGTCCAGAAGGGCCCATTTCCCAAAAATTGCTGGGGAGGGTGATAGAATGGAGCAGCAATATGGTGAAAGAGGTTGGGTGTGCAGGAATGATGTTGGCATGGGGGCAGGCAGACGGACAAGAGGAAGGGAGGAGCTGAGTTTTCCCCTGGCTCAGTTTGAGAATCCGAGCCGGAGAATAACTTTGGAAGTCATAGCACTTGCCTTGTATCTTAACTTACGATTCCGTGTCACTGAGGTCCACATTCTGAGTTGCCGAATTGCTAAGCTTGGCTGCACCATTAATAATAAGACACCTTTAAAGGGACTTAGGAAATATTCAAGAGATAAAATTGCATATAGCTTCTAGCTGATACCTCGGGCAGATGAAATACATACTCGGAAGCAGAGCAACTCCCTGTGGTTGTAAATATGCAAAGTTCAATCTGATAGCACAAATTGGAACTTTATGCCCTTTAACAGTATATATTAACAGGAGCACCAGAGCATCATCACATCGAAACCCTATGCAGGAAAATGGACATTACGGCTGCTCTTAGAGCTGCCTTTACTAAGCCCTTGTGTGGTTTGATTTGAGTTTGCAGCTGCTGTCCATTCATATGCCTCCAGGTTCAAAAACTGCAACAAGGCCCCCAAACGTTGCTCGCAAAAGTTTGAAAATTCAGCACCGTCGAAAGGAGTCATGGCGTGACTCGCGTTCCTGCAGGCAAAAAGATCAGCGGACGTGTCTCTATCAGCAGGGAGAATTTTGAAGAGCAGAGATCCTCTGTCAAGAATTTTGAAGAGCAGAGATCTCCCCCCCCCCGCGCCTTTTGACTACAGTTGATTGCCAAATTTGACTGCGTTTTCAGCATAACAATGGGCATATTTTTATTAATTCTTATTAATCCAGAATGCGGCAGCTAGACTGGTGACTGGGAGTGGCCGCTGGGACCACATAACACCGGTCCTGAGAGATCTACATTGCCTCCCAGTACGTTTCCGAGCACAATTCAAAGTGTTGGTGCTGACCTTTAAAGCCCTAAACGGCCTCGGTTCAGTATACGTGAAGGAGCGTCTCCACCCCACCGTTCAGCCCGGACACTGAGATCCAGCGCCGAGGGCCTTCTGACGGTTCCCTCACTGCGAGAAGCAAAGCTACAGGGAACCAGGCAGAGGGCCTTCTTGGTAGTGGCACCCGCCCTATGGAATGCCCTCCCAGCAGAGGTTAAAGTGATAAACAACTATCCTATATTCAGAAAATACCTGAAGGCAGCCCTGTTTAGGGAAGTTTTTAACTTGTGATTTCGATGTATTTTAATATTTGTTGGAAGCCGCCCAGAGTGGCTGGGGAGACCTGACCAGATGGACGGGGTACAAATAAAAAAATTTTATTATTATTATTATATTTTTTCAAACAAATGAATGAATTAGATCTGGAAATGACTGTTATTAGCATGTCTTCCATATATACACCAAGAGCTCTGGCCAGAAATTTCAATACTAGGAATAAATCCTACTCGTGAGTTATAGTTAAATAAAAGTATGTATTCTGTTAAGAATTACAGTCTTAAGCAGAGAATGTCAATTCAAATAAGAAAAACAGTTTCAAAGTCACAATAATATGTGTAGCTTCAAATTCAAAAATACAACTTCAAATTCAAAAATACAACTTCAAATTCAAAAGGTTCGTTTTATAAGTAAAGCCGGAGTGAAGAGTCGATTCAGGAAAAGCAACCAGGACAGGGCCCTGTTTCGATATGGATGTCTTCGTTAGCTAATTTTTGAGTTCATGTTAATTTGTAGATTAAATTAAGTATCATGCAACTCTGTTTTTCAAATGTAGCGTCTGAGAATGAAGAGATCAGCATGTATCTGAGTTTTTCTTGTGCGTTTTCATAACATACTTTTATTTAACTATAACTCACAAGTAGGATTTATTCCTAGTATTGAAATTTCTGGCCAGAGCTCTTGGCGTGTATTTCCTTTCAGTATAACTAATAACAAGAACTCCAATTTATTTAATGTCTTCCATATATCCCAGCTTTGTGATCTAGGCATACCACCCTGCCTTTGCTAGCTAGTGAAGTGAGACTGGTGTCTCTCCTGGAAATCTTGTTCTCACCTTGCTAGTGGATAATTCCTGCTTTAAATGCGCTCTCACAGACACACACACACGCATGCACACGCAAGCCAGTTATATTCCTTCTTTCCCTATAACACAGAGAACGGGGCAAAAGGTCTTGAATCATCCTGGGCTTTCTCGTTCCACAACATTACAAACGGTGACTTTTCCCCTACAAAACACTTCTCAGTTGGACAATCTAGAAACGGCTTTTTAAAATGTTTGTACCCAGGAACGAACGTTATGTTCCCAGACTCGGGTTGTTGAAATAGCTTTGCAGGATCGTTTGCCTTGATTTTTGAAGGAGCGCCTCTTGTACAGCTTCCAAAGCACATAGAGGCTCCCTTGATGGAAATATAAGCCGCAGTGTGCGATTTACCCCCCCTAAAAGAAAAAAAACCCACAAGTATGGAGTTTGGGAATGCTTGGAGCAAGTATGGAGTTTGTTGCTTGAGGCTCAGGTAGACTCAGTGGCTAGCGGTGTCTTTTTTCTACTATGGCTGAGATGCCAACTGCAGCCAAGCTTGGACTGGCGATACATGCATTGGTAACTTCAACACTAGATTACTGCAATGGGCTCTTTGTGGGGCTACCCTTGGACCCGGTATGGAGGCTCCTGCAGGAGCAAAGTGTTGCAGCTAGTAATAATAATAATAATAATAATAATAATAATAATAATAATAATAATAATTTATTTGTACCCCACCCATCTGGCTGGGTCTCCCCAGTACTCCAAACGGGAAATAACTAGAGCATGCACCACTCTGGCGAGACAGTCTGCGGGCAGGTAGGGTCTCAGCCTGCATACCAGATGGAGCTGGTAGACACAGAATTAACCTGCGCCTCCATGGACAGCTGTGAGTCCAAAATGACTCCCAGGCTGCACACCTGGTCCTTCAGGGGCACAATTACCCCATTCAGGACCAGGGAATCCCCCATACCCGCCCACCCCCTGTCCCCCCAAAACAGTACTTCTGTCTTGTTTCAACTTCAATCTGTTAATCTGCTAGATCAGGGGTCGGCAACCTGCGGCCCACGGGGGTCGTTTAAACAGCCCCCGAACCAAGCCGCCAACTCAGCGAGTCCCCGCACGCTGCACTAAGCCGGCACAGTGTGTAGCGGGGACTCGCTTCTGCTGCGCTGGAAATCACATCTGCAGAGACACGATCTGGCCCACGGAGTGATCTTCACGGGAGTGAACCGGCCCAGGCGAGGTAAACCTTGCCAACCCCTGAGCTAGACTGTTGGTGGGGACAGACTATCGCCAGCACATACTTCCAGTTCACAACAGTTTGCATTGGTTGCCCATACTGGCTACTCGAGAAAAATGTACTGAGAAAATCAAGACAGCAATGAAACCATTCACTGACAGTCCACTGACTGGGATAACAATACAAATTGTCACCCACCAGCCCCACGGATGTCCTGTTCCTGATGGCAATCTGGATCTCACCAAGGCTGCTGCCTCCTACCCAAGACTGGCACCCAGGGAGGGGTGAAACTGCACCCTCATCCCTGGCACGCCTTCCTCAAATGAGAAAGTGCCCTCAAACAATTCAGCTCACACAACACACAAAATGAACCAGGTGAGCTACCATGGCTGCATTCACAGTATACATTTAAAGCACCATGATGCCACTTTAGACCGTCATAAAAGGTAAAGGTAAAGGGACCCCTGACCATTAGGTCCAGTCGTGTCCGACTCTGGGGTTGCGGCACTCATCTCGCTTTACTGGCCGAGGGAGCCGGCGTACAGCTTCTGGGTCATGTGGCCAGCATGACTAAGCCGCTTCTGGCGAACCAGAGCAGCGCACGGAAACGCCATTTACCTTCCCGCCGGAGCGGTACCTATTTATCTACTTGCACTTTGACGTGCTTTCAAACTGCTAGGTTGGCAGGAGCTCGGACCGAGCAACGGGAGCTCACCCATCGCGGGGATTCGAACCACCGACCTTCTGATCGGCAAGCCCTAGGCTCTGTGGTTTAACCCACAGCGCCACCCGCGTCTATCACACTGACCATGGCAAAGTTTCTTTCAGAGAAAAAAAGACCATCACCTCGGACATAGTCATAGTTTTCCCCAAAGAATTCTGGGCGTGGTCAGCCCCTCTTCACAATGAATTCTGGGAACTGCCTCTCTGTTAGGATGCAAGACGCCATTTTCAGTCAAGATGAAGGGCCCAAATGTGGCTTTGCTGTGGCTTCACAAGGTTTTCAGCATGATGGGTCCAAACGCACCAATTACGCTATCCATTTAAAAACAGACAAACAAACAAACATTCCCTACTAACAGGACCGGTGCTAGGGATTTTGGCGCCCTAGGCGAGGGGGCGGGGCACATGACGTCATTGCGCATGACATACGGTGCCCCGCCCCCTGCCCGCCGGGCACCCCGCGCCGCCGCCGCGATTTTCACCGCTGGTTGGGGCGGCACCGGGCGGCGGCGGGGGGCGAGGGGCAGGCTGGCCAGCGCCCCCTCCATTTTGGCGCTCTAGGCAACTGCCTAGTTCACCTAAATTGAAGCGCCGGCCCTGCCTACTAGTGTAAATAGAGGTCAGGTGTGGGGAACCTTTTTCAGTTCAAAGGTTGCATCCCTTAGCATGCAAACACAGAGACATATATGGCTCTTATTTTTAAAAGATTTCGAGCAACTGCTGTAGAGGAACAATAAAACCCAATCTCTGCAGGGATTCCAAGCACCGCATTTTTATTTAAAGAGAAAGACACAGAAGAGCTTGTTAGAAATGGAGCTGAACATAAAAACTTAATGCTTATGGCAGTAGGGAAAATATGGCGAAAGTTGATGATTACAACAAGCTGTTTAATTTGTATCTCTCAGGAGGCTCTCCACTGGCTGAGTAACCAACTGCCTTCCTTTTATCTTCCATGCACCCTTTTAATAGTGATTCCTGTTATGTGCTGAGCTGAATCCTAGAACAATAGGATCCAGAATGCAGCAGTCTGATTGGTCCACAGGAGCCACCCAATCCAGCTCCAGGTGGAAGTGAATCAGCGACCTGATTGGCCTGCAAGAGCAGCCAATCAGGCTCCTGGATGAAGTGAATCCGCAACCTGATTGGCCTACAGGAGTAGCCCGGAATTAGCCAATCACGTGGGGGCCCATTGTGTAAATAATGTATATATAGCAGACGTTTTGGGGAAAGATTCATTCCTTGCTACTATGAGCTGAATAAAGAGCATGAAATTCACACTTGACTCTGAGTATATTTCAATGCCTTAGGCAGAAGGAAGAGAATCATAGCCATGGGCTCTGGCAGTGTGTTACAGAAGGAAAACGGAAAGCGTTTGCATTCTGGAGGTATCGCGGGATGCAGGAATTTCGAAAACAATCTGCAGCACAGAGAAGCCGGCAAAAGCTCTTTGGACCTCAGTGGTCAGAGCTGCCTCTCTGTTCCTAGAATCATAACATTAAAAGGGACCCCGAGGCTGATCTATTCCAAGCCACCTCTTGCAGAGGTGTGTCCTAAACATACAGCACAAGATGGAGATGGGAACAATCTTTCAGGTGAGCTCTCGGAAAAAGGCTAAGTTCATGGGAAGCTGCTGAAGTGGGAAACGCAGGAGCTGGTCTGGCCCCCTGCCCTTTGCCACACACCCTATTGTCCACTACAGAAGAAAGAGATACTCAACTGAATTCTCCCCCCCCCCCCGGTACATGCAGAACCCTCCTTGTAACTTATCTAGAGCTGTTTTTCAGCCATTAAGGTAAAGGGACCCCTGACTGTTAGGTCCAGTCATGACCGACTCTGGGGTTGCGGCCCTCATCTCGCTTTATTGGCCGAGAGCCGGCGTACAGCTTCCGGTCCATGTGGCCAGCATGACTAAGCTGCTTCCGGCGAACCAGAGCAGAGCACGGAATCACCGTTTACCTTCCCGCTGGAGCGGTACCTATTTATCTACTTGCACTTTGATGTGCTTTCGGACTGCTAGGTTGGCAGGAGCAAGGACCGAGCAACGGGAGCTCACCCCGTTGCAGGGGTTCGAATCACCAACCTTCTGATCGGCAAGCCCTAGGCTCTGTGGTTTAGACCACAGCGCCACCCGTGTCCCTTTCAGCCATTAGGTTCCCCCTTAACTGATTCTTAGCAATCTGTGGCGCGATTGCAGCTGGAATCCAATAGGGGCATGACTTTCAGTTAGCCTCATATCTTAGGAATCGGCGTTTATTTACCAAAGCTAGATTCAATGTATTTCTATCGGAAGTTCTAAATGGTAGACTGAGAGGCATCCCCTATCAGAATAGGTTTATGTTCTCAGGACGTCGATTGCATGAACCATATCCTACTGCGTCGTGGGCAGTACGAGTTGTGATTTACTAAAATGGGAAGAGATAAATGTGGGAAGACGACCTGATTAATGCACCGGGGAGGGTGTTGGTTTTTTGGTTTCTTTTAATGCAGCTTTTCAGTGTGATCAGAAATTGATACCTCCCGCCTGTTATGGAACGGCATCTGCAGTCATTGTCATGGGCAAGAGCAGCCTTAACAGCTTGCTGCAGTCATCAAAGCTGAAATAATATCTTTCGTGCCTGGTCCATTTAACATTACTAGTGTTATTGCCCTGCAGCATTTATTTGTGTGTATTTATAAAAGTGCAATGGCAGCTTGCATGCAAACTTTTTACATAACCTCCCCTCTACCCGCAGCCTCTCCCCCTCCTTCAAAAAGCCTAGCAACTGTCAGGCAGTTTCTGAGCAAAACTTGAATCTGGCTCTGTGTGCATTTCCTGTTTTAGAAGTAAAGGAGGCGAGCGATCACAGGTTGTGTGTATTCTGCTGTGTTTTTCTTGAAATTCAGATTTTATATAGAAAGGAAAGCCAGATTGGATTTGGGTTGCAGGGGGAGAGAGAAAGGTCTAAACCCGAAATTAACGCAGGTGAATTTTTGCATTTGGAATACAGTCAAAGGTTCTTCTTGACTCACAAATCTGCAATCAGCTCTTGTCTTAGGTTGGTGAGGCAATCAATACATACAACACAGATTCACCTTAGATAGGATGAAAACCCGAAGGGGGCTATCTCTGTCTGATGGCCTGGGATTTGGGCTCGGACACAGAACCAGAGGAGTCTCAGTCTGTACAGGATCCTCTGCCCCAGACATCGTCTGAACCAAGTCTGGGACCTGATCCTGAGGAGCCCCAGTCTGCTCAGGTTCCCCTGCAACAAGCACCAGCTGAGCTGAGTCAGGGGCCTCAGCCTGTCCTGGCTCCAGGTGCAGAAAATACCTCATTGCCGTCAGCTGAGCCATCACTGTCAGCTGCTCCACTACCGACTGGGTCAGGAGAGGCTGAGGCGACCCCTGGGTCTAGTAACCCACCGGCGTCTCCCGAGCTGCAGAGACTCAGGTCTGAAAGAAGGAGAGACCTGAGTACTCGCAGGAGGAGTGCTCACCTTCAGGCGAGACAGGGTGGTGAGTCGTCGGGGGATCGGGACTGGCCATTACCTCGTCAGAGATAAAAGGCTGCCGGACCCCGCCCCAGGTTGTGGGAGCAACATTGCTGTTTATCTGACCCCTGCCTGTGTTCCTGTACCTGATCTTGCCTGGTTCCCTGTTCCGTTTCCTGTCTTGACTCTTCTGGACTGACTTCTCGCCGACTCTTTGAACCCTGGACCGGACCTGGACCTCTGTTCCCGGATAACCTCGGCCCAGCACACTCTGTTGTGCTTATAGCACCTATGGAAGACCATAGAACATAAAAAAGCGTGCTGGATCAAGGCCCATCTTGTCCACAACTTGCCATCTGAGTATCTATTGGAAACATGCAAGCAGAATCTGAGCATAAAAACACCCGCGGAGTGTGCTTCTAAGTGAAAACAGGCAAGCTTCATTCCTTCGAGTGGTTCGAGACAGGGCCGCCTTGGTGGTGGCTTCACAGCTGCAGAATTTGCTTCCAACTGAGAATAGACCATTCATTGTCCTCCTCTAAAGCCCTCCAAATATTGGGTTCCCAAACGGTGGACTGCAGACCAGTAGCAGTCTATGAGTTTCGTTCCAGTGGTCCAGGGCATATCTGTGAAGAACATTTGCCACTTGGATTTTACGGAATTCAAATTGTAATACGATAAAACACGGCGTAAGAAATAAAAGCCCTGGTTTCTCAGATCCTAGTCCAGCACTCTGGCCACTGCGCCACACTGGCTTGCTAGAATACTTCTGCTATAGGGCAGCTATATAAATTAAGTTGGTAAATAAATATGGGGAAAGGAAAATGTCACTCATCTTATGTATGCGGATGATACCCAGCTCTACCTGTCTTTCAAATCAGAACCAGTGAAGGCGGTGAAGGTCCTGTGTGAGTGTCTGGAGGCGGTTGGAGGATGGATGGCTGCTAACAGATTGAGGTTAAATCCTGACAAGACAGAAGTACTGTTTTGGGGGGACAGGGGGCGGGCGGGTGTGGGGGATTCCCTGGTCCTGAATGGGGTAGTTGTGCCCCTGAAGGAGCAGGTGTGCAGCCTGGGAGTCATTTTGGACTCACAGCTGTCCATGGAGGCGCAGGTTAATTCTGTGTCCAGGGCGGCTGTCTACCAGCTCCATCTGGTACGCAGGCTGAGACCCTACCTGCCCGCAGACTGTCTCGTCAGAGTGGTGCATGCTCTAGTTGTCTCCCGCTTGGACTACTGCAATGCGCTCTACGTGGGGCTACCTTTGAAGGTGACCTGGAAACTGCAATTAATCCAGAATGCGGCAGCTAGACTGGTGACTGGGAGTGGCCGCCGGGACCACATAATACTGGTCCTGAGAGATCTACATTGGCTCCTAGTATGTTTCCGAGCACAATTCAAAGTGTTGGTGCTGACCTTTGAAGCCCTAAATGGCCTCGGTCCTGTATACCTGAAGGAGCGTCTCCACCCCCACCGTTCAGCCCGGACACTGAGATCCAATGCCGAGGGCCTTCTGGCGGTTCCCTCATTGCAAGAAGCAAAGCTACAGGGAACCAGGCAGAGGGCCTTCTCGGTAGTGGCGCCCGCCCTGTGGAATGCCCTCCCAGCAGAGGTTAAAGTGATAAACAACTATCCTACATTCAGAAAATACCTGAAGGCAGCCCTGTTTAGGGAAGTTTTTAATCTGTGATGTGTTTATGTATTTTAATGTTTGCTGGAAGCCGCCCAGAGTGGCTGGGGAGACCCAGCCAGATGGGTGGGGTACAAATAATTTATTTATTTATTTATTTATTTATTTATTTATTTATTTATTTATTTATTTATTACCTGAATACTTCACAGAGAACCAAGAGAATGGTTGTGTGCTATGTGTGTGATTTGCACATCACATCAAACCTCACCCTGTGTCACTCTGACCTACGCTGCTTTCATCCTTCATTTAGGTATTTCTCCCGCTTTCCCCTTTAACAACAACAACAGGTGCCCAGTTTCCGAGGCACCTCAAAAGGACCTGCCTTTCAACAAGCAGATGCTAAGCTAAAAGCCAATTATAGTCCTCGGCTTCCTTGATTAAGTCCTCCGGTTTTGTCTCCGGCAAGCTCATGTTTTCAGCTCTTGGGGCCTCGGGGGTCACCTCTGGGCTGAAGCATCTTGCTGTCAAATGAGACACCTGGCTGCTAAGGTTTCAATAATGTTTTAAACCCCAAACCAGGGCGTGCGATGTGCATGGAATAGGATGGAGAGAACTGAGAAGCTAATCAGCATTGTGGGGGAGAGAGAACGGTGTTAATTCCTGGTCTTCACATATTGGTGCCACACAGGGGAATCAAATGCGTGAGAATGGAGAGGGAGGAGGGTTTGAGCTAAAGAGCTGAGCACCATGTAAACTAAGCCGCATGCTGAGGTGTGGAGGCAGGCAGCTGTGTGCTGGCAACAGCTTTGTCTCCAGGAAACCGGAAAGTAAAGCTGATTCACACATCCTTGCATATCCCTTCTCTCTTGATTGAATCATAGAATCATAGAGTTGGAAGAGACCACAAGGGCCATCCAGTCCAACCCCCTGCCAAGCAGGAACACCATCAAAGCATTCTTGACAGGTGGCTGTCAAGCCTCTGCTTAAAGACCTCCAAAGAAGGAGACTCCACCACACTCCTTAGCAGCAAATTCCACTGTCAAACAGCTCTTACTGTCAGGAAGTTCTTTCTAATGTTTAGGTGGAATCTTCTTTCTTGTAGAATCCATTGCTCCGGGTCCTCTTCTCAGGAGCAGCAGAAAACAACTTTTCTCCCTCCTCTATATGACATCCTTTTATATATTTGAACATGGCTATCATATCACCCCTTAACCTTCTCTTCTCCAGGCTAAACATACCCAGCTCCCTAAGCCGTTCCTCATAAGGCATCGTTTCCAGGCCTTTGACCATTTTGGTTGCCCTCCTCTGGACACGTTCCAGCTTGTCAGTATCCTTCTTGAACTGTGGTGCCCAGAATTGGACACAGTATTCCAGGTGGGGTCTGACCAGAGCGGAATACAGTGGTACTATTACTTCCCTTGATCTAGATGATACTATTACTTCCCTTGATCTAGATTGCTCAACAGCTTGCCTGGATTTGAGGGGGCGAGATTGGCCACGCCCTCCCTGCCCCAACTTGTGTGCTGGGGGCACCTCCAATGGCCACACATTTAGCATCGGCGGGGCTGGATCATATTCCCCCTGAATGAGGGGGAAACCTGAGGGGATCTGTTCTGCCCCAGGCATTTGTCCCAGCTAGATGGATGGGCTTGTAAGCCCAAGTGGAGGGTTCTGGCTAGGGACACAGAGTCCAGGGAGATGACTTAGGTCGCATATGCCGGCACCAGTTGGAGATCCAAGAAGCCAAGTCGGTTCAAGCCAAGGGCAGATTCCAGTCAGGCAAGGCAGAAGGTGAGCCCGGATGACAAATATCAGGCAAAGCAGAGATAGGCATCCAAGAAGCAAATTGGTCAGCACCTTGGAGAGCTCCAAGTGGAGCTTTGGGCTGAAAGTCAGACAAGGCAGGCTTGAAGGTTGGTGCAAAACCCTTCAAACTCAAACAGAAGAAGAAGAAGAAGAAGAAGAAGAAGGAGGAGGAGGAGGAGGAGGAGGAGGAGGAGGAGGAGGAGGAGGAGGAGCAGGAGCAGGAGGAGCAGGAGGAGGAGGGGGAGTTTGGATTTGATATCCCGCTTTATCACTACCCAAAGGAGACTCAAAGTGGCTCACATTCTCCTTTCCCTTCCTTCCCCACAACAAACAACTCTGTGAGGTGAGTGGGGCTGAGAGACTTCAGAGAAGCGTGACTAGTCCAAGGTCACCCAGCAGCTGCATGTGGAGGAGCGGAGATGCGAACCCGGTTCACCAGATTACGATTCCCCCCTACCCTACCCCAAATTATATGAGCCACCTTCAGGGACTGAAAGACAGAATATGAATTGGAAATAATTTGATTAGTAGAAACTCATGTTGCACAGTTGAAATGCAACCCCCAAGGGGATTAGTGGGACTGTAAATTCAGCAGTTCAAGATGTCTGAGGATCCAGCCAACTGCAATAACAGAAATCTGAAATCACCACAGGGCAACTATTTTTCCGAACGGCATCATAAATTGGAGAAGACGTTTGGTAGTTCATAATCCGCCTCCCTCAAAATTCGCTCCCGGCAGCTGAGATGAACCATGGGCAGATGTAATTTTGGGAAGTCAATATGCCATGAATATTCATCTTCTAACCCAGTGAAGTTAACACCAAGACTCAGTTAAAAAGTGGAGGGGCTCTCAGTTGGATGTTAACATCACTCTCTTAACTTCACACCTTCTGCCAGGCCCTTGGGGTCTATTTCTAATTTGGCATATTTACGGGTGGCATTTTCACTGCTGATGTTTAAAATAGCTGGAGTGGAGTCGGTGCTACTCAGCAAAGGAAGCCATTCCGAAAGCAGAGCAAGACTCCCATCCTGGGCGAGAGAGATCCACCGTGCAGACAGAATTGCACCCGTTATCCTTTAAGGTCCTGACTGCCAGGACTGGAGGGGGTAATTTTTCCATTCCACCCTGTTTATTATTAGCATACTGCTTAATGCAACAACAACAACAACAACAACAGCTACAAAGTGGTTTACAAGAATAAAAATGTCCAAGTAGAAACATCCATAATTAAAATGTGCAGTAAGCCAATCCAATTAAAAGACAGCAATTAAAATTGAGACCCATTTTTTCCCAGTTTTAAAATAAACTTTATTTAATTTCTTCAAAATACAAAAAGTAAACACACAATCAACAAATATCATAGGACCTAAACAAAAAAGAAAAGAAATAATACAAAAAAGAAAAGAATTAAGAATAACAGTTTAAAATTGACTTCCAATTGTTTGTACTTCCCTTAATAATTGCTTTTAGTCTGCTATGTCTAATACAAAATTTGAAAAGAATGAGTGAGTAAATAATTAATTCTTTAATATAATATAACTATCCCTGTATGTATCTCAATCTAAGCAAATCCCCAAATCTGTTTTTACACCTTCCTTTTTCAAATAAAAAAAATTAAAAAATAAAATGGAGACCCATCTTCCCTTCTCATTGAAAGATTCCTGCATTGCAGGGGGTGGACTAGATGCCCCTAGTGGTCCCTTGCAACTCTACAATTCATAGAATTTTACGATTCTCTGTAGAGTTGGAAGGGGTTCTATGAATTCCATGATTCTGTGAATAGGATCTGTGAATCTCCCTCTGCAGCAGTAGAGACTGAGGTTGATGGTACCCAGCAGCTTCTTTGCTGCTCTTGGTAGGAGCACAGGATCCCTCCATAGAAGGATCTATTTTCATTCCTTTATTTAAGAGCTCCAAAGGGACCCAGCCAGCTGAAGGTCTCTTCTCTCCTGTGGCTGTAGGAAGACATTGTCTCAACAAAGTGCAAGAGCCCATGGAAGCCTTATGTAGGCTGACAAGACCTAGAGTATTGTAGGCTGCCCCTCCCTGGAGAACTGGCCAAGTGGATGGGCTTTCCTGAGCCCATGAGGATACAGTGGTACCTCAGGTTAAGAACTTAATTTGTTCTGGGGGTCCGTTCTTAACCTGAAACTGTTCTTAACTTGAGGTAAAACTTTAGCTAATGGAGCCAACCGCTGCCGCCGTGCGATTTCTGTTCTCATCCTGAAACAAAGTTCTTAACCCGAGGTACTATTTCTGGGTTAGCAGAGTCTGTAACCTGAAGCGTCTGTAACCTGAAGCGTCTGTAACCCGAGGTACCATTGTATAGGACGAGACCCCTGGAAGGCCTTAGCGCAGGGGTAGGCAACCTAAGGCCTGTGGGCCGTATGCGGCCCAATCGCCTTCTCAATCCGGCCTGCGGATGGTCCAGGAATCAGCTTGTTTTTACATGAGTAGAATGTGTCCTTTTATTTAAAATGCATCTCTGGGTTATTTGTGGGGCCTGCCTGGTGTTTTTACATGAGTAGAATGTGTGCTTTTATTTAAAATGCATCTCTGGGTTATTTGTGGGGCCTGCCTGGTGTTTTGACATGAGTAGAATGTGTCCTTTTATTTAAAATGCATCTCTGTGTTATTGGTGGGGCATAGGAATTTGTTCAGTTGTTTTTTTTTCCAAAATATAGTCTGAGGCACAGTGGACCGGCCCACAGCTGAAAAAGGTTGCTGGCCCCTGCCTTAGAGAATGGTGGCAGATTTTGTTCCCCAGGCAGGGTTGGGTCCAAGGACAAATTTTCTGTTGAGCTAATTCATCTCAGTACAGGACTAAAGTCCACCCCATCCTGTCTCCATCCATTATTTTAAGGACAAATAGTTGCACACGATTTTCCAATAGGAAAAACAGTTACAATGTGGTCCGGGTTTTGTTTATGAGCTTTCTTCTTTTGTTGTGGTCGTATTTTTTTTTTTTATTTTTTTTTTGAAAAAAAGTAATTTCAGCTGCCTGAAACAATTAAACTGTTTTAATTGCTGCCCTCTTTTAATGGGCTTATTGTGTTGCACATTTTTAATTGTGGGTGTTTATTTTAATGCCTTGATGGAACTGTCTCAGCGAGTATTTTAATGATGTGTGTTTATATATTTTTCTAATTGGCTATATACTTGTAAATCGCTTAGCAGGCACTCTGGCAATCAAGTGGTATATTAAATATTAATTGCTCCTCTGGGAGGAAGGAGGGGATATAAATTATATATTATTATATACTGTGGGAATGTTTGGAATGTGGATGTGGATATATTGCTTAAGATATCCTTATCCTAACTTGTGTTTACAAGTTCCAACTAATTCAGCAGAGTTACATTCCCCTTTTAAGTCACACAGCAGAAGGTTGCTCAGGTTTGTTTAAACCTCTGTAAAATAGTTTCCTGGAATTACCCCTTTATCCCTCTTCAGAATAAGACACTACACAAGTCTTCTATAAAAGCATGTAAAAACGTTTACTCACAGACATCAAATGGTCACGATGAGATCCCAGATGAAGGCAGACTTAAGCTTAGAAAATATATGTACACGTGGAGACTCTCCATGTGGGAGAAGGTTCCATTTGGGCTCTCTTGGCTGGAAGCCAAGAGCCCATCTCTGCTCAGAGATGTTCCTTGCTTGAAGTCCCGATCCAAGAGAGGGGAAATGGCCACTGACCTGTGGTTTTGTCCTAACCTGTCCAGGTGAAGCCACTCCCACTTTCAGTTATTTAGTGGAAGTCATCTCAGTCCAGGTAAACAGGAAGTTACAGCTGGAGGACTGAGACACCTTCATGTCCACTCTAGCAATGTTATATTTGACTGCTCTGTCTGTTTACATCCCACATATACCAGTATATACATAACTTCACATAAAATATGCACAATTCTCCCTATGACTCTAAAGGAGAACTGAATGTAAAATTCATACACGGTAAGTAGAATGACCACTGAGATTCTTGTGCTATCATCAAGACTCATTGCTGTGGATTTCAATGTTCCCCCTGAAAAATACCCTCTTAAAGGAGACAATATATAATAATAATATAATAATTTATTATTTGTACCCCGCCCATTTGGCTGGGCTTCCCCAGCCACTCTGGGCGGCTTCCAACAGAATATTAAAATACAATAATGTATTAAACATTAAAAGCTTCCCTAAACAGGGCTGCCTTCAGATGTCTTCTAAAAGTCTGGTAGTTGTTGTTCTCTTTGACATCTGAAGGGAGGGCGTTCCACAGGGCGGGTGCCACTACCGAGAAGGCCCTCTGCCTGGTTCCCTGTAAGATGGCCCCTTTGGACTCTGGCATGGGCACAACCCCTCTCAGGGTTGGCCAAACCATTGAGTCCCTGGATTCCTTTACCAGAATACCCTTCACATAGGGATGGCGAGACACTTCTGCCACCCCATCACTTGAACCAGAGCCTATCCGCAACCTTACAAGTTGTGACGATTTGCTACGCGGCAGGCAAAACCCAAGTGTGTCAACAGCCAATCAGCCAAATGGGGGAAATTCCTGCCGTGCCCCTGTCCCAATGACAGACGGTACACGACGGCATAGCAAGGTCAAGCGCAAACCCTAAATATAGGGAGAGGTGGGCGGGTGTTCCGATGCTCAGGTGCACATGCATAGGTCCCTCAATGTCCTTTACTTGCTTCCCATTGGCCAGGTTGCTCCCAGCATCGCGGGACCTACCAATAGGGTGTTGTGGCTATCCAATCGAGCCCACCCACAACACAGGGTTTGGTTGCCAGGTCGCACCGCAACACGTGCCCTCTGTGAGGGAGGACCCGATTTATCTCCAAGCAGGGGCAGGGCCTCGACTCACAAAGTATGGGCTCTGACACTGAACCATGGCTGCCCCCTTCCTTTCTTTTGCACAAATTGCGTGTCGAGGTCCCCAAAAGGTAAAGGAACCCCTGACCATTAGGTCCAGTCATGACCGACTCTGGGGTTGCGGCACTCATCTCGCTTTATTGGCCAATGGAGCCGGCGTGCAGCTTCCAGGTCATGTGGCCAGCATGACAAAGCCGCTTCTGGCGAACCAGAGCAGTGCACGGAAACGCCGTTTACCTTCCCGCCGGAGCAGTACCTATTTATCTACTTGCACTTTGACGTGCTTTCGAACCGCTAGGTTGGCAGGAGCAGGGACCGAGCAACGGGAGCTCACCCCGTCACAGGGATTCGAACCACCGACCTTCTGATCAGCAAGCCCTAGGCTCTGTGGTTTAACCCACAGCGCCACCTGGGCCCTTCGAGGTCCCCAAGCCACCCTGCAAATAAACACACACTTCACACAGGAATTTAAGTTTAAGGTTTTTGGCATAATTTTGGCCACAACTTTATTAAAATACAAAATGTGAGTGGTTGCTTAGGCATTGGTTCTGACTATCTGTCCCCTCCTGGGGACAGACTGACATCTGCCCGCCTTACGGAAGTCAGTAAAGGAAAAACACTTTGGGGAGAGAATGGGAGCTGGGTGGTCAGGCCCTCGCCTCTCCCCAAATGCTCCCAGGGGCTCTTGCATGGCCCTGGCCCCCGACCGGGGGGTTACGGACAAAAGCATGGTGAGCCCCTGGATTCCTTTAATGGAATTCCCCTCGCAGCAGCAGCATTGGAGGGGCAGGCACAGCCAATCCTGACCCCTCCACCAACCAATTTAATAACCAATGCCTAACCACCAACCTTACAAGTTGTGACTAATTGCTACGCAGTAGGCGAAAACCAAATGGCACCAGCCAATCAGCCAAATGGAAAAATTCCTACCAGGCCCCTGCCCCAAAAGCAGACGACCCCATGGCAGGCATAGCAAGGTCAACGCAGGAGTCTAAATTATAGGGAGGGAGGGCGGGTGATCCGATGCACACAGCGAAGAGGGGCCTACGCTGTGTACAGGGAGATTACAAAACCTCTGGGCTGTCCATCAAAAAATAGCAACATACAATTCTCCCCAACAACCCTCAGAGCCCAATCATAGCCCTTGGCCATCTAAACGATCCCGCCCAGCAACAGAGGGGTGTCTTGCATGGCCCCCACCGCAACACGTGCTCTCCATGAAGGAGAACTGGCTTTCCGATGAAAAGGACCACGGTCTCTTTGCATGTTCCTGGGAGCCAAATGGTTTTGTCCCGCGTGGTTGAAAATATCTGCCTTCACTAATTGAATGAAAATGAAGTGTTGTCTTTCCTGTCACTGCCTGGAGACATCTCTGCCCGTTTCTGTTTTGTCAAGAGTTTTTGCTTCTCTCTGCTTCCTTGCCTGCGGCACATCTGACTCCTGCTAGGTGAGAAACAGCTCTCCGTTCAGGGCTTCCTTCAGACGGCTCGGTGGTCAGAAAACTCCACAGCCTCCAACGTTTCTCTGAAGAAATTAGGGACGTCCTAAGAAGCAGGACACTCCAGGATCAAATCCGAAACTGGATCAGCTTCTGTAAATCCGGGAGTGTCCCTGGAAAATAGGGGCACTTGGAGGGGGACCAAATTAGAATGGGGACCATATCTTATAGTAACTGTCTTGTATTTTGCAAAAAATAATCAAAGCATAATAAAGATTTTGCTTGGGAACAATGTTTTTTTAAAAACAGATTCTATAACACCCCCATTCCTTGCTGAACTTTTGGGTTGTTCGACTCCTAATTATTCTGTCATCTTACTATAAATATATCATATAATACCAAGAAATAAGAAACATTTACAGAAGGCAGTTAATTAAGGGAAAGTGCGACTCGTATTGAAGGCTAGAATGTTAATGATTGATAACTTAAAATATTAATTATTGGTAAATGGTGGAGGAAAAAATGTTGATTTAGTAAATATGTAGTTAATAGTTTATGTTTGTTACTACTCTTAAGTTTTTGTCTGTTTTTGTTTTTGTTTGATTGTTGGACTGTTTTTTTCCTTTGGATTTCTGTAAGAGGCAAAACTCAATAAAAATAAAAAGCAATAAGAAAAATAGAATGGAGACCATATCAGAGTGAGCTGGCACTGCCTACTATGGGCTCCATCTCATAGATATGTTGTGGGGTATAAATAAATTATTATTATTATTATTATTATTATTATTATTATTAATTTTTATTATTATTATTTCTATTATTATTGACTTTGTCTCCAGCTACTGTTGGTCTTCTTGCCTACCTTCCTCCCATTCTCAAGGGACAGCAGCCACCACCATGGGATAGAATCCCAGAAAGAACTGGAGGAAGAAGAAGAAGAGGAGGAGGAGGAGGAGGAGGAGGAGGAGGAGGAGTTTGGATTTGATATCCCGCTTTATCACTACCCGAAGGAGTCTCAAAGCGGCTCACATTCTCCTTTCCCTTCCTCCCCCACAACAAACAGTCTGTGGGATGAGTGGGGCTGAGAGACTTCAGAGAAGTGGGACTAGCCCAAGGTCACCCAGCAGCTGCATGTGGAGGAGCGGGGACGCGAACCCAGTTCCCCAGATTATGAGTCTACCGCTCTTAACCACTACACCACACTGGCCTAAACATGGAGGGAGTAAAATGCGTGTATGTATTGGCTCGAAAAGTGACAGGCTATTATCCAGGTTTACAGGGAAATCACCAAGAAGTGATATTTTTGCCCTGTGTTTTTCTTATAATGGAGAACACAATCAGTTTCCCCTTGTTAGAATGAGTTAAACAGAATAACATGAAAATGCCTCCACCCCCTAGTGACATTTCCCTGTAAAAAGTAAATTGCACAAATTCGCACTCCCGATGTGCTGCAGGGAAGGCTTCATGTACTTAACCCAGCATGTTCACTCGTCTGTTATTTATTGATGCTAAATAACGTAGAGCTCTGAATACAGTAGCATGTTCCTCCTTGATAGGCCTCGTTTTTTTCTAAGTAAATAAAACTAATTAAAGTGCTACAGAGTTCAGAGTAATCCTGGCTCAATTACTGAAAGCCTTTCTGGAGTGGATTTGAAGGGCAAGTAAATACAAAGCAATCGAGATGGAGATTAATGTTGAATTACGTGTCCCTTTCGGCAAAGGGTTTAACTTTCCCACCAGTAAGAAAAAATCAGGCTGCTTGGAAACCTGGAATGGGATCTGCCTTCCCTAGAGGGTGGTTCTGGAATGTGTTGTGCCAAACTGCGACTGAATCCAGACATGATGGAGATGTAACATGGACATGGGGCTGTGCATAGCCCCACTACAAAATCTGGGGCTGCAACACCTGCCCTGACCCACAAATATCTGCTTTGTTGTTATCTGTCCTTCAGGGCTGTATTTTTTAAGGAGTTCATTGTGTTTAGAAGGCACTGTGGGTTAAACCATGAGGTGCCACAGAAAGGCACTGGACATAGTGAAAGATCCATCGCATCCTGGTCACCGTCTGTTTGAACTTTTGCCATCGGGACGGAGATACAGGACGATGACAACAAGAACAAGCCATCTTAGAAACAGCTTCTTCTCCAGAGCGATCGCGGCCTTGAATGGGAAGCCTGGACTTTGAAGTCATCTAATCCTACCAGTTATGTTTTATCATTGTATGGTTTTAATCGGTGTATATGGTTTTAATCAGTGTTTTTGTAGTTGTTTTGTTTTTGAGTGGAGTGCCCTATCTGGGTGGATGGAGCAGCCAAGTAATTTCGTTGTCCCCAAAGGGGACAATGACAATAAAATATTCTATTCTATTCTATTCTATTCTAGTGGTTAAGAGCAGTATACTCGTAATCTGGTGAACCGGGTTCGATTCCCCACTCCTCCACATGCAGCTGCTGGGTGACCTTGGGCTAGTCACACTTCTCTGAAGTCTCTCAGCCCCACTCACCTCACAGAAGAAGAAGAAGAAGAGTTTGGATTTGATATCCCACTTTATCACTACCCGAAGGAGTCTCAAAGCGGCTCACATTCTCCTTTCCCTTCCTCCCCCACAACAAACACTCTGTGAGGTGAGTGGGGCTGAGAGACTTCAGAGAAGTGTGACTAGCCCAAGGTCACCCAGCAGCTGCATGTGGAGGAGCGGAGACGCGAACCCGGTTCCCCAGATTACGAGACTACCGCTCTTAACCACTACACCACACTGGCTCACAGAGTGTTTGTTGTGGGGAAGGAAGGGAAAGGAGAATGTTAGCCGCTTTGAGACTCCTTCGGTTAGTGATAAAGCGGGATATCAAATCCAAACTCTTCTTCTTCTTCTTCTTCTTCTTCTTCTTCTTCTTCTTCTTCTTCTTCTTCTTGCCGATCAGAGATGTAAGTGTAGCAGGCAGCCCAGCCCATATCCCCACACACAGGGTTGTTCACTGACGACCTTTCAGGGTATGGCCAGTGACACCCATATATATAATCCCATTAAGAGGGGGACCCATGAATCGCCACCGCGGGGGGGGGGGGGGTGAGTCACCACTTCACACACACACCCATATAGGGAAGGAAAGACTAAAGGATTCCTCCCAAGGCCATAACCGCCAAAGTTGTGACGAATTGCTACGGGGAAGACAAAACCTGCCAATGCAGGAAAAATCCTTCCCGGTCCTTCAACAGCAACAAGTCAGAGACCGTAGCAGCACCAGCTGAACAGGAAGAAAAAGTTAACCTGCAAACAAGAAACATTAAACAAAGGGAAGGTAGAGAGGGTGAATCTCCAGAGATGGCTGCCTGGCTATTGTCGGCTTCACCCCCTATTCATAAATGGGGCTGGCCTCACCTCCCAGCAAGAAACTTGATTACTGAGGCTGGGCGTGAACCTCCAAAAATTAACACTGAGAGGCAAGCCCGCCCCTGTTTGTCAGTAAGCTCCCTGGGAACTGTAGCACCACGCATGATCCCGCAAAGGGCACCCACAATGTAAAGTGAGTGTTCATTGTGCTTTCATGGAAAGAGCTTTAGATTCAGGCTGCCTTTTATCCAAGTCTACAGGATAGGGACACGGGTGGCACTGTGGTCTAAGCCACAGAGCCTAGGGCTTGCCGATCAGTTGGTTGGCGGTTCGAATCCCCGTGACGGGGTGAGCTCCCGTTGCTTGGTCCCTGCTCCTGCCAACCTAGCAGTTCGAAAGCACGTCAAAGTGCAAGTAGATAAATAGGTACCGCTCCGGCAGGAAGGTAAATGGTGTTTCCGTGCGCTGCTCTGGTTCTCCAGAAGCAGCTTAGTCATGCTGGCCACATGACCCGGAAGCTGTCTGCAGACAAACGCCGGCTCCCTCGGCCTATAGAGCAAGAAGAGCGTGCAACCCCAGAGTTGTCCGTGACTGGACCTAACGGTCAGGGGTACCTGTACCTTTACCTTTACCTTTACAGGATAGGAATTAATGATCAAAATGAATGGACATGATCCAACTCAGAGTTTGGGGGTGCTTAACCCCCAGAAAAAATGATGGGTTTAAAGATGCTTAAATCTGCTCTTCTCTGTTGCTCTCTGTGCCTCTGCAAATCCACGGACCGGATGTTTCTCAATATAAGTATTCATTCCCCATTTGTATGGTCCTAGAAATTGCAATCCATTTTTGAAAAGCCACACACAACAGCAACAAAAGAGCCTCAGGTTCATTGCCCCAGAAAACACATCCGAACACCATTTCGACGCTAATGGCACCAACGGGAGATTTTTTCCTCTTAGGTCTTATGAAATTAGTACAAGGGCTTTGAATGCAGAGAAAGAGCTGCTGGCTGCATCGCTGTCAATGCCAAATGAGTCAAAAACCAGGTGCCTGTTTATTAAGGAGTATGGATGAGCATAAAGGGAAATGTTCTCTGTTTAGGGTGATCCAAGGTGGAGGTCACACTGCACCGCAGCATGTGGGTTCAGCAAGAGGGAAAGTGTGGGAGAAGCACTCGGGAAATAGCCCCCATGTAAATGGTAGCATGAGTTATCCCCATTAAAGGCATATTCACTGCTGCCGAGAGATTGCATGGGAGACGTTGTTTATGCAAGAGCAGCTTGCGAATGCCCGAGCTAGGCTGAAGCTCAGTATTACATCCTGTGGCCAGTTTGCCTTGCAAAATCCCTGCTTCAGTCTTCAGAGATGGAACTCTTACACTTGCCGCATAATACTCACTCCACATTTGTAACAAATTGCTCTTTTCGTGTGGCAGCACTCACACTTTCGATCTCCTTGCCTACTGACATCTAGCAGGTGCCTTTGCTATTCTCTGTTCAACACCTGCTAGAAACATTTTTGTCCGTGAAAGGCTGTGCAGAATATTGACATGTGCTTTAATCTTTTCTTTTCTTTTAGCTTACTGCTGATTTTCATTATTTTTGCCAGGTGGGCCATTGTTGTTTGCTGAGAGGGAGAGAGGCAAGACCAGGGGACAGCAACCTTTTCCAGCCATGGGCTGGTCCACCGTCCCTCAGACCTTGTGGGGGGCCGTACTATATTTTTGGGGGGAAATGAACAAATTCCTACACCCCACAAATAACCCAGAGATGCATTTTTATTTTTAAAAAGCACACATTCTACTCATGTAAAAACACCAGGCAGGCCCCACAAATAACCCAGAGATGCATTTTTTAATATTTTTAATACTGATTTCCTTAAGAATGGATAGGTTTGATCTTCTTGCAGTCCATGGGACTTTCAAGAGTCTCCTCCAGCACCAGAATTCAAAAGCATCAATTCTTTGGCGATCAGCCTTCTTGATGGTCCAGCTCTCACTTCCATACATCACTACTGGGAAAACCATAGCTTTAACTATACGGACCTTTGTCGGCAAGGTGATGTCTCTGCTTTTTAAGATGCTGTCTAGGTTTGTCATCGCTTTTCTCCCAAGAAGCAGGCGTCTTCTAATTTTGTGACTGCTGTCACCATCTGAAGTGATCATGGAACCCAAGAAAGTAAAATCTCTCACTGCCTCCATTTCTTCCCCTTCTATTTGCCAGGAGGTGATGGTATCCCATATTGAAGCCAATTCCATTTCTCCCATATAATTTACGGATAACCACTGAAAAATCAGTCCCCTGTCCTACCCACATAATTCCTTCATCCCTGAAGTTCTGCGCTTACAGAGTGTTTCTGAAATTTCAGGTAAACTGGCCCTTATAAAAAATCGGGGTCTCCTTTATAAAGGAAAACATAATAATAATAATAATAATAATAATAATAATAATAATAATAATAATTTATTTGTACCCAGCCACTCGGGGGGGGGGGGAATAAAGGGGAGGAATTGTGAATCCTTTACTGGCACATGAACTCTATCACTCACTCCCCCAGAAGGTTCCCCCCCCCCAGTCCTTCCAAAATGATCATGAGATTTCATCGTGTTTCTACCTTTTGAAATTCATTGTGAGTTGCCAGCACTTAAGCAAGGGTGGAGGCGGAAATATCCCCACCCTGTAATATATCTCCAGGTGTCAAGAAATAGAGAGCAAGTTCATCCTTAGTGCTTTATTTATTACCTCCATCCGTGCTGCGAGCGCAGTTAGTTAAAGAGTCTTACCACTTCTCCGCACAATCTTCTGTTCCGGCAGTAGCTTGCCATAAATATCTTACTGTGGCCGCAGAGAAAAGAATCCCAGGCTGTGGGGAGTCAGGGAGAGAGAAGAAAGGCAGGGGGAGGGGGAAATGTAAAATTGTGCCCGATGGTGACTTTGCAAAGTAGGCATGTCCTTGGGATTCCACTATTCCATTTTTATTTTATTTTTTGCAAAAGAAAGAGAATGAAAGTCGGAATAAAAGATGCCAAGCACCTGTGAATTCAGGCACCTTGGGAACTAGTATAATGGCATACCCTCCAACATTTCTCCAATGAAAATAGGGATGTCCTATTTCATCCCCTCCAACATTTCTCCAGTGAAAATAGGGGCATCGTATTCCATCCCCTCCAACATTTCTCCAATGAAAATAGGGATGTCCTATTCCATCCCCTCCAACATATCACCAGTGAAAATTGGGACGTCCTATTCCATCCCCTCCAACATTTATCCAATGAAAATAGGGATATCCTAAGGAAAAGTGGGACATTCCAGGATCAAATCAGAAACTGGGACAGAAACATACTGGGAGCCAATGAACCGTATTTTGCGCTCCATAAGACACACTTTTTTCCTCCTAAAAAGCAAGGGGAAATGTCTGTGCGTCTTATGGAGCAAATGTGTGGTCGATCGCTGGCTCCCTTTCCGGCTCCGCCTCCTTGCCCAGGCCTCCATTGTTGAATGTTCTGCAGTTGGAGGCTGTTTGTTTCCCCAGCGACATGTGACTGGCTGATTAGATTATCTGTCTGGAAACTGTAGAAATGGCTCCCTTTCCTTTCTTAAAGAAGCTGCAGAACTGTGAGTTGAACCCCATAAAAACAGGATTTTTTCCCTTTGCAAAGTAAGCTCAACAACTGTGATCTGATCCTCAAAAAACAGGGCTTTTCCCCTTTGCAAAAGAAGCTGCACAACTGTGAGCTGATCCCCCCAAAAATGGGGCTTTCCCCCTTTCCTCCTCTAAAAACCAGGTGGTCTTATGGTCAGGTGCGTCTTATGGAAGGAAAAATACTGTAGGTATTTCAGGACTGGTGTTATATGGCCTTGGCGGCCACTCCCAGTTGCCAATAAGCTCAGGGAAAAAAAACCTAAAAGCAGCCAGTTTAACAAGAGAAAGGAAGATCCGGGGCATGTGCTTTCATTAACTGGGGGGGGGGGAATACTTGTTAAACAAGAGTAGTGGCAGTTCCGAACATTCTTTTAATCACAAAAACCAACACTACAGAATCCAATTTACAGATCCTGAAATTGAGGCTCCAGTACTTTGGCCACCTCATGAGAAGAGAAGACTCCCTAGAAAAGACCCTGATGTTGGGAAAGATGGAGGTCACAAGGAGAAGGGGGCGACAGAGGACGAGATGGTTGGACAGTGTTCTCGAAGCTACCAACATGAGTTTGGCCAAACTGCGAGAGGTAGTGAAGGATAGGCGTGCCTGGCATGCTCTGGTCCATGGGGTCACGAAGAGTCGGACATGACTGAACGACTGAACAACAACAACAGAATCCAGTCAGGAGAGCATTTGGGACCCGCCATTCTCCAAAGCACAGCACGTATATACCTCTAAGGTAATGAAGCTTTGGGGAACCTGCCTGATTTCCCGCCACCAAAGTCCCCCCCCCTAACTTTATTAATGGAACAAACTTGCTTCTAGTTGTAGGGCCGGGTGCTTTGGAGGCCGAATGTCCCCCTAACCTGAAACATGCCTACCCCGAGTTTGCCAGGCCGAGTTAACTCCCATGGCCTGGAGGGTGCGTTTGTGCAAATTCCGTGTTGGCCTGGCTTCGTTCCATCACGACAAAGTGCCTGGACGAGATTGGAAATTTGGATTCGTTTTCTGCAAGAGAAACGAGCTCCGGGGCTGGGATGAATCAGAGGGCTCAACGCTTTTGATCAGCATGCAAGGGAGGCTTTGCTGCCTCTCTCCTCTGCCTTCCTACACCTTGAATTATATAAAGTTAAAACGGAGAGGAAATATGACTCATTAGCTCAAGACTAATAGGAATGGTTAAACGCGTCTTCCCCTCTCCTCCCCTGGCTACACCAGACAACCTCAAAAAATACATGGTGAAATTCTCATTGATTCTGTGACCCCCACTTCTGTTCTCCCTTTGCAGCCACAGCTCCCAAGTTCCCCCATTCACTTCAATGGAGAAGATGGTTGCCCGTGGGCACATTTCTTTGCATATCCACCATTGGATGCCACCAGCCATAATTTGCTTATTTGCCTGCGCATAGCTGCCAACCCTCCCTTTTTTGGCAGGAAACTCCCTTATTCCAATGCCGTTTCCCGCTGCTATCCCGGATTGTTGATATCCCTTAATTTTCCCAGATTTCGAAGGAAGCAGCTCCTCTCCCTCCCTGCCAGCCAGGGAGGCTCCTCAGCTGCGTTGCTCGGCTGCCAATAAGGAGTCTGAGACCGACTGGGGGCGGAGCTTGCATGCCTTGCGCAGCCAGACCCTCACGCCCAACCAGACAGACAGCCTGCCTGCCGTCTATGCGCTCGCTCTTTTGCTCACCCGTTTGCGCGCAGCCTCTGGAATGCAGGGTGGCGAGGCTACTTGGTGCCATTGCACCGCCCTCGCGGCATCCCTTATTTTCAAATCCAAAAGTTCGAAAAAATCCCTTATTTTCAAACCCGAAATTTGACAGCTATGGCATGCATTGTATGTAGCAGTTTGCCGCTGTCGCTGCCCGAGAGCCATACGGACGGTGGCGGGATCCTCTGCCCAAGGCTGCAGCGGCGCGATGGCTGCTCACGCCGGCGCCTCCAGGCCGGGGGGGGCAGGGCAAGCACCCCGCGGGGTGCCTTCTTGTCACCCTCCCAGACATGGAACCTGGGGTGAACCGCCCCCACCTTGCGATGCCACTGCTTAGCTCTGTACCCGTCCGGCATGGTTCAGAGTGGGCCCCTCCCCCCCAAGATAGCCTTTGCTTCCTACTTCAACTGTCTTGTACAATTGATATGCCCCCCCAAAAAAAATTCCTTATGTAGATATTTATCCCACCTCTTCATCCCTGCAGGATGGGGAGCACTATTTTGTGGTTCAACTCAGGTGCCAGAGTGCCTAGGACCGATCTTGCACCAACCCAAACCTTGGGCAGAGGTTTTGAGGAAGATAATCAGATTTTAGGATTTCCAGTTAACGCTCCCCGACTTTAGTGCATCGCAGGTTCAGCCAAAAGTGTCAGGGTGATCGATAATCACCGCTCCCTCCTCCTGCTCATCAACAGGCACCAGGTTTTCCAAAGGCAAATAAATGAGGTGGTTTGCCGTTCTCTGAGAACTGCTTATCGGGCGAGTTTCAAAGTGCTTTCATCCCATCTGCTCCCATCTTGAACTTCTCTTATTAATGCAAGCATCCAGCAGGGTCCTGAAGCTTCTACTGATGTGATGCTTTAGAACCGGCGCTGCCTGCTTCTTCATCATGGCTGGGTGTGAAATGATCGCAGAACAGCCAAACCTCTCTGAATGCCTTGAAAACGGGTATGGAATGTAAATCCTTAACCCTTGGCAACAGTAGAGAACTCGCATGCAGAGGCTTCCCGTTGAGAAATTGGCCGGTGGAAGAAACTACTCCAAGAAAAGGGCAATGTTAACGGTTAAAGGAGGTTGCCCTCTGAGAGTGCCTTGTTTGTATTCGAATCCCTGTGACTGGCTGAGCTCCCCTCGCTCCCTGTTCCTGCCCACCTAGCAGTTCAAAAGCATGCCAGTGCAAGTAGATAAATAGGTACCACTCCGGCGGGAAGGTAAACGGCGTTTCCGTGCGCTGCACTGGTTTGCCAGAAGCGGCTTTGTCATGCTGGCCACATGACCCGGAAAGGTGTCTGTAGATAAATGCCGGCTCCCTCGGCCTGAAAGCTAGATGAGCGCCGCAACCCCATAGTCGCCTTTGTGTTACATGTCGCATGGCCAAGGAGTGAATTACGTGCCTACAACACAAGTATTATAGCCTCATCCCCCCTCACCCTAAAGGTCAATGTGTGTTTACGTGTGCACTGCACAAGCCTTATGGGGAACAGTTGAAGGAGCTGGGTACGTTTAGCCCAGAGAAAAGGAGACTAAGATGATGAAGATGATGATGGTGGTGATGGTGATGATTTACTTATAAATTATTATAAGTGGCCTCCCCAGCCACTCTGGGTGGCTTCCAACAGAATATTAAAAACACAACAAAATATCAAACATTAAAAACTTCCCTAAACAGGGCTGCCTTTAGATGTCTTCTAAACATCAGGTGGTTGTTTATTTCCTTGACATCTGATGGCAGGGCGTTCCACAGGGTGGGCGCCACCACCGAGAAGGCCCTCTGCCTGGTTCCCTGTAACCTCACATTTCACAATGAGGGAACCACCAGAAGGCCCTCGGAGCTGGACTTCAGTGTCCGGTCTGAATGATAGGGGTGGAGACGCTCCTTTAGGTATACAGGACCGAGGCCGTTTAGGGCTTTAAAGGTCAGCACTGACACTTTGAATTGTGCTCGGAAACGTACTAGTAGCCAATGTAGGTCTTTCAGGACCAGTGTTATATGGTCTCGGCGGCCACTCCCAGTCACCAGTCTAGCTGCCACATTCTGGATTAGTTGTAGTTTCCGAATCACCTTCAAAGGTAACCCCACGTAGAGCGCATTGCAGTAGTCCAAGTGGGAGATAACTAGAGCATGCACCACTCTGGCGAGACAATCCGCGGGCAGGTAGGGTCTCAGGCTGCGTACCAGATGGAGCTGGGAGACACAGAATTGACCTGTGCCTCCATGGACAGCTGTGAGTCCAAAATGACTTCCAGGCTGCGCACCTGGTCCTTCAGGGGCACAGTTACCCCATTCAGGACCAGGGAGTCCCCCACACCCGCCTGCTCCCTGTCCCCCAAAAACAGTACTTCTGTCTTGTCAGGATTCAACCTCAATCTGTTAGCCACCATCCATCCTCCAACTACGAGGATATATGATAGCCATCTTCAAATATCTGGAGGATTGTCAGGATGCTGTCAGGGGCTTTTGGCTGGTTGCCCGGGAAAGTATAAAGACAAGTTTCTTACAGTCCTTTTTTATTTCAGTCTTTACATTTGGACACAATGGAGATGGGAAAGATTTGGATTATCACAAAAGACGCAGGAGGAAATGATTAACAATAAGACCCACAAAGGGGAGGATGGAAGTCCAAGAGATTCTTTGGAATCTTGTTTTTATGTTGTATGTATATGTGATTGTAAATTTTTAATCTGAAAAACTAAATAAATAAAGGGAGAGAGAGTGTGTAGAGGAGAAGCTAGCATTGCACCAGATCCTGTTGACAATGGGATGCTTGCATGTCTGAATGCTCTCTTGGCCAGTTCAAAGTAGGAGGAACACCAAAAAAAAGTATGAATGTGAAAATGCTCGCACATAGAGCATCACCACCCCACCCCCGGGATTTTGCAACGGAGCCATCGGAAAATTCAGTTTGAGGTTTAGAAAGGTACTGATCATTTCAGAACACTTTTCTTCCAATTAACTCACAAATCCCTCACAGCAAACAATTCAAATTGACTTTAATGCGAGGAACAGTATTGACTGAGTCAGTATTTAACCACTTTCTAAAGTCGGCAGAAATTGGATTCTGTTGATCCTACGACAGAACAGTGTGGGAAGTGGGAGATGCTTCAATCTCTAAAAATGGTCCATCATCCTAGAGATCAGGGTGGTTTGTAGGCTGCATGCAGGGGCATCTTAGCCATAGAGGCTAGTGGCGCGGGGAACCACGGCGCCACGTTCTGGAGGGCGCCAGGGAAGAGGCGGAGGCTGGACGCGGCTCCTCACGGCATCAGCTCGCCACCCTCATCCGCCTCCGCCATGCCGCGCTGTGCCCGGAGTCTCCTCCCTGCTGGAGGAACCGCCTTCCAGCCCCGCCAGCAGCGCCGCCCTCACCCGCCTCCAAAGCGGAATACTTGGCTGCAAAGTTTGCGCCAAGCCCTGCGGCCCTCCTCCTGTTTGCTTCGGAGTAAACCGCTGCGTAAACACGCCGAGCCCACACGCCTCGGAGGACCAGGCTGTGCAGCTGAAAGTGCAGCCACGAACTTACTCGCGAGGAAGCACACCCGCCACCCCGTCTCCCAAACGCAATGGGGGAATTTGCGCCCTTGGCAACTCCAGACCCTCTTACTTCAGCAGGGGGCTTGTGAGCTGCTGCTGCTGCCGAACTTGCTAGTCTTATCCACCCGGAGGCCCGAGGAGCCGCCCTCCAGCTACTGCCCACCCAGAGGGAAACGGGGTGGGGGGGCACAGGGGGGATCCTTGCACCACGGCGCCAGATAAGTATGCCCCGTGTAGGACCTTAAGGTCCTCAAATAATAATATTTTGGAGGTCCCGAGCCACAATTATGCTAGGCTGGCCTCAACTAGGGCCAGGGCCTTCTCAGTACTGGCCCCGACTTGGTGGAACGGTCTGTCACAAGAGACCAGGGCCCTGCGGGATTTGGCATCTTTCCGCAGGGCCTGCAAGACGGAGCTGTTCCGCCTGGCCTTTGGGTTGGTTTTAGTTTAACCCTGATGTTTCATTCCTTTATGGTGTGATTGGTGGGCTACTTATAAATGAGGCTGCATTTTAAACTTTAAATCGTATTTTAACCTGCATTTTAATTGATTGCTTTGTATGTTCTGTTGTGATTTTATTGGTGTTAGCCGCTCTGATCCCGGTCTTGGCTGGGAAGGGTGGGGTATAAATAAAAATTTATTATTATTATTATTATTATTATTATTATTATTATTATTATTATTATTATTTTAAGACGGCCCTGGCTGCATGTGAGGCCCTTTCCCATCCCAACTATGGAACGTCCTGCCTCTGAATAGCAATCATCTCCCAAGCCTGGGATCTTTCCTCCAGCAGCTAAAAACTCTCATTTGTCCAAACCTTTCCTGAAGGGAGAATAGGGCTGGAGTTTTCCCCCTCTGCTTCCTGAAAAGTTGTTATTTTGCAGTTTTTAAGTGGGTGTCTTAATGCTTAATATTGTTACTGAACTGGTTTGCCTGGAAGCTGTCCCTGGGCTCCCTTTAGGAAGGAATGAAGGGGCGAAAATATAACACACAAATCCGACATCATCTTCTGCACGTTTGCAGCCTTACTCTGAAAACATACAAGCTTAACGGGAGCTAACTGCACATCAAGCATCTCTGCTAGAGCCGTTCTGTGGCCACATTAACAGACTGGCTCTTCTGACGCCCTCCTTTGGTTTTACAAGGGCGCATAAAAATGCAAAGAAGCAAACACTTTATTGGCTGCTGAGTCAGCGAGAGTTTCCTGCACCAGGGATTCCGGGCAACTTGTGTCATTTTACTGAAACAACAAAGGATTGATAACATTTCTGCCTAAGCACCCCAGGACCCTTTAAAATGCAGAGCATTGCTGTTGGTGCAAATGGTGCTTTATTATACAGATCTATATCATGAAAACTGCAAGGCTCTGCCCTGAGGAACGTATGGCAATAATAATTATAATTATAATATGTTTATATGCCGCCCATCTGACTGGGTTGCCCCAGCCACGCTGGGCAGTTTCCAACAAATTACCGTATTTTTCGCTCCCTAAGACACACTTTTTTCCTCCTGAAAAGTAAGGGGAAATGTCTGTGCGTCTTATGGAGCGAATGTGTGGTCCCTGGAGCTGAACTGCCCAGGGGCAAAAGCAGATCGTGCTTTTTTTAAAAGAGAGAGAGAGAGAAGGGGGTGTTGAAAGGAAGCCCCTGAGCAGCAAAGGATCGGGGAGAGAGATAAGGGAGAGAGATTCCAGCCCCGCCCCCTTGCAGAGGGAGGCTGTTTCCCCAGCGACATGTGACTGGCTGATTAGATTATCTGTCTGGAAACTGTAGAAATGGCTTCCTGAAGCTGCAGAACTGTGAGTTAAACCCCATAAAACAGGGTTTTTTCCCTTTGCAAAGTAAGCTCAACAACTTTGAGCTGATCCTCAAAAAATGGGGCTTTTCTCCCTTGCAAAAGAAGCTGCAGAAATTTGAGCTGATCCTCAAAAAAATGGGGCTTTTCCCCTCTAAAAACTAGGTTTGTCCTATGGTCAGGTGCGCCTTATAGAGCAAAAAATACGGTAAAATATTAAACGCAGCAAACTTCCCTATACAGGGCTGCCTTCAGATGTCTTTTGAAAGTCATATCGTTGTTTACTTCCTTGATGTCTGACAGGAGGGCTGGGTGGCACCACCGAGAAGGCCCTCTGCCTGGTTCCCTGTATCTTCACTTCTCGCAGGGAGGAAACCGCCAGAAGACCCTCAGAGCTGGACCTCAGCATCTGGGCTGAACAATGGGGGTGGAAGCACTCCTTCAAGTACACTGGGCCAAAGCCGTTTAGGGCTTTAAGGGTCAGCACCAACATTTTGAATTGTGCTCATAAAGGTACTGGGAGCCATTGTATGTCTTTCAGGACCAGTGTTATATGGTCTCGGCGGCCACTGCCAGTCACCAGTCTAGCTGCCGCATTCTGGATTAGTTCTGGTTTCTGGATCACCTTCAAAGGTAGCCCCACGTAGAGCGCATTGCAGTACCGGTAGTTTAAGCGGGAGATAACCAGAAAATGCACCACTCTGGTGAGACAGTCTGCGGGCAGGTAGGGTCTCAGCCTACGTACCAGATGGAGTTGTTAGACAGCTGCCCTGGAGATAGAATTGACCTGTGCTCCCATGCCTAAATAGTTTACTTCCTTACTTCTTTATTAAATTTGCACCCTGCCTTTCCTCCAAGCTGCTCTAGGTGGCCTATATAATTCTTCTCCCCATTTTATCCTCCACAACGACACTGTGAGGCAAGGAGGGAGGGCGGGAGGGAGAGAGAATAATAATAATAATAATAATAATAATAATAATAATAATAATAATAATAATAATAATAATTTATTTATACCTCGCCCATCTGGCTGGGTTTCCCCAGCCACTCTGGGCGGCTTCCAACAGAATATTAAAATACAATAATCTATTAAACATTAAAAGCTTCCCTAAACAGGGCTGCCTTCAGATGGTGAAGGTGGTTGTTTATTTCCTTGACATCTGCTGGGAGGGCATTCCACAGGGCGGGCGCCACTACCGAGAAGGCCCTCTGCCTGGTTCCCTGTAACTTGGCTTCTCGCAGTGAGGGAACCGCCAGAAGGCCCTCGGCGCTGGACCTCAGTGTCCGGGCAGAACGATGGGGGTGGAGACGCTCCTTCAGGTATACTGGACCGAGGTTGTTTAGGGCTTTCAAGGTCAGCACCAACACTTTGAATTGTGCTCGGAAACGTACTGGGAGCCAATGTAGGTCTTTCAAGACCGGTGTTATATGGTCTCAGCAGCCACTCCCAGTCACCAGTCTAGCTGCAACATTCTGGGTTAGTTGTAGTTTCCGAGAGAGAGAGAGAGAGAGAGAGAGAGAGAGAGAGAGAGAGAGAGAGAGGTCTGTGGGGTCAAGCATATTTAGCCACTGTGCCTGAGGTTTCCCACCCCTGCCCTAAACTAACAGACAGAAAACAAAAGCCTCTCCTTTCCAAGAGAGTCCATTTCCGTATGATTGACAGACCACCTCTGTTTTCCCGCCTAAAGGTCCCATAGTCATTTGATGCAGGACTTTTGCGCGTGAATTGTTTCCCCCCCTGATAGCCGAGAGGAAGCAAGTTTTTGCTCCAGACAAGCAATAAATGGGAAGGCAGGAGCGCCCGGAGGCTGGAGATCAGAAGAAAGCCAGGTCGGAGATTATGCCAGGCACATTACATAAAGATCATCAATGTTCGGTACAATTTGTCCTGCCACAATAGAGAGCTCCCTGAACGCAGCTGACGCGCTGCATAAATCTGTATTGGAAGTGGGAGATCGCTGAATGATAAATAGTTAATAAAATAACATGAATAAGCCGTCGGGGGTGAACGGCAGCAAAGCGGTGGCTCTGATCACCGCCCCATCAAAGGCCAATCATACTGCTGTTTTGGAGTTATAATGTGCTTGTATCCCTAAAGGAGGAATTCAAGTTGTTGCTTTTTCTTAATCTTTCCATAATGCATTGAAAGTGGTCCTCTATATGATGGATTACAGGATTAAGAAGCAGCCTGTCTGTTGTTCTCCTAAATCACGTTAAAGGCTCTGTTCAGCCCCAGAACAGACAACTTGTTACAAACATTGCAATGGGGCAAGGGATGAAATTGTTGCCTTTGTGCAGTAAAAGTGGCTCCGGCTCACACTCACACATCGCTGCCCTCCCTCCTGGCAAGCAAGAATCATGATCAGATTTATTTGGTCCCAAACGGGGAGTCAAATCTTCCAAACCAGGGTATGTCCCTAATAAATATCAACTGTGGTCCTCAGGGTTGGCCCTTCCCATTTCCCCGCCTGATGGGAAATGAGAAGGTGCTGCGAATCGTTATCCCACCCCCACCCCCAAAAAGGAAGCCTGTTCTTATTTTCTTTTTTTCCAATTTTTTTATTGATTTTAACAATTTTAAGCACTTTACATTACCGTTAAATTTTCATCCTTCCCCCCTCTCGCTGGGGGAAGCAAATTTCCAATCCCCTCTCTCACCGGGGAAGACAATAAACATTTCGCATTTAACGTAAATAATATAGTCCATATCATTGCTTGAGTCTGGCCCATTTCTGTAGGCCAGATATTTTCCCTTTCCTCAATTTCATTTTTGACTTCCTCAAGTCCCCCCTGTTGAATTCATTGTCAATCCTCTTTATCAGTTTCCCAAATTCAAAACATATTCAATTCTTAACTTCACAAAATCATAAAATACCAAAATCATCTTATACCTCTGATACTTTCCTAGACACTTAAAAATTTCCCTTACTCCAACCTAATTTTAAACTCCTAAATTTCTTCTTTTTACACCCTTTCCTCCCTCCGGTCTCAAAATTTTAAGCTATTTTTCCTACCTCTATCCTCCTAATTTTTTTTAACATATATTCATTTTCTTATTTTCTGTTCTTATTTTCTTATAATCAGGCAGAGAGTCGTGAAAGGCGCCATATGTGAAATAGGAATCAATTACGTTTGGAGAGTTTTTCAGTGCCTTAATTCCTTTGATTGCAGGTATACCAAACCTGGAAACAAATATGCCTTTGTGCAGACTCCCTCGTTACTCTATAGATTTAGCAGACAAGCTGTCAGCTTCCCGGTTTGCAGTCTGATATACTTTAACTTATAGAAGCAGTTTGCAAAACCTTTCTTTTCTTCCATGGGAGGCTTCCATGCCCATCCTTTGGCGCCATCCATCATTATTATTTTTCTACTGATGTTAAGAGAAAGTTGGCATCAGCTGATATGATAGCAGTAGAATGTTAAATATTACTTTTTTCTTTCACTTAACCCAGTTGCCTGTTGTTGCTTCAGTTTTTTGTGCGCTGCTTAAAGGTAAAGGGACCCCTGACCATTAGGTCCAGTCGTGTCCGACTCTGGGGTTGCAGCGCTCATCTCGCTTTACTGGCCGAGAGCCGGCGTATAGCTTCCAGGTCATGTGGCCAGCATGACTAAGCTGCTTCTGGCGAACCAGAGCAGCACACGGAAACGCCGTTGACATTCCCGCCGGAGCGGTTCCTATTTATCTACTTGCACTTTGACATGCTTTCGAACTGCTAGGTTGGGAGGAGCAGGGACCGAGCAACGGGAGCTCACCCCATTGTGGGGATTCGAACCGCCGACCTTCTGATAGGCAAGCCCGAGGCTTTGTGGTTTAACCCACAGTGCCACCCGCGTCCCTTTGTGCGCTGCTTAGAGATATTTTAATATTTTAAGCAGTATAGAAATAATAATAATAATAATAATAATAATAATAATAATAATAATTTATTATTTGTACCCCGCCCATCTGGCTGGGTCTCCCCAGCCACTCTGGGCGGCTTCCAGCAAATATTAAAATACATTAACATGTTACAGATTAAAAACTTCCCTAAACAGGGCTGCCTTCAGGTATTTTCTAAATGTTATGTAGTTGTTGATCCCTTTGACCTCTGCTGGGAGGGTGTTCCACAGGGCGGGCGCCACTACCGAGAAGGCCCTCTGCCTGGTTCCCTGTAGCTTTGCTTCTCGCAGTGAGGGAACCGCCAGATCAATCAATCTCTCGTTAACCCAGAAGCCAAAGCCACTTTTCCTTGCAGACCCTGGTGGTACATCTCTCTCTCTCTCTCTCTCTCTCTCTCTCTCTCTCTCTCTCTCTCTGTGTGTGTGTGTGTGTGTGTGTGTGTGTGTGAGTGAGTGTGTGAAGCTTTCTCTGGATGTTTAACACAAATGGTGCTTGGTACATTGTTACAAATGTACCAGGGGCTGCACATTTATGCTTGCCTCCTCTCAATTAATGATGTACAGATGGAAGTTAAGAGAATGCAGAGGGGTTGATGCAAATTCATTTTGCATGGGGTGCATCCACAATCATTTGCACACCATCATCACCATCCTCAATAATAGTTATGTGCTGCTTAACGTGCAAAAATCTCAAAGCGGTTTACATAAAACACAAAGAGGTGATTTTTAAAAGAAAAATAAAATTGGATATGCCAAAGATACAAAGAAACACAACCGTCAAAACAGAGAAGCCATCAATAAAACATTGAGCAAGATAGCAATAAACAACGAAACAGAACAACGTGCTGAATCCATGGTGTAGACAATGCCCTGGTCGCAGGTTCGATCCCCATCTGGGACAACTGCAAATTTCTGCATTGCCGGGGGTTGGACTAGATGATCCTCAGGGTCCCTTCCAGCTCTACAATTCTGTGATTCTATGAATCTGATGAGCTCGGGAATGCCTGCTTAAATAGATGGGTCTTTAGGAGATATTTGAAGCTTGCCACTGTTTCTGCCTTGTGAGCAGCACATGGAAGGATGTTCGGCCATTGACCATGTTGACTGGGATGAGGGGATGGAAACAGGAGGAGGCAGACGCTGCTGTCCAGCTCCTGGCAATGAGCTCTTTCTGGCTCGGATTCCACTTACTCACTGGCAGGGATATCAAAATTCTTCAGATGCTTCCACAAAAGCCTGAAAGCTCAGTTCTGCCTACCGAGACACCGCAGTTGCCAGGGCAATAATAATACACCCATAGCCTCCATGGGGGGCAGTGTGTGGTTGTGAGCCTCTCACCTCGATTTCCGGCTGATCCTGTTTCTGTGTGTCAATTATATCCAGTTTTCAAACACCGGTAAAAAAGGCTGTCAAGTGTTTCTTATTTAAAGGTAAAGGTAAAGGGACCCCTGACCGTTAGGTCCAGTCGCGAACGACTCTGGGGTTGCGGCGCTCATCTCACTTTATTGTTCGAGGGAGCCGGCGTACAGTTTCCGGGTCATGTGGCCAGCATGACTAAGCCGCTTCTGGTGAACCAGAACAGCGCACGGAAACCCCGTTTACCTTCCTGCCGGAGCGGTACCTATTTATCTACTTGCACTTGACGTGCTTTCGGACTGCTAGGTGGGCAGGAGCTGGGACCGAAGAACGGGAGCTCACCCCGTTGCAGGGATTCGAACCACCGACCTTCTGATCAGCAAGCCCTAGGCTCTGTGGTTTAGACCACAGCACCACCCGCTTCCCATTTCTTATTTGACACCTGCAAATCTGGTTTGCGCAGCTCTGTGCAGAAATTGAAATTCTAAGTTTGTGTTATTTCTTGGAAAAGAAATGGGAAGTATAATTTATGGAGAAAGAGACAGGGAGGCTTTGCCTATCTTAGGTCAGGCCTTGTACATAGCAGGGAGACGTTTGACCAAACCCACAGGGGGAAACTCCCTCAGATCTACGTAGCCAATCAGAGCACATGCTGCCTCAGTGAGTGTCATGCCACCCTGACTGGTTGCTAAGGAACACATCCGCCCCCACACCCTCTTGATTGGCTGATTTACAAATAGCAGAATTAACCCTTAGGTTACAAGCAGAATGATCTCTGTTGTTGCACTTCCGGCACATGGAAATAGGGGCCACCAAGAAAAAGAAGAAGATGGGGACAATTCAGAGATAATGTTACAAAGTGGCCTTCCGTTTCTGAGGAGGTGGGTGGGTGAGAAAACTTTTCTCATGAAGTTTTTCAGGAAAAGAAAAATCTTTGAGAAAATTCAATGCAACTCCTGCCTGGTCTGCAGTTTTGTTTTGTTTGTTTGTTTTTTTAAAAAACAACGATCAGAAATGTTATCACTTATTGATGAGCAGTAAAGGGCAAGGAAGGAAGTGAAAATATAGTTACAGGCGCTGATTGTTCCCGGCAGAAAGCCAGGAGCTGTCACTCACCCTCGTCCAAATCAGAAAATGGTGCCAGGGATGTAAAGAGAAACTTCCTGTTTAGGGAAGTTTTTAATCTGTAATATGTTAATGTATTGTTTTGCTTTGTTTTTAATATTGCTGGAAGCCGCCCAGAGTGGCTGGGGAGACCCAGCCAGATGGGCGGGGTACAAATAATAAATTATTATTATTATTATTATTATAAAGAGAGTTGATGGATCTGTCTCATGTAACTGAGAGGGGGAGTTGGCTCCGAGTCAAGAGTATTATCTGGGAGCTTTTAAACAGAACATGACGCTCTGCACATCTCTCTCCATTTTGTCATGTCTGGGTTTTTCAGCAATCCTGTCACCGAACTAAGGCACTTTTTTTGGTGGGTTAATTGCACAGGGTCTGAATAAATTTATCGGACCAATCTGCATAATGCTATCCTTGCATTTGTTTGTGATCAGGGCCCGTATTAGTCCACACTCACAATAGGAAATTAAGATCACGGCAGCTGCTGCATTTGCTTCACTCAATGTGTGTCTCTGCTGAGCTCTGGGCTTAGAGGGAAGCGCCGTAGCTCAGCCAGAAGCGTAGCTAGCTGCTCCGGCACCAGGAGCGGTGGGGGTGGGGCGATCTGCCCATGGAGACGGGTTGGAGATCCGCCCAGAGGGGCACCACGGCAAGCTGCCCACGGAGTCCGCCTGGTGGATACAAGACCCACGCTGCCATTTCGGACAGTGTGAGTCCCGAGCCACCGCGTCACTCCCAGGAGAGACGTGTGGCTCTGGCGTGCTGCAGGCCAGGCCCCGCAGTAAGTGCCGCCCCTTGTAATGTGTCATTTTGTCACCCCCTTAGGGATTACACCCAGGGCAAACCGCTGTCAGGAAACATCCTACTCACAAGTAGAACCCTGGCAGAGACACATGCCCGACCGGCATGTCCCCTCCCTCCTGGACGATCATTCGGGAGCTTCTCAGGCATTCTTCAACCCGAACATCACAGTGACTGATGCCAGAAGACACCAGCACACTCTTAGAGATCTGCAGAGGTTTGCGCAGTTGCGTAACAGACCACAGCAACCCAGCATGTTGGCTAACCAACTTTATTTACATATAATACACACGGAGCACTTCAATATGGCTCCCTCTCTCTCTAGCATCAGACAGCAAAGAGAAAGAACAAAGGACAATAGTCCCACTTCAGGGAACACAGTAAGACAAACATCCTGTCTACGTCACATCCCACTCTGTGGAATGAAAACACCGTCATGTGATAGACAACAATCCCATGACTGCACACGGGGAATGAATCTCCAACAACCACACACCCCTTTCTACGCCCCTGAGCTCAGCAATAGAGCACCTGCTTTGCATTCAAGAGGTCCCAGGATCAGTGTTCATCCTCGGAGTCCAAACTTCTCCCTGTCACTGGCTCTTCCTGCTCACTAAGCCCTGTTGACCCTTCAGCATCCAGCATCACCTCCTGATCTTCTTCCTCAGTGTCCCACCACCAATGCCTTGGCTCTGAGCATTCCTTCTCTGGGGTTTCCGGTGGGGGCCCCCTGGTTGGTGCCTCCCACCGCTCCTCTTCGTCCAACCAGGCCCTGGCAAGCGGTGGCTCCAACTCAGAAAGTCCAGGGCAGGCATTGGACCCTCTCAGGGCACGGAGACCCCAGCAGCTGCCCAAGGTCACTGGGCACTGGTGCCATCCCTGAGTACGTGGCTGCTATAAATAAGCATAAAAGGGAAATGGGGAAATGATCATCTACCTACGTCCAATTTGCAAACAGAAGCGGATGGCTAAATTATTCCTAGAGATGCTTATTGGATGAAAATAGACCCTACATGTTTATTTCAATTTCCAGCGAGCCGGCTTTAATTTCCTCCTCCGTTGGCCCCTCCTGAATTGCCGCTTCCAGGTTGTCATTAACCTTCTTTGTCTGTCCTTAGAGTATGCGGGTTTTGTTTCTATTTTTGCTTAATCCTTCCAAGTCCCTCCCTGCCTGCCTGCCTGGTTGCCATCTCAGTCCCAGGACAGAGGGAATTGTTCCCCCTGCTTGGGCCTTACTCGCCCAGAGGCAGCTCTGGTGACTACACATTTGTCAATTAAATCTGTCTTCCGCAGAAGCGGAGCAGCTTTCCAAGAATCCGCTATTAGCTGTTGCCATCAAGATGCCAGAAAGACTTGGACTTCACTGCGATGCACGGCGACCGCCAACTCCATTCACCGTAGGCTTTGAGAGGGATGATCTTAGGGAGCTGGGTATGTTTAGCCTGGAGAAGAGAAGGTTAAGGGGTGATATGATAGCCATGTTCAAATATATAAAAGGATGTCATATAGAGGAGGGAGAAAGGTTGTTTTCTGCTGCTCCAGAGAAGCGGACACGGAGCAATGGATTCAAACTACAAGAAAGAAGATTCCACCTAAACATTAGGAAGAACTTCCTGACAGTAAGAGCTGTTTGACAGTGGAATTTGCTGCCAAGGAGGGTGGTGGAGTCTCCTTCTTTGGAGGTCTTTAAGCAGAGGCTTGACAGCCACCTGTCAGGAATGCTTTGATGGTGTTTCCTGCTTGGCAGGGGGTTGGACTGGATGGCCCTTGTGGTCTCTTCCAACTCTATGATTCTATGATCTGTGCGTGAGGCTCTTCCACTATCCAAGGCTGTGCCTCCTAAGTCTGACTTAGGAACATGCACAGAGATCTCCTGCCTGTAAGGTGCCATGTTTGTTTCTGCAGCTGGTGTCACACTGGAAGTAGGCAGGAGTGGGCATATCCTGGGACCCAAAAACTAGAGGTGCCTGGCATAAGGTAAAGGTATCCCTGACCATTAGGTCCAGTCACGGACGACTCTGGGGTTGCGGCGCTCATCTCGCTTTACTGGCCGAGGGAGCCGGCGTACAGCTTCCGGGTCATGTGGCCAGCATGACTAAGCCACTTCTGGTGAACCAGAGCAGCGCATGGAAACGCCGTTTACCTTCCTGCCACAGCAGTACCTATTTATCTACTTGCACTTTGACGTGCTTTCGAACTGCTAGGTTGGCAGGAGCAGGGACCGAGCAACGGGAGCTCACCCTGTCGGGGGGATTCGAACCGCCGACCTTCTGATCGGCAAGCCCTGGGCTCTGTGGTTGTAACCCACAGCGCCACCCGCGTCCCACCTGGCATAGACCATGGCAATAATCCAGTGAAGGCTGGTCCATTAGGGTGAACAGGACAACCTAAGACTTCCCACAACAGCCAAACTTACAATCAGTCCAGAAAGTCTTGCCTTTGTCAAACTCAACAAAACTCCACCAGACATTCGCTCTGGCTCCCCCTACTGTTGGCCTCTGTTCCTTCCACCCCAACCGTCCCGAGAGGCACCAGCCACCACTGTAATCATCTTCCCTTCCAGTGCGCATGTGGCAGTCGTCATCTCCCATGAGCCCACCCGGGCAGCAGGAGTCCTTGGTGCAATCTCCAGGCACAGGTTTCATAAGTACATGCCATGAGATACAGTTCTTTACTCTCAAATATTTTGAGGCTGGCTGTACTATGCACTGGTAAGGGGAATTACCCCGGAAGGCATTATATTCAGATTTCTAGGGCAATCTAGGAGTTTTGTGTAATATAGCCAACCCCATATAACCAACATGCTTTACTCCAATTAATGCACGGAGGGGTTAAGGCCATAGAGTAAGCTGTCCTGCCAGGTCACACACTCTCATACTGGGACGAAGGGCTACCAAACTCTTTGTTCTCCCACTTTCCACCATTCTTCTTCCACCATGTGAATCCGACCAGTAAGGATATCTAATATGAATGGTTCAAGTCATATTTGTGTTTCTATATACATAATTTAAACTCTTACCATTTTTTGAGACTAAGTCGTACTGCCTGTCTTTTCTTGCTGCTGTATGGGAAAGCACACGAATCTGACCTTTGAAGAGATTGTAAGTAAACCATTTTTAACTTACCAAACATGTGGTCTCTTTCTATAATAATAATAATAATAATAATAATAATAATAATAATAATAATAATAATAATAATTTATTATTTGTACCCCGCTCATCTGGCCGGGTCCCCCCAGCCACTCTGGGTGGCTTCCAACAAATATCAAAATACATTGAAATATCACAGATTTAAAACTTCCCTAAACAGGGCTGCCTTCAGGTATTTTCTAAATGTCAGGTAGTTGTTTATCGCTTTGACCTCTGATGGGAGGGCGTTCCACAGGGCGGGCGCCACTACCGAGAAGGCCCTCTGCCTGGTTCCCTGTAGCTTTGCTTCTCGCAGTGAGGGAACCGCCAGAAGGCCCTCGGCACTGGATCTCAGTGTCCGGGCTGAACTGTGGGGGTGGAGACGCTCCTTCAGGTATACAGGACCAAGGCCGTTTAGGGCTTTAAAGGTCAGCACCAACACTTTGAATTGTGCTCGGAAACGTACTGGGAGCCGATGTAGATCTCTCAGGACTGGTGTTATGTGGTCCCGGCGGCCACTCCCAGTCACCAGTCTAGCTGCCGCATTCTGGATTAATTGCAGTTTCCGGGTCACCTTCAAAGGTAGCCCCACGTAGAGCGCATTGCAGTAGTCCAAGCGGGAGATAACTAGAGCATGCACTACTCTGGCGAGACAGTCTGCGTGCAGTAGGGTCTCAACCTGCGTAACAGATGGAGCTGGGAGACAGCCACCCTATGCTAAGGGGAAGTGGGGAACTTTGGAAGCAACTTAGAAGGGCATATTTTAAAGGTCTAACAGCCTATATTTCCATGTTTTACTTTGCTGGATGTTTTGTGGTTTTAAAATCTCTGCTGGGGTTCTCTCACCAAAGAGTAATTGCCCCAAACCTGGATCTAGGCATCCACGGAATTTTTCTTCCATTCTTTCACCAAATTACCAAAACCCAAGAAGTAGGGGCCCCCGCCCCCTCTCTTTCATCCATAAGGAACCTTCTGTGGGGACTGTCAGCCTGTGGTGGCTGGAGCCAAAAGCAAAAGTAAGCGGTTATGATGCTGAGCTTTGTATAGTAGCCTTCAGCCGCCAATGCAAAAGTCAAATTTTTATGCGACTTGAACACGGTTTACACATTGGAATAACCCTTGTAGAATAGTCTTAAAATAATGGTGATAAAATGAGCTACAAGATTAAGGTGTTATAGATCAGGGGTATATTAGTGGGTGTTAGAGTTAAGGTTGATGTATATAGTTTTCCTATTTTGAATCAAAGGAGTGTTGGATTAGGGAAGTCAACATCTATATAAGATTAAGTTCTTTCTTTGTATGAAAAATGGAATTATGAAATTGAATTGGAAATAATTGTTAAGTAATAGAACTTAAGTATATTGTGAGGAAATGTTTGAAGATGTAAGAATTTTGTAAATATTTTTTTTTCTTTTTATGGTATGTGTTTTCGTTATCCTATCAAAAATGAATAATATATATATTTTTAAAACATCCTTCCATTCAAGCAAGTAAGGTGCATTATCACAGTTCAAGAAACCGTTTCAGGCAGGCGGCTGCACTCAAAGAGGGCACGAAGCTCTTGGGGTTTAAAAAATTAATTGGTGTATAGCAGAGTTCAAAACTTGGAAGCTAGAGCTACCCAGCCCCACCACCACCTGTTCTGTTGAATTCCCACATCACCAAGATGTTGCTTAACGGAGTTTAAACACACACACACACACACACACACACACACATACACACACACACACGGTCCCATGGTGAAGAAGAAGAAGAAGAAGAAGAAGAAGAAGAAGAAGAAGAAGTCCCTTACTTACAGTTTCTTCATTGTTATGTACTGAGCTGAATCCTAGAACAATAGGATCCAAAATGCAGCAGTCTGATTGGTCCTAGAACAATAGGATCCAGAATGCAGCAGTCTGATTGGTCCGCAGGAGCCACCCAATCCAGCTCCAGGTGGAAGTGAATCAGCGACCCGATTGGCCTGCAAGAGCAGCCAATCAGGCTCCTGGATGAAGTGAATCCGCAACCTGATTGGCCTACAGGAGTAGCCCGGAATTAGCCAATCACGTGGGGCCCATTGTGTAAATAATGTATATATAGCAGACGTTTTGGGGAAAGATTCATTCCTTGCTAGTATGAGCTGAATAAAGAGCATGAAATTCACACTTGACTCCGAGTATATTTCACCCAGCAGCTGCATGTGGAGGAGTGGAGACGCGAACCCGGTTCCCCAGATTATGAGTCTACCGCTCTTAACCACTACACCATACTGGCTCTGAGGGGGAGAGGGGGAGAAAGAGAGAAAGGTGGGGTGTGAATGCAGTAATAAAATTTTAGGATCTCCCTCTCTCTCTCTCTCTCTCTCACACACACACACACACACCAATTTCTTCCCCTCCAATCTAGATCTGGAAGCATCCCCTAGCAGCAAACAAATGCTGTGTGCGCATGTGGAGTTTTGCTGTGTCTCCATTTGTGCCCAACAGGGTACCAAAGCAAACCCAGCTCTCCAAACTGCATCTAGTTTAAAATCTATCCAAGGCAAGTAGGGGAGGGAGGGAGGGAGATGTGTCTTCTTCTTCTTTTTAACTAGCTCTGCCATTAGCATCTCATTTATATTTTATTTTTTTTAAGAAGTGACAGGATGTGTTTTAGTCATTGTATCTCCTGTCATTTCTGGGTTTATTTTAAGCTTGCGGTCTATTGTCTCCTTTTATAAGGCAGAACTCTTTGGCCTCGGAATGAAGTACTCTGGGAATCGACTCGGGACGTCGCCCTCCCGTCAGCGGAAGTGCAGAATGGCGAGAGGAAAGGGGGAAGGTTTAAGGGTGGGGATGGAGGAAAGATCCATTTAAAATGGGTTAAAACCCAGATTACACATTACAAAGATGACAGTATGCAAACGCGGCTCGAAGGCTGGCAACATTAACCCCGCCATGTGGGAATGCCTTGCAGATGACCGCGGTGGCTGGAGATGGATCAGTCAAATCGTGTGTCCACAGCAGTGACAAGAGGCGGAATGACCTCCAGGAGGAGCACAAATAATAATAATAATAATAATAATAATAATAATAATAATAATAATAAATTCTTATTTATACCCCGCCCTTCCCGATTTAAAAACCGGGCTCAGGGAGGCTAACAACAAATATTGATTAAAAACGACTTTTTTTAAAAAAAAAAAAAGGTTAAAAACAGCATCAAGTACAACATAAATTAACATCACCAGAGCTAACTGGCCAAGTTATTCCTGCTAGGGCCAGTAAGGAGACCAGGGAAGAGTTTAAATGTGGGGTCTCAGAAAAGGTTTCTTCATAGAAAAAGGGAAGGGAAAAAAGGAATGGAGGATCAGGCTAAATTGAAGGCCAGGCGGAATAGCTCTGTCTTACAGGCCCTGCGGAAGGAGATCAAGTCCTGCAGGGCCCTAGTTTCGTGGGACAGAACATTCCACCAGGTTGGAGCCAACACTGAAAAGGCCCTGGCCCTGGTGGAGGATAATCTGGCTTCTTTTGGGCCCGGGACCCTTAAACTATTATTATTCATGGACCTTAGGGTCCTCTGCGGGACATACCAGGAGAGGCGGTCCCGTAAGTACGAGGATCCTAGGCCGCAGAGAGAAAAAACGTCATAGTGCATCTGCAGCAGCACAACTGGACGCCTTCATCCGCCCCAGCTGCAACCAAACATGTCTCTCCCATATCGGTCTCTACAGCCACAGCAGATACTGTAACTCTCCAACGGTTTGAGTTCATCCGCAAAGGTGCGTTCTTCCATTGTCTCCCAAAACAGACGGATGCCAGCAACAACACAGATATATATACCTTCTCCTCTCTACCAGTGGCAGCAGTGATGACGATAGAGGAGCATGGGAAGTTAGCCGACTCCCTGAGGCCCTGGGTGCCCGGGCACCCACAAATTTCAGTGCCAGGGCCATGCACACTGCATGGCATCCACAGCCCCGGATACCCAAGCTGGCACTCCTGATGTGCGCATGGCTGTCAGTGTGATGATAGATAAATGCAAATTTAATATTAAGTCGTACGTATAAGCATGCATATCGTATGCAAGAATTGGCATTTTTGTTAGGTATAGTAGGGGAAGAGATCCCAAAGAGAGATATAAAACTGTTTATGTATGTGACAACAGCAGCAAGATCTCTTTTAGCCCCAAAATGGAAGCAACAGGAAATTCCATCGTTAGAAGAGTGGCAGACGAAGGTGTGGAATTGGCAAAGCTGACCAGGGAAATCCGAAACCAGCGTGATCAAGCTTTCCAAAAAGACTGAAGCAAATTTGTACAATACTTGAAGGACAACTGTAAACAATTAACAACACTAGCAGGGTTGCTGTAAGAAAACTTACAACAATGGTTTGTACCTTTTTATATTTATTTTAAAATTTGTGATAAATGGGGGGAGTGAAACGTAAATTGGAAAACATATAAATGCTATGAAGTAACAATGAACTATAAAAACCATGAGCCGGGAAGCTGAAGCTCAATTGAGCAAATAAGTAAATAGTATAATAAGGGACCCAGGTGGCGTTGTGGGTTAAACCACAGAGCCTAGGGTTTGCTGATCAGAAGGTCGACAGTTCGAATCCCTGCAATGGGGTGAGCTCCCGTTGCTCGGTCCCAGCTCCTGCCAGCCTAGCAGTTCGAAAGCATGTCAAAGTGCAAGTCGATAAATAGGAACCGCTCTGGCGGGAAGGTAAACGGCGTTTCCCTGCACTGCACTGGTTCGCCAGAAGCGGCTTTGTCATGATGGCCACATGACCCGGAAGCTGTACGCCAACCCTCGGCCAATAAAGCGAGATGAGCACCGCAACCCCAGAGTCGGACACGACTGGACCAAATGGTCAGGGGTCCCTTTACCTTTACCTTATAATAAGGATGTGTTTAAATATGATAAAATGGAAACTTAATAAAAAAAAATTCAAAAATGGAATTGATTGTATTTTCAGAAGAACTGGGGTGGGAGGACTCACTATTTGTCAAGATTAAAAAGTGAGATGGGAAATAGGGAAGAAGAAGAAGAAATCCATGTGGGCAAGTTCGACATTAAGTCAAAAAATTCCATTCTGATGAAATTGAAATAACAAAAATCTTCTCTTATTCCCTTATGGGATACACAAGAGCCTTCCCAGGTTCTCCATCGGTAGGAGTAAATTTACAGAGGCCAACCAGAGAAAAATTGAGAAGCAAAATTTTATTATATCTGTTGCAACAGAGGCCCTCACTCCCAAGATGGAGGAGGGAGGAGGAACCCAGAACAATGGTGTGCCAGCTCCTATATAGACTTTTGAAATTCCCCCTCTCCCGCTCAAGACCACCCCCCATACATCATACATACATCACAAAAAGGGGTGTAACCCAGGACCATCCCCCAGATACATCACAGCTACATCATGAAAGGGGAGGTCTGGTAGCAGTAATCTGAGCATCCTGGACCCTCCCCATGCCTCCTCTTGCCCTCCACCCAAAAACCCATCAAGTAAAACAAAAGAGATATTTACATTTCCCTGTTTCCCAGCTAAGTTAATCACACCCTTTTGCCTGGCACTCAGGTATCAGGAAGCCAGAATTATCACTTTATTTTCCTGTGCCATAATAAATTTTAAGGTTTTCACAAGAATCCTGCCTGTTTTGTGCAGTTTCCAAGCAGCTATAGGGGTCCTTGCCTTTGCCCCCCCCCAAAAAAAAGTGGTTGGATGATGTGCCCACATGCATGTTCCTGTGTCGAACCTTTGCTTTCCATCCGTTTTGTGGCAAACATAATCATTTCTTCCCGTATCAACTGCTGTGATCCACAATCTCCCTTTCCCTGCATGTAATTGTGAGCCCGGAAAGCCCAGCGACGGCCTTTTATTAATAACATTCTTTCCATCCATCAACAGTTCCAAACAAACCTATTCACTTCTCCTGAGCTGTTGCAAAGCTCCCTTTTAAATCTAATTAAGCTGGCATTAGGACGGACGCAGGAAAAGGTGAGGTTGGGAAAAAAGCACATCCAGTAACTAATCAACAGAGTGCAGGGAGGCATAAGAGCGCAAGGCAATAAATATAAAGAAAAGTGGCCTTGCTGAAGGGTTATCGCTGGTCTCTCTGCTAGTCCAGGGATTGAGAACCTGCAGCTCTCCAGATGTTGCTGGACTCCAGCTCCCAGCAGCCTCAACCTTTCATGGCCAATGGTCAGGGATGATGGGAGAGGGAGTCCAGCAAATTCTGGGGAGCCGCACAGCTTCCCCATTTCTCATCTTGTCCTTCACCCTGTTTCAAATTCTGGCTGTCAGACGTTTCTGGGGAAACAAGCAAGGCATAGCTAAATTGTGGAACTTACCCCCCCAAAAGGCACTGTTAGCCACCAGCTTCATGGTTTTGAAAAATGTTGGAAGGAGGAGGAGATGATCAATGGTCACTAGCCATGATGTCTCTGCTCTGCCTCCACAGACAGAGGTTGTAATGCTTCTGAATATCAGTTGCAGGAAGCCACAGGAGGGGAGAGTTGGTCTTGAGTTCAGGTCCTGCTTGCTGGTTTCCCACAGGCATCCGGGTTGGCCACTGTGAGAACAAGATGCTGGACTAGTCGGGCCATTGGCTTGATCCAGCAAGCTATTCCTATGTTCCTGTCCAGCTCTGAGGGCCTTCTGGCGGTTCCCTCCCTGTGAGAAGTAAGGTTACAGGGAACCAGGCAGAGGGCCTTCTCGGTGGTGGCACCCGCCCTGTGGATGTCAAGGAAATAAACAACTATCTGACTTTTAGAAGACATCTGAAAGCCGACCCTGTTTAGGGACGTTTTTAATGTTTGATCATGTACCGTATTTTTAATGTTCTGTTGGGAGCCGCCCTTTTTTTCAAAAAAAGAGAAAAGAACAATAGGACTTTTGCAGTTTGGAAAGTGACAAGAAAATGCATGGAAAAACGTTGGACAAATGAATGTTTAATGGGAAGTCATGGAACAGGGGTAGGCAACCTAAGGCCTGTGGGCTGGATGCGGCACAATTTCCTTCTCAATCCGGCCTGCGGACGGTCCGGGAATCAGCGTGTTTTTACATGAGTAGAATGTGTCCTTTTATTTAAAATGCATCTCTGGGTTATTGGTGGGGCCTGCCTGGTGTTTTTACATGAGTAGAATGTGTCGTTTTATTTAAAATGCATCTCTGGGTTATTTGTGGGGCCTGCCTGGTGTTTTTAAATGAGTAGAATGTGTCCTTTTATTTAAAATGCATCTCTGGGTTATTGGTGTGGTGTAGTGTAGCCAGTGTGGTGTAGTGGTTAAGAGCGGTAGACTTGTAATCTGGTGAACCGGGTTCGCTTCTCCGCTCCTCCACATGCAGCTGCTGGGTGACCTTGGGCTAGTCCCACTTCTCTGAAGTCTCTCAGCCCCACTCACCTCACAGAGTGTTTATTATGGGGGAGGAAGGGAAAGGAGAATGTTAGCCGCTTTGAGACTCCTTCAGGTAGTGATAAAGCAGGATAGCAAATCCAAACTACTACTACTTGGTGGGGCATAGGAATTTGTTCATTATTTTTTTTCAAAATATAGTCTGGCCCACCACATGGTCTAAGGGATGGTGGACCGGACCACGGCTGAAAAAGGTTGCTGACCCCTGTCATAGAACAACCTGAGAAGCAAATCAGTGCTCCCAGTCATACAACTTTCCCCGCAAACAAATTGGAATGAATATTCAATAAAGACCGGACAAGTGAAGATGAACGCTGAACAAACAGGTCACCGGGAGCAGCCCTGAGTGTGGTGGATACACAGGAAGGACTCATTGCTCAGTGTTTTACAGATGAGCATATTCAGTTGAAGAATTGTCTCTCATTGCCCCCGCCTCACCCGATCTTTCATGTATTGCATTTCAAAATAATGGGGTATTTCAATTATGGGCATCAGGTCTTTGATGTCAACGACAAGTGTTTCCAGGCCACTCATGCATTCATTGTCTGTGCAGTTTCTAGGGGGGGGGGGGGAATTTTCCTAACACACACACACACACACACACACACACACACACAGACGCTCACCGTTATTTCAGGAAAGTGTTGCATTCATTATTAATAGAAGCCCTTGAGCTCACTTTCTTTACAAGCTGAAATTATTATGTTCCTGGTTTCAAATGTCATGGGCTGCTGGCTGTTCTCTGTGGCTGAATGGCTGTTCGCCAAGGACAGATCCACTCCAGATCTGCCAGGCTATAGCCTTCCCATTAGGGTTCCCATTAGAGGGAAGCGCAAACCTTTCTTTTGGTCCCCATTTAACCACAGATGAGCAGACAGGGGCTCTTTGGTGGGGGGTCTGAGCTCCTAAACATAGGAGGTAATTCTGGAATGGAACGGGGTTTTAGACCAGAGGCCCACCTAGTCCAGTGCTCTATTACTGCAATAGCCAGAGAGATGATCCCAGAAATTTCACAAACACTTGGGGCAGACATCAACTCCTTTGGAAACATTTTGTGACCTGCTGGATAGACCAGGCAGAAAGTTGTCCAGACAGATCCCTCAAGACTCTGGCTCCTGAATAATAATAATGATAATAATAATAATAATAATAATAATAATAATAATAATTTATTATTATTTATATCCCGCCTATCTGGCTGGGCTTCCCCAGCCACTCTGGGCGGCTTCCCACAAAATATTAAAATAAGTAACTTTTATACAAGGGACCATTAAAATACAGTGGTAAGCTCGTTACGTACCAGGCAGAGGGCCTTCTCGGTAGTGGCACCCACCCTGTGGAACGCCATCCCATCAGATGTCAAGGAAATAAACTACTATCTGACTTTTAGAAGACATCTGAAGGCAGCCCTGTATAGGGAAGTTTTTAATGTTTGATCTTTTATTGTGTTTTTAATGTTCTGTTAGGAGCCACCCAGAGTGGCTGGGGAAACCCAGCCAGATGGGCGGGATATAAATAATTTATTATTATTATTATTATTATTATTATTATTATTATTATTATTATTATTAATTATACACACCATTAAAGTGGGACGCTGGTGGGCTTGCCAATCAGAAGGTCAGCAGTTCGAATCCCCGCGACGGGGTGAGCTCCTGTTGCTCGGTCCCTGCTCCTGCCCACCTAGCAGTTCGAAAGCACGTCAAAGTGCAAGTAGATAAATAGGTACCACTCCAGCATGAAGGTAAACGGCGTTTCCGTGCGCTGCTCTGGTTCGCCAGAAGCGGCTTAGTCATGCTGGCCACATGACCTGGAAGCTGTCTGTAGACAAACGCCGGCTCCCTTGGCCTATAAAGCGAGATGAGCGTGCAACCCCAGAGTCGTCTGCGACTGGACCTAATGGTCAGGGGTACCTTTACCTTTACCATTAAAGCACCACTGAAGCACATTCTCTCCGCCCCCACTCAAAGAATTCTGGGCATTGTAGTTTGTTAAGGGATGCTGGGAATTCTAACCCTATGAGGGATCAACTTGGTCATGTACAAACTGGAAGATGGCAGGATTCCCAAGGGCGTGCTCTATGGAGAGCTGGCTTCAAGCACCAGGCCTACTGGCAGACCAACTCTGCATTACAAAGATGTCTGCGATGCGAAGGCTGGCAACATTAACCCCGCCGTGTGGAAATCCCTTGCAGACAACCGACCGCAGTGCCTGGAAACAGACAGTCAGGTTGTGTATCCACAGCGGTGATCAGAGGAGGAACAACTGCTGGGAGGAGCGCAGAGAGAAGAAACACCATGGTGCATCTGCAGCAGCGCAACTGGATGCCTTCCTCTACCCCAGCTGCAACAAAACATGTCTCTCCTGTATCGGTCTCTACCATAGCTGTCAACTTTCGGATTTGAAAATAAGGGATTTTTTCAAACTTTTGGATTTGAAAATAAGGGATGCCGCGAGGGCGGTCCAATGGCACCAAGTAGCCTTGCCACCCTGCGCTCCAGAGGCATGCGCTGCATGTTCACAAACATAGAAATAGAACATCCCATAACCATAGCTGTCAACTTTCGGATTTGAAAATAAGGGATTTTTTCAAACTTTCGTATTTGAAAATAAGGGATGCCGCGAGGGCAGTGCAATGGCACCAAGTAGCCTCGCCACCCTGCGCTCCAGAGGCTGCGCGCGAACAGGTGAGCGAAAGAGCGAGCACATAGACGGCAGGCAGGCTGTCTGTCTGGTTGGGCGTGAGGGTCTGGCTGCACAAGGCATGCAAGCTCTGCCCCCAGTCGGTCTCAGACTCCTTATTGGCAGCCGAGCAACGCAGCTGAGGAGCCTCCCTGGCCGGCAGGGAGGGAGAGGAGCTGCTTCCTTTGAAATCCGGGAAATTTAAGGGATATCAACAATCCAGGATAGCAGCGGGAAACAGCATTGGAATAAGGGAGTTTCCCGCCAAAAAAGGGAGGGTTGACAACTATGGCCTCTACAGCCACAGCAGACGCTGTAACTCTCTGGTAATTTGACTTTACACCTCAAGGTGCACCCTTCTATTGTCTCCCGAGACAGACGGATGCCAGCAACAAAGGGGTAAACATCTATGCCCATACTTCTCTGGGGGAAAGGATGCGCTCTCCTCCATATCTTCCGGCTTCATCCTCATATTCCAAAACAAGACAGGGCATTTTCACCTTGAGGTTGCCACATGCCTCTGTTTTTCCTTCGGACGAAGCCTGACATCCAAACCAAACCTTGTTTCCATCACTTAAAAGCAGCAGCAGCAGCAACCCCCCCCCCCCTTCAATAAATAAATAAAAAAGATAGCGAAACATTTCTAATAATAGTGAGCTTAGAACCTGTTTCTTTTTTAAGAAAACAAGAGGAGGATTTATATTTTGACAGGCTTCCTTTCAACAAGGAATTCTTCTCGGGGGTAGAGGCTGACAAACTGAAGTATTTATATAGCAGCTGGGTAAACACCAGGAGCAGTGGGGTAGCGGTTCCTCTGCAAAAGTATCAATACTGGACTTTGCGGCAGAGGGTGTCAGGGAGAGATGACTAGGGAAGACCCTCCCTCTGTTCTAAAAGGGTCCCGGGCCACAAAAGGGAAGTTTATTTATTTATTTTTGGGGGGAGGATACTAAGTTCCAAAGCAACTAAGTTCCTTACACAATAAAGGGTTTTTTAAAATTGGACTTATTTTGGATTTGAAACGAACATATTGGGGGAGGGGTGGGGGGCTACTAGCCAGGATGGCTATTCTCTGCTTCTAAGGTTGGAGGCAGAAATGCTTCTGAATGCCAGTTGCAGAAAGCCACAGGAGGGGAGCAGGATCTCGCACTCAGGTCCAGCTTGCCGGTTTCCTACAGGCATCTGGTTGGCCGCCGTGAGAACAGGATGCTGGACTAGATGGGCCATTGGCCTGATCCAGGATGCTCTTCTGATGTTTGTAAGAGGGCACAGCCTTGTTTTCTGCTGCCCCAGAGGGCGGGACTAGGTCTGGTGGGCTTAAGTAACAGAAGAAGAAGAAGAAGAAGAAGAAGAAGAAGAAGAAGAAGAAGAAGAAGAAGAAGAAGAAGAAGAGTTTGGATTTGATATCCCTCTTTATCACTACCCGAAGGAGTCTCAAAGCGGCTAACATTCTCCTTTCCCTTCCTCCCCCACAACAAACACTCTGTGAGGTGAGTGGGGCTGAGAGACTTCAGAGGAGTGTGACTAGCCCAAGGTCACCCAGCAGCTGCATGTGGAGGAGAGGGGACGCGAACCCGGTTCACCAGATTACGAGTCTACTGCTCTCAACCACTACACCACACTGGCTCTCAGGATGTCAGAATGTCTGTGGAACAGTTTAACAATGAAACCTGTTCCTTCTGGGCTCCCCTTGCCTTTGGGTGGGCAGTCATCTGTTGTGGTGGCACCATCAGGGCAGGACTTTAGGGCAGGATGAACGGGGGGGGGGCACATAGAGCAGGCTTCCCCTAGAGGAGAGGCAGTTTAATTGACGGGAACAATAAAGACATTTTGTACATGCTGAGAGGCCATTTGGTCTTGGGACCCAAAGCTCAGATCAACCCTCTGCTTCTGTAGAGCTGCAATCCTGAACATAGTTTCCCTGAGAGTAAATCCCACAGAATTCTGCTTCTGCATTGACCTGCCTAGGCTTGCGTCGCACTGGTCTGAATCTTCCTCCTTGGCATAGCTGTCAACTTTTGGACTTGAAAATAAGGGTTTTTTTCATACTTTTGGATTTGAAAATAAGGGATGCAGTTATGCCAATAAAGGTTATGGTATGTAATAAGGGATGCCGCGAGGGCGGTGCAATGGCACCAAGTAGCCTCGCCACCCTGCGCTCCAGAGGTGAGCGAAAGAGCGAGCGCGTAGACGGCAGGCAGGCTGTCTGTCTGGTTGGGCGTGAGGGTCTGGCTGCACAAGGCATGCAAGCTCCGCCCCCAGTTGGTCTCAGACTCCTTATTGGCAGCCGAGCAACGCAGCTGAGGAGGGAGAGGAGCTGCTTCCTTTGAAATCCGGGAAATTTAAGGGATATCAACAATCCGGGATAGCAGCGGGAAACGGCATTGGAATAAGAGAGTTTCCCGCAAAAAAAGGGAGGGTTGAGAGCTATGCTCCTTGGACCCCAAGAGCTTCTGGGGTCCCTCCTTGCTGTGGAAACAATCCGCTGGCGGACTTCTCAGGGGCATCTGTGGAGAACAGGTTGCAGGACCAGATGGGCCAGATCCTGCAGGACTCTTCTTATTCTCCAGATACCCACACGGAGGCTGACCTGCTGGCGACTCATATCCCAGTCCGCAAATGAGCTGATTGTGGGGGGGGGGGGGATCGCTTTGCACATGCCCAGGAACCCCCACACCCTGCTTCCTGAAGCCAGGAGCTCTCCATAAAACCTGCCCTCTCGCCAAGTGCCACCACAACACCGGGTCAATGGGCAGCTTTCTGGAGGGGGGGGGGAGGCCCTCTGCATCTGCTCAGAGGTCCCGTTGTCTTCTATTTCTGTGATCTTAACACACACAGAGAGAGAGAGGGGACCCCGCAACCGAAATCCATGGGAGTTTCTCGCTCCTGCTGCCTCCCCTGGATCCTCAAGGGCGGGGGCACCTGAGCGAGGCAGCCTCGGGCGGAGCGCGGAGCGAGCGCAGGAGAAGGCGGCGGCTCCGGGCGGCTCTGCGGCAAGAGAGGAACTTAGTTTGCCTGGGACTGGCCTTTATTAGCGGCGGCGGCTCCGGGCGCCTGCGATGCGCTTGCCTCTGCCGGAGCCGACGCGCTCGGGGCGGGCGTGAGGCGGAAAGGACGGCCGGCACCGGGGGCTGCCCTCATGGGGAGGCGCTCGGCCCAGCCGCGCAGCAGCCCCCGAGCGCTCCCCGCCGCTTTCTTCTTCCTGCTGCCGGTAAGTGGCCGGAGAGAGAGAGAGAGGTCTCTTTCCTCTGCGGGGGAGGGGAGGAAGAGGCGCCTCTACGGGGAACCCCCCCACGCACGCACCGAGCTCACCCCTGCAGTTAGGGACCTGCGAAGCCGGTTGGTTGGTTGGTTGGTCCGGCCCGCTCCGTGGTGTCGACACGGACCGGCAGCGGCTCTCCGGTTTTTTCCTCCCCCCCCCCCCAAAAAGCACTACCTGGAGATGTTTTCGAGGACCTTGCGCGCGCCACCGCGGATGCTCTGGTACCCATGTCTGCGACGCCTGGCTTGCTATCCCATCCCCAGTGGTTGGGGGCGGGGAGTGAAGGCCCATAGGTAGCAGGAAGGGGGTACAGTATTGCCCCCCCCCAGGAAGGAAGGGGGCGGGGAGCACGCTGCAGGGCACAGAGGAACGCTCGGGCTATTTGTTTCATACTATCGTTGCAGAGTTGGAAGGGGTTCCAAAGGGTCATCCAGTCCAACCCCCTGTAATGCAACTGAGGAGAGGGTTGTTGTGCTCAGGCCCTGCTTGTGGACACCTGTCACCTTCTTTCTTTCTCTATTTATGTCTTGCTTTCGCCCGGAGGTGGCGTACATGGTTTCCGCACCCGTGCACACACATCTCACATTATCTTCACAACAACCCTGTGAGGTAGGGCCAGCAGCTGTGAAAACAGGATGCTGGGCTAGAGGCACCTTTGGCCTGATCTAACAGTCAGGCTCTTCTTATGTTCTCTCTCACTCGCTGCCAGTATATTTTATTCCTCCATAGGAAACCCTTTCCCGTATTTTTAAATCAGTTTCTTTTTTTAAAAAAATAACACAATCAGGGAACTCACTGCAATCTTTCCACTACTTGCTTTGCGTTGCAATTGCCTGCAGAACCCACCCAAAGTTGGCGGTCCTTCCCTGAAGTATGAATAACGGAAAACACTCTGCACATGAACAGAGGACCTCTTTTTAAGATAGGTTTAATAATCACCTTGCTCATGGGGTGAGGGACAAGTCCTGCTGTTGACAACAAGCCCTGGGATTCAGTTCCAGTGTACTTTGAATCAAGTCCCCTTCATAATTATTAAGGTTATTGTAATTAACCACCCTGTGCCATAAAAAGATGGTCATATCCAGATTGCAGCCTGTGATGAAGCTTGTTCGTTTGTTCCCAGTGGTGATCGCAACTGCACCTTTTCACTCTGGGACTTCCATTGAACTGGGGGTCCCTAAAACCCAAACCTAGGCCCCAAATATCTGAGAGACAGCCTCCGCTCCTACAGACCCTCTCAGGTGTTATGATCAGCAGAGGGGTCTCTTGTGGTAGATCCACTGCCATCCTTCAGACAGGGCCTTCTCTGCAGCAGCCCCTAAATTGTGGCAATCCCTCCCTGCAGGGGTACATCTGGCCACTTCACTGCACAGCTTTGGGTGAACACTGAAAATGCACCTTTAAAAATTTATTCCTATCCTTTATAAAATTTGTCTACCGTTCAGTGCTTGCAGATCTGTTTTTTATTGCATTCTGCACATTGCCTTGAGATGGGCTTAGGAGGCAATTATTATTATTACATAATAGGTTGTGTCAGTAGATCACATTGCTAACAAGGACCACACTTCATTGTGCTTGGTTCAGATGGCTTTCCAGGATGGAATGATCCACTATTGCTAGAAGATCTGCCCTTCCTGGAGCACATGATCCTAAGCTTTCCAGTGATGCCGTATGTGTGCAGTGCAGAGAGTCTGGGACTTTGCCTAGGAAATATGTAAGAGCCAAACCCTTTAGACGGCGTCCATTTTTGTTGTTGTGCTCCCACAGTGATGTGGCTGATAATTTCAGCTGGTTCTGATTGTGTGTCGATTTCAGTTCCTTGGGTGTCTTTCCCCATGTTCCATTTCTCTTGGTTGCACTGCACTATGGGTTTTGTAGTCTATAGCTAAATAAATGGATGGTTTCATTCCTGCATGACGAATACAAATGTATATTCCTCTTCCACCGCTTAGAGCTGCTAGGCTGCCTCCTGTTCAGGTACGGATCAGGCCCATATATCTGCTTAGATATTCAAGAAGTTAGCTCCATTATGCCATGCCCTGAAGGCATGTGTTGCTCAATAGAATAACGATTTGGTGGGGAAAGGGAGGTGACTAAAAAGTGTCAACAATACAAATGCGTTTGTTGTGGGAATGTTCAGGGTGGCAGGAGAGGATATATTGCTTATTAATATCCTTCCTAACTTGCGCTAGCAAATTCCTTTACTTAGCAGAGTTTACATTCCCCTTCTAACATGCACAGCAGATAGCTGGTTGCAGGCTTGTGTGAGCCTCTCACTATCATACAATTCACTGTTGAATTGTATGTTCCTGGTGAGTTCCCTTTTATCCCTCTTAAAAGAATAAAGACACGACAATCTTATTTAAAGTCAATGAAAGAAGTTTACTCACATCAGTTCACAGTTGGATCCCTGAAGGCAGACTTAGTTACAAATATGTACATGTGGATCTACCCCATAAGGGGGAATAATCCCAGTTGGGGCAGATGGGAGTTGGATTTTGACAACATCTGGAGAGCCACAGTTCCCCATCCCTGGCTGTAGACAGAGTGCTCCCCCCCCCCAAGTTGCAGATCTATGCAAAAGCTTCGTTTGGAAGGGGCAGCGGGAGACGCAGAATTTCTTTCTTTCTTTCTTTCTTTCTTTCTTTCTTTCTTTCTTTCAGCAATACTTTAGAAAACGTGGGATGTGGTTGCGTTTTTAAAATAAAACAAAACATACAAATTATAACCAGGCATAAATCCCCGCCACTGTGTGAAACAATATAGGCTGAATTTTAATTTCTGATGAAACCTTAATCTGTAGCGATGGTTTGACAGTTTGAGGCGAAGCTATTCTGCATCTCTGGAAAAACACAAAATATTTGGGGAACGGCATCGCTTTGCAACAGTTCACACGCCTTTGACATAAGGACTTGACTTTCCGTTTTCAGATGCACAGCTACTTTTTTTGTTTCAAGTTAGCCACAAAATGTAACTTAAGAATCAAACAAATGTATCTTAAGGGTACATGTATCAGAAAGTTTGCAGTTCCCCATTGAATGTACACTTGGTGGCTGTGTCATGTGTGGAATGGCTCTTATTCCTTTCCTGGTGGGTCCATTCAGGATTGGCCTTGACTCAATAGTGATTCCACATAGTGATTTATACAGTTCATAATACAAATATTTCCCATCTTGTAATGTTCAATAGAGGAGCACGGTTTTCCTGAATTTCTTCAACACAAAATGCAGAGCAAGCTTGTGAATGAGTGCAATCAGCAAGGTGTCTTGGGAAATGTAGTCTTTCAAGGTATCTGAGTAGGTAAAATGGTAAAGGTAAAGGACCCCTGGACGGTTAAGTCCAGTCGCAGTTGACTTTGGGGTTGCGGTGCTCATCTCGCTTTCAGGCCGAGGGAGCCGGCGTTTGTCCACAGACAGCTTTCCGGGTCATGTGACCAGCATGGCTAAACCGCTTCTGGTGCAATAGGACACCGTGACGGAAACCAGAGTGCACGCACGGAAACGCCGTTTACCTTCCCACCGCGGCCGTACCTATTTATCTACTCGCATTGGCGTGCTTTCGAACTGCTAGGCTTCAGGAGCTGGGACAGGGCAACGGGAGCTCACCCCATCGTGGGGATTCAAACCGCCGACCTTCTGTTCGACAAGCCCTAGGCTCAGTGGTTTAGACCACAGAGCCACCTGCATCCCTGGTATCTGAGTATGCGATAGGATCATGATGTGCCCTGGATACCACACGTGTTGTTGAAGTGGTAGCGTACCACTTTAAACAGTCATGGCTCCCCCCAAAGAATTCTGGGAGATGTAGTTTGTTCAGGGAACGCATGGGCGCCTGTTCCTTTCCTCCTTTATATTCCTCAGATTCCAACCTGGCATTGCAATCGGCAAGCGTTCAGTAGGATCTGAGATTAGACTGTAAGAGGCAGGGAGGTTGCTGTGGTTCCCAACAAATAGAGGGTGGGTTAGTTGCCCTAATCGGAGTGTGTCCACTTACCTGATCGGAGATTGCCCACTTACCTAATCGGAGATTGCCCACTTACCTAATCGGAGATAGTCCACTTACCCAATCGGAAAAATTGTCCTTTCCTAAGGTCGGAGACCCAGGTGGCGCTGTGGGTTAAACCACAGAGCCTAGGGCTTGCCGATCAGAAGGTCGGCGGTTCGAATCCCTGCGACGGGGTGAGCTCCCGTTGCTCGGTCCCAGCTCCTGCCCACCTAGCAGTTCGAAAGCACGTCAAAGGGCAAGTAGATAAATAGGAACCGCTCTGGCGGGAAGGGAAACGGCGTTTCCGTGCGCTGCTCTGGTTCGCCAGAAGCGGCTTAGTCATGCTGGCCACATGACCCGGAAGCTGTACGCTGGCTCCCTTGGCCAACAATGCGAGATGAGCACTGCAACCCCAGAGTCGGACACGACTGGACCTAATGGTCAGGGGTCCCTTTACCTTTACCTTTAAGGTCGGAGAGAGTGTCCAGTACCCCAATGCCCCAGATTCCCCAGTTCCCTAATCGGAGTTTGCCCGGGAAATAATAAGGTTGTCATAAGAAATGGGTGCACCCCTATCAAAGGGAGACAAGTTCCCAGATTCCCTCTGAGCCGCATTTCCCAGAGTTCTCTGTGAAGAGGGACTGATTGTTAAATTACTCTGGGAAATGTAGCCCAGGGAGGGGAAGAGTGGTTCTCCTAACAGCTTTAAGCTCCCTTAACAAACGACACCTTCCAGCATTATTTGGGGAAAGAGGCTTACTTCTGAGTAGCTCCTGCATGAAGTAGCTCCTCCTGCACAGCAGGAGACACCTCTAAGCCTCTTGGAAAATTCCTCACAAGAGGGGAGAGGGGCGGGCTCTTGTGCTCAAATCCTGATTGCCGGTTTCCCACAGGCATCAGGCTGGTCCTTGTGAGAGCAAGATGCTGGCCAAGATGGGCCTGATCCAGCAAGTTCTCATTATGTTCTTCACGCCACTTGCTGGGTGGGAACCACAGAAGAGGGCTGTTGCCTCCAGGTCCCATTACTGGGCTCCCTGGAGGCATCTGATGGGACAGTATGAAAAAAAAAATGAAAAGATGAATCCTTGGTCTCTTTCAAAAACACATATTGCGGGGCATTTCGTACAGCTGGAATGCAGGTAAAGCCTTTTGAGCTTTAATATCAGGTTATGAGGCTTGTTTAAGCTGGAATTTCATCCCAATTTTCCTCTCGGTATGAATGAGTGGCTGGAGGAATAAGTGTCTATTAATGGGATTTCTGGCAAACACTTGACTTCTCAAGTTTTGGCTGTGTGTTTGTTCTGCTGCTCTGGGGGAGCCATTTGAATGTGCTCAAACAAAAGAGGGTTTTAACACAGTAGCTAGCTTGATCTTTTGGCCTGATAGAAGACCAGTGAACAAGTAAAAATGCACAGCTTCTCCCGAATTAAAAGGGGAAGGTATACTTCTAGATTTTGACTGTGCTGGAGGTCTGCTTGGTAGTCATCTTAATGTTTTTTAAACACTTCAGAACTGTTAAAAAAGTAAAGGGACCCCTGACCATTAGGTCCAGTCGTGACCGACTCTGGGGTTGTGGCGCTCATCTCGCTTTACTGGCTGAGGGAGCCGGGGTACAGCTTCCGGGTCATGTGGCCAGCATGACTAAGCCGCTTCTGGCGAACCAGAGCAGCGCATGGAAACGCCGTTTACCTTTCCGCCGGAGCAGTACCTATTTATCTACTTGCACTTTGACGTGCTTTCGAACTGCTAGGTTGGCAGGAGCAGGGACCAAGCAACGGGAGCTCACCCCGTCACGGGGATTCGAACCGCCAACCTTCTGATCGGCAAGCCCTAGGCTCTGTGGTTTAACCCACAGCGCCACCCACATCCAAACTGTTACCTGAGGGTAAATTTATGCTGGATTTATTTCAGTTTTAACAGTTCGCATCTTCCTAGTGTGGTCACGTCTACTGTGGCATTTAAAAGCATACTTCCTCCAACAAACGGAGGTAGAACGGAATCACTGGAGTTATTCTAATAGTAATAATAATAATTTATTATTTATACCCTGCCCATTTGGCTGGGCCTCCCCAGCCACTCTGGGCGGCTTCCAACAAAATATTAAAATACAATAATCCATCAAACGTTTAAAGCTTCCCTAAACAGGGCTGCCTTCAGATGTCTTCTAAAAGTCTGGTAGTTGTTGTTCTCTTTTACCTCTGCTGGGAGGGCGTTCCACAGGGTGGGTGCCACTACCGAGAAGGCCCTCTGCCTGGTTCCCTGTAACTCGGCTTCTCGTAGTGAGGGAACCACCAGAAGACCCTCGGCACTGGACCACAGTGTCCAGGTAGATCAATGGGGGTGGAGACGCTCCTTCAGATATACTCGTTATTAGCCATTGATTATATACTTTACTTACATTGATTAGCTACATTGAATTTGTCTGAGGTCCAGCTCCGAGGGCCTTCTGGCGGTTCCCTCCCTGCGAGAAGTGAGGTTACAGGGAACCAGGCAGAGGGCCTTCTCAGTGGTGGCACCCGTCCTGTGGATGTCAAGGAAATAAACCTTTAGAAGAGATCAGAGGTCAGCCCTGTTCAGGGGATGTTTAATGTTTTATTGTGTTTTTAATTCTGTTGGGAGCCACCCAGATTCATGGGGAAACCCAGCCAGATGAGCAGGGTATAAATAATAAGTTGTTGTTGTTTGTTGTTGTTGTTATGGCATTTGAAAGTGTTGTAAGGTTGTTTTAAATGTATAGAGCAGCTGGCCAGTTAATTCCTGTCTTATTTCCTTTCCCATCAAGGAGGGTACCTAGGGGACATGGAAACATGGGGACCATTGTGGAATATGGATATAAAATTTACAGCATGTTATACCTAGTCTAAGAGAAAATTACATGAAAATGATATATCGATGGTATCCAACATCGAGTAAATTGGCAGAAATGTATAAATCTAATTCAAATAAGTGTTGGAAATGTAAAGAGAAAGAAGGTTCTTTTTGCCATATGTGGTAGTTAAGGCTTACTGGGAAATGATATATAATGAAATGAAAAGGATGTTTAAAATAATGTTTGTAAAAAAAACCAGAAGCTTTTTTGGGGGGAAATATAGGGACCCAGGTGGCGCTGTGGGTTAAACCACAGAGCCTAGAGCTTGCTGATCAGAAGGTCGGTGGTTCGAATCCCTGCGACGGGGTGAGCTCCTGTTGCTCGGTCCCAGCTCCTGCCCACCTAGCAGTTCGAAAGCATGTCAAAGTGCAAGTAGATAAATAGGAACCGCTCTGGCGGGAAGGTAAACGGCGTTTCTGTGCGCTGCTCTGGTTCGCCAGAAGCGGCTTAGTCATGCTGGCCACATGACCTGGAAGCTGTACGTCTGCTCCCTCGGCCAGTAAAGCGAGATGAGCGCCGCAACCCCAGAGTCGTCCGCGACTGGACCTAATGGTCAGGGGTCCCTTTACCTTTACCTTATAGGGACAGAACTACCCAAACGGTATAGAAACTTATTCATGTCTGCTACTACAGCGGCAAGAATGTTATACGCCCCAAAATGGAAAGAAGCAGAAGTCCCAGAAAAGGAAGAATGGATACAAAAACTTATGGAATATGCAGAAATGGTGAAACTTACGGGAAGAATAGGAAATCAAGATAACAAACTTTTAATAAAAGAATGGAAATGGTTTACTGAGTATTTACAGACAAATTGTAAACAGATAAGAACATCTACAGGATTATTGTAATAACCTGCAGTTTCGTAAGAGTATATATTTAAAGAAGATGAAAAATGAGCAAATTAAATAAATTTGGATGTGCAGAAGATATTAAAAATAAATTTAAGAAACCGCAGAAAGGGGGAAGGAAGTCAAGTTTTGAAATGTCAAAAGATTGTAAAATCAGTGAAACATATAAACCTGAAGAAGTGTGCATGCACACAAAAGCTCATACCAAGAACAATCTTAGTTGGTCTCTAAGGTGCTACTGGAAGGAATTTTTTTATATCAACCTGAAAAGTATAAATAAAAAAGTATATAAAAAAGATGGTACCTAGGGGAGGCTTAGCAAAATATACCTTAGTGTGGATGATATCCTAACCGCCAGTTGACCTTCCTTCCCGAGTTTTTAAAAATTAACGCTATTCTTCTTGAATCTGCTGAGATGTACCAGAATGCCTCCTAAATAATTTAAACATGGGTTTTGTTCTGAGTGGTTTGGGGGTGTTTTTTTAAAGATGTAGGCTAAATGAAAGAGAAAACCCATTAAAAATAGAGAATATTCAAGCCAGCGTTTTGTAGTGCTTTGGAAACAGTAAATATTCATGAAGGTCTGCAGTAGTGACTAGGGCCTCCTTGTCTGGGTAAGAAATGCCAAACGGATTTGCCAGACAGCTCTGGGACTTTTGAGATGTGAATTTTGTTTTGTAAAAGCCACTGTGCGGTATGTTGTTCGCTATCAATATGAGGTGTTGGCAAAACCAGGAAATCTTCTTCCACATTAAAGGTAAAGGGACCCCTGACCATTTGGTCCAGTCGTGTCCAACTCTGGGGTTGCGGCGCTCATCTCGCTTTATTGGCCGAGAGCCGGCGTACAGCTTCCAGGTCATGTGGCCAGCATGACTGAGCCGCTTCTGGCAAACCAGAGCAGCGCACGGAAACACCGTTTACCTTCCCGCTGGAGTGGTACCTATTTATCTACTTGCACTTTGACATGCTTTCGAACTGCTAGGTGGGCAGGAGCTGGGACCGAGCAACGGGAGCTCACCCCGTCGCAGGGATTCGAACTGCCGACCTTCTGATCAGCAAGCCCTAGGCTCTGTGGTTTAACCCACAGCGCCACCTGGGGCCACATTAGGCCACATTAGGAACTGGTTAAACAACAGGAAGCCGAGAGCAGGAATAAACGGACAGTTCTCCCAGTGAAAAACTCTTTATTGTGAGGAAAGTGGGGTGTTTAGTTCAGAGAAATAGCAAGTAAGAGTTGACCTGATGGAAGTGTACAAAATTGCACAGGATGTACGAAGGGTGGACAGAGAAAAGTTTTTACTCCCTCTCTCACAACACCACATCTCAGGGACATCCAACAAGGCTGAACGCTGCAGTATTCAGGACAGGCAAAAATAAAGTATTCCTTCACATGCCACAGACTTAGGCCAGCGTTTCCCAAACTTGGGTCTCCAGCTTTTGGGGGGACTACAATTCCCAGCACCCCTGACCACTGGCCTTGCTAGCTAGGGATGATGGGAGTTGTAGTCCAAAAACAGCTGGAGGGCCGAGTTTGAGAAACACTGACTTAAACTATGGAACACACTCCCACTGCCGGGTATAAATTTATACCAGAGTGGCGGCTCCCAACAGAATATTAAAAACATGATAAAACATAAAACAGCTGGATGGTGGGGGTTGGAGATGCTCCTTCAGGTATGCTGGGAACCAAAGAATCCTGGGAACTGTAGTTTGCTCAGGGTGCCCGAGTATTGATAGGAGACCCCCTGTTCCCCTCACAGAACACACAATGCAAACATCACAGTATACTGTGGCGAAACACATCATAAAAGAGAAAGAATCTGTGGGTTCCTATTCTTTTTATTTTGAAAACACAGCGTGTTCAATTCTACAATTCCCAGAGTGGTTTAGCAATCAATCCCTCTTCCCAGGGAACTCTGGGAATTGTAGTTCTGCAAGGGGAATAGGGATCTCCTAATAATGGCTCTCAGCACCCTAAACAAACTACAGCTCCCAGAATTCTTTAGGGGAAGCCATGTTGACAGTGGGTTCCCTCAGGGATGGGCAGCCATTTTGCCCCACGGGTCCCCCAAACTCTGCAGAGAAAAGTCGCCGCAGTGAAATACGTTATTTCATAGTTGCTTCTTCTTCGCATGGAGCTGCACAAACTCAGTTTTAACCTTGAGGGCGAACAAATAGGGCCTAATTGCACGGAAATGTCATCCGTTATGGTGGCATTTTCCCTGTAAAAACAAACGGCACAAAATCGCTGTTTCTCATCTCTGCTGCAGTGAAGGCTAAGTGCACTTAACTCGGTGCCTTTGCTTAGGAACCCATCTGTATTTATAGATGCTAAACAACAGGACCTACCAAACTCCGTAGCACGATAGGCCTTATTTTCCTAAGTAAATAAGACTAATTAAAGCGCTACGAAGATCAGAGTAATCCTGGCTGAATTCCCGAAAGCCTTTATTGAATGCTTTTGAAGCGCGAGTAAATACGAAGCAATCGAGATGGAGATTAACAATGAATTGTGTGCCCCTTTTTTTGCAAGGCCTTTAACTTTCACACCAGTAGGAGACAATCAGGGAGCTTGGAAAGCTGGAACGGGATCTGCTTTGGCGTACCGATGGTTCTGGAATGCCATGGACTAATCGCCAGTGCTTTGAATCACTGGAGACACACTGGTGTTTTGTGTGCATATCTGGAGGGGGGGTCTATTGGCATGTGTGTCCCCCAATATCCAAGTGAATTGTGGGATAGTAGGAGAGGATATATTGATTAAATATTATCCTTCCTCACTCACGCTAGTGAGCTGATAGCAGAGCACATTCCCTGTATATCTCAGGAAGCTAGTTGGTAGATTCGTTGGAATCTCTTGAGTTAAGCAATCCAGTCTGGCTTGTCTGGATTGGATTGTTCCTGGTAAATTCCCCTTTAATTCCCTCTTAAAAACAATACAGACACAACAGTCTTCTCTTAAAAGTAATAAGACGTTTACTTACATTCAGTTCACAGTATGACCCCCCGAAGGCAGGATTTAGCTTGTAGATACAGAAGAGAGTGTGGGTTCATCCCATGTGGGGAATGAGCCCATGTGCTGCTGGCTGAGAGCCAGCAGACAGCATAAGAGCGTCAGGAAGAGTCAAGAGAGAGAAGGGAGAAGGGAAGATGGCTGCGTGACTGGCCCTTTTGTAGGGTCTGCCAGGGTCACGCCCATCTACCTGGTCACACGAGGGGGAGGATGCTCCAGACCAGGTGTGACAGGAAGTCCACTCTGGGCAAACAGGAAATGTTGTACTTGACTGCTCCAGTGATGTTACGTCTCACATTGGAATGAAGGTCAATGGAGACTTGACTGTCCTTGGGATACATGGTTTTATTTGCACATATATACAACCTGAGCATAAGATGGGAGGGGCTCCCAGGATTAACACCCCAAAAGATCTTGCTTCTCTATCCAGCACAGAGAAAGCATGTCTCTGGGTCTCCAATCTGCTCCCAGCTCAGCTCACCCATGCAAGTCTGGCTATTGTTCCCCAACCTAGCAGCAAGGCTGTGGCACAGAACAATTTCTTTGGTTATGCTAATCGTGGTGCTTAACTAGTCAGCCAAAGCCGTTGCCTAGACAAAGGGACTGGTTTGCTTGCTTTTATCAATTCTATGGGATCCCAAGAACTGCAGGGGACTCAGGACATCATCCAGACCAGGGTTTCCCAAACTTGGATCCCCAGCTGTTGTTGGACTACAACTCCCATCATCCCTAGCTAGCAGGGTCAATGGTCAGGGATGATGGGAATTGTAGTCCCCAAACAGCTGGTGATCCAAGTTTGGGAAACTCTGGTCTAACCTTCTTCTGCCTGGAGAGCAGCTCTCTCCAAGGACTCAGACAGAGAGGGCCTTTCTCAATTCTGCTGCCTGTAAATGAAACCTGAGAAGAAGAGAAGAGGAGTTTGGATTTGATATCCCACTTTATCACTACCCGAAGGTGTCTCAAAGCGGCTCACATTCTCCTTTCCCTTCCTCCCCCACAACAAACACTCTGTGAGGTGAGTGGGGCTGAGAGACTTCAGAGAAGTGTGACTAGCCCAAGGTCACCCAGCAGCTGCATGTGGAAGAGCGGAGACGCGAACTCGGTTCACCAGATTACGAGTCTACCGCTCTTAACCACTACACCACACTGGCTCCTCTGCAGGGAAAGCTGTGGGCCTTCTCTCCTAATGGCAACAAGCAGGAGAGCTGGGAGCCTCTCAAACACCAAATGGGAACTGTAAGAAGCTGTTCTATTGCTCCTCTATCCTAGCATCATCTGCTCAGACTGGGAGTGGCTCCTTGGGGGTCTCAGGCAGAGAAGACTTTCCCATCACCTGTTAACTGATCTTTCTAACTAGAGATGTCAGGGACTGAACTTGGGAGATTTTTCTTGCCAAGGATGTGGTCTACCACCGAACGGTGGCCCCTCCACATAAAACAAGCGGTCCTCTTCCACATCTAGGGCGGTTGTTGCTTTGGGAAAGGAAATGCTACTCTGCATTTATTTATTATCCTTTTTCATTATTTCCTCTTTTTCTTTTAGTAAGCTCAGAGCGGCTTGGATGGAGGCTCTAATTAGGTCCAGATCTAGTTAGCTGCAGCAGCTTCCCAGCCGCAGGTGCTCCAAGTTAGTTTAAACATCCATAACTATCCCTTTCAGGTAGCCCCAGAGAAGCAAATGCCATGACTCTGGCGTCTTTGTAGTATAAAACAAAACCAGATGAAGTTTGTCCAAATGCACACCTGGTGTTGTAAAAGGACCCAGCAGAGCTGTCCCTGCAATGGATGCCATGTCAATAATTAAGTTCTCCCAGGCATATAATAATAATAATAATAATAATAATAATAATAATAATAATAATAATAATATTTATACCCCACCCATCTGGCTGGGTTTCTCCAGCCACTCTGGGCGGCTTCCAGCAAAATAGTACTGTATAAGTTTTTGTTTGTTTGTTTTTTGTTTAAAAAACACGTTTATTTTACAAACAAGAGACTCACAGTGTGGCCAGTGGTGCTCCCTCACATAAATAGTAGAAGAAGAAGAAGAAGAGTTTGGATTTGATATCCCGCTTTATCACTACCCTAAGGAATCTCAAAGCGGCTCACATTCTCCTTTCCCTTCCTCCCCCACAACAAACACTCTGTGAGGTGAGTGGGGCTGAGAGACTTCAGAGAAGTGTGACTAGCCCAAGGTCACCCAGCAGCTGCATGGGGAGGAGCGGGGACGCGAACCCGGTTCACCAGATTACAAGTCTACTGCTCTTAACCACTACACCACACTGGCTCTCGTGAGAGGAGTGAGAGGAGTAAACAAACAAATAAGCAGCAAGGCTAGCCAGGAAAACTGGGGCCCAAGCTCTGCTGTTGTGTAGGTGTGGCCTTCAAGGAAGCATGCTCAGAACAGGTCCTGAGAACAAACTGGCTCCTGAGTCTACTATAGCAGCAGACCTATTAGCGTTATGTGCTATGGCTAGATTGCCAGTGTGACAAAAGGAAAACTGCACAACCAGGGCTAAGAATCAGTAAGGTAAAGGGACCCCTGACCATTAGGTCCAGTCGTGTCCGACTCTGGGGTTGCGGCACCCATCTCGCATTATTGGCTGAGGGAGCCGGCGTACAGCTTCCGGGTCATGTGGCCAGCATGACTAAGCCACTTCTGGTGAACCAGAGCAGCGCACGGAAACTCCGTTTACCTTCCCGCTGCAGCGGTACCTATTTATCTACTTGCACTTTGACGTGCTTTCGAACTGCTAGATTGGCAGGAGCAGGGACCGAGCAACGGGAGCTCACCCCGTCGCAGGGATTCGAACCGCCGACCTTCTGATCAGCAAGCCCTAGGCTCTGTGGTTTAACCCACAGCGCCACCCGTGTCCCACAAGAACCAGTAGCTCCGTCAAAATATAAGTTTACTATCACATGCCTTTTTTTCCCCTTGAGACAGATGAGCGGGATCCTGGCCATAGCAATCAATACTTTTGAATCAAAATTTGGTTGAGTGGTCCAGAGAGCTGATTGGCCAGAAATGTCCTCCTGGAGCCTCTTGAAATTCAAATGGATTGTGGGAGGATGTGTAGGACTTTGAGGGGTTTTTGTGTGAGGGGAGGTGAAAACAATTGCTTGACATTCCACTCGAAAGGGTTGTGCCCTGATTGCCAGAATGGATTGGACCCTGCTAGTATATATGCTGTAAATAATAGGCCAGGCATCCCCAAACTCGGCCCTCCAGATGTTTTGGGACTACAATTCCCATCATCCCTGACCACTTGTCCTGTTAGCTAGGGATGATGGGAGTTGTAGTCCCAAAACATCTGGAGGGCCGAGTTTGGGGATGCCTGTAATAGGCAATGAATAATTCTGCAAGCCCAGAGAGCATGGGAGAGAGAGAGACAGGGTGGGGATCTGCTGTCACTTCAGATCCGGGATCTGCAAAAGGCAGAAGCAGTAGTAGGAGAGTAGCTTCCGATGACCTTGCACGAAATGGGAGAAGACCCCGCCAGTCTCTGGGCCAAGGGCAAAAGACTCCTAGGAGAGAGCGAAGGATGGTTTGCATCCCACGGCTGTCTCCACCTTCGGCTCCTGGTGCGAAAGGACCTTCTGCCTCTCTCATGACAGATTTTGGAAGAACAGTGAAACATGGAAGCCGTTGTTTGTTGGTGTAGCTTGGCTCCAAGCGAGAGAACGGTAGTGGTTTCTGTGTGCGTAAGAGAAAGGCCCTCTCGCACTCTGCAGGAGCCGGAGCCGAGCCCTCGAGGAGGCCTGACATGCAACCTTTGCCTTCCTGTTCTCGCTGTGAAATGCTGAGTAGGCTCTGTGCTCTCCAGAGCAGCCTTGTGAAGTGAACAGCTGCAAGAGCGGGATGTAATTTAAACCGGGCGTTTTGAAGTACAGCATCTCTCTCTCTCCTCATTTCATTGATCATGTAAAACAAAATTAAAAAATTCCTTCCAGTAGCACCTTAGAGACCAACTAAGTTTGTTCTTGGTATGAGCTTTCGCGTGCATGCACACTTCTTCAGATACACTGAGACAGAAGTCACCAGACTCTTATATACAGTGAGAGGGTGGGGAGGGGTATTACTCAGAGGGGTGGTGGGAATGGGTGATTGGCTGATAGGTGAGGTAAACAACCTGTTGACTGATAATGACTGCAATTGGTCTTGCAGGAAAAAGCAAGGGGTGAGATGGCTAAAAAAAGCTTTGTCATGTATAATGAGATAAGAATCCAATGTCTCTATTCAAACCAGGTCTCTCCATGGTTTTAAGTTTGGTAATGAGTTGCAATTCAGCAACTTCTCTTTCCAGTCTATTTCTGAAATTCTCTTGTAATAAGACAGCTACTTTGAGATCTTGTATAGAGTGTCCTGGGAGATTGAAGTGTTCTCCTACTGGTTTCTCTGTCTTGTGATTCCTGATGTCAGATTTGTGTCCATTTATCCTTTGGCGTAGGGTTTGGCCTGTTTGTCCAATATAGAGAGCTGAAGGGCACTGTTGGCATTTGATGGCATACACAATGTTAGAAGATGAGCAATTAAATAGTCCTGAGATGGTATGTTCGATGTTGTTGGGGCCAGTAATGGTACCCATTACTTATTACCCATGTAAAACAGGATGTGTCGCGGCTGGTTTGCAGCAATTTTTAAATGCAACTTGACAGTTCGGTGACGAGTGGTGGCCAGGGTTGCTTCAGAAGCCAGCAGTGGCAGAAGGACTGTTTGCTCTCCACCCCCGCCCCAGTGTAAAACACTTTTGGGAATAAATCCAACAGGGAGAGGGTGGAGCTGCTTGGAGAAATCGATTCCTTCCAATTCCATTTTGAAAAGTTGCGATTGGATTAATGCACAGGTCACAAAGTTAACCATCTGGCAGAGATTTCGCACCAGATTTTGCAATGCAATTCTCGGAAGTTTTAGGCATAGTCCGAAGTGCATTTCAGCGCTGTTTTCAGGGGAAACACACATTTAAATTATTTTAAAATATGCATATACAGCAGTGGGTACATGGGTTCCATGGGTTCTTGGGTTCCATGATCACTGCAGATGGTGACAGCAGTCACGAAATTAGAAGACGCCTGCTTCTTGGGAGAAAAGCAATGACAAACCTAGACAGCATCTTAAAAAGCAGAGACATCACCTTGCCGACAAAGGTCCGTATAGTTAAAGCTATGGTTTTCCCAGTAGTAATGTACGGAAGTGAGAGCTGGACCATAAAGAAGGCTGATCGCCGAAGAATTGATGCTTTTGAATTCTGGTGCTGGAGGAGACTCTTGAGAGTCCCATGGACTGCAAGAAGATCAAACCTATTCATTCTTAAAGAAATCAGCCCTGAGTGCTCATTAGAAGGACAGATCCTGAAGTTGAGGCTCCAGTACTTTGGCCACCTCATGAGAAGAGAAGACTCCCTAGAAAAGACCCTGATGTTGGGAAAGATTGAGGGCACAAGGAGAAGGGGACGGCAGAGGACGAGATGGTTGGACAGTGTTCTCGAAGCTACCAACATGGGTTTGGCCAAACTGCGAGAGGCAGTGAAGGATAGGCGTGCCTGGCGTGCTCTGGTCCATGGGGTCATGAAGAGTCGGACACGACTGAACGACTGAACAACAGCAGTGAAATTTTTCATAGGGAAAGAGTCCAGGGGGCAATTGGGTGGGGGCAACTTTGTGCACCTGAGCTTTGCACCTCCCTCCGTAAGCCAGACAGGCGATTCTCAGCTTTGGAAAAGAGGCACCAGGATTTAATACTTGAATACTGTACTCCAATTTACCAGGAACATTTAGGGAACTAACTGTGTGTACGCGGGCCTCCAGCGACAAAGACAGAACCTTCAAATCTGTTCTTTTGAAGGGAGTACGACCCCATCCAGAACCTGCAACACCCTGGCACGGGGGCTACCAGCCCCCAGTGTCTCTGTCTCCCCAGGGTTCAAGCTCAGCTTACTGGTCCTCATCCACCACCAGAAAAGGATAAAGATCATTTACGGCCTGTCCTGGACTCAGATGTTACAGAGAAGTACAACCCCCTCAAAGATAAGGAAAGAAGTATCCAGCCTTCTGATACAAAAGGAAAAAGGAATGGGGAGGGAGGAGGAAAATAAGCAACTTCAACTTTTCCGCAAGGTTACATAATGCCCAGGTGGGGTGGCCATTGCAGAAGGTTGTTGGGCGGTTGTGGTGGGAGGAGGATCCAAGTGGCCAGTTTGATGGAGAGGGACTTGCTGGTCTTGCCAAGCCCTCTGGTGCAGCCATGCTTAACAGACCCCAGTGGAGGAAGTTATGGGCATAGCTGTCAACCCTCCCTTTTTTTGGCGGTAAACTCCCTTATTCCAATGCCGTTTCCCACTGCTATCCCGGATTGTTGATATCCCTTAAATTTCCCGGATTTCAAAGGAAGCAGCTCCTCTCCCTCCCTGCCGGCCAGGGAGGCTCCTCAGCTGCGTTGCTCGGCTGCCAATAAGGAGTCTGAGACTGACTGGGGGCGGAGCTTGCATGCCTTGTGCAGCCAGACCCTCACGCCCAACCAGACAGACAGCCTGCCTGCCGTCTACGTGCTCGCTCTTTCGCTCACCCGTTCGCGCGCAGCCTCTGGAGCGCAGGGTGGCGAGGCTACTTGGTGCCGTTGCACCGCCCTCGTGGCATCCCTTATTTTCAAATCTGAAAGTTGGGAAAAATCCCTTATTTTCAAATCCGAAAGTTGACAGCTATGGTTATGGGATGTTCTATTTCTACGTTTGTGAACATGCAGCGAGAGAGGAGGATCCAAAGGGCATTTGGTCCTGGCAGAGCCAATAATAATAATAATAATAATAATAATAATAATAATAATAATAATAATAAATTATTATTTATACCCCGCCCATCTGGCCGAGTTTCCCCAGCCACTCTGGGCGGCTTCCAATCAAATATTAAAACGATACAGCATTAAATATTAAAAACTTCCCTAAACAAAGGAGGCCTCAGTGACTCAACTTTCCTTCTTTTTCTGCTGCCATAATATTCACTGCTGAAAGTTGAGTGACGCTTCGACAGTCCTGCCTGTTCCCTTCCCTGCTTCACCCCTTTCACCAATTGTACTCACTTGCACAGGTTCCTGGGTAGCAGCATGGTTTCTCTTTCAAGCTGCCGAGCAGTTGAGATGCTTGTGAATATTCCATAACACCACTGAAGTCTAATTTCTAATATCGTGAAGCCAGACCTCTCGCAGCCGATCATAGCAGCTAGCTATGGATGTTTTTAATAAGCTCAGCCTATATTTGTGTCCCTGTCTCCCTGCCTCTTGTCTTGTTTTGAGGGCGAAGTGGCAAAAAGCACCGCTTTCTGCAAACCTGTGCTTTAATCTGACATCTCATTTGCCTCTCTACCACTGTAAATACCTCAAAGGATTATCCCAAGCGGCTTTTGATATCACAAATAGAAGTGTTGGATAGAGTTTGTACTCCCCTCACCCCTCTGGCAAGATACCTCATTTTTTTTAACAGCTCATTCAGAAGTGAAAGATTAAGGAGCCGAGATTCAGGCTCTGAAATCTCCATTTACAAGGCAGGTGGTGGGAATGGACGCTTTGCCTGGATCTCCAAAAAGTTGTTTATAATTCGAGTCAAGTTGGGGGGGTAGATAACCCTTTTCACTTTGAGGGCTGCATTCCCCTATTTATTACATTTTTGCACCCACTTTCTGTCATGGCACCCGAGGTGGTTAAAAGGACCACATCCACACCACATATCTGAAGCACTTTAATCACACACAGCTTTATTGTGCTCCATAGACCCAAAATACACAGCACAGCAACAATATATATCAACAGTTATTAAGGAGTAAGAGCAGCCTTGCTAGCAGCCATGGCTTCCCCCAAAGAATTCTGGGAGCTGCAGTCTGTTTCGGGTGCTGAGAGCACACCCCGCCCCGTTTTCCCTCAGAGCTACAATTCCCAGAGTGGCTTAACAACCAAGCCTTCTTCCCAGGGAATTCTGGGAATGGCAGTTCTCTGAGCAGCAGCGCCAAGTTGCGCCCAACATGAGGGGGGACCGTCACGTGTGCATGACGTCACACGCACAATGCCCCCCACCCAAGTCCGGCCCTGGCCCCCACTAGATTGTGCCCTGTCTCTGAGGTGAATGGGGGCCTCTTAAAACAACTCTCAGCATCCTTGACAAACTGCAGCTTCCAGAATTCTTTGGGGGAAGCCATGGCAATTATTGTTGTCATTCTCATTTATGAAATTTAGATACTGCCCTTCATCACAGTATAAAAAAACAAAAACAAAACATAATGCATAAACCAATAACACCAAAACCAAACAAAAAACAACAACACTCCCCACACATTTCCCAGGGAACTCTGGGAAGTATAATTCAGGGAATGGAATTGAAGTCTGCCAACCCCCTTAACAAACCACAATTCCCAGAATCCTTTGGGGAGACCAAGGTTGTTAAAATGGTATCATAGTGATTTAAATGCATAGATGGAGACATGCCGGTTCTCTACATGCATCTCTTTCTTCTCCCTCCTACTCCTCTGCCACAACTATATATTTCATTAGGGCTTAAAACCCCAATTAAGCATGCAAATTGGATATAGCACGTACAAACACATAATTAGAGAAAGAGGGACCTCAGTTGCCCATCATCTTGTCTGCTTTGGTCCTAAGCCAGCAGCCATTTCTGGCGGCATCAAATTCCTTCCTTTCATCTGGCATTATGTGAATAAGCGCTTTTTTTTTTTATTTGGTCTGCCCCAAATTTCTGTTGGCAGCATCGTGTAATTTCATATGAGCGAGCGTCTGATCATCCCGTAATTGCCCTGCAATGTAGCAATTGATCTCTTTTCATCTCAAATATATAATTTTATAGGCAGGGCTGGACGGTGCCTTGAATTGTTCCCAAGGCTAGCTCCGCCGAGAGCTTTCGGTGGACCATAATTCAGAGCACTTCGCGGGAAACAAAATTAGTCATTGTTCCTCCACCTTGTGCATCGGGTGTACGCCTTAAATTGCCCACTGACTCATGCATGAAGGAATCCTTCATTGTTTGGAGACTAAGCCCAGAAGGTTTCAAGCGTGTGCCAGATGTCGCTGATGAAAAACTAAATATGAAATTGCAGAAGAGGAGCACACCCACCCAAGCATTCACAGTGTCTAGCCTCTGTTGAATGACAGCCAGCTATGCATTCTGCAACAAGGAACACTGACCTCTATGACTTCTTGCCTCCAGACTGTCGGTGATTTGCAGGAGGGATTCAGATACATACTGGAAATGTAGGTCTACAAAAGCATTCTGCCACCCAAGTGCCACAAATCCACCTTGTTTTCTTAAAGGCTACTTTGTGGTTAGGTAGGATGGTCTGAACCACAGAGCCTAGGATGTTTGTGTTACTGTGAAGTGGGACTATTGTCCTTTGTTCTTTCTCTCTTTGCTGTCTGATGCTAGAGAGAGAGGGAGCCATGTTGCAGTGCTCCGTGTGTGTTTATATGTAAATAAAGGTAGATTAGCCAAAATACTGAGTTGCTGAGTTCTGTTACGCAGCTGCGCAAACTCTGCGGATCCGTAAGTGTGCTGATGTCTTCTGGCATTAGTCACTGTGATGTTCGGGTTGAAGAAAGCTTTTGAAGCTCCCGAACGATCGACCAGGAGGGAGGGAACATGCAAGTCGGGCATGTGTCTCTGCCAAGGTCCTACTCATGTGTAGGACATCCTAACACCAACCACCAGACACCCATTGGTTTGATTTAGATTATCTCCAGTCTGCCCCAACTCTAATCTAATGGGCCACGGCAAACAGGATGAATTTTAACAGGGAGAAATGTAAAGTACTACACTTGGGCAAAAAAAAAAAAAATGAAACACACAAATACAGGAAGGGTGACACCTGGCTTGAGAGCAGTACATGTGAAAAGGATCTAGGAGTCTTGGTAGACCACAAACTTGACATGAGTCAACAGTGTGATGCAGCAGCTAAAAAAGCCAATGCAATTCTGGGCAGCATCAATAGGAGTATAGCATCTAGATCAAGGGAAGTAATAGTACCACTGTATTCCGCTCTGGTCAGACCTCACTTGGGGAATACTGTGTCCAATTCTGGGCACCACAGTTTAAGAAGGATACTGACAAGCTGGAACGTGTCCAGAAGAGGGCAACCAAAATGGTCCATAGCCTGGAAACGATGCCTTATGAGGAACGGCTTAGGGAGCTGGGTATGTTTAGCCTGGAGAAGAGAAGGTTAAGGGGTGATATGATAGCCATGTTCAAATATATAAAAGGATGTCATATAGAGGAGGGAGAAAGGTTGTTTTCTGCTGCTCCAGAGAAGCGGACACGGAGCAATGGATTCAAACTACAAGAAAGAAGATTCCACCTAAACATTAGGAAGAACTTCCTGACAGTAAGAGCTGTTCGACAGTGGAATTTGCTGCCAAGGAGTGTGGTGGAGTCTCCTTCTTTGGAGGTCTTTAAGCAGAGGCTTGACAGCCACCTGTCAGGAATGCTTTGATGGTGTTTCCTGCCTAGCAGGGGGTTGGACTGGATGGCCCTTGTGGTCTCTTCCAACTCTATGATTCTATGATTCTAATCTATGATTCTACAACATTTCCTCCCCTAACAAACCCTGTGTTTTCTATTCTTTCTCCCTTCAGTTTTCCTACTAACAAATCTTGTTGTCTCCTTCCTTTCTCTCAGCTGGTTCTGCACTGCGATTCTTCCGCAAGCCTGCCCTTCTCCGCTCTGCTGGAGAGATACTGTGAAGAATGGTCCTCCCATCACAATCTGACAGGTAATAACGACCTTGAGATAGTGTCTAATTAGTAAAAGTCGGCCACTGGCTTAGACAGCTTAAAAGGGGAATTTTGCGGGACAGAGGTACAGTGGACTCTCGGGTTGTGAATGCGTTCCATGCGGGAGGCGCATTCGCAACCCACAGCGTGCGCTGCTGCATCTGCACATGCGCGTGATGCAATTTGGCGCTTCTGCGCATGTGCAAAGCGCGATTTAGCGCTTCTGCGCATGTGTGAGCGCCTAAACCTGGAAGTAACCCGTTCCGGTACTTCCGGGTTCGGCGAGTTCGTATCCTGAAAACGTGAAACCCTCAGCAAGCGCAACCCGAGGTATGACTGTATTTCAGTTGGTTGTGGGGTGTTTTTTTTTTGTCATGATAGTGAATTGGAACCTGCATATTCAGAGCCATGTTACCTCTAAATATCAAGTGATAGAGACATGCAATGGGTTAGGGCTGTTGCCTTCTTGCCCTTGTCTGTGGACTCCGTTTCGATTCTCTCAGTTTCTCATTTAACCAACCGTAAACACAGTTGTCAACATTTTGCAGCAATCTGCTTTCCTTTTTCTTTTAAGCACTTCATGTAAATTCATAAGCATTGTAGGGCTAAATTTCTCCAAGTAAACACGTTTTATATGCAGCCTTGACTAATGTAAGTATTTTTGCAATCAATCATTCCCAATATAATGCATTTTTATATGCTGTTTTCACTTTCCCCTGCTAGTTCTCACATTCTTTTGAAAAGGGCAAATTTGATAGATTTGGATTTAAATGTGCACTGAATCAAATTTCTGCTCCTTCCCTACTTCCAGATGACCTGATTTATTGAGTATTTGATCCCTATATGTTTGTACAAAGTTTGCAGGGAGGTTAAATGATGTCGGCTAGTTGCTGAGCAATCATTCTGATTTGTTTCTGGGGAGGTTATACGATGTTGCATCCAGCAAGTGTCATCCCATTTCCAGTGGCTTTTATGCCACTTTCCTTATCTCGGAAAGACCAGTTTGTGGGCAAGAACAGAGGACTCAGCTACATTAGTAAAGAAACAGTGATTTGAATGCACTATAAACATGCAACACCAGGTGGTGCCAGAGAGCAAGAAATTTTAAAAGATGATTTTCAATAGAGATTTTTTTTCTTTTGTTATAATGATCTAATTTCTGACTTACTTATAGGGTCGTCCCCGTCCCCCCCCCCCCGTCTCGATCCACCAAGGGTTTGTGGCACATGATGTATGATGGTGGAAGGCAAATGACTGAATTAGTCCACATTTAAAGGCAAACTTAGCAAATTCACACTTTCCAAAGCCATATGTGGACTCAAATGGAGCCATCCTTCAAAATTCATGCTTTTTCTGAATTTTGCAATGCAGTTCTCCAGCCAAGCAGTGTGCACAAAAATGCATGTATTGTGGGCAATGCGTGCATGTAAAATGCATGTAATGGTGAGCATAACTTTCAAAGATGCACTGTATTAGGGGAAATGGTTGGCAAAAATGTTTCTATTTCTCAAAACTGAATACGAAATTTGTGTTTATTAGGAAAAATTCACAGCAGGCCACTGAGACATTGCTATGGAGATTTTGGGGGTTGATATTTGGCGCTGTGGGTTAAACCACAGAGCCTAGGGCTTGCTGATCAGAAGGTCGGCGGTTCGAATCCCTGCGACGGGGTGAGCTCCCGTTGCTCGGTCCCAGCTCCTGCCCACCTAGCAGTTCGAAAGCACGTCAAAGTGCAAGTAGATAAATGGGAACCACTCTGGCGGGAAGGTAAACGGCATTTCCATGCGCTACTCTGGTTCGCCAGAAGCGGCTTTGTCATGCTGGCCACATGACCCGGAAGCTGTACGCCGGCTCCCTCAGCCAGTAAAGCGAGATGAGCGCCGCAACCCCAGAGTCGGACATGACTGGACCTAATGGTCAGGGGTCCCTTTACTTTACTATTTATTTATTTATTTATTCATTTGGGAAATTGCAGATTGCCGCAGTAATGTATTTTAAGAGCAGAAAAATGAGAAACGGAGAGAACCAAAAAAAGGACAGATTCATCCATCCCTAGTTAACAGGAGGGCAGATTTCAGTTGAACATTAGGGGAAAATTCTTGATGAGAAGGGCAGTTTGACAATGCAACTAGCTACTTGGAGAGGTGGTGGAGGTCTTTAAGCAGAGGCTGAACAGTTATCTGTTGAGGATACACTAACTCTGGATTTCTTGCATTGAGGAGGAGGTTAAACCAGATGCCTGTACAATCCTGTGCAAAACATCTGCATTAAAAATAGTGTAGGATCGAGGCAAAGGAACTAGCAGAGCAGATTCCCCCACTACCTCTCCCTTTCTGGCTGCATACATGTGCATGTGTATATGTGTTTGTGCATAAGAGAAGGGATGTAATGAGGCATCATTCTCCACCCCCAGCCTGTACTCGCTGCACGCAGTACTGTTTCCATTCCACTGCAGTTCGACTTCTGCCGAAAGCTACGTTATTTACCTCCCTGTGTGCTGCAACAAAATTACATTGGGTGAAGAATGCATGCAATTAATTGCGTAAATTGCATTGTCATTACCTTATTCTACCACATTCATTTAAATGCAAAGGGAACATGATACAATTTTTTTGGGGGGGGGGGAGATGTAATCAATGTTGTACCATTTATGGACTGCAAGTAACACCCGCCGTGAATACCGGTTGTATTTGTCGGATAGATTTCCATTCCGGATGTCAGATGGCGAAGTGAAGACGGACAATTTCTGCTCCTGTCTTGGTTTTTATCGGGATTTTCCAACCTCTCTCGGCAAGAGGACAGACATTTGCCATTATGATTTTAAAAGAAAACCAGGGTTGTGTGGGTGTTTGTGAGCCAGTTGCATTCAAGACACACAAAAACCACTTTATGAAATAACTTGGAAGACCAGGGTTCAGATCCTCACTCAGCCATGAAGCTCATTAGGTGACCCTCAACTACCCCACAGGGTCGTTGTGAGATGGAGAAGGGTAGAGCTCATCAGTTGTGCTGAAGAACTACTTGGTCTTAGGATTTAGAGCCAGTGTGGTGTCGTGGTTAAGAGCGGTAGACTTGTAATCTGGTGAACCGGGTTCGCATCTCCGCTCCTCCACATACAGCTGCTGGGTGACCTTGGGCTAGTCACACTTCTTTGAAGTCTCTCAGCCCCACTCACCTCACAGAGTGTTTGTTGTGGGGGAGGAAGGGAAAGGAGAATGTTAGCCGCTTTCAGACTCCTAAACAGCCTCAGTCCTGTATACCTGAAGGAGCGTCTCCACCCCCACCGTTCAGCCTGGACACTGAGATCCAGCGCCGAGGGCCTTCTGGCGGTTCCCTCACTGCGAGAAGCAAAGCTACAGGGAACCAGGCAGAGGGCCTTCTCGGTAGTGGCGCCCGCCCTGTGGAACGCCCTCCCAGCAGAGGTTAAAGTGATAAACAACTATCCTACATTCAGAAAATACCTGAAGGCAGCCCTGTTTAGGGAAGTTTTTAACTTGTGATTTTGATGTATTTTAATATTTGTTGGAAGCCGCCCAGAGTGGCTGGGGAGACCCGGCCAGATGGGCGGGGTACAAATAAAAAATTATTATTATTATTATTATTATTATTATTATTATTATTATTCGGGTAGTGATAAAGCGGGATATCAAATCCAAACTCTTCTTCTTCTTCTTCTTCTTATGATTTTTAACGGTGCTCTGTTTTCCCGGTCTGCCCTCAATCTGCCCGGCTTCTCATGAACAAGATAGACCTTTGCTTCAACTGAATAATGTTCCCCGTCCAGCCCCGCAGCCTTTTTTGCTTCCCAAAATAAAAATGACAAAGGGGATTTTCAAGTGCATTTGTATCGTGTGGGTGACCGGAATGAGTCCATTGATTTTCTTTCTCTTTTTTTGTACGTGCAACTCTTCCTCGCTCCCTAAAGCTCCCTCACTTTCTCGGGCGCCTAGGTGTTGATTTTCAAAACTTGGCAACATCATTCGCTCATGGAAGGCTGGAACTTGACATGTACTCCGCTCACTAAATTTACAATCTAACGTGTTTGCAGATGGGAGGGATAAAGTGTCTTGATGCTTTTGGAGCACTATCGATCCTGAATTTTAGCAACAATCTGCGCAAAGCACTTTCGAAAGAAGGTTACCTTGCAGCATAGCATGGAACAGATTTCTGTCTCTTCCTTCAGTTCCCCATCTGTTGGGTTGCTGATTTCCTTTATGAGTATTTCCTTTCAATGCGTTGATTAGGCCAAAGGTTGTCAGGTATATGTGAGAATCCAACAGGCAGGGTAATGTTAGTTAAGCTCCCGTAGGCACCTTTCAGGGAGGGAAGTTGAGTCTCTACAATGCTATGAGGCTATGAGGAGAGCCAGGGTGGTGTAGTGGTTAAGAGTGGTAGACTCGTAATCTGGGGAACCGGGTTCGCGTCCCCTCTCCTCCACATGCAGCTGCTGGGTGACCTTGAGCTAGTCACACTTCTCTGAAGTCTTTCAGCCCCACTCACCTCACCGAGTGTTTGTTGTGGGGGAGGAAGGGAAAAGGAGAATGTTAGCCGCTTTGAGACTCCTTCAGGTAGTGATAAAGCGGGGTATCAAATCCAAACTCCTCCTCCTCCTCCTCTTCTTCTTCGATTCTAAGACTTGCCTTCTGGGATGAGGGCCTGAGGACCTTGTCAAGAACACCTTTCGGCATAATTTGGGTCACCTGCTTGGGGTTGTGGGGCCCTGAGAGGAGGTGGATCAAGACCCAAATGGGTGGGGCTTAATATTCATGCAAATATTATGCAAATCTGGGGCTTGGTGGGGGGCAGACATAATCGATAGTGCATAATTGGCCACCCTGATTTCACTCTAGCAGAGACCAAAAGCTGAGGGGACGGTGTGCTCCTGCTTTGCTTCAGGAAGAATCCAGCCCCTAAAGCATTTAGTGAGAAGGCCTAGTGCAGGGGTAGGCAACCTGAGGCCCGTGGGCTGGATGCGGCCCAATCGCCTTCTCAATGCAGCCCACGGAGGGTCCAGGAATCATCATGTTTTGACATGAGTAAAATGTGTTCTTTTCTTTAAAATGCATCTCTGGGTTATTTGTGGGGCATAGGAATTCGTTCATCCCCCCCCCCCAATATAGTCGAGCCCACCACATGGTCTGAGGGACGGTGGACCGGCCCACGACTGAAAAAGGTTCCTGACCCCTGTCAGCCAACCGAATAGTGATGCTTGTTGCTGATACTTTTAGAGTGCCCTGCACGGCGCTTTGAAGCCCCAGTTGGCATGATATTGCTCAAAGAGCCGCAGTTAGATAACGCAACAGGTACTGTAGTGCAAAAGGAAAGTTGGGAATAGGGACAGAGGTGCTGGCATTCTAAACTAGTAAGACAAGGCCAGGTCTGAATGCAGGCTTTGCCTCACTTAGATTGGAGGCACAGTCGATGATGACAATAAAAGACAGGGCCTTTTCGGTGGCTGCACCAATATTTAGGGATACCTCACTCTATGAAGCACAGATGGCCCTCTCTTTGGATGTCTTTCACCAGCAGGCAGAAATGGACTGGCCCACGGCTGAAAAAGGTTGCTGGCCTAGTGCTTCTCTCTTGAACTTCACCCCTTGTCTCTCTGCAATTAGAGCAGCTCTGGGAAATTTTCACCTTCCCTCACCGGAGGCATCCCTCCTTCGTTCTCCCGCGGAGCCATTGTATCCCTGCGCTCTGATTCGGTTTGATTTTCTTCCATCTCCTACACCTCTCTCCGACGCCTGTTGAGCTTTCTCTCGGCCCTATTCGGATCTGCTCACAGCACTGCCAGGTTCTGGGAGGTTCTCCCAACAGATCAGCAGAATGGAGCCCCCTCCCCCTCACTCCTCTTCCTTCTATTTATATTCGCTGCCTTTTGATCCCACATTGCAGAAACATTCTGATTCCCCCCCCCCCTTCCAGGGCTTTCTATTATGATATCCAAGGTCAGGATGAAAAGCCTTAATTTTCTCAAGTTCTTCCCTTTAAGTTCATCATATCTTGCTTGCATATTATGTTTTTAACCCTTGATTTGCATTTGTGTGTACTATATCATCATCATCATCATCCTCATCATCATTAATTCCATCTCTATCCCACCTTTCCTCCAAGGACCTCAAGCTGGCATTCGTGGTTGTCTTCTCCTGCATTCTGTCCTCACAGCAACCCTGTGAGGTAGGTTAGGTTGAGAGACGGTCACTGGCTCCGTGTAACTGAGCTAGCATCATGGCTGAACAGGGATTTGAACCCAGGCCTCCCAGGCCCTAGTCCGACACTCTAACCCTCTGAACTCTACAATTCTGCACTTCTATGATTCTGTGGAGGGACACGGGTGGTGCTGTGGTTTAAACCACAGAGCCTAGGGCTTGCCGATCAGAAGGTCGGCGGTTCGAATCCCCGCAATGGGGTGAGCTCCCGTTGCTCGGTCCCAGCTCCTGCCAACCTAGCAGTTCGAAAGCACGTCAAAGTGCAAGTAGATAAATAGGTACCGCTCCGGCGGGAAGGTAAACGGCATTTCCGTCAGTTTTTTCCATGGGACTTCTATCCTGCGTCTCAACATTTCCCAATCATTTTGCCCTGTTTCTCTTCTTGGCTGCCTTTATATTGTGGTGTATAGAGCTACCAGTTCCTATTGCCCCCTGAATATCACAATGCTCTGAAACGGGCTGTCAGAAACACTTAGGGAAGCAGTGTGAGAAACCCACGGTGATTTTTATTTTTATTTTTTTTAATCTCACCCCAAAAATGTGACACTTCCATTGAGTTACGAGATTGTCCAAGCATGCTAAAAGATGAGAAAATAAAAGTTAGCTTTTAAGGGCTCTCACTTCTCTCCCTTCCCCCCACCTCATCTGTCAAGTCCTAAAAGGCTTTTGGGGAATTCTAGAATGTGTGAAAATGTTTCTGAGGTGATTTATGCAATACAACAGATGCAGAGTAATTTTTAAAAATGGTGTTAGGAAATGGCGGACCCATGAGATTCTTTTTCCCGGCTTCTCTCAAAAGAGATGGACCATTCAGGTCTTTTAAATACAGCTTAGCCCAGATTAGTTATTCCTATGAAAACCCCTAAAAAACCTGGGTAGCAGAAGAAAATAATTCCTCTTCGGTGGTTAGATTATAGCCCTTTCTTCCCTTGTGGAATGGTGGTGGCCCATTCGCTAAGGCATAACCAGGGAACCTCTGGTCCTCAAGATGTGTGGGAATGTGCAGGGTGGCAGGAGAGGATATATTGTTTATTAATATCCTTCCTAACTTCCGCTAGCAAGTTCCTTTACTTAGCAGAGTTTCACATTCCCCTTTTTATGCACAGCAGATAGCTGGTTGCAGTACATGTGAAAAGGATCTAGGAGTCTTGGTAGACCACAAACTTGACATGAGTCAATAGTGTGATGCAGCAGCAAAAAAGGCCCATGCAATTCTGGGCTGCATCAATAGGAGTATAGCATCTAGATCAAGGGAAGTAATAGTACCACTGTATTCCGCTCTGGTCAGACCTCACCTGGAATACTGTGTCCACTTCTGGGCACCACAGTTCAAGAAGGATACTGACAAGCTGGAACGTGTCCAGAAGAGGGCAACCAAAATGGTCAAAGGCTTGGAAATGATGCCTTATGAGGAACCGCTTAGGGAGCTGGGTATGTTTAGCCTGGAGAAGAGAAGGTTAAGGGGTGATATGATAGCCATGTTCAAATATATAAAAGGATGTCATATAGAGGAATGAGACAAGTTGTTTTCTGCTGCTCCTGAAAAGAGGACACGGAGCAATGGATTCAACCTACAAGAAAGAAGATTCCACCTAATCATTAGAAAGAACTTCCTGACAGTAAGAGCTGTTCGACAGTGGAATTTGCTGCCAAGGAGTGTGGTGGAGTCTCCTTCTTTGGAGGTCTTTAAGCAGAGGCTTGACAGCCATCTGTCAAGAATGCTTTGATGGTGTTCCTGCTTGGCAGGGGGTTGGACTGGATGGCCCTTGGGGTCTCTTCCAATTCTATGATTCTATGATTCGTGTGAGCCTCTCACTATCATACAATTCAGTATTGAATTGTATGTTCCTGGTGAGTTCCTTTTTATCCCTCTTAAAAGAATAAAGACACGACAATCCTATTTAAAGTCAATAAAAGAAGTTTACTCACATTCAGTTCACAGTTGGATCCCTGAAGGCAAACTTAGTTACAAACACAGTGGACGCTCGGGTTGCGAACGCAATCCATGCGGGAGGCACATTTGCAACCCGCAGCATCCATAACCCGCAGCGCCGCATCTGTGCATGCACAGGTTGTGATTCGGAGCTTCTGTGCATGCGCGAAGCGTCGAACCCGGAAGTAACCCGTTCCGGTACTTCCAGGTTTGGCGCGTTGGTATCCCGCAGCAAACGCAACCCAAGGTACGACTGTACGTACATGTGGATCTACGCCATAAGGGGGAATAATACAGTGCTTATGCTAGCTGGAAGCTAGCATAGCAGTCCCTAGCTATAAAGCTGGTCCAATGAAGAAGAAAATCAAAGAGAGAGAGAGTGCTGCGTGACTTGTCCTTTTTGTTATCTGGACAGGTAAGGTCACGCCCACCTCTAGTCACAGGCAAGGAAGGATGCCCCAGCCCAGGAGGAAACAGGAAGTTTCGACTGGCTGGACCAACATCCCCTTGCATGTCCACTCTAGGAAAACAAGGAATGTTGTATTTGAAAAATCAAATAAATATTTTTTTAAAAGAAAAGAAAGTGGCCACCTTAAGACCAGCCTCTGTGCAATCCCTTATTTGCAAAAGGAGAGAACATCCGCTCTCACTAAGACAGCAACACTCTGCAGCAAAACAACAACTGCTTATGATTTGCATGTTTGTAGACCTTGACACGAGCTGAAGGATTGGAACTTTATAGGCGTGAATTATGCTGCTTCCTCCTCGCAGTCCGCTTTCCTCCTCATCCACCCACAGCCCCCACACTCCCCCCTCCCTGCATCAATCTGTGATGTGCTCCTTTGTATTTGCGAAACCCGCTGGGAGTACCTCCAGTGGCCGGCATGAAAAATCTAAATTTCCATGGATTGGGGGGGGGGGGGGGAGGAGAAGAAAAGATTGCTCATCACTCAGATGGAGACACTTCCCCAGTTTCTAATGAGATAAAAGACCTTGCTAGGGTGCTGGAAGCAACATTTTTCTTCTCAGAGGGACCTCTGGCCAAATAAAGGTAAAAGGACCCCTGACCATTAGGTCCGGTTGCGGACGACTCTGGGGTTGCGGCGCTCATCTTGCTTTACTGGCCGAGGGAGCCGGCGTACAGCTTCCAGGTCATGTGGCCAGCATGACTAAGCCGCTTCTGGTGAACCAGAGCAGCGCACGGAAACGCTGTTTCCCTTCCTGCTACAGCGGTACCTTATTTATCTACTTGTACTTTGGCATGCTTTCGAACTGCTAGGTTGGCAGGAGCAGGGACCGAGCAACGGGAGCTCACCCCATCGCGGGGGTTCGAACCGCCGACCTTCTGATCGGCAAGCCCTAGGCCCTGTGGTTTAACCCACAGCGCCACCCGCGTCCCCGATACTCTCTGTATACTCTCTGATACTCTCTGGCTTTTCCCAGAAAGGGAGGTTATGTTCAAGAGATGGACATGAGCACTGTGAAAATCCCATCAGCAAGATGAGTTTGAAGATCAGACCGTCTGGCTTGAGACGCAAGTGATTCTGAGAGCAAATGTTTGAAGTCTCAGAGGTTGTTCCACTATTAATCTCTCCCTCTCCATCAAAGACCGTTCTCAAAATACTGTGGCGTGCGACTCCATCTCCAAGCGACAGGAAACTCCAGGGGTGCTTGCATTTTTCAGGGGTTCAGTTTCCTCAGAATAAAGGTCACAGGAGACTGTGGTGCCTTTGGGATATATGGTTTTATATACACATATCATAAAATTGTAGTGTTGGAAGGAACCTGAGGGTCTTCTAGTTCAATCCCTTTGAAATGCAGGTAAAGGTAAAGGGACCCCTGACCGTTAGGTCCAGTCGTGGATGACTCTGGGGTTGCGGCGCTCATCTCGCTTTATTGGCCGAGGGAGCCGGCGTACAGCTTCCAGGTCATGTGGCCAGCATGACTAAGCCGCTTCTGGCGAACCAGAGCAGCGCACGGAAACGCCGTTTACCTTCCTGCCGGAGCGGTACCTATTTATCTACTTGCACTTTGACGTGCTTCTAGGTGGGCAGGAGCAGGGACCGAGCAACGGGAGCTCACCCCGTCGCGGGGATTCGAACCGCCGACCTTCCGATCGGCAAGCCCTAGGCTCTGTGGTTTAACCCACAGCGCCACCCGCAGGAAACTCCACCATCCAACCTCTGCTTAAAAACCTCCAAAGAAGAAGAGCCCACCACCTCCTGAGGTCGTTCCCCTGCCAAACAGCTCTACCTGTCAGAAACATCTTCTTGATGTTTACCGTATTTTTCGCTCCATAAGATGCACTTTTTTCCTCCTAAAAAGTAAGGGGAAATGTCTGTTCGTCTTATGGAGTGAATGTGTGGTCTCTGGAGCTGAACTGCCCAGGGGCAAAAGCAGATCGTGCTTTTTTTAAAAAAAGAGAGAGAGAAGGGGGTGTTGAAAGGAAGCCCACTGAGCAGCTGCTCAGCAAACGATCGGGGAGAGAGATAAGGGAGAGAGATTCCAGCCCCGCCCCCTTGCAGAGGGAGGCTGTTTCCCCAGCGACATGTGACTGGCTGATTAGATTATCTGTCTGGAAACTGTAGAAATGACTTCCTGAAGCTGCAGAACTGTGAGTTAAACCCCATAAAACAGGGTTGTTTCCCTTTGCAAAGTAAGTTCAACAACTTTGAGCTGATCCTCAACAAATGGGGCTTTTCTCCTTTGCAAAAGAAGCTGCAGAAATTTGAGCTGATCCTCAAAACAATGGGGCTTTTCCCCTCTAAAAACTAGGTGCGTCCTATGGTCAGGTGCGCCGTATAGAGCGAAAAATGCTTAACCAGATAATATGACCATGGAGAGCTGTGATGGGTGTATGTGTGGCTTTTTTTGGTGTGTGTGTGTTTTGTGCTTTTTTTTGTTTCTTTCTGTTTTTTTAATGGGATGGCATGCAATTTCGTTGCACTTGTATAGCGTTGTGCTTGTCCTTGTGCAATGACAATAAATTATCTTATCTTATCTTATCTTAAAAATACGGTAATTGGTATTTCCTTTCTTGTAACTTGAAGCCGTTGGTTTGAGTCCTACACCCCCAGAGCAGGAGAAGACAAGCTTGCTCCATCTTCCTTGTGATAGCCCTTCCTTGTGATAGCCCTCTAGGAGTCTTGGTAGACCACAAACTTGACATGAGTCAACAGTGTGATGCAGCAGCTAAAAAAGCCAATGCAATTCTGGGCTGCATCAATAGGAGTATAGCATCTAGATCAAGGGGAGGAATAGTACCACTGTATTCCGCTCTGGTCAGACCCCACCTGGAATACTGTGTCCAGTTCTGGGCACCACAGTTCAAGAAGGATACTGACAAGCTGGAACGGATCCAGAGGAGGGCAACCAAAATGGTCAAAGGCCTGGAAACGATGCCTTATGAGGAACGGCTTAGGAAGCTGGGTATGTTTAGCCTGGAGAAGAGAAGGTTAAGGGGTGATATGATAGCCATGCTCAAATATAGAAAAGGATGTCATATAGAGGAGGGAGAAAAGTTGTTTTCTGCTGCTCCTGAGAAGAGGACACGGAGCAATGGATTCAAACTACAAGAAAGAAGATTCCACCTAAACATTAGAAAGAACTTCCTGACAGTAAGAGCTGTTCGACAGTGGGATTTGCTGCCAAGGAGTGTGGTGGAGTCTCCTTCTTTGGAGGTCTTTAAGCAGAGGCTTGACAGCCACCTGTCAGGAATGCTCTGATGGTGTTTCCTGCTTGGCAGGGGGTTGGACTGGATGGCCCTTGTGGTCTCTTCCAACTCTAGGATTCTATGATTCTAAGATCTTGGAAGTTGACCATCATATCTCCTCTCAATCTCCTATTTCGCCCCCAGCTAAACATACTCAGTTCCTTTAACTGTTTCTCATAAGGCTTGGTTTCCAAACGTGCTGGGGACTTCTATTTTGTGGTGACCATGGAGAGAGCACTGTATGGAACTGGCTGTTTTGAAACAGGGCCAGCTCCAGATTAGCACCTCTGCAGTTTCCATTCATTTCAAAGGATCTTCACGCCAGAAGCTCCCACCGCCCAGAGGCTTGTTATCTTTTCACCCTCTGCAATAAATGTGTTTCCCTAAATATGGCCCCTGGGTTGCTCTTTCTCTTTATCCCAAAGTTCCTGCGTCGCCTGGCAAGTCACGTCGGAGCTGTTCTAATAACAGCTTCTTAATGGCAAGGAAATGGATCTGACTCTTATCTGCAGAGATCGATTTTCCAATGCTTAATTATGTGGAATTCATCATGCGGAATCACTAATTCCATAATAACGCCTTGCCGGTGCTTCAGCCGACATAACTCCACAGGATAGCTGCCAACTTTGATTCTAAAAAGAAAAGAAAAGAAATACCGGACCCCCCGGGTGGGGGAAAATTGGGGGCAGCACTTTGGTTTGATTGGCACTTTGTTGTGGATCTGAATCCTTGGCACTTCCTGAAACGATGCACAAATTGCAATGCAGACGCACTTCTGCAAATCATATTCTCCCCTAGTTTTCACACCGAATTGCGTGTCAGCAGGCGTAGCAAAGAGGGTCCAGATGTGGGACTCCACCTTCCATCAGCCCCAACCAGCATGGCCAATGGTCAGGGATGATGGGACTCAGAGTTCATCAACACCTGTCGTACGCAATGTTGGCAGCCCCCAGGTTGGGGGTGTATGTTTGCCCTTCACACTGTGTGTTCACCGCATCCCAGGCCAAAACACCATCACAAAAACTGCAGTGCTACTTAAAATGCAAAGAAGCTAATAGAAAAATGAGGGTGGAATAATGCGAGGTTCAATATAGCAGTTTTTTCACGCATTCATTCTTAGCACCTTTTAATGGGTTAGCTTCAAAAATTGACAATGTTGTGCCCAGATATCATTTTGGCGCACTTTCTTTATAGTTTCCCAGCACGACTAACATAATTCTTCTCATGTAATAGGATTCACTTGCACAGTTTTTATAGGACTGGGGAATGGCAAAATGGGCTCACCCCCGGATAAAATATAGCCAGGGTGTTGCTGTGAAACATTCTCTTTAAAATAAAATAAAATATTTGCCCTGTCGCAGTCTCATCTTCTGCAAGCAGTAAATATTTCTTTCCAGTTTTTGTTGCGGTGTAAAGAATTACTGTGAGGAATCTGCATATTGACACTTTATTTGTTTTTATTTTTCCTTGACAAACCCTCCCAGGTTGTCATTTTTCATTCCTTAATAGGAATCTGCTTGCGCTGCAGATGCCAGCTTGTCAGCTAAGAAAAAGACAAGCGCTCGTCAAGGAAGGGGGTTAGATAAGACTGTGACAATGAAGAACGTAAGCAATGCCTGACTGTATCAGAGATCAAGGGTCCCTCTGAGCCATAGCTGTCAACTTTCGGATTTGAAAATAAGGGATTTTTTCAAACTTTCGGATTTGAAAATAAGGGATGCCGCGAGGGCGGTGCAATGGCACCAAGTAGCCTCGCCACCCTGCGCTCCAGAGGCTGCGCACGAACGGGTGAGCGAAAGAGCAAGCGCGTAGACGGCAGGCAGGCTGTCTGTCTGGTTGGGCATGAGGGTCTGGCTGCACAAGGCATGCAAGCTCCGCCCCCAGTCGGTCTCAGACTCCTTATTGGCAGCCGAGCAACGCAGCTGAGGAGCCTCCCTGGCCGGCAGGGAGGGAGAGGAGCTGCTTCCTTTGAAATCCGGGAAATTTAAGGGATATCAACAATCCGGGATAGCAGCGGGAAACGGCATTGGAATAAGGGAGTTTCCTGCAAAAAAAGGGAGGGTTGACAGCTATGCTCTGAGCCTACAGTTGTATTTTCAGTGATGGCCAGGCAGATTCTATGAACACAAACTGCTCTTCATCAGTAGTGTGGGGAGTCAAAAAGTTGTTATTTGCCTAAGATCTGGCTGGGGGTTCCTGATTCTGGGACCTTGGAGCTTTCACCAGCGAGTAGCACAGAAAGATGCCTTGGACTTTTGGTCTATCCGGTTCATTAAGAACACAAGAAGCTCCTGCTGGATCCAATGTTGGAGCTTCATGCTCCTTTACCGAGGGGCGGAGAGTAGATCATCTTCTAGAATAAAATAGCTTTCTAGAGAAAATTTGAAGCCCCTTTTGGGGCGCCTTAGGATCAGTTTTAATGGTAGTCCAGATCTCAGTGGTACGGATGTATGTATATTTTTCAATTTTAACCCATGAGCTATTGCTGCAATCTATTTTAATTGTATATTTTATCTTTATGAATGCTGTCACTATTGTGTTATGCGAGCTGGTCTCTGACTGTAATAAATAATTGTTGTTGTTGTAATAATAATTTATTATTTATACCCCACCCATCTGGCTGGGCTTCCCCAGCCACTCTGGGCGGCTTCCAAGAAAACACTAAAATACAATAATCCATCAAACATTAAAAGCGTCCCTAAACAGGGCTGTCTTCAGATGTCTTCTAAAAGTCTGGTAGATGTTGTTCTCTTTGACATCTGAAGGGAGGGCGTTCCACAGGGCGGGCGCCACTACCGAGAAGGCCCTCTGCCTAGTTCCCTGTAACTTGGCTTCTCGCAGTGAGGGAACCGCCAGAAGGCCCTCGGCATTGGATCTCAGTGTCCGGGCTGAACGATGGGGGTGGAGACGCTCCTTCAGGTATACTGGACTGAGGCCATTTAGGGCTTTAAAGGTCAGCACCAACACTTTGAATTGTGCTCGGATATGGACCAGGACTTAAGTTCAGAACATTCCTCACAGAACCCCTGCTGACATTTCAATTCCCAACGCTGGGTAATGTTGAGCCAAAATTACAAAGATGAACTAGCTACCCAAGGCATTTCCCTTCTTACAATACCCCACACCTTTCAGTGGGGTCTCCCTCGTGTTAACATAACCCGGAGGTGATGCCACGTCCAGCAGCCCCACATCAGGGATCTAACCCCGTCAATACGCTCTCATTCTTCAAGCCGTTTAGCTAATTGAGCTCGTTGCAATATGTAGCCATGCACATGCCTAGCGGGTAACATTATGGGATTTCAGTGTGCGATAAAAGGTGCAAAGCTTAGTAATAGGGAGGGCAGGACCCTATCACTTAGCAACCAGCAGGCGCCATGTAAACTCTGTCCCATGGCACAATCGAGTAATGCGACCAAGCAGCGCTTGTGTGTTCCTTCTCTGCTGATAACAAGGGAGAGTGAGGCCCGTGATCAGACTGTAGAAGTCCAGGGCATTGCCACGCAGGAAACAGTGCTGTCAATATCTTTGAATTCCTTGCTTCGGAGATAGGGGGAGGCCTGGGCCGTTTCGACATCTGAGGTGAAGCAGGAATGTGCCACTCCCTGCCCCACAACTTCCAGCATTGCCAGAATGCCCCCCCCTGCCCTCACAAAACTCTGCAAGAGCCAGGACACTCCTCAAAGTGAGCCAGTGTGGTGTAGTGGTTAAGAGCGGTAGACTCGTAATCTGGTGAACTGGGTTTGCGTCTCCGCTCCTCCACATGCAGCTGCTGGGTGACCTTGGGCTAGTCACACTTCTCTGAAGTCTCTCAGCCCCACTCACCTCACAGAGGAAGGGAAAGGAGAATGTGAGCCACTTTGAGAGGGTTGTTATAGGGCTGTTGTAGGGATTGAATGAGGAAAGGTTGAACCATGGACCCCACCTTGGAGAAAAAGGAGGCATATAAATGCTATAAACAAATAAATAACCACCACATTTATAGCCCGCCTTTCCTACAAGGACATGAAGCTGGCTTAAAGTGTGGTGTAGTGGTTAAGAGCGGTAGACTCATAATCTGGTGAACCGGGTTGGCGTCTCCGCTCCTCCACATGCAGCTGCTGGGTGACCTTGGGCTAGTCACACTTCTCTGAAGTCTCTCAGCCCCACTCACCTCACAGAGTGTTTGTGGTGGGGGAGGAATGGAAAAGGAGATTGTGAGCCGCTTTGAGACTCCTTCGGGTAGTGATAAAGCGGGATGTCAAATCCAAACTCCTCCTCCTCCTCCTCCTCCTCCTCCTCCTCCTCTTCCTCCATAATTTGCCCAGTCCTCTTTTAAAACCACCCAAATTGGTGGCCATCATTGCCTCCTGTGGGAGCGAGTTCCACAATTTAATTTTGGCAGGGATCTCACTGAGGTTTTCTCCCTCCTTTGGTGACTTCTGAATGGAATTTCTGTTCTCATTACCTGACATATTATGGTGCATGGAAATGGGGTCGGTGGGAGGGATGCAGAATAAAATTTCCGCCCAGCACTATTTTCCATTGTCAAGTCACCACGTTGGCCCCTCCACTGACCGCCGTCTTCCGAACATCTGTCAAAAGCTGCTGGACATTGAGAGCCAGTGTGGTGTAGTGGTTAAGAGCGGTAGACTCATAATCTGGGGAACCGGGTTCGATTCCCTGCTCCTCCACATGCAGCTACTGGGTGACCTTGGGCTAGTCACACTTCTCTGAAGTCTCTCAGCCCCACTCACCTCACAGAGTGTTTGTTGTGGGGGAGGAAGGGAAAGGAGAATGTGAGCCGCTTGGAGACTCCTTCGGGTAGGGATAAAGCGGGATGTCAAATCCAAACTCTTCTTCCTCTTCTTCTTCTTCTTCTTCTTCTTCTTCTTCAAAACACTGCTGCTTGTCCTCTCCACCCCAGGGCAGGGATACGAGCAGCAATGCTGTGCGCAGGCTGCTTCTCAAGTCATCGCTGCATGTATTTTCCATCTGTCATGGGCTGGTTGGATGTAGAGGAACGGTGGGAGGAACCAGCTGGGAAACCCTCAAGGGAAGAAGGCTCAGAGCCAAGGAGGTGGTGGTGGGACGATGATGAGGGGTCAGAGGAAGAGACTGGAAAGAGGAGGTGTCGGAACCTGAAGAGTTTACAGGGTTTAGTGAGCAGGGAGAGGCTGTGGCAGAGAGAAGTCCAGAATCAGAGATAGAAGCTGAAGCAGAAGATAAGGGAGGCCAAGAGGCAGAGATGAGTTAGGCTGGTGAAGAAGCAAGGGGGTCTCTCCCTCCTGCTGTGACAAGCTCCCCTCCCCATGGTTTCCCAGGACCAGGAGAGGCATGAAGCGCGAGGAGCAAAGACAGATACGCAGACAGAGTCTCGGATTGCTTGGAAAAAACCCTGGAGAGAAGGAGACATACCGGTAACTGGCTGTGGGGAGGCAGGAACCTTTAGTCCCAGCAACTGCATCATTGGGGCAAGACCTGAGCTGCTGTGCTCATTAGACCTGACACTCCTGTGCGGATCCTGTTTTGCTAATAAGGAGTTAACCCCAGCTTTCTTGCTGTGGTTTACTTCCGGCTCCCTCCTGTCACCAGGAAGGGTGGGAAGATGAGTGGCCATGCGCCCTCTCTCAAGCCACACCCCTTCTCCCCAGGCCACGCCCCTCCCTTGCCCTGCTTTGCACCCTCATGGAATGCTTTTGTGCAAATGAAATGGGCACACTTGCAGCTCTGACCGTGCTTTTCTGTTTGCCCGGATGGAGAGACCAGCGTATAGAGACGAGCCTATTGTACAAAAGTAACATTTACATTGGTTGCTTTGCCTCAGAGCCCACTCGCATGCGGCCCCTGAAATGTTGCCCAGAAAGCAGTGTGGCCCTAGGAGTTAGAAGACCCCCCCCACACACACACAAACACACTTCAGGCTTAGCACTCCCTCCGTGTCTTCTACGTCCCTCCTGAATTATAGGGAAAACACAGAGTGTGGAGGCCCTGAAATGTGGGTGTGTGGCCTACATTAATCACAGCTCTCCTGGATTTCAGCGGGATTTTAGCACCATCAGATGTTTGCCGGAGGGAAGCTGGCACATCCAGTGCTGGGGGAAGGCAATGAGCCCCTTAGAACATTGGAATACAGGAAGCTGCTTTCTGCAGAGTCAGACCCTTGATTTCTCTAGCTCAGGATTGCCTAGTAACACCGGTCCTGAGAGATCTACATTGGCTCCCAGTATGTTTCCGAGCACAATTCAAAGTGTTGGTGCTGACCTTTAAAGCCCTAAACTGCCTCGGTCCTGTATACCTGAAGGAGCGTCTCCACCCCCACCGTTCAGCCCGGACACTGAGGTCCAGCTCTGAGGGCCTTCTGGCGGTTCCCTCACTGCGAGAAGCAAAGCTACAGGGAACCAGGCAGAGGGCCTTCTCGGTAGTGGCGCCCGCCCTGTGGAACGCCCTCCCAGCAGAGGTTGAAGAGATAAACAACTACCTGACCTTTAGAAAACACTTGAAGGCAGCCCTGTTTAGGGAAGTTTTTAATCTGTGATATTTTAATGTATTTTGATATTTGTTGGAAGCCGCCCAGAGTGGCTGGGGAGACCTGGCCAGATGGGCGGGGTACAAATAATAAATTATTATTAGTAGTATTTGTTTGCTGCATTCATATCCCACCTGTGCCTCCTTGGATCTCAAAGGGGCACACATGGTTCTCCCCCTCCCCAATTAATCCCCACAACAACCCTGAGAGGTAGGTCCCAGGGCAGTTGAGCTTGTTCCCATGTGGCATTGCTTCTTGCGTCAAGAACCCACTCCTGTCCCAGTTGTTTATTTAGCATCAATATTTTTATTTTATTTTTTGCACACCAAAAATACGTCAAATAATACAGAAATAATACAGATGCAAATTGCTCTGTTCAGGTTGTTCCATAAGGTATAATTAATTATGATTGCATTTATACCCTGCCTTTTTCTCCAAGGAGCTCAGGCTAGCATGCATGCTTCTGCCCCAACTCCTTTAATCCGCACAACAACCCTGTGAGGTAGGTTAGGCTGAGAGGCAGGGACTGGCCCAAGGTCACTCAGTCAGCTTCGTGGCCAAGTGGGGATTTGAACCCGGGTCTCCCAGATCCTAGTCTGATGCCCTAACCACTACACCACACTGCAGCGTCGGGGTTGAACAACCCTTCCCCTCTAGCTGTTGCCTTTCCCTTCTACAGCTTTGGGAGAAGAGATCTCCTGAGCCTTGCAACATCCAGCAAACCCTAAAAACGGATTAACCCCAGATCATCTCGAACTCTGCCATAACCCTGCATAACCTGCCGGGATGTTTTAGCCCTTCCCATGCTTGCAATCAGGGACCCAGGTGGCGCTGTGGGTTAAACCACAGAGCCTAGGGCTTGCTGATCAGAAGGTCGGAGGTTCGAATCCCTGCGACGGGGTGAGCTCCCGTTGCTCGGTCACTGCTCCTGCCAACCTAGCAGTTCGAAAGCACGTGAAAGTGCAAGTAGATAAATAGGAACCGCTCCGGCGGGAAGGTAAACGGCGTTTCCGTGTGCTGCTCTGGTTCGCCAGAAGCGGCTTAGTCATGCTGGCCACATGACCCGGAAACTGTACGCCGGCTCTCGGCCAATAAAGCGAGATGAGCGCCGCAACCCCAGAATCTGACACGACTGGACCTAATGGTCAGGGGTCCCTTTACCTTTTTTATGCTTGCAATCTGCCTGGGAAGAAGAGCGTCCCGGGGCATGTGCAGAGTGCTTTATCCTTTGCCACTGAGAGATTCTGCCCACCAAGGTCCCTGATTTGCAGCAGTTTGACGGTGGCGGCGGCGGGGGGGGGGGTGGAGGTGGATGAGGAACCGATGCTCCTGGACACCCTCCCTCCCTCCTGGCAGGGGAGGAGGAGTCGGTTCGGTTTCGGAGACACGAGGGGAGGTTGGTCCCATCTCGCGCTACGCCTTGATACCCCTTCTCACCGATTTCGCAGGAAACGTTTATCGCTTAATAGATAATAAAGCCAATACAGAGACGCGGAGAGAGAGAGAGAGAGAGAGAGAGAGAGAGAGGCCAGGATTAGATAGCAGCCCAACGTCGGCATGAGGGAGGCGCAGGAGAGGACAGAAAGACCCTCACTGAGAAACCGGCTGTGATTTTATTGGCTCCTGAGCTGCTGTTTAAAGCAGGAGCGCTTGGGAGGATATCGCTGTGCTGGGTCCACCCACCCTCCAAAAGACAGAAGGAGGCAGGCAGGGAGGGAGAATGTAGCCAGTAGGGTTTGCTTCACTGGCAAAGGGGGAAGAGGAAAAAAGAAAACCACAGGAGAAAGGAACCTGGAACATCAGCCCAGCTTGTTCCTCCTCCTCCTCCTCCTCCTCTTCCAGAACGGGACCACCATGAACGAAACCATCGTCCTCCAGTACTTCATCGAGGAGCTGGATGCGAACTGCAGTCTCCTCGATTTGTTGCAGGATGGATTTGATGGTAGGGGAGCACGAGAGGGCTGGAAGAGTCTCTCTCTCTCAAGAGAGAGAGAGAGAGAGGGGTTCTCGGTGTGAGGGTCCCGCCGCGACGCGCCCGGGCGCACGGATGGTTTCAGTCACTCCCTTTCTCTCTCTTTTAACTTGAAGGTCCCTACTGCAACGCCACCACCGATCAGATCGGGACCTGCTGGCCCAAGATCAGCGCCGGGGAGCTGGTGGAGAGACCTTGCCCCGAGTTCCTCAACGGAGTCAAGTACAACACCACGAGTAAGTGCCAAGCGAACACTCTCTCTCTCTCTCTCTCTCTCTCTCTCTCTGTGTGTGTGTGTGTGTGCCTTCGCTTTTCTTGGAGGATGAATTCTGGGCTTTTGGGGTGAAGGTGGGAATGGGTCCTGGTGGAAGCTCAGTGGCCGAATGCAAGATAGATAGATAGATAGATAGACAGACAGATATTATAATCAATATTGCTGACTCGTTTATCTCTTGCCTGTTACCTGTGTCTCAAGGTAGGCAAACCACAATAACAGGCAAAACAGTTTTAAGAACAGTACTGAAGACAAGTTTTAAAACAAGGCAAAATGAACGTCTCAGGGGTGTGTCCCCCCCCCTCCCCACACACTGTTTCCTTCTTAAGTGTTTTCCTGGAAAATGAGGAGTTTCATTCCAGAAGAGGACTGATGCAAAATTGCGTTCCCATGTTAAGTTTGGTTTGCTAAGAGTTCATTGACTTATTTTAGTTTTTCCCTGTGGGGAGAAGAGGGAGCTGGGTGCTTTCAAACGGCGCAGTAAAATAATTAAGAAGTAAGACGAGCCACTGAGTGTGTTGTCATGTGGAATCCTTTCTTTCTTGGTGTGTGTGCATTAGATCTATTTTAGGAAGTATCTAAGGTTGGCTGTAGTCACTTGTGAATATTCGAGTGTGTTTGGCACATACCCTTTCCCCAGGTGTATCTTGATCTAGTGGTGAAGTTGGGCAAATGTCTTGGCTTCTGCAAGTAGATGCAAATCCCCGGTTGCTACTGGGAATAATAATACGCCTTCCCTGATGCGAAGCAAATCAAGCGTGCAGATGGGGAATAATGCGGTTCAATGTGCATGTGTCTCTGCTTGCTCTGGGCAAGAGTAGAGCCCTCTCTGCTCCTGAGTTTTGACTGTTCAGTGCTCCATTTCCAGATCTGCCTGAAAATCGCATAACCCAGATTTCAGCTCCTAGAAGTCGGTCAACCGCCGACAATCAGCCCCAAGCACTTTATATAAGAGTATGTATCATGTGAGTGCTGATCATCGCCGACAAATGTGAGAATTTTGACACAGGCTGTTGACAAAGTCACCTGAATGTGGCTGTGTGATTGTGCTTGAATAGCAGGGAAATGGGTTTTTGAATTTGGCAGAATTCTTCCACGATCAGCAATAGTCACTTTTCAATGTCAGTATTTGGAGATGTATCTTGATCTAGTGGTGAAACTGGGCAAGAAATTGGGCAGGGTTTTGGGATTCAGAGGGGAGAGTGTTGTTTGGGGGTGAGTGGGAGAGACTTTTGCTTCTACCCGACAAAAGCATCTTTGAGTGGAAATCTGTAAGAACTTGGATCGTTATGTTCAACCCTCTGATTGCTTTGCAAGATATCTGAGGAGCAAGATCATCAGGGAGTTCCCCATGCTTCTACCTGAGCATCCTGGCACCCAATCAGCACTTAGGTCTTTCCTGCTAATTCTGGACCACCTCCTCTTCTGGATTACTTTGCATTGTGAGGAGTGAGCCCCAGATTTGGCAACGAATGATGGCGCTCAGCTCAGGTGTGCCCATGGGACTCAAATTAAGAGCCTCTAGCAATGGCAAGTGCAGGGAATCTGTAGTTCTCCCGTGTGAAGTAGGAGCTACCTGTGTCAAACCTGTGATTTCCTCAAGAGATGCTTACCGTATTTTTCGCTCTATAAGGCACACCTGACCATAGGACGCACCTAGTTTTTAGAGGGGGAAAGCCCCAATTTTTTTTAGGATCAGCTCAAATTTCTGCAGCTTCTTTTGCAAAGGAGAAAAGCCCCATTTTTTGAGGATCAGCTCAAAGTTGTTGAACTTACTTTGCAAAGGGGGAAAAACCCTGTTTTATGGGGTTTAACTCACAGTTCTGCAGCTTCAGGAAGCCATTTCTACAGTTTCCAGACAGATAATCTAATCAGCCAGTCACATGTCACTGGGGAAACAGCCTCCCTCTGCAAGGGGGCGGGGCTGGAATCTCTCTCCCTTATCTCTCTCCCTGATCGTTTGCTGAGCAGCTGCTCAGCGGGCTTCCTTTCAACACCCTCTTCTCTCTCTTTTTTTTAAAAAAGCATGATCTGCTTTTGCCCCTGGGCAGTTCAGCTCCAGGGACCACACATTTGCTCCATAAGACGCACAGACATTTCCCCTTACTTTTTAGGAGGAAAAAAGTGTGTCTTATGGAGCGAAAAATACGGTATATGTGTTGTGAGTAGACAGCAGGAACCCAGAGCTCTGAAACAATGTGCCAGACACCTGGAAACTATCACAGGACAAGTTTATCTCACTGTATCAGCCACTTCGAAAAGATGACCTGATGGCAGAATGTTGCTTAGAGTCATGGAAGGGACATGGGTGGTGCTGTGGTCTAAACCACTAAGCCTCTTGGGCTTGCTGATTGGAAGATCGGCGGTTCGAATCCCCGCAACCGAGTGAGCTCCGGTTGCTCTGTCCCAGCTCCTGCCAACCTAGCAGTTCGAAAGCACACCAGCGCAAGTAGATAAATAGGTACCACTGTAGCAGGAAGGTAAACGGTGTTTCCGTGCGCTCTGGTTTCTGTCACAGTGTTCCATTGCACCAGAAGTGGGTTAGTCATGCTGGCCACATGACCCGGAAAGCTGTCTGTGGACAAACGCTGGCTCCCTCGGCCTGAAAGCGAGATGAGCGCCGCAACCCCATAGTCGCCTTTGAATGGACTTCACCGTCCAGGGGTCCTTTACCTTTTTACCTTTACCTTTAGAGTCATGGAGCTGGAAGGGACCTCGGAGGTCAACCCCTCTAACCCCACCTGCTCATCACAGGTTCTGCAGTGGAAGATGCAACTGTGGAAGGAGTGAGGAACCCTTTGACCTGTCCGGTGTGGCTGAACTACAGTTCCCGTCAGTCCCATCAAGCATAACCTACAGCCAGGGGTTGTGGGAGTTGTAGTTCAGCAACACCTGGAGGGACAAAGGTCCCCCATACCCCGAAGTGCAGCAACCCTGACAGGTGGACATCCAGATTCTACCTCCAGTGACAGAGAGCCTTCACCTGCTAAGTTAGCCTCTTCCACTGTCAAATAGCTCTTATTGGTTATGAAGTCTCCCCCAATGTTTAGTCACAATAAGCAGTGATTCCTCCATTGCAGGGGGTTGGACTAGATGACCCTTAGGGTCCCTACCAACTCTAAAATTCCAAGATTCCACGTCTGTTCTATCTTCTGCGTGAATAGCTATCAGCTTCGGCTATCTGTTGATAGCTCTTGTGTCCGATCTAAATGTTTGATTCTAGCATTACTGTAGCATAGTGGTTAGGAGAGGGTGAAGCTGCAAACCAGAACGTCCTGTGTTCAAATCTCGCAGCTGTTGCAAACTCACCTGGTGGCCTTACATAAATGACTCCTCTGCCTCTCACCACAGGGATGTGCAGTTGTCAGCGGATGCGCTGCTGTTTTTTGAACTGGGCTTGCAGTGCCTTGATTTGATCTGATGACTTCGAATCTTTGGGACTGCTTTTTACACAAACCGAGCGTGACAAGGGATAGCATAGCAAAGCATCCCAGTGTATGGTCTCCATTTCTAGAGCTATCTGAAAATTAATTAAAATTAAGGCACATTGAGTTTACCGAGATCACCGACTCTCATTTCCTCTCCTCCTCCTCTTTTATTAATTTATTCATTGATTGATTGTAATGCTGTTGATATTGTCTCAGTTGGGTATTGCAGGAATGAGACAGTTTGAGCTTCAGACTTTAGCAGTCTCTCTCCTGCAGCCCAGCCGCAAAGAGGAGTTTCGAAGGATCTTCTTTCAGGTTTTAACTAAACCCAGTTTGTTGTTACATCCCAAGTGGGAACTGCGGTTAGTTGAAATTCGCCATGGGCCAAAACCAGGTTTAGATCCTGGCTTATTTCAATAAAACCATGGATTCAACGGACCATGGTTTGTCCTGGTGTAGCAAGAGAATGTGGTTAGTTTACACCAGGAAGCCTCTTGCTTCCAACCTCTTCTCTGTTGCCAGGGAAGAAGAAGCGGTTGAGCCCATCGCTCAAGAGCTGTCATTGCTGTGATGCTAAATTATGGTTTTGTGTTATGTCTGGACCAGGTCCAAATGTCTGTCTCTGAGTATGTGTTGCTGGTTGCAATATGTCGTTTCCAGTGCCTGAGTTACAAATAAAACCCAAGGGAGTGGGAACAGAGGAATGTTCATGCCATTATTGTCTCCGTACTGAAAAAATCAAGGACACCTGAATAATCGAAGCATTCATCAGGCACAGCATCCTGCTTTTCAGGAATAGTTTAGGACAGATGTCTCCAGGAAGCTTACCAGTAGCAGTTCCCCCCTGTTTTGTCATGTTCAGTGTCTGGTATTCAGTAGCACACACCTCTGAACATGTTGTTTGCACTTAGCTGTCCCCGGCGATTGCTGTTGATACGCCCCCTCCTTGACTCATCCATTTCAAAAGTGATCTAAGGCTCACTCCTCAAGGGGGCAATGATGGCCCCCAACTTGGGTGGTTTTAAAAGAGGACCGGAGAAATTCATAAGAGGAGGAGAGGGCTTTCAGTAGCTACTATCAAACCAAAGGGTTTGAGGGCATCCTGATCAAGTTTGCAGATGACACCAAATTGGGAGGGGTGACTAATACCCCAGAGGACAGGATCACACTTCAAAATGACCTTAACAGATTAGAGAACTGGGCCAAGGCAAACAGGATGAATTTTAACAAGGAGAAATGCAAAAAAAAATAATGAAAGGCACAAATGCAGGATGGGTGACACCTGGCTTGAGAGCAGTACATGTGAAAAGGATCTAGGAGTCTTCGTAGACCACAAACTTGACATGAGTCAACAGTGTGATGCAGCAGCTAAAAAAGCCAATGCAATTCTGGGCTGCATCAATAGGAGTATAGCATCTTGATCAAGGGAAGTAATAGTACCACTGTATTCCGCTCTGGTCAGACCTCACCTGGAATACTGTGTCCAGTTTTGGGCACCACAGTTCAAGAAGGATACTGACAAGCTGGAACGTGTCCAGAGGAGGGCAACCAAAATGGTCAAAGGCCTGGAAACGATGCCTTATGAGGAACGGCTTAGGGAGCTGGGTATGTTTAGCCTGGAGAAGAGAAGGTTAAGGGGTGATACGATAGCCATGTTCAAATATATAAAAGGATGTCATATAGAGGAGGGAGAAAAGCTGTTTTCTGCTGCTCCTGAGAAGAGGACACGGAGCAATGGATTCAAACTACAAGAAAGAAGATTCCACCTAAACATTAGAAAGAACTTCCTGACAGTAAGAGCTGTTCGACAGTGGAATTTGCTGCCAAGGAGTGTGGTGGAGTCTCCTTCTTTGGAGGTCTTTAAGCAAAGGCTTGACAGCCACAGGAATGCTTTGATGGTGTTTCCTGCTTGGCAGGGGGTTGGACTGGATGGCCCTTGTGGTCTCTTCCAACTCTATGATTCTATGATTCAAAGAGTTTATTGCATCCACCAAAGGCCGTAACCATTTCAGTCACTGCAATTTGCCAAGCTGCCGATCATACCGTACAGTAATTACATAAAACAAGGTGTCAGGGATGTGCCCTCCCTTGCCAGTCAGGCACTGAGTGGGTACCGGCAGCCTCAGCCTCTGTTGTCAACGAACACGTCTCCCAGTGAGTCTGCCAGCTCCTCCCCAGGGGAGGAAGAGTCACTAGCGAGGAGCCAGGTGGGAAGGGGTCTCCAGGATGATGCAGAAAGACCCAGCACCACTCAGCAGACTCACTCTGAGGGGGAGACACTGTTTCTGGCACCTGCTTTATGCAGAAGGGTCAGGGGAGAAAGGAGGCGGCACTTTAGGGTGCCGAGACTCTAGTGTTGGTGCCGCAACAGGAGGGGGGCACTTCCGGATTCTGCTAGCGACTAGGTGGTCATGTTTTAGGGTAGCTCCGCACTGTACACACTTTGCACAATAAAATAGTTGAAAGGCAAGACGGACTTGGTCTTTACTCATGAGCAACCGTTAAGAGAATCTGACACAAGGCATCAACAATGTGAAAAAAGGGAGTCAGAATTCATAAATATCACCTGCTAGCTCATACCTAGCTGAACTTCTGTTCGGCCTCCGAATCTCCTGCACAACTTATTGCAATACCATCTAGTTCTCGCTTTCTAATCTTGCACTTTGCATGCACGCGTGGCGAAATCCGTTGGCCTCATCCAGTAGCCAGGCTCTCCTTCTGTTCTTAAATTTTCTCCCTCACCAAACTTTCAAATCTTGACGCAGTGCTTCGGCTGAACTCATAACTGCAAGAGATGGAGACAAATTGCTTTTGGACGATTCTCTCAATTATTCTTTACCGCACGACATCCTTAAGCATGCAGCATGGGGTTCTTCGCTCTTAAGTAAATGGTGATTCATAAAGGAAAATGGGAGCTGTGGTTTTATACAGTCTCCCTCTCTATTAATGAGTGGAACAAACGAGGAGGGAGGTGAAACAAAAACCCACCCCGATTACTGAAAGATATAATTGTCTCACATCAGAAATAATTTCAGATATATGTGACTGAGGAGCCAGGAGGAAGAAGATGGGACAGTTATTATGTGGCTGTGCTGTGATTACGGAAAATTTTATGGTTCCAAATGAACCTTTTAACCTGGCTTATTATATACCAGGTAGGTAAATGTAATATTTGAGAAACATTGGAAACCTCTCTCTCTCTCTCTCTCTCTCTCTCTCTCTCTCTCTCTCTCTCTTTCTCCTAGATTCCCAGAGCTAAAAAATATGGAGCATCATAATGAAAAGAAACAGTTTGGGAATTATTATGAGCAGTAGTTATACTAGTAGCAGTGCAGTTGTTATTTGCGTCGTCAGGCGGAGTCCCCCCGAACCCCGGGCAGCTTCTGAGGCAAATAACGACACGTGACAACGTTCTATGGGATTAAATTGACCACAACTTTATTAATATTCAGATGTAGGGAGACCTTGGCTCAGGCATTGGGCGTTTATCCTTCCCAGCCCCCCAGCCGGGGTTCTGGGTAATTTTCAGGGTTATCCAGCATGTGTGGGGAGTGGGCTAGCTCTGGAGAACATATGTTCAAGCAGATAGCCCGCCCCCCTGTTCGCCGCCGCTGGAGGGGGAGGGCAATGACGACCTCTGGGCGTATGGTCAATGCCTCCCCCTAATACCCCTTTAATGGGAACCCTGGTATCGCCGCCGCAATGGGGGCGGGGGTCACCGCCCCACGCCCCCTCCCATTTTAGGTAGATGACTAAAGGATTCCGCCCAAGGCCTGCAACCGCCAAAGTTGTGACGAATTGCTACGGGAAAGGCGAAACCTGACAATGCAGGGAAAGTCCTTTCCGGCCCTTCAACAGCGACCTTGTCATAGCAGCGCCTGCGTGCCTGTGTGGCTGTGGAAAATGAAAGGTTAATCTGCATAATAAGCGTTAATTGAGGGAGTGGAGGGTGGGGAAGCTCTGGATCCAACGGCCGCTTGCCAGGTAATGACTGACTCCTGTACTGTGTGTTCCCTCCTTCTACCTGGCCAATCCACCTGGCAACACCTCCCCAGCCGGGATTGGGCGGCTGCTGGAGTAGGTGGAGACCACAGGTATCCAGCCTGGGAAGGCGGTGCCAGACCCAACTGCCAGGAGCTGCAACATCATCTCATTGGGCTACTCGCGACCACGCAAAATGCGCACCCCATTTGATGTGGGGAATGGTCATTACCGGTATATAACAAATAGCAATGTGTTCAGAGTTGTTCAGAGTTCCAGCCAGCCAGGCATCTCTGCCCTGTTCCAGGATACACCATTCCCATAAACGATCACATGTGAATTTTATACAAATTGTGCTCTCTCTCTCTCTCTCTTTGGTACTCTCCTTTGGAGATGCATAACTGTCTACTAGGGAAGGTCCTAGGAAGAGCTGACTTCCAAATTCTGGCCGCAGGCACCAAGAAGGCGCTGCCCTGTGTCCTAGCCAAATGCCCAATGGGGAAACAGTTGAGGGAGGTGGGTATGCTTAGCCCAGAGGAGAGGCATCTGAAGGTACCAGGATACCTTCATGTCTAAAAGGCTGTCCCATGGAAGATGGAGCAAACCAGTTTCCTGCTGCTCCAGGGGTAGGACCTGAACCAACAGATTCAAATGATAAGAAAGGCGGTTTCAGCTACCAAACTTTCTGTTGGTAGGCGGAACAGACTCCCTTGCAAAGTGGTGGACCCTTCTTCATCAGAGGTTTCTAAGCAGAGGTTAGAGGGCCAGCTATCTGGGATTCTTTAGCTCTGATTCCTGCATTGCAGGGGGTTGGACTAGACGATCCTTTGGGTTTCTTCCAACTCTACAGTTCTGTGATTCCTCAGATATTGGGGAGTGGAAGGGAAACTGAGAGAAGGGCTGTATCAGAAGATCTTGGGAATGGCAAAGCTGATCCTCACTCCCAGTCCAGTTCCAAGGTCAGAGACACAGCCCTGTAGTACCAGCCACAGACATCTGCTCCCTGACTCTTGCCTGCGCTCATAAACTTCATGTCGTGAATGAGCCAGCTCCCTGTGAAGGTTTGCAGCCAGCTCTCAGGGAAGGTTTACAGCCAGCTCCCAGGGAAGGTTTGCAGACAATTGAAGAAAGCAGCCAGGAACAGAGAGGGTTAACTGCCATGCTGGATGAGCATTGGCTAGTGCCAACTCCCCCACCCCTTGGAATGCCTGTTGATAAGGGAATGGCTGAGAGCGGGCGGAACCCAGCCAACACTCTAGGGAAGTGCAAACTGGCGCAAACAGAGAAGGAAGCAGTTCGTCAGAATGGGAAGAGATTGGAGCTAATCTAATCCCTCTTAAGAGTTGGCTAAGGAGAGGGCTTGTTAGACCGGACACAAAGCAAGTTCAATATCTTCGGTAACTGGAAGGGGTCTTCAGAAGGGTCATCATGATTGATGATGCCAGGAGGTTGTGTTGGAGCCATCCGGAGCTATCTGTTGTTTTGACAATAAATCATCCTTTTGAATTAACTACGCTTACTGTGTCATCAAAAAGGGACGTAGCTGGCGCTGTGGTCTAAACCACAGAGCCTAGGGCTTGCCGAGGCGGTTCGAATCTCTGCGACGGGGTGAGCTCCCATTGCTCAGTCCCTGCTCCTGCCAACCTAGCAGTTCGAAAGCATGTCAAAGTGCAAGTAGATAAATAGGTACCGCTCCGGCGGGAAGGTAAATGGTGATTCTGTGCGCTGCTCTGGTTTGCCAGAAGCAGCTTAGTCATGCTGGCCACATGACCTGGAAGCTGTATGCCAGCTCCCTCGGCCAGTAAAGCGAGATGAGCGCCGCAACCCCAGAGTCGTCCACGACTGGACCTAACGGTCAGGGGTCCCTTTACCTTTACTGTGTCATCAAGCCGGGAACTGGACTCCTGACACTTCATAGAGAATCACAGAGTTGGAAGGGACATTGAGGATCTTCTAGTTCAACCTGAATATTCAGCTGCCCCATACGGGGATCAAACCTGCAAACTTGGCGTTATCAGCACCACGCTCTAACCAACCGAGCTGTTAAAATGTGAGTCGTGCTGACCACACCATAGTAAACAATGTAGGGTTAAAAAAACAATAACAACCCATAGCAATATGGCATCATAGCTGCTGAAGGAACCCCTATAACATGCATCCGCTGGCATAAGCCCACCAGGAAGCAGATTGCCACGTTCTCCACCAGTGAATGGAAGCGCGAGAGATGATTTCAAGGGCGGCGTGTGACAAATACCTTAGCCTTGAGCTGACAAAAGCATGAATGGTCGTTGCTAGGTTTCCCCCCCCCCCAGGAGCTGTAGGTGCAGAGCCACAAGGTCAGCTCTTGCCATCTTTCTCTGCTGAATGGGAGCTGCGGCAGATCTCCTCCCAGGCTGTGCATCTGCAAGAGAGCTTCCCCCCACTGCACGGAGGTACAGGGTTTGCATCTGCTAGCCTCTGTCCTGTTTTTTAACATGCCGAGACAAAAATCCAGGTTTGCACGTGAGGAATGTGTCCCTGAGATCTCTCTTCTTGCATGCGGTTCTCATTGGCCTGGGGTTGAATGTAGAAGTGAAATCAGCCATGCTCCGTTAGGAAAAGGATGGGGGTGTTTTTGTTTGTTTTGTTTTAAAGTCCAAGGCTGGCCCAAGACATTTCGCTGCCTGAGGCAAACATGGCATTTGCCAACCGCTTCAGGTTGAAATGAGGTTGAGGTCCACTTTCAGCCATGAAGCTCACTGAGTGGGCCTGTCCTGAAGCCTAACCTGCCTCACTGGGTTGTTGTGATAAAAAGGGGGGGTATGGGGAGAACGATGTAAGCCAGCTTTATCTCCTGTTCCTGTTCATCTGGTGGTTCCCTCGCTGTGAGAAGCCAAGTTGCAGGGAACCAGGCAGAGGGCCTTCTTGGTAGTGGCACCCGCCCTGTGGAACGCCCTCCCACCAGATGTCAAAGAGAACAACAACTACCAGACTTTTAGAAGACACCTGAAGGCAGCCCTGTTTAGGGAGGCTTTTAATGTTTAATAGATTGTTGCATTTTAATGTGCTGTTGGAAGCCGCCCAGAGTGGCTGGGGAAACCCAGCCAGATAGGCGAGGTATAAATAATAAATTGTTGTTGTTGTTGTTGTTGTTGTTGTTGTTGTTGTTGTAGGAAAGGCGGGCTATAAATGTGGTGGTTATTTATTTGTTTATAGCATTTATATGCCTCCTTTTTCTCCAAGGTGGGGCGCATGGTTCAACCCTTCCTCATTCAATCCCTACAACAGCCCTATAAGGTAGGCTAGAGTGAGATGTGTGGGAATGTTCAGGGAGGCAGGAGAGGATATATTGTTTAATAATATATCCTTTCCGACTTGTGTTAGCAAGTTCTATGAGTTAGCAGAGTAACATCCCCCTTTTTGTGTTTCACACCGCGCAAGATGCAGTAACTGGCCCAAGGTCACTGAGCAGTGAGCTTCATGTCTGGGTAGGGGTTTGAACCCTGATCTCCCAGCCAGGACCAGTGCTAGTGATTTTGGCGCCCTAGGCGAGTGGGCGAGCCACGTGACGTCATTGCGCATGAAGCACGTTGCGGAGCGGTGCCCCGCCCCCTGCCTGGCCGGGCGCCCCCCGCCGCTGCGTTTTTCGCCCCAAGCTGCTTGCTCCGCCGCTGGTTGGGGCGGCACCGGGCGGGGGGCGGGGGCAGGCTGGCCAGCGCCCCCTCCATTTTGGTGCCCTAGGCAACTGCCTAGTTCGCCTTAATGGACGCGCCGGCCCTGCTCCCAGGTGCTAGTCTGAGACTCTAACCACTACACCACACTGGCTCTCAATAGATGATAAGATAGATAGATAGATAGATAGATAGATAGATAGAGCATACATACCGGACCAGCTTGACACTTTATTCTCACTCCAACCGTGGTGATGGGGCAGTATCCTCCCAGGCACCTTATTCTGTCCTTCCTCACTTTGTTGCCCCCTGACCCCCCCCCCTGTTTTTGCCGCCTGAGGCAACTGCCTCGCTCTACCTAACAGTGGGGCCGGCTATATTTGCATGCTAGCCACAGTCTCCAGTAAGCTGTTTTGAGTCTCACATGTAGGGAAATGTTCCAATGCTTTGAAACGTTTAGAAGGCAAGAAGAGCCCTCCTGGAACAGGCCCAAGGCCCATCGAACGTCCTGTTCCCACAGCGACCAACCAGACGGGGAGCCCGCAAGCAGGATGTGAAGGGCTACAACTCTCTCCTGAGCTTGTCCCCCCCCAACTGATATTCAAAGGCATGGGTACATGGCCCTGGTGACTAACAGCCCTCAGCGCTCGTGTCCTCCGTGAATTTGCCTAAACCTCTCTTAAACTGAGCCTGGCTCTACATCTTGTGGGAGCCGATTCCGCAGTTTAGATCTGCCCTGGGTGACGAAGCTCTTCCTTCTGTCTGCTCTGAACCTCTCCCCCATTCAAGCTGCATCTGATGACCTCTCTGTGGGAAACTGCTTGCGTAATGTAGTTGAACGAGCAAGAAAATGTGAGGAAGGAATCCAGGCTCTGCCGTGCTTCCTGATCTAAAGGGATTTAATAAGCATTTCGGATGGGTTTTATTTTTTAATGCATGCTGATGATCCCCAGTGTTTCTTGGGCTGATAACCTTTTTTTTTTTTTTTTACCGGATTTTATTCTAGGCCTTTTTTCATGAAAAGGGGGGGGTTCACAAAAGGGGGCGCCCTCCACATGTTTAGCCACTGCATACAGTGCGCAGGGGAACCTTATTCACGGTGCCTGCTGCTGACACCTGGGTGCCTTCTAGATTTCCATCCAGACATGATGAGCAGAGCTTTACCATGGTGCTCTGTGCCAAGTGATTTCCCAGGCTGGCAGAACTTTGCACAAGAGGAGTCCATGTTGATGCATTGAGCAGTTTGCATGGAGAACTTCCTTGCCAGGGTCCTCACGCCTCTTTCCTAAAGCCTGGGAAGCTTTTGCCCGGCTTTGGGAAGGAGTTGCGATGCTCTGGGATTCTGGGTAAAGGGACCCCTGACCGTTAGGTCCAGTCGCGGACAACTCTGGGGTTGCGGCGCTCATCTCGCTTTATTGGCCGAGGGAGCCGGCATACAGCTTCCGGGTCATGTGGCCAGCATGACTAAGCCGCTTCTGGTGAACCAGAGCAGCACACGGAAACGCCGTTTACCTTCCCGCCGGAGCAGTACCTATTTATCTACTTGCACTTTGACGTGCTTTCGAACTGCTAGGTGGGCAGGAGCAGGGACCGAGCAATGGGAGCTCACCCCGTCACAGGGATTCGAACCACCGACCTTCCGATCGGCAAGCCCTAGGTTCTGTGGTTTAACCAGCCAGCGCGGGTGGGGGGGCAGCCACGATGGAACCCCCCAGAATCGCACCAATGGGGGGGGTGCGTTCCCAACGCCGCCACCTTCCTCCGCCCCTGGCTCTGGTTTCCGTCACGGTGTCCCGTTGCACCAGAAGGGGTTTAGTCCTGCTGGCCACATGACCCAGAAAGCTGTCCGTGGACAAACGCCGGCTCCCTCGCCTGAAAGCGAGATGAGCGCCACAACCCCATAGTCGCCTTTGACTGGACTTAATCGTCCAGGGGTCCTTGAACCTTTTACCTTTACAGAGTTGAAATTTGCATTCGTTGCTCCCCCACTTGTGCCTCTGACCTTGCCCCCCCCTGGCATGTGCCCACCCCCAACCTCTGTAGTTGACTCAGAAGGAATTGCAGCTCTCGGGCTGAAAAAAATGGAAATTTTTGCCTGAATATGATATTCCAGCAAGGTCAGATTTCCCCAGCCTTGCATGGCATTTGACTGTATCCAAAATGTCCGCTATAGGACCGGTGGATTCCAGCCGCCTTTCGTGGGTCACAAGTTGCAGCGGCCAGATCTCACCCCTTGCTGCCTGAGCAACCTTTCCAAACATCTCCGCCCTCCCCCCATGCTTTGCGATCTGCTATTTGCCTCCGTCACCCGCAAGGTCAAGATTCTGTTTACTTTTTCTGTGCTTATTTTAGCATTTTGCGTTATGTACACAATCTGCTCCGAGCGCGACAGATTGGAGCTGGCATCGAAACGCCTCTTGGTAATTTAATAAACTCTCGAAGCAAACCATCTCGGGGGAGTGGCAGTGGCGGGTGGGGGTGGAGAAAGTTGCCGAAAGTGGGGGAAGCAGATGGGATGGGAACTTGCAAAATTGCTCTGCTGTGTCCTATTAGAGGAGCCTTTCAATGGAACCACACGGTTCTGGCTGTGCGAAAGGAAGAGATATTTGCAAACAGGTAGCAAACAATGTGGCATCACCATACATTTAAAGCACTATGATACCCAACCATCATGGGCTTCCCCCAAAGAATTATGGGAGGTGTAGTTTATTAAGAAAAAGGGACCCAAGTGGAAAAAGGGACCCAGGTGGCGCTGTGGGTTAAACCACAGAGCCTAGGGCTTGCTGATCAGAAGGTCAGCGGTTCGAATCCCTGCGACGGGGTGAGCTCCCGTTGCTCGGTCCCAGCTCCTGCCCACCTAGCAGTTCGAAAGCATGTCAAAGTGCAAGTAGATAAATAGGTACCGGTCTGGTGGGAAGGTAAACGGCGTTTCCGTGCGCTGCTCTGGTTTGCCGGAAGCGGCTTTGTCATGCTGGCCGCATGACCCGGAAGCTGTACACTGGCTCCCTCGGCCAGTAATGTGAGATGAGCGCCGCAACCCCAGTCGGACACGACTGGACCTAATGGTCAGGGGTCCCTTTACCTTTACTAGTTTATTAAGGCTAAACATTGGATCAGCGCTTGGTTTTGCTCTGCCATGTGCATCAGGTTACCTGTCCACCTTTTTTAAAAAAACTGTGGCACATATATGTTTATCCTCCTGCCACAGCCAGAAAATTCACTAAAATTTATGCTTTGGGGTTTGGCAGGGTTGAGGTGTGTTGGTGATGTCCCAGGTATAAGCCAATAGGCACCTTCCATGACCTGGTTCATCCATTCGACTGAACCACTCTGAAAACCCTAACCCATTTCCCCAGACTTTATGAAAGAGAGAGAGAGGTTTGCAGAGACACCCAAAATGTCGCCTGCCCATCTTAAGCTCTTTCACCCGTCCTCACTCTGAGAATTTAGCTATAAATATAACCGGCAACCGCCATTGGCTGATGTGTTCTCTCGCTAGCTTTCCACCTTGATGGGAAACGTATCCCCTTTATTATATGTGGGGAGCAAGAGGGGAAAGACAAAAAGGGAAACGTGTCAGAAAAGCCGAAACCGGAGCCCTCATCATCAAAGCGAGAGGCGTGTTTTGCCCTAGGAACACAAGTAGAATTCGGTTCACCGTTGTTCTTTGATAAAGAACATTTGATATTCTCCCCCCCCCCCTTGGGTGGTGCAAGTTACAATTAGCTGATGGAAAAACCAAGCACTTTTCTAGGAACCGACGGGGGGGGGGCGACTTTCCTGAAGCTATTTTCAGATAAAGCAGTTACAGAACATGTTCTGATAATTAAAGAGCCTGTCTGTTTTGCAAGCGGCCGGCCTAAAGGCTGTTCCGAGAGTGTTCCACACCTTTTGACTTGAGCGCAAACCCCTGAGGTCCTTCCTGTAATTTCTCAGTCCTGCATGCTCTAATTTCCTAATGGCTTCTCCTGAATTTTTAAGACAGGAACTTCATCTTAAGGCATTGGGCATTTGAAAAAGGCATGAAGGGATGCGGGGGGGGGGTGTCAGTTCTGCCCCATTGAAAGCTATGGGGCTGACACCAGAGTGGAAGAGAGCAGGTCCCTGCCTCTGTCAGTGGTTGCGACAGTAGAGTTTCCAATCAGGAGCACCCCAAACCCTCCAACTTTTTGCCCCATCCACTCTGGGTGGCTTCCAACTTCCCTATACAGTGCTACCTCGGTTCTCAAACTTAATCCATTCCGGAAGTCCGTTCCAAAACCAAAGCGTTCCAAAACCAAGGCGCGCTTTCCCATAGAAAGTAATGCAAAATGGATTAATCCGTTCCAGACTTTTAAAAACAACCCCTAAAACAGCAATTTAGCATGCATTTTACTATCTAACAACAACAAGAAGAAGAAGAGTTTGGATTTGATATCCCGCTTTATCACTACCCAAAGGAGTCTCAAAGCGGCTCACATTCTCCTTTCCCTTCCTCCCCCACAACAAACACTCTGTGAGGTGAGTGGGGCTGAGAGACTTCAGAGAAGTGTGACTAGCCCAAGGTCACCCAGCAGCTGCATGCGGAGGAGCGGAGACGCGAACCCGGTTCCCCAGATTACGAGTCTACCGCTCTTAACCACTACACCACACTGGCTCCCAACAAGACCATTGATCCATAAAAATGAAAGCAGTAAACAATGTGCTGCAATCACACAATCAATCAATCAGTAGCTGAACTGGGTTCCACACAGTCACAAAAACAAAACAAAAAGCCACAAAACCGCAAAATAAATAGCAAAAACAGACAGACCTCAGCGTAACACTGAAAACGCAAAGGTGGCGCTCAAAACAGAAGTGTGGCAATCAAAACAGAAGTGTAACACTCAAAACGGAGCACATTCGGCTTCTGAAAAAAGTTTGTAAACCGGAACGCACACTTCCGGGTTTTCAGCGTCTGGGTTCCAAGTTGTTCGAGTACCAAGGCGTTTGAGAATCCAGGTACCACTGCACTGGACTGCCTCCAGATGTCTTCTAAAGGGTGTATAGTTACTTACCTCCTTGGTTGGAGAGTGTTTTTTTTACATAACTCCATACCCTCCACCATATCTCCAATGAAAATAGGGATGCCCTAAGGCAGTGGTGGCTAACCTTGACACTCCAGATGTTTTGGGACTACAACTCCCATCATCCCTGACCACTGGTCCTGTTAGCTAGGGATGATGGGAGTTGTAGTTCCAAAACATCTGGAGTGCCAAGGTTAGCCACCACTGCCCTAAGGAAAAGCCAGACATTTCAGATTCAAATCAGAAACCGGGACCATCCTTGGAAAATAGGGACACTTGGAGGGTCTGTTTTTTCTATGGCATAAAGCTAATTGTGATGCTTAACCAGTCAGCCAAAGCAGTTGCTAAAACAAAGGGAATAGTTTGGCAAAGTGCCCCTGGCAGATACAAGATCCCAAGAATTGGAAGGGGACTCAGGGCATCATCTAGACTGACCCCTCAAACTCAACATGGCTTCTGTAAATCTGGCACCGTCCCTGGAAAATAAGGACATTTAGCAGGTCTGCAGCCTGAGATTTCATGGCTCAAGCCTGTGACGTAAGGGTAGTCCCTGGTGACATCACGGGAGCGAACTGCAGTGATGTCATTAAGCATGGCACATTAAGCATTAATCACAGGCTCTGAGAGTGTGCCGTTCAGATAAAGTCTAACAAATAAGCAAATATGTCACTGGTTGGGATCTGGCATTTTAAAAAGCAACAAGTGCTCATATACACGTCAGCCCAGAAAAGCAACGCAATCACTATACTAATCCAGGATAGTTTACACACCACTGTGGAAATGGCGTAACTGGTGGTTGTTTTTTTAATGGAAGAATTTTTTTTTAGAAGTCAAAATACATTATAAGCTGATGACTGTAGGTCGCATTGACCAAAATCAGAATGTCTTTTTTTAAATAAGCTTGCTTAAAGAGGAATAGATAATATAGAGGATTGTGTTCTTTGGGGTATTTTAAGTGTTTGAAATGGGCTTTTGAATTGTTCTAGTCATTGAAAGTCCTTTTAAAATGCTACTACTAAGTGACCATTTTTGTAATGCCCACCAGATGGAGATTACATGATGTTCTCCAGCGCCTGCAATGCATTTTTCTAAATAGTTTGATTTTATCGCTTTAGTTTATGCTGATGATGCTCATATTTTGATAGAAGGCTCCCTTGATATCAATATGCCCAGCATCTGGCAACAGAAGGAACACATGCTGTTGTTGTGTGACAAGGAGCTGCTTGACTCTATAGAGCAGTGATGGCTAACCTTGACACCCCAGATGTTTTGGAACTACAACTCCCATCATCCCTAGCTAACAGGATCAGTGGTCAGGGATGATGGGAGTTGTAGTCCCAAAACATCTGGAGTGTCAAGGTTAGCCATCACTGCTATAGAGCAAACTTGCAGAAAATGTGTTGAATGGGGCCGTGCACCAATCCTGAGCGGAAGTGAGGTGTCCTTTGGGGGGGGGGGGTGAGGCATAGCAGAGCCAAAGTGAGATCTATACAAGGTGACACAATGCAAACCGGAAACCCCTGAAGCACTTTGTGGCTGTGGGATGTAATCCACTGGGAGCAGTCAAATGCAACATTCCTTGTTTTCCTAGAGTGGACATGCAAGGGGATGTTTGGTCCAGCCAATTGAAACTTCCTGTTTCCTCCTAGGCTGGAGCATCCTTCCTTTTGCATGTGACTAGAGGTGGGTGTGAACTTACCTGTCCAGGTAACAAAAGGACAAGGCATGCTGCCACACCCTCTCTTTTTCACTTCCTTCTTTGTCGGACCAGCTTCTTAGCTAGAAATGCTCTGCTAGCTTCTCAGCTCGCAGAAGCCCTGGGATTATACCTCCATATGGGGTAGATCCACATGTACATATTTGTAACTAAGTCTGCCTTCAGGGATCCAACTGTGAACTGAATGTGAGTAAACTTCTTTTATTGGCTTTAAATAAGATTGTCGTGTCTTTATTCTTTTAGGAGGGATAAAATGGGAACTTACCAGGAACATACAATTCAACACTGAATTGTATGATGGTGAGAGGCTTACACAAACCGGCAACCAGCTACCTGTTGTGCATGTAAAAGGGGAATGTAAACTCTGCTAAGTTTCCCCCCGAAGCAATCCTAAATCTCTATTCAGATGGTCCTGCACTTCCTTTCAAACCAAGGCAGTAATACAAGGGTCAGCAAACATTTTCAGCAGGGGGCCGGTCCACTGTTCCTCAGAGCTTGTGGGGGGCCGAACTATATTTTTTTGGGGGGGGGGGATGAACGAATTCCTATGCCCCACAAATAACCCAGAGATGCATTTTAAATAAAAGGACACATTCTACTCATGTAAAAACACACTGATTCCCGGACCGTCCGTGGGCCGGATTTAGAAGGCGATTGGGCCGGATCTGGCCCCCGGGCCTTAGTTTACCTACTCATGCAGTAATATTTCAAACAATTTCATCATGGCTTATCTCCTTGTTATAAGAATATGAAAAAATGATAAGGCACTAGACAGACTTCTGGCAGTATCGTCTTAGAAATTTTGTGTTACATTATTAATTCATTTTATTAATAAAATAAATGAGCTCTCACAGCAATGGCAATATCTCTGAAACATTGTAAAACAGCTCAGATCATTCTGAGAAGCAATAAAGTGAAAGCTTCATCTTGGCCTGGATCATGCCCATGCATTTCCCAACTGAATCGGACTTCAAAATTTAAGACTTTTTCACATTTACACAGGAAATGTGGACTCATACATCATGACCAAACAGGTTTCGCGCTTGGAAGAAAAGTACATTCTAATGTCGGAAGATTAATGATAATTGCAAGTGAAGGACCATTAACAGATGATCAGGTTCAGCCTTGGTCAGAAGACGCACCGTAGGTCCTATTCTTGCATTACACATGTGTAGGGCACCCCTGCATTGAAGAAGCAGGGGGACCCTGTTTCTGACCCATCTCCTTGACATCTACACCTTGAGCATTGATGATTGGGAGGACGAGAGGATGAGAGGCCCTCTGCATGAGAAGCTCATGAGAAGTGGCTCCATGCTCTAGCAAGACACCTGCACAATCAGATGGCCTCATGTCAGGAGCTGGAGTCAGGGGCAGGTCGGGATTAAAATGCCCAGTTTCAGTGAAGTCAACTCTTCATTCATGACTGCTGTGGATGGCAGGACACTCAACTAGAGTTTGGGTTGGACTTGATGGGCCATTGGCTTGAGCCAGCAAGGCTATTGTCATATTCCTATACCCATTCTGCAAATTTGTTGTTGTTTAGTCGTGTCTGACTCTTCGTGACCCCATGGACCAGAGCACGCCAGGCACTCCTGTCTTCCACTGCCTCCCGCAGTTTGGTCAGTCTCATGTTGGTAGCTTCGAGAACACTGTCCAACCATCTTGTCCTCTGTCGTCCCCTTCTCCTTGTGCCCTCCATCTTTCCCAACATCAGGGTCTTTTCCAGGGAGTCTTATCTTCTCATGAGGTGGCCAAAGTCTTGGAGCCTCAGCTTCAGGATCTGTCCTTCCAGTGAGCACTCAGGGCTGATTTCCTTCAGAATGGATAGGTTTGATCTTCTTGCAGTCCATGGGACTCTCCTCCAGCACCATAATTCAAAAGTATCTATTCTCCGGCGATCAGCCTTCTTGATGGTCCAGCTCTCACTTCCATACATCACTACTGGGAAAACCATAGAGTCTCCTCCAGCACCATAATGGGCAAGAATAGCTGCTGCTGCTGCTGCTGCTATACCCCGCCCATCTGGTTGGGTTGCCCCAGCCACTCTGGGCAACTTCCCATACATAGAAAAACATAATAAAATGTCAAACACTAAAAACTTCCCGATACAGAGCTGCCTTCAGATGTCTTCTAAAACTGTGTTAGTTCTTTATTTCCTTGACAACTGATGGGAAGGCATTCCACAGGGAGGGTGCCACTGCCTAGAAGGCCCTCTGCCTGGTTCCTCTGCCCCAGAGGCAGAGGAAGGGGTGTGTGGTGGGTGCGGGCCCCCCTGGGTATCACCACTGGGGGGTGACAAAATGCCAGGCGGCACTCACAGTGGGGCCTGCTGCGTGCCCGAGCCATGCATCTCTCTTGGGACAGACATGGTGACTTGGGCGTGCACAGGCTCTGTGCTGCCCAAACGGTCCGCCCGCTGCCTCCCCCCCCAGCTGTAGGGCGGCTGAGTGGGAGGAGGCAGGCAGACTTCGGAGGCCCCGCAATGCGCCCGCCCCTATGGGCGGCTCGTCCTGTCCCTGGGCGTGCCGCCCCAGGCACCCGAGCGGCTTTCTCCACCGCTGCTCTGCCCAGCTGCACACATGACCTTCTGAGCATTGGTAAAAGGAGACATACATGCATTTGCTCCCTTTGCATGAGATAAAGTAGCAGGTTTGAGACCTACCATATTTTTTCGCTCTATAAGGCGCACCTGACCATAGGACGCACCTAGTTTTTAGAAGGGAAAAGCCCCATTTTTTTGAGGATCAGCTCAAATTTCTGCAGCTTCTTTTGCAAAGGAGAAAAGCCCCATTTTTTGAGGATCAGCTCAAATTTCTGCAGCTTCTTTTGCAAAGGAGAAAAGCTCCATTTTTTGTGGAGCATCTCAAATTTCTGCAGCTTCTTTTACAAAGGAGAAAAGCCTCATTTTTTTAGGATCAGCTCAAAGTTGTTGAGCTTACTTTGCAAAGGGAAAAAACCTTGTTTTATGGGGTTTAACTCACAGTTCTGCAGCTTCAGGAAAGGGAGCAATTTCTACAGTTTCCAGACAGATAATCTAATCAGCCAGTCACATGTCGCTGGGGAAACAGCCTCCCTCTGCAAGGGGGCGGGGCTGGAATCTCTCTCCCTTATCTCTCTCCCCGATTATTTGCTGAGCAGCTGCTCAGCGGGCTTCCTTTCAACACCCCCTTCTTTCTCTCTTTTTTTTTAAAAAAGTACGATCTGCTTTTGCCCCTGGGCAGTTCAGCTCCAGGGACCACACATTCGCTCCATAAGACGCACAGACACTTCCCCTTACTTTTTAGGAGGAAAAAAGTGCGTCTTATGGAGCGAAAAATACGGTATATCTCACCCATTTTTTGAAATTAAATGACCTCTGATTTGAGGAGCAGGGTGTGTTGGGTGACCCATTGGGACGGGCACTCTGGCATGCTGAATGGTCAAAGCCAGTTTTCCTAATCCACATGCAAAAGCTATTAATGCCGTCCGGGAGAAATATTAAAGCGAGCTGACAGCTGTTTCCTCCACCATAGACTGTTTTTTTGGTTATAATGGATTCAGCACAGCTGCTTTGTATTGAGATTTCCCTGTTTGGAAATGGCATGGTTTCACAAAAATAAAAGACTTGGAGGAGGTGGTGAGCTCCCGTAGATCATTTCTTCCTTGCAATGCACTTTGGGGGGGCTTTGCAATGCCCCTTGCCTGGGTTCCTTTGGGAAGAAGAGGGGAACATAAATTTAATAAATAAGGTGCAAGGCAGGGGGAGCTGGGAACCTGGTGGCGAGAAGATTGCAACGCAGGCACCAGAGAGCCTCATTAGGGAAGCTCTAATTATAATTGGAAATGAATATTGCACCCATAATAATAATTTAAATATTGAGTATCAGGAATGCCTCCACGCTAATCTGCTCAGTGGGAATGTATCTGCAAACGTTCTCCTGTATCCGACTGTGAGTGCGACCAACAAAATAAAATTAGGGATACTGACACAGCTTGAGTGACAGGGAGCTCAAAAGCAGGTTCTGTATATTGAGGCTGATTCACAGCTGCCTCCGGGAAGCCTGCAAGCAACTTGTATTCAGGAGCATTGCTATTTCCAACTCAGTGGCACAGGGGCAGGCGCAAAATTGTTAGGGGATGCAAAATTTCCCCACGTGAACCAGGAAGTGACTTCTCCAGGCAACAAAACAACTCTTCTTTTCTTATCTCTGTGGCTGCGATCTCCTGGGTTACGTGAATGCTATTAGGCAGTTGAATGCTCATGCGTACTCTGTCCGTTTCCCTCCAACCCACACTCTCTGCACGGCCCCAGGCACTGGCAACCCACGCTATGCCACTGCTCTGACTGTAGAGGCAAAGCAAAGCCTTGGCAATCTGTGGAGGCAGGGCACATCCTCCATCACACCTTGTAGCTATGCAGAGCCTTCTCCCTGATAAATTTGCCCGGTCCTCTTTTACAGCCATTAAAGCTGGTGGCCATCACTGCCTCCTGTGGGAGTGAGTTCCGTAGTTTAACTCTGCACTGCAACAAGAAGTCCTTTATCTGCCCTGAACTGTGCAGTTTAAGGAACAAACGGCAGGCATCGGCATCAAAAAGCAGATTTTGTGCCTGTCATTTGAAGCTCCCTGCCTATCAATCCATGTTGGGTAGAGATCTTAAATGCTGCTTGAGAATCAATGGGGAATTGCACAATTCTGCTTTGATTGTCTTCCGCAGTTGGATAATAATGACTTGGAAATGGTTATGAGCCGACTCACTGAAGCCAACATGCCACTTGCTGCACACTGAGGGGCGCAGAGTTGATTCCCCTGCCTCAGTCGCTCTTGTGTTGTTGTTTTCCTGGATCTGCGGTGTGACATTTATGCCTAAATTGAGCAAATCCACACGGGAGAAAGAAGACAGACGGTCAATGAGCAAATGCAGTGCCTGCCGGTGTAGTGAAGCAGTTAGAGTGTTGGACTAGGACCTGGGAGACCCGGGTTCGAATCTCCCCTCAGCCCTGAAGCTCACTGGGTGACATTGGGCCAGTCGCTCATTCTCAGCCTAACCTACCTCACAGGGTTGTTATGAGGATTAAATGGGGACGGGGGAACCATGGAAGCTGTTTGAGCTTCTTGAACTGAAAGGTGGGATATAAAAGCAATAAATAACTGCCTGGGTTGGTGTATGAGTGAGTCTGTTGTCCCCAGGAGAGCTGCGGTGCAAAACCGGAACAGCCCAACACCCTATATGCCAGATTGGGGGTGGGGTGGGATTTGGACTAAGCTGAGTGTTATCATTTCCCCCACCTGGGGCAGTGTGTGAGACTGCCCCAAGGCCAGAGCAAAGCCGTGTGCGCACATCCCGGGCTACAGAGAGTCCGGTGGCGCAGTAATATGTGATTGTTCCCAGATTGAAGAACAACACACACAAGCCATTCATTAAGGCTAAACTAATTTATTGAAGTAATAGTGCAGAGAGATTCTCTGCTGCCAGCCCGTGAAGACGGAGCTGCCATATTTCTGTCCTTCCAGCTTGAGGACTAGCCAGAAGAGTGTAGCCCAAAGGCTAGAATTACAACAGTACAGTAATACATAAACATTCCATGTAGGATGTGATAAGGCTGCTTTCTCACGGTTCAGTGAGACAGGCAAAAGTGAAACCATTCTCGCTGCAGCTGCGTGCCGCTCGGCTTGGACAAAAATCATAACACTGAGATGTTGCCTGGTGGTCAACATGGGGCAGGCAAAGGCATGCCTGTGGGATCCCAGGCATGTGCCCAGAGAGAGTGTTCTGCGGGCAGAGAGGAGGTGGACTTGAGTCTAGTTTAGGCATCAGCAAACTTACCAGGCCCTGGGCCGGTTCCTCCAGCGCCGATTGCGCGGCGGGCCGGAAGGCGGGGGAACATGCGCCCATACGTGTGCGCACACGCTATTTCTGACGCAGTTCCGGGTCGGCGGAGCACCGGAAATAGCTTGTGCGTGTGCGCACGGGCCTCCTCAGACCCGGAAGTGCGCCGGAAATTACGCTTGCGCATGCGCGCAAACTATTTCCAGCGCTCTGCCGACCCGGAAGTGGGCAGCAGCTCTGGTAAGAGCGGGCAGCGGTGGTGGGTGGCGGGGATCATTCGGGGCTGGATAAATGAGCCCCTCGGGCCGTATCCGGCCCCCGGGCCGTAGTTTGGGGACGCCTGGTCTAGCTGCAAGCCTGATCAAACTTACATCAGCCACATTTTGCAAAAGAAGAAAAAGGCAAAACCCAGCAATATTTCGCAAACTCCCTTTTTGGAATCTGCTACAACTCTGATCACACAGAGAGCGAGACACTCCTTACCCAACAATCAAAGATCAGTGAAGCCACCTTGAGGGATCCTATATAGATCACCTAAACTCACCACACACAGACACACACACACACACACACACTGATAGCCAGTGTGGTGTAATAGCATAGCAATAAGAGAACAGGCCTTTTCTGTGGTGGCTCCCCTACTGTGGAATGCTCTCCCTAGAGAGGCTCGCCTGGCACCATCATTGCATATCTTCATACTCCACATTCCAAAAACATTCCTCTTTACCCAGGCCTTCAGATCCCTTACTTGACCATGATGCTCTCTCACTGGGTGACCTTGGGCCAGTTGCTGCCTCTCAGCCGAACCAACCTGGCAGGGCAGTTGTGAAGATTAAATGAGGCAGAGTTTGGACAGTCGTCTGCAGTGCCGGATTTACGTAGAAGCTAAACAAGCTATAGCTTAGGGCCCCAATCTCTTGAAGGCCCCCAAAAAATTAAAGGGGGAAAAACCTGGATGTACATTTCCAAAACATAAGATAAAAAAGCAATAAAATAAAACCTACATACAGCAACAGTGTTTTGTGTTGTGTAGTCTTACCATGATGTAAGTCATGGGCCGCGCCTGCTAGCCTGCTCCCCAAAATATCATGGGTTTGCTCCTTTCTATATATAGGGTAAGGGACCCAGGTGGCGCTGTGGGTTAAACCACAGAGCCTAGGGCTTGCTGATCAGAAGGTCGGCGGTTCGAATCCCTGCGACGGGGTGAGCTCCCGTTGCTCGGTCCCAGCTCCTGCCCACCTAGCAGTTTGAAAGCACGTCAAAGTGCAAGTAGATAAATAGGAACCGCTCCGGCGGGAAGGTAAACGGCGTTTCCGTGCGCTGCTCTGGTTCGCCAGAAGCGGCTTAGTCATGCTGGCCACATGACCCGGAAGCTGTACGCCGGCTCCCTCGGCCAATAAAGCGAGATGAGCACCGCAACCCCAGAGTCGCACATGACTGGACCTAATGGTCAGGGGTCCCTTTACCTTTATATATAGGGTGCCTACATTCTGCATGTGCAAATGGCTTGAGATACCTATTAGGTCCATAAATTACCATATAGTGTATATTCAACACAAAAAACAGCGACAGTTTGTTGTTGACAAAGAGCAGCTGGACATATAAAGGGCCCCATTAGCGTCAGTAGCTCAGGGCCTCATCAAACCTAAATCCGTCCCTGGCTGCCTGTCAGGGACATGTGATTTTCCTCCTTAGGATCCACAGGAGAATTTGTGTGCATGCCTTTTTCTCCTTTCTGGAGCATCACTTATTATGAGGCACCTTTTATCATTAGGTGGCTGTGCGGTTTCGCAGCAGAGTAATAGATTGAAAGCAAAGTTCAGGTCTTTCAAAAGCAAACATTAATTCTCTTCATTCTTCCCGCATGTCACTTTAAAATGTTCAGCTTCTGTGAGCATTTTTTTTTTATTAAAGAAAAGAAGAGTTAAGTCTGTAATTGCCTCTTCTCTATAATGATTAGGGATACTTTGACAATCACTGCCTCTCCAGATTCCGCCCCCCCCCCCCCGCTAATTGATTAGAAAGCAAGTATCTTGCTAAGTTCTAAAATCAGTTCCCCAATCATATTGATTCCCGCCTCTCATGCCCAGTGCCAGATTTACATATAAGCTGAACAAGCTATAGCTCAGGGCCTTACTCTCTTGGGGGCCCCCCAAAAAAAAATTAAGGGAAAAAAAACTGGATGTACATTTCCAAAATCTATATATATATATAAATGTTCCCATTGCGTGTTTGTCCGAAACACCCTTGCTGCGTAACCGCTGGACCAAATCGCATCAAATTTGGACACAGCGTTCCATTACCATGTCAAAATAATCTGGCATAATAAAAATTCAGAAAAACCACACCTGTCATACCTAAAATAAAGTCTAAACGCAAAAAAAACTGTCGCAGCTATCAGCAAAACAACGCCCTCTAGCGACGGCTATACTGGTACTACAGCTACAAAAGCAAAAAATTGGAGCAGCTTTTAGACATCACCATCAAAACCTCAGAGCTCCGTCGGCCATTTGCAAGCTCACAAACTGGTAATTGAAAAGGGGGGGGGTGAGAAGAGGGTAATAGAAAAGAGGGGGGCCAAGAAGAGGGTAATTGAAAATGGGGGTGGGGACAGAGAAGGGGCAGACAGAAGTTGAACAGGGGAACTTCTAGGCTGGCACTATCACCACAGCCCGGGTCGCCACCGTTAACGCCATCAAATGCAGGCCCAGCCCAACCGCCGCTCAGGCCCCTTAGCCCCCCGCCACCGTGAAAGGCAGGCCCCAGCCCTTCTCCACAGCCGCTGATGCCGCCGCCGTCAGAGCCAGCTTGGGCCGCCCGCTGCCCACTTTCCCACCGCAGCTGCCATGAAAGGCAGGCCGGACACCATCCCCACAGCCTCTGCCGGACCTCTCCTCTCCTACCACCACCCACAGACGCAGCCATCAACACCACAGCATTCACACACATAGCCACAGCGAGGCGTGGCCGGGTCAGCTAGTATAAGATAAAATAAATAAAAATAAAACCTACATACAGCAAGTGTTTTGTGTTGTGTAGGCTCCTATAATGTAAGTAATGGGCCCCGCCTGCTAGCCTGCTCCCTAAAATATCACTGGTTTGCTCATTTCTTAATTGTATTTCACTATTAATATACTTCTTCTTAATTGTATTTCAGTTCAACAATTACTTTGATAAAATACATATTTTGTTATGTGCAAATGGCTTGAGATACCTATTAGGTCCATAAATTACCATATAGCATATATTCAACACAAAAAAACAGTGACAATTTGTTGTTGACAAAGGACAGCTGGACATATAAAGAGCCCCATTACCTTCAGTAGCTTAGGGCTTCATCAAACCAAAATCTGGCCCTGCATTCCAGTATAAATGTCTCCCCTTCGCTCCCCGACCAAGAAGCTTCCTCGCAACAGGCAAGAGGAGAGTGATTCCATTTGGCAAAAAACGGTTTTGCTTATTTATTCTTTTCCTATTTCTTCAGTGAAAGATTTCAAGTAATATTATGAGCATGAATGGCACAATTGCACAAAGAGTGTAAGAGTGCGTTGTGCTGAAGAAATTGCCCTACAAGGTTATTTTTTCCTCTACAATCACCCAGAGATAGTTTGTATCTATCAGTTTGTACTCGTCTGCTAAGGTGCAGACGCAGGCAGAGGAAGTTGAGACTTGGCTCTTCTGCTCACTCAATTTTTCTGGGTCTTAAGGAACTCAGATGTAAAACTGCGGATCTGCTAACAAAAATATCTTAACTTTCCTGCTAATATCAAGCTTCGTACCTCAGGACTGGAAAGTGCCCAGGGCAACAGCAGATTTTGAAAGTGGATCCAAGGGGATCCTGATCATTACAGGCGGGTTACCTTAACTGGTGGAAACTATTGCTAAAGAGAGAATTATTCAGCATAGAGAAGAACAAGCCTTGCTGAAGCAGAACCAGCATGGCTTCGGCAAGATCAAATCCTGCCTCGCTAACCTTTTTTCAGAATGTCAACAAGCCAACAGTTGGCATTGCGCAATTAGACTTTACAAAAGCTTTTGGGGAAATACCTCACCAAAGACTCCCAAGTAGAGCTTGGCAGTCGTGGAATAAGAGGAGAGGTCTTCTTGTGGATCAAGAAACAGGAAGCAGAAATAAGTAAATGGACAATTCTCCAAATGCAAGGATGTAGAAAGTGGAGTCCCTGTCCCCCCCGCCCGAGGACTGGCATTGTCTTGTCTTTGTAAACTGCATCAGGACTCATTCTGGTTGGGTAAAGTGATACATAAGTCACATAAACCAACTTGCGAGGAACAAACCTAACCTTCACTCTGAGCCATCAGGCTTCAACTGATGCTATTATTTTTAGTTAGGGCATTTCCTCAGATTAGGAGCCACCTGGCCATGAGCTCGTTTTCTACGAATGGATGGAAAATGTTGAGACAACTGGATTAATAGATACTAAAAACCCCACGCTCTGACTGCAGGTATGGCCTTGGGTCTGTTTTGTTCCATTTTGTCTCTAGCATTATCCTATATAAATGACTGCTGGAAATAATTTTTCAGGCTTATTGGGATGTTAAGAATGCTAACCACCTGTTTCCCATGTTTGCTGCAGCGAGCGTTAACGTTCTGTGCTTCCATTTCCGAAGTACTTAAGCTGTTCCAAGGGCATAACTTGTTTTGTCGATGGAGTCTGTGTCTATTGTAACTTCTCCTCTCCATTCATGACTGGAAAGCAATTCCTTTTGTACCATTCTGGGGGAATTTCAAAGTTCGAAAAGCCAACAAGAGTTGCAGACTCAACATGGCACATGAGCAGGACTGTAATTATCAAAATTCCACCGGTGTTCCTCACATTTTCTTCCTTGAGCTGCTGGTTACAGGGTTGCAGCATGCTCAGTTCCACTCAAAGTAGACCCATTGAAATAAATGGGCCTAAGTTAGCCGTAGCTATTACTTTCAATGGGTCTACTCTGAGTATGTCTAGCATTGACTGCAAGTCAGAATCTCTTCCGCCTCCCCTATTTGTGCATTTAGTAGAAAGGGCAATGATAGGCTGAGTTGCTGTGACATCATGGAATGTTTGCAGTGGAATGGTCTACGCAGATCAGCTGGGACACACTATACAAGTGTGTGTATAGTATTGCAAAGTCACATTCTTCTTTCCCTCGCTTTTTTTTACTGACATAGTTTCAGATCTCATTACAGATCACAGCAAAAATCCAATGGATGTAGGATTTTGGCCGTTGTTTGGGAAGAGGAATGAGAGAATCTGCCAATTTAAGTTTCAGTTTCTCACTGTTTCTCATTTTTTCCAGTCTTTTCGTTTCTCCATATTTACACATCAGTTTGCAGTTTCTTTCTTATTTAATGTCGTCATGAAAATCCATCAACATTGTTTTGATTTGTTACCTGTCCTTCACCATAAGGTCCTAGGGCAGGTCATGACAATTCAAAATGCAAAAATTAAAATAATAAAGCAGTTCAAACAAGTTGCAATCGCATAATATGCAAATGTTTGTACGCTCTTTTGCCTAATATGACATGTTTGCAAAGCAATTGTTCTTCTAAAAGGCATATTTGTATGGAAATTTTTGCCAACATCTACACTGTTGCACACTTAACACCTAGTATGTTCAGATTTGTACACACCTAACGCTTGTTATGTGCAGATTGTTTTACACATTACTTGGCTGGAGAACTGCAATGCAAAATTCAATGCAGATTTTGAGGTTCACGCGTTTTCAGAAGTGCAAATTCAGTAGGTAAAGGTAAAGGGACCCCTGACCATTAGGTCCAGTTATGTCCGACTCTGGGGTTGCGGCGCTCATCTCGCTTTATTGGCTGAGGGAGCCGGCGTACAGCTTCCGGGTCATGTGGCCAGCATGACTAAGCCGCTTCTGGCGAACCAGAGCAGCGCACGGAAACGCCGTTTACCTTCCCGCCGGAGCGGTACCTATTTATCTACTTGCACTTTGACGTGCTTTCGAACTGCTAGGTGGGCAGGAGCTGGGGCCGAGTAACGGGAGCTCACCCCGTCGCGGGGATTCGAACCGCCGACCTTCTGATCAGCAAGCCCTAGGCTCTGTGGTTTAACCCACAGCGCCACCTGGGTCCCTGCAAATTCAGTAGGTTCACCTTTAAATATGGACTGAATCAAATGTCTCCTCCATCCCTAGTTCACAGTAAGTTTTGCCATCTCATTCGTTTTCCTTCCACAGTGGAAACCAATTTATTGCTCCTGCATTCATACAGCTTATGACTCCAATTTCCAGCTACAATCAGGCACTCTGAGCAATCCACAGTACAGTAAAAGTTAAATCAAAATGTATAATATGACATGTTTGCAAAGCAATTGTTCTTCTAAAAGGCATATTTGTATGGAAATTTTTGCCAACATCTACACTGTTGCACACTTAACACCTAGTATGTTCAGATTTGTACACACCTAACGCTTGTTATGTGCAGATTGTTTTACACATTACTTGGCTGGAGAACTGCAATGCAAAATTCAATGCAGATTTTGAGGTTCACGCGTTTTCAGAAGTGCAAATTCAGTAGGTAAAGGTAAAGGGACCCCTGACCATTAGGTCCAGTTATGTCCGACTCTGGGGTTGCGGCGCTCATCTCGCTTTATTGGCTGAGGGAGCCGGCGTACAGCTTCCGGGTCATGTGGCCAGCATGACTAAGCCGCTTCTGGCGAACCAGAGCAGCGCACGGAAACGCCGTTTACCTTCCCGCCGGAGCGGTACCTATTTATCTACTTGCACTTTGACGTGCTTTCGAACTGCTAGGTGGGCAGGAGCTGGGGCCGAGTAACGGGAGCTCACCCCGTCGCGGGGATTCGAACCGCCGACCTTCTGATCAGCAAGCCCTAGGCTCTGTGGTTTAACCCACAGCGCCACCTGGGTCCCTGCAAATTCAGTAGGTTCACCTTTAAATATGGACTGAATCAAATGTCTCCTCCATCCCTAGTTCACAGTAAGTTTTGCCATCTCATTCGTTTTCCTTCCACAGTGGAAACCAATTTATTGCTCCTGCATTCATACAGCTTATGACTCCAATTTCCAGCTACAATCAGGCACTCTGAGCAATCCACAGTACAGTAAAAGTTAAATCAAAATGTATAATATACAGCACCATCAAAGGAATAAAAAGGGGCCCTGCAGTTAATGATCTTTGAGAGTGATATCTGCATCCTCATTAGAGGCATTGTTATCGTTTTACTTCGTTAGACTCCCCGCCACCTCTCGGTTTTGTTTTTCCTCATTTCCAGATGTTGCTTTTAAAAATAAATAAATGTGGAGAACGCAGCAATAATTGCATAGCAGAAATGGAATCAACAAAATTACTATGGAAACAAGTGCCAAACGTGAAGCCCTGAGAAAGAAAGAAACCTTTCACATTCAATTTCATTAATGGGGAGTATGGGGTACTATCTTGGCACACTTCCAAGGAAAAGGCAGAATTTTGATTCTATACTGGATAGGCATTTCCTGATAGGCACAAAACCCAGCACAGGCGTCCTTCATAATTTGTACATCCCTGAATTTTGCAGTGCAAGTCTCCAGCCAAGGACTGTATAAAATAAATGCACATTCCAGTTTCTGGCAATCATGATCATGCTGTGGCATTCATAGAATCATAGGATGGTGGAGTTTGAAGGGACTCCAAGGGCCATCTAGTTCAACCCCCTGCAATGCAGGCATATCCACACATGGGTCTCCCATCCAATTTGAAACCATTCTGGACCCTGCTTAGCTTTGCAAGTGTGCTAGCAGTTTTATTGCTCATGTCCTGCTTCCCACTGTCATCTGGTTGGCCACAGTGAGAACAGGATGCTCAGCTAGATGTGCCATTGGCAGGGCCGGCGCGTCCATTAAGGTGAACTAGACAGTTGCCTAGGGCGCCAAAATGGAGGGGGCGCTGGCCAGCCTGCCCCCCGCCGCCCGGTGCCGCCCCAACCAGCGGCGGAGCAAGCAGCTTGGGGCGAAAACCGCAGCGGCGGGGCGCCAAAATGGAGGGGGTGCTGGCCAGCCTGCCCCCCGCCCCCCCCCCACCGCCTGGTGCCGCCCCAACCAGCGGTGAAAACCTCGGTGGCGCGGGGCGCCCGGCAGGGCAGGGGGCGGGGCACCGTAAGTCATGCGCAATGACGTCACGTGGCCCACCCCCTCGCCTAGGGCGCCAAAATCCCTAGCACCCGTCCTGGCCATTGGCCTGATCTAGCATGAACTTAGCTTACTGTATTTCACTTACTAGTGTTTATGGGTAACACTTTTGTTGTTTCCCTTCCATTCTGATATGTTGTAATAATAATAATAATAATAATAATAATAATAATAATTTATTATTTATACCCCGCCCATCTGGCTAGGCTTCCCCAGCCACTCTGGGCGGCTTCCAACAAAGTATTAAAATACAATAATCCATCAAACATTAAAAGCTTCCCTAAACAGGGCTGCCTTCAGATGTCTTCTAAAAGTCTGGTAGTTCTCTTTGACATCTGGTGGGAGGGCATTCCACAGGGCGGGTGCCACTACTGAGAAGGCCCTCTGCCTGGTTCACTGTAACTTGGCTTCTCGTAGGGAGGGAACCGCCAGAAGGCGCCCGGAGGAGGACCTCAGTGTCCGGGCTGAGCAATGGGGGTGGAGACGCTCCTTCAGGTGTACTGGGCCGAGGCTGTTTAGGGCTTTAAAGGTCAGCACCAACACTTTGAATTGTGCTCGGAAACGTACTGGGAGCCAATGTAGGTCTTTCAGGACTGGTGTTATGTGGTCTCAGCGGCCGCTGCCAGTCACCACTAATAGATGGGCTTGGGAACCTTCAATAGACAGGCGGAATGCAGCTATCTAAAATAATAACTTTTGCACTCCTGGGGTTTGTGACGTTCATAAAATTGGCTGGAGATTCTCAAGGTTCAAGAGTTTGGGAGTATTCTCTGCAACATGCATCATTCAAGCAACCTTTGATTTCCTTTTCAAATCGAAACTCTTCCTTATCTATCGGCTCCTCTTGAAAACATGGACAGTTGATGGGATAAATGTTGGTTCTGTAGACATTGCTGTTCCACTGGTACCCAATTTGGAACTCTGGAATTCCAAAAAAAAGAGGGCAGAAGGGGGACTCTCTGCCTCTAAATCTTTCCCCATCCCCATTTATTATTTCAGCAATTACCGCCATAGAGGTCAGTTTCTAGCCATTGATGTCTGCCCTGCTTACTAATGGACTGTCTGGCTGAGTCGTTGCCCATGTGTTGCATTCATCCTAGGAAGAAGCCATATGCTTTGAGCGTTAATGGCTAAGTTATTTCAGGTGCTGAAAGCATTCTGATCAGTTACACATGTCCAGGAAAGGTGCCTAGCTGTAGATCCATCCATTTTGCTCTTTGCGGCTCCATTTGAAAGGTACGCTTCTTACCAACCACCTCTTGACTTCAAAGAAGCTCATGCACTGTCTGGAAAGGTCACATATCTTCTTAAAAACTGCTCAATGTGGTATAGTGGTTAAGAGCAGTATACTCGTAATCTGGTGAACCGGGTTCGATTCCCCACTCCTCCACATGCAGCTGCTGGGTGACCTTGGACTAGTCACACTTCTTTGAAGTCTCTCAGCCCCACTCACCTCACAGAGTGTTTGTTGTGGGGGAGGAAGGGAAAGAAGAAGAAGAAGAAGAAGAAGAAGAAGAAGAAGAAGAAGAAGAAGAAGAAGAGTTTGGATTTGATATCCCGCTTTATCACTACCCGGAGGAGTCTCAAAGCGGCTAACATTCTCCTTTCCCTTCCTCGCCCACAACAAACACTCTGTGAGGTGAGTGGGTCTGAGAAACTTCAGAGAAGTGTGACTAGCCCAAGGTCACCCAGCAGCTGCATGTGGAGGAGCGGAGACACGAACCCGGTTCCCCAGATTACGAGTCTACCGCTCTTAACCACTACACCACACTGGAGATTGTTAGCCGCTTTGAGACTCCTTCGGGTAGTGATAAAGTGGGGTATCAAATCCAAACTCTTCGCTTCTTCTTCTTCTTCTTCTCAATCTTAACCAGCTAGCTTCCCAGGAGAATTTCATTATATCTGTATTTCAAACAAGCTCGCCATGATGTATCGTCTGCATCTAATGATATGCCCCCACCCATTGATTTTATTTTTTTGCAATTTGTTCTAGCACAGATTTGTCCAATTGACCAGAGCTCCTTGGAGGAGGAAGGCTGCTAATGTATATAGATGGCTACAGATTGAAAATGAATGGAAAAGAGGGGTGTGCAGAGGATGTACCTGTTTTTTTCTAGAGAAAAGAGGGGGTGCTGCTTCTGATTGGAAGTTTGATTGATTGATTGATTTAATGAAATTTATCCACCACTTGGCCACCTCATGAGAAGAGAGGACTCCCTGGAAAAGACCCTGATGATGGGAAAGATGGAGGGCGAAATTAGAAGACGCCTGCTTCTTGGGAGAAAAGCGATGACAAACCTAGACAGCATCTTAAAAAGCACAGACATCACCTTGCCGACAAAGGTTCGTATAGTTAAAGCTATGGTTTTCCCAGTAATGATGTATGGAAGTGAGAGCTGGACCATAAAGAAGGCTGATCGCCAAAGAATTGATGCTTTTGAATTATGGTGCTGGAGGAGACTCTTGAGAGTCCCATGGACTGCAAGAAGATCAAACCTATCCATTCTTAAAGAAATCAGCCCTGAGTGCTCACTGGAAGGATAGGTCCTGAAGCTGAGACTCCAATACTTTGGCCACCTCATGAGAAGAGAAGACTCCCTGGAAAAGACCCTGATGTTGGGAAAGATGGAGAGCACAGGGAGAAGGGGACGACAGAGGACGAGATGGTTGGACAGTGTTCTCGAAGCTACCAACATGAGTCTGACCAAACTGCGGGAGGCAGTGGAAGACAGGAGTGCCTGGCGTGCTCTGGTCCATGGGGTCACGAAGAGTCAGACATGACTAAATGACTAAACAACAACAACAATCCACCACTTGATTGTAAGAGAGAGAGAGAGGGCCCTCAAAGTGGTTTGCAAAGAGAATAAAGCAATAAAATTACCAATAAAAACAACTCTTTAAAACGTTCAAAAGTTAAAATCAGCCTTAGAATCATAGAATCGTAGAGTTGGAAGAGACCACAAGGGCCATCCAGTCCAACCCCCTGCCAAGCAGGAAACACCATCAAAGCATTCCTGACAGGTGGCTGTCAAGCCTCTGCTTAAAGACCTCCAAAGAAGGAGACTCCACCACACTCCTTGGCAGCAAATTCCACTGTCGAACAGCTCTTACTGTCAGGAAGTTCTTTCTAATGTTTAGGTGGAATCTTCTTTCTTGTAGTTTGAATCCATTGCTCCGTGTCCGCTTCTCTGGAGCAGCAGAAAACAACTTTTCTCCCTCCTCTATATGACATCCTTTTATATATTTGAACATGGCTATCATATCACCCCTTAACCTTCTCTTCTCCATTAATCTGAAAACAGATTACAACATACATCAACATTCTACATGCCTGTGTAAGCTTGTCTAAACATAAACCTTTTTTAGCAGGCTATGGAAAGAGTATGGCGAAGATGCCTGCCTGATGTCCATAGGCAGGGAATTCCAGTGCTGCTACACTAAAAGACTGATATTATTATTATTATTATTATTTGTATACCGCCCTATACCTGCAGGTCCCACAGGAAAAATTACCACACATTACAGTGGTACCTTGGTTCTCAAACGCCTTGGTTCTCAAACGCTGAAAACCCAGAAGTAATTGTTCTGGTTTTCAAACTTTTTTTGGAAGCTGAACATCTGATGCAGCTGTCAGCTATTGTTTCCAGGGGAACCTGCACCAATCAGAAGCTGTGCCTTGGTTTTCGAACATTTCGGAAGTCAAACGGATTTCCAGAACGGATTAAGTTTGGCGCTTTTGTTTTTGCTATTTATTTTGCGTTTTTGTTTTTGAGGCTTTTTCGGTTCATTTGTTTTTGTGACTGCGTGGAACCCAGTTCAGCTACTGATTGATTGATTGTGTGACTGCGGAAATGGATAAAAGCCCCCCATCCAATCAATGACTATCATCAGTGCAGGGAAGGACAAAAAGTAATTTTAATTTTGATCATCTACAATACTGTCTTATTTATTTTATAGTACAATCCATCGATTATTGCTTTCATTTTATGGATCAATGTAAAATAGTAAAATTCATGTTAAATTGCTGTTTTAGGGGTTGTTTTTAAAAGTCTGGAACAGATTAATCCATTTTGCATTACTTTCTAAGGGAAAGCGCGCCTTGGTTTTGGAACACTTTGGTTTTGGAACGGACTTCCAGAACAGATTAAGTTTGAGAACCAAGGCACCACTGTATTATAGATGTGGGAAGGATATTAAGTGGCACCTATAAAAGTTCCTGTTCTGCACTTGCGTTACGGATAATATCTGTCTGTCTATCTATCTACAGTATCTATCTATCTATCTATCTATCTATCTATCTATCTATCTCTCTATCTATCTCTCATCTATCATTATCGATCCTGACCAATCAGTTGCTTAACCTAAAATTGATCACCTTTGATTGAGCTTAAATCAATCTCCTGCCCTCACCAGGACCGGTGCTAGGGATTTTGGCGCCCTAGGCGAGGGGGCGGGCGCCCTAGGCAAGGGGGGTGGAGGAGCTAACTCCCGTCAGATGCCAAGGAAACAAACAACTATCTGACTTTTAGAAGACATCTCATTGAAATGAGAGTGGGGTGGTAAACCCAGAGTGGGATAGAACAACGAAAAGAAAAGGAAATAAAGGGAAATTACCTATTATCTTCCTAGATTTAGCAAAAAATTATGAAATGCACGATGGGTGGAGGGAGAAACATATAGAAGAGAAGAAATACTCGCATTATTCAGAGGCAAAAAAATCAATGGCAAGGATAGATCTGATTTGGGTATCCACAAGACTGATGACAATAACTGAAAAATGTGAAATATTGGGGAAATCATTATCTGACCATAATCCAGTGATGTTAAAGATAAGAGAGAAGGAAAATAAAAAATTAAGGTGGAGAATGGATGAAAACTTGTTAAATGATGAAATCTTTGTCCAAAAATGTAAGGGATTACTGATAGAATTTTTTACCAAGAATACAGAAAGAGACACAGATATAATGACAATTTGGGATGCGAAAAAAGCCTTTATAAGGGGAATCTATATACAACAGAGGAGCTTTGTTAGGAAAAAAAGGGAGGAAAATATGGGAAAAATAAAAGAGGAAATAGAGAAAAAAGAAAGAGAATTAGTTAAAAATCCAAAAGATTCGAAAATAGTAAACCAAATAAAAATTTTACAAAAGGAATTAGCTATTATATTAGGAAACGAAATAGAAAATAAAATAAAATGGATGAAGCAGAAATCATTCGAATTGGGAGGAAAAGTGGGGAAACTGCTAGCTTGGCAGTTAAGAAAGAAACAAAAAGAAAGAACAATTATAAGTGTGAGAGAGGGGGGGGAAATTTGGACAAAAGCAGAGGATATTAAAAAATGTATGAATAAATTCTATACGACATTATATCAGGGAAAGGAAATAGATAATGAGAAATTGGAAAAGTATTTTACAAATCACAAGTTAGCACGTATAACTGCAAAAGAAAAGGAAATATTAAATAACCCAATCACAGAAGAAGAAATATTTAAAGCAATAAATAAACTTAAATTAGGTAAATCGCCAGGAACGGATGGATTGTCGGCAAGACATTATAAAATTTTCAAAAAAGAATTGGTTAGTATATTTAGAAAAATAGTAAATAAAATTATGGAACAGGGGAAAATGCCGAAATCTTGGCAAGAAGCATATGTGGTTTTAATTCCAAAAGGGGAAGACCAAATCCAACAAGTTGGGAATTTTAGACCAATTTCGTTGTTAAATGTCGATTATAAGATATATGCAGAAATAATGGCAAACAGATTGAAAAATATATTGAATAGATTGATAAGTCCAAACCAACAGGGTTTCCTTCCAAGGAGGAGAATGCAAAATAATACAAGAATATTAATAAATTTAATTGAATACCTGGATTGGAATCCAAGTAAGAAAGCAGCGTTCTTATTTTTAGATGCTGAAAAAGCCTTTGATAATGTAGAGTGGGTCTATTTAGGGAGAGTGTTGGAAGAAAGAGGAATAGAAGGAGAATATTTAAGAGGGATAAAGACAATTTATGATACACAATGGGGAAATTTGATATTAAATGGGGAAATATTAGAAAAATTTAAGATAACAAAAGGGACAAGACAAGGATGTCCATTGTCACCCTTGTTATTCATTTTAGCAATGGAAAATCTGATTGAAGATATAAAGAAAGAGGAAAAGATAAAAGGGATAACAGTAGGGAAAAATGTGCACAAAATACGAGCTTTTGCCGATGACATTGTGGTAATGTTGGAAGACCCAAATATAGGAATAAACTACTTAAAAGATAGAATCATAGAATCATAGAATCATAGAATCATAGAGTTGGAAGAGACCACAAGGGCCATCCAGTCCAACCCCCTGCCAAGCAGGAAACACCATCAAAGCATTCCTGACAGGTGGCTGTCAAGCCTCTGCTTAAAGACCTCCAAAGAAGGAGACTCCACCACACTCCTTGGCAGCAAATTCCACTGTCGAACAGCTCTTACTGTCAGGAAGTTCTTCCTAATGTTTAGGTGGAATCTTCTTTCTTGTAGTTTGAATCCATTGCTCCGTGTCCGCTTCTCTGGAGCAGCAGAAAACAACCTTTCTCCCTCCTCTATATGACATCCTTTTATATATTTGAACATGGCTATCATATCACCCCTTAACCTTCTCTTCTCCAGGCTAAACATACCCAGCTCCCTAAGCCGTTCCTCATAAGGCATCGTTTCCAGGCCTTTGACCATTTTGGTTGCCCTCCTCTGGACACGTTCCAGCTTGTCAATATCCTTCTTGAACTGTGGTGCCCAGAACTGGACACAGTATTCCAGGTGAGGTCTGACCAGAGCGGAATACAGTGGTACTATTACTTCCCTTGATCTAGATGCTATACTCCTATTGATGCAGCCCAGAATTGCATTGGCTTTTTTAGCTGCTGCATCACACTGTTGACTCATGTCAAGTTTGTGGTCTACCAAGACTCCTAGATCCTTTTCACTTGTACTGCTCTCAAGCCAGGTATCACCCATCCTGTATCTGTGCCTTTCATTTTTTTTGCCCAAGTGTAGTACTTTACATTTCTCCCTGTTAAAATTCATCCTGTTTGCCTTGGCCCAGTTCTCTAATCTGTTAAGGTCATTTTGAAGTGTGATCCTGTCCTCTAGGGTATTAGCCACCCCTCCCAATTTGGTGTCATCTGCAAACTTGATCAGGATGCCCTCAAGCCCATCATCCAAGTCATTGATAAAGATGTTGAATAAGACTGGGCCCAAGACAGAACCCTGTGGCACCCCACTAGTCACTTCTCTCCAGGATGAAGAGGAGCCATTGATGAGCACCCTTTGGGTTCGGTCAGTCAGCCAGTTACAAATCCACTGAATGGTAGCATTGTCTAGCCCGCATTTTACCAGCTTCTTTACAAGAATATCATGGGGCACCTTGTCAAAGGCCTTGCTGAAATCAAGATAGGCTACATCCACAGTGTTCCCTTCGTCTACCAGGCTTGTAATTCTGTCAAAAAATGAGATCAGATTAGTCTGACATGACTTATTTTTCAGAAACCCATGCTGACTTTTAGTGATCACAGCGTTCCTTTCTAGGTGCTCACAGACCGTTTGCTTAATGATCTGCTCTAGAATCTTTCCTGGTATTGATGTCAGGCTGACTGGGCGGTAATTGTTTGGGTCCTCTCTTTTCCCCTTTTTGAAAATAGGGACAACATTTGCCCTCCTCCAGTCTGCTGGGACTTCACCTGTTTTCCAAGAATTCTCAAAGATTACTGCCAGTGGTTCTGAAATCACCTCTGCCAGTTCTTTTAATACTCTGGGATGTAGTTCATCTGGCCCTGGAGACTTGAATACATCTAAACTAGCCAAGTGTGCTTGTACTACCTCCTTACTTATTCTGGGCTGTGTTTCCCCTGCTGAATCATCTGCTCCATATTCTTCAGGTCGGGCATTGTTTTCTTTTTTGGAGAAGACTGAGGCAAAGAAGGTATTGAGGAGTTCTGCCCTTTCTGCGTCCCCTGTTCGCATTTCACCTTCTTCTCCTCTAAGTGACCCCACTGTTTCCTTGTTCTTCCTTTTGCTACGGACATACCCATAAAAACTCTTTTTATTGCTTTTAACCTCTCTAGCAAGCCTGAGTTCATTCTGTGCTTTAGCTTTTCTGACTTTGTCTCTACATGTGCTGGCTATTTGTTTGAATTCCTCTCTGGTGGTTTCCCCCTTTTTCCATTTCTTGTACATATCCCTTTTAAATCTTAACTCAGTTAAAAGTTCATTAGATAGCCACCCTGGCTTCTTTAGGCACCTTCCATGTTTTCGTCTCATTGGTACTGCTTGAAGTTGTGCTTTTAATATCTCCCTTTTAACAAACTCCCATCCATCATGAACTCCCTTCCCTTTTAGTATTACTGACCATGGGATCACACCCAGCATTTCCCTAAGTTTTCTGAAGTCGGCTTTCTTAAAGTCTAGAATTTGAGTCTTAGTATGCTTGGTTGCTCCTTTCTGATGTATAATAAACTCCAGAAGAGCATGATCACTCCCACCTAATGATCCTACCACTTCTACCCCACTAACCAGGTCATCACTATTGGTTAGAACCAGATCTAAAATGGCTGATCCTCTTGTTGCTTCTCCCACTTTCTGGACAATGAAATTGTCTGCAAGGCCCGTGAGGAATCTGTTCGACCTTATGCTCTTGGCTGAGTTTGACATCCAACAAATATCAGGATAGTTGAAATCCCCCATTACTACTATCTCATTTCCTTTTGAATGCTTGGTCATCTGTTCCAGGAAGGCATCATCTATGTCCTCAGTTTGGCTTGGGGATCTATAGTAAACTCCCACCATGAGATCACTGTTATTTTTCTCTCCCTTAATTTTGACCCAGATACTCTCAATTTGGCTTTGGAGTTTTAAATCATGGATCTCTTCACAGGTATACACATCCCTGACATATAACGCCACTCCTCCTCCTTTCCTGTTTGGTCTATTTCTCTTAAATAGATTGTATCCCTCTATTACTACATTCCAATCATGAGACTCATCCCACCAGGTTTCAGTGATGCCTATTATGTCGTATTTAGTTTGCTGTACCAAGAGCTCAAGTTCATCTTGTTTATTTCCCATGCTCTGTGCATTTGTATACAGACATTGAAAACCATTGATCATTCCCCCTAGTCTCCTACTTAAGGATTTTTTCCTCCCACCACTAGGTCTGTGCGCTGTTTGCTCCATTTGGTCCTTGACTTTTGGATGATCATCTTCAGCCTTTGATAGACTCCTACCTTCAGGACCACTGTCTCCCTCCCCCACATAAGTCAGTTTAAAGCCCTCCTGATGAGGTTTTTGAGATTGTTGGCAAAAACATTCCTCCCAACCCTTGTGAGGTGCAGCCCATCACTTGCCAGAAGTCCATCTTCAAGAAACTGCAGACCATGATCTAAGAAACCAAACCGTTCCTGCCGGCACCATTTGCGAAGCCAGTTGTTCACTTCTCCTATTTTCCCCTCTCTTCCTGGGCCACGGCGTTCAACTGGGAGGACAGATGAGATGACAATTTGTGCATTTAATTGCTTCAGCTTCCTGCCCAGAGCCTCATAATCACTTTTGATCTTCTGGAGGCTATGGCTTGTGGTGTCATTGGTTCCCACATGGACTAAAAGGAAGGGGTTTTTATCCGTGGGTTTAATTATTCCTTGCAGCCGTTCTGTAACATCATGGATCTTGGCCCCGGGGAGACAGCATACCTCTCGAGACATCTTGTCAGGCCCACAGATCACTGCTTCCGTACCCCTCAATAGGGAATCCCCTATCACCACTAGTAGAACAAGATGTAGTAGAACAATATGGAGAAATATCAGGTTTTAAAATTAATGGAGGAAAAACTAAATTAATTACAAAAAATATGAGAGAAAAAGATATAAATAATTTAAAGGGGAAAACAAAATGGGAAATAGTCAAAAAGGTAAAATATTTAGGCATTGTAATTTCGGTAAAAAATGTAGATTTATTTGAAGACAACTACAATAAGACATGGAGAGAAATTAAAAAAGATTTAACAAGATGGGATGCCCTGAATCTGACCATGATGGGACGAATCGCTACAGTAAAAATGTCAGTCTTGCCGAAGATATTATTTTTGTTTCAAATGCTACCAATTGTGGAGAGGAAAGTAAATTTCAAAATTTGGAATAAGGATATAAGCAAATTTATTTGGGGGGGGGGAAAGGCCAAGAATCAAATTTAAATTACTAACGGATACGAGGGAAAGAGGAGGATGGGGGGTCCCAAACCTGAGACTGTACCATGCGGCGGCAGGACTGTGCTGGATTAAAGAGTGGGCTGTGTTAGAGGATAAAGAATTATTAGAGCTGGAAGGTTTTAGGAACACAGTAGGATGGCATGTGTATCTATCACAGGAAGGGAGAAAAAATTGCAAAGAATTCAGAGATCATATATTTAAAAAGTCTTTATTAAAAATCTGGTGGGAATATAGAGACATTCTAGAACCCCGAACTCCGTGGTGGATCTCTCCTTTCGAGATGACGGCTATAACAAAGAATAAAGAAGGGAAATGGTTAACATATGAAAATATAGTGGTAAAGAATGTTTTTCGGGACTGTAAGGTAAAAGAAGCTAAAAGAAGTGACCTTGAGAGTAGAGAGCTGAATAATTATGCCTGTAAAAAGAAAGGACTCTCAGGCAGAAGAAAAAGTACCCAGGAGGGACTCAGTGGCTGAGGGTTCGAGTACAGAAGTACTTCTTGCAGCACTGGAAGAATTTAAAAAGGATGTGAGACAACAAATATCAGAAGTAAGCAAAAAGGTTGACCAAAATACAGAGGCACTGCAAAATATTGGACTTCTGAAAGCAGAAATCGAATACACTAAGCAGCAGGTGTCCAAGGTGGAAACAAGACTGCAAAGTTTGGAAGAAGGCAGAGCAGCGGATCAAGCTGGCCAGAGAGATGCACAGATTTCTATCGCCTTTCTGCAAATGAAGCAGAGAGAGATGAATATCAAAATCAGGGACCTTCCAGAACTAGAACAAGGAGACCTGAGAAACTACCTGGCTGAAGAATTTGCAAGACATTGGAATTTGGAGAAAGAAGAAGTCAAAAATTTGATAATCAAGGCCTACCGTTTTGGACCAAGAGATAAGAAGAATTCCAAATCAATAAATGACTGTCTGATTGAATTTCATAATAAAGAGGAACGAGATTATATTTTGGGCCTTCATTACGAAAATAATTTGGTGGTACAAAACCAACAAGTGGTATTATTCAAAGACATTCCAAAGTACTTCTTGGACCTGCGATCCAGTTATACTGACTTAACAAGAGCATTGAGGATCAAAAAAGTGAACTTCAGGTGGGAGTTTCCACAGGGTCTCTCCTTTACCTATAAGGACAAGAAGGTCAGAATTAAATCTCTCCAAGACAAAAGGAAATTTCTTGAGAAGCACGACGCGGATTTTGGCCTGATACCAACACCGGATTTACCATCAGGCGGAGGACCAGGATTTAACCATCCCCTAGGAGCAGGAGGAGGAGCAGCAGAGTAAAACAAGTTGGCCCTTAAACTATTGACTCTTAACGTAAGAGGATTGAACATCAAACCTAAGAGAAACCGTGTGTTCCATAACTTGATTAGACAAAATTTGGACTTGATATGTCTACAAGAAACACACGTCACAAGATTACACCGAAGAGTTCTACAAAATAAAAAGTTGGGCCAGGAATTTATTTCATCAGCTAAAGTCAAGAAAAGAGGAGTTGTAATCTATGCCAAGGAGAAATATGATCCAAAACTACTTTTTAAGGACCAGGAGGGAAGGTTTGTTGCTATCCAAATAACTGTGCAAGGCGAAAAATTTTTGATCCTGGGAATTTATGCACCGAATGACAGTAAATCAGATTTCTACAAGGAGCTCCATGACAAATTGCTGGACTATATGGACTACAAAATGGTGGCTCTGGGTGATTTTAATGCCGTAGCCTCGACTTTGATGGACAGATCGCAAAGAGTAAAATTTACCAACGATGGGAGGCTACCAAAGACTTTTTTTGAAATGTCTGAAAATTTGGATTTGATAGATGGATGGAGAATAAAACACCCAACAGATACAGAAGCCACATTCCAATCAGAGGCAATGGGTGCTTGGAGCAGAATCGATATGATATGGGTATCAAGGGAGTTGTCCCCTAGGATACTCAAAGCTGAAATACACCCAAGAACCTGCTCTGACCACAATGCAGTACAGCTGGACTTAAGATTGAAAACACAGGGTCCTCCGCGGTGGAGAATGGACGATTCGCTGCTCAGGAACGGGAAGATATGTGAGAAGGCCCAAAAGACCCTGAAAGACTATTTTGAGTTAAATTTGAACATGACAGTGGAGAAAAGGGTCGTATGGGACGCAAGTAAGGCTGTGATGAGAGGTTTCCTGATCCAGCAAAAGGCAATAAGAAAGAAGATTCAAAATGAGAAAAAGGAAGCAATACTACAGCAACTTAAGGAAAAGGAAAGGAAGCTGAGGATAACGCCTAAGAACATACAGCTGCAGAAAGAAATTAAATATTTACAGGCGGAATTTTCTCAGCTTACCAACCAGGAGATTGAGTGGAAAGTTAAAATGATGAATCAAAGAACTTTTGAGTCTGCAAATAAATGTGGCAAGTTGCTGGCGTGGCAATTGAAGAAGAGACAGAAACAAAACACGATAACGAGTTTGATAATTGATGGAAGAACCGTGGAGAACCCTGTGGAGATCAGGAAAAATTTTCAGAAATTTTATAAAAAGCTGTACAAAGAAAACAATCACAATCAAAATTTGATTGAGCAGTTTGTAAAAGAGAACGGTTTGCATAGAATCCCAGAAGAAAAAAAGGCCCTACTCAATCACCCTGTAACAAGATCGGAAATAGAAGTAGCGATCGGACAGATGAAATTAGAAAAGGCACCCGGACCGGATGGACTTACCGCAAAATATTATAAGGAATTAAAGGATTGGCTAATACAGCCGTTGATGGAAGTTTGCAATGAAATTTTGATGGGAAGTAAGGCACCTGAATCATGGAAAGATGCATATATAACTTTAATACCCAAGCAAGATACTGATGCTACCCAGATGAAAAATTATAGACCAATCTCCCTCCTAAATGTGGATTACAAAATTTTTGCAAATATAATGGCCAGTAGATTGAAGAAAGTATTAATGGAGATTATCCACAAGGACCAAGCAGGCTTCTTGCCAGAAAGACATCTAAATGGCAACATAAGGAACATTGTGGATATTCTAGAAAAGTTAGAACCAGAAAGAAATTCGAAAGTAATCTTGATGTTCATTGATGCCGAAAAGGCCTTCGATAACGTATCTTGGAGTTTTATGAAGAAAAACTTTGGAGAAATGGAGGTGGGAGGGGGTTTCTTGAATGGTCTGGAAGCAATATATACTGAACAAAGAGCTAAGATAATAGTGAATAATGTAGTATCAGAAGAAATTTGGATTGAGAAAGGAACAAGACAGGGGTGCCCACTGTCCCCATTGTTGTTTATAACGGTCCTCGAAGTCCTTCTGAACATGCTCAGAAAGGATGAAGAAGTTAAGGGTGTGAGAGTAGGAGCCAAGGAATATAAACTTAAAGCCTTTGCAGATGATTTGGTGTTGACCCTGGAAGAACCTGAATCCAGTGCAATTAGGGCGCTGGACATTATACAAGACTTTGGGCAGGTAGCTGGTTTTAAATTGAATAAAGCCAAGACTAAAGTATTAGGGAAAAATCTGACGCAAGAAGAAAAAGAGAGTATACAGGAAAAAACAGGACTTACATTTGTTAAGAAAGTTAAGTATCTAGGAGTGAATATGACTATCAAAAATTCGAACTTATATAAAAACAATTACGAAAAAGCATGGTCTGAAATTAAGAGAGACTTGGAAATATGGACTAGATTGAAATTGTCCCTGTTGGGCCGGATTGCGGTGATTAAGATGAATGTATTGCCTAAGTTACTTTTCTTGTTCCAGGCATTGCCAATAGTGGATAGAATGGAGCCCTTCCAAAGCTGGCAGAAGGTAATCTCTAAATTTGTATGGCAGGGGAAAAAACCCAGAATTAAATTTAAGATTTTGACAGATGATAAAAAAAGAGGGGGCTTTTCCCTGCCGGATTTGAGAATATATTTTGAAGCTGCAGCCTTCTGCTGGCTGAAGGATTGGTTCCTTCTAGAAAATACTGATGTGTTAGATCTGGAAGGATGTGATAATGTGTTTGGATGGCATGCATATCTATGGTATGAAAAAGTTAAGGCCCACAGGGGCTTTAAACAACATATAGTCAGGAAATCATTGTTTAGAGTGTGGATGAAATATAAAGATTTGTTAGAAAAGAAAACACCTAGATGGATATCCCCACTAGAAGCAAAGGCCGATAAAAGACCTTTTTCGAAAGGAAATTGGCCTAGATACATGGATATCCTTGTGCAAGAAGGAGAAAGCGTCAGGCTGAAACCCTACGAACAAATGAGAGATAAAGTCACGAATTGGCTGCAGTACCACCAGATTAATGAACTTTTTAAAATGGACAAAAAACTTGGCTTTCAGTTGGAAAAGTCGAAGTTGGAAACGGAATTATTAGAGCCAAAAACTCAAAATTTATCCAGAATGTACCAACTGCTGCTCGAATGGCATACACAAGATGAGCTGGTTAAATCGGCAATGATAGAGTGGGCTAGAGATGTGGGACATAATATTATGATGGCTGACTGGGAGAGACTATGGAGAAAAGGTATCAATTTTACAGCATGTACTTTGTTGAAAGAGAATATAATGAAAATGATATACAGATGGTACCTAACCCCAGTCAAGCTAGCAAAAATCTATCATTTGCATGACAATAAATGCTGGAAGTGTGAAAAGGCAGATGGAACATTTTATCATATGTGGTGGACCTGCCCGAGCACGAGTGCCTTCTGGGAGACAATCTATAATGAAATTAAAAAGGTGTTGAAAAACACATTCACCAAGAAACCAGAGGCATTTCTGCTTGGAATGGTCAACCACGAAATACCTAGAGTAGATCACACTTTCTTCATGTATGCCACTACAGCAGCTAGAATTCTGATTGCCAAATACTGGAAAACGAAGGATTTACCAAAATTGGAGGAATGGCAGATGAAAATGATGGACTACATGGAACTTGCTGAGCTGACCTCGAGACTCCGAGACCAGAGGGAAGAGGCGACTGAACAGGAATGGAAGAAATTTAAGACATATATTAATAAGTGTTGCAAAATTAGAAACTAGATAAAGTTGAAGTTAGTTGTTATTGTTACAGTTGAGTATAAGATAAGTGTTGTTGGGAATTATATTGCTAAACATAGTTCAAGATAGAATATAAGTTTAAGATAAAGAGTAAATAAATCAAGGATAAGATTTAAAGTATTAGAGATAATTATTGATATAAAGAAGATAATGATAAGTATCTGTGAATATATATTAGGAATAAGAAATGCAGTGGTGGGAGGCGGAGGAAGTCCACCCAACAAGATAAGAAACTAGATTGAGACAGAAGTTATTTTGGTTGTTATGTATTTTTATATGTCTGTTTTTTTTGTTTGTTTTTTGTATGTTATTGTAGTTGTTTAAATGTGGTTTTATGTCGTAAAACTTAATAAAAATTATTTAAAAAAAAAAAAAGAAAAAAGAAAATATAGTGGTAAAGAAAGAAGGTTGTTGGATACTAAAGGAGGAAGATCAATTAATAAATTATTGTACGAGTTGGCTCAATTATTGGCAAATTAGAAATATTTTTACCAAATATAGGGAAATTGGATTCAAAGATACGAAATCAAAATTTCAAGAATTAGTAATTGATAAAAATGAAAAAATATTAGCAAAAACATATAATTATTTGTTAGAATGGGATCTTAAAGACGAAGAGGTAAAAGAAGTTATGATAAAATGGGCCCAGGATGTGGGGAAAAATATTTATAGAACACAGTGGGACTCAATTTGGAAATCAAATATAAAATTTACAGCTTGTACAAGTATAAAGGAGAACATCCTAAAAGTATTCTACAGATGGCACTTAACCCCGAAAAAATTAGCTAAGATGAATAATTCCCAGCCAACGTGCTGGAAATGTAAGGAAGCAGTAGGGGACTACTACCACTGTTGGTGGGGATGCAAAAAGATAAAACAGTATTGGAATACAATTTATGAAAAAATCAAAAGAATGTTAAAACTTACCTTTCCTAAATCATTAGAATTATTGGTTTTAAGCATTATACCATCAGATATACCAGAGGGCAAGAAAAATATATTGTTGTATGCGAGTGCGGCAGCAAGGGTATTGTTAGCCCAGCACTGGAAGGGAGAGAGGATACCATCTATAGAGGAGTGGCAAATAAAGCTAATTGAATATATGAACATGGCAAAAATGACGGCGGCTATCAGAAATCGAAGTAAACAAAAAGTCAGGGAAGAATGGCAATACGTAGAGGATTATTTTAAGAAAGAAGGAATAAAAACGGAATTAATGATTTGTATAGAATAACACATAAGTTAAGAATAATCAAGTTATAAAAGGTGTAATATGTTTTGCAAATAGGTTAAGTAAGAAAAAGATAGTAAGACTATATTTTGCAGAGGTAAAAGAAAAAGATAATATGTACATGAGGAGGAACTGTAGGAGGGAATTTTTAAAAAAAATTAGGTAGGATTGAAGGGGGGAGGGGGAGGGGGGTTAAAAAGAAATAGAGAAATAAAGAAGAAACTGGTAGGTATAAGGGAGGGGAGGGGGGAGGGGAGGATGGATTGTTTGAGATATTTAAAGGGGGGTGGGAAGGAAAGAGTGGAAGGAAAGAAGAGGATGTTTGGAAGAATGAAAGGAGTAATAGAGTATAAGAGGTATGTATGTATGTATTATGTGAGGATGTATGTTAGGGAAGGTAGGTAATATAGGTAAGGTTTGGAATATAGATAGGGAATGTATATAATGTATACAAAGTATGTTGGGAATGTATGCAGGATAAGGTATGTAAGATATGTATGTATATATGGTGTAAGGAGGTATGTTAGGGTATGTATGTAAGATAGATATGTATGTATTGTGTGAGGAGGTATGTTAGGGAAAGTATGTAATATAGAGAATGTATGTAGGGAATGTATGCAATGTATGTAAAGGGGAGATGAAATGTATGTTTGGGGTTTATTTGTCTATGTCTTTTTATATTCAATAAAATATTTAATTAAAAAAAAAAAGACATCTGAAGGCAGCCCTGTTTAGGGAAGTTTTTAATGTTTGATTCTATTTTTAATATTCCTTTGGGAGCCGCCCAGAGTGGCTGGGGAAACTCACCCACATGGGTGGGGTATAAATAAATTATTATTATTAGCATTATTATTAGTATTATTATTAGTAGTATTATTAGTATTATTAGTATTATTAGTATTATTAGTATTATTATTAGTATTATTGCCTAGAAGGAACTATGGTCCTACTTACTGTTTGTCTGGATTTTCTTTTTCTTTTTTTTGATACAATTTATTAATTTTATGATAACAAAAAACCAAAAAAACACACACATTACAATCAAATATTTACGGTAAACCATAAATCTTAATTGACTTCCCTCCACTCTCCCGCCTAGTTCCATTATTTTATCCTTTTTCATGCACGTCCATATAATCTTATATTCTTATATCTTATATAATCTTATATAATCTTATTCTCCGTTTTTAAAACCTCATTCATCTGTAGAAACCTATACACAAAGCGTACATAATATGCAATAACATTTCTCCTTAAAAAAAAAAAATCAACGTCCTTTTTCTTTCTTTCTTTCTTGCATTTCAAATTATCTAATATGTCCTGCATAGTTCAGTATTTTGTTTTGCCAGTCTTCTTCATCTTCTTTGGCGGTGGCTACTTCCTTCTGTAAAGATGGGCTGGTCTTGGCCTGGCATCCACTCTCAAATACAGGGGCCAAGCCTTTAAGTCCATCAAATCCTGTACATCTCAGTATCATAACTTTTTCTGGAGCAACAGTAAACTGCTTTGTGTGGCTACCAGCTGGGCTTCGCTTGGAGCTCTCCAGGGTGCTACTACCCGCCCTGCTCATTTGGCTTATGAACCTCTGCTTCCTCTAAACTTGCTCAGCTCGAACTTGATCTCTGCTAGACTTGACATTGTTTACAGCGGGTGGCGCTGTGGGTTAAACCACGAAGCCCTCTTGGGTTTGCCGATCAGAAGGTCGGCGGTTCGAATCCCTGCGACGGGGTGAGCTCCCGTTGCTCGGTCCCTGCTCCTGCCAACCTAGCAGTTCGAAAGCACGTCAAAGTGCAAATAGATAAATAGGTACTGCTCTGGCGGGAAGGTAAACGGCGTTTCCGTGCGCTGCTCTGATTTGCCAGAAGCGGCTTAGGCATGCTGGCCACATGACCTGGAAGCTGTACGCCGGCTCCCTCGGCCAGTAAAGCGAGATGAGCGCCGCAACCCCAAAGTCGTCCGCGACTGGACCTAATGGTCAGGGGTCCTTTTCAACCTGGGACTTGCAGCGCATGGTCTATATCCCCTCACCCCGCCTGCCCAAATACACACACATAGAGGCTAAAACCTTATCCCCCTAGCCGGCACCACAACCTGGGGCAGACCAGAAGGTTTGCCGATATATTCTTACTGTTTTCCAGTGAATGCGGTCAGAATTCTCCCTGCAGTTGAGAACCTTGATTGCTCCTGCTTGCAAGGAGTATTCCATGTTAAACGAATATGTTTAGAATTCCCCTCAGTTATCTTGATTTCTTATTCTTCTGGTAAGTTTCGCCATTTCTGCATATTCCATAAGTTTTTGTATCTATTCTTCCTTTACTGGGACTTCTGCTTATTTCCATTTTGGGGCAAGTAACATTCTTGCCGCTGTAGTAGCATACATGAATGTTTCTATACAGTTTAGGTAGTTGTATCCCTATAATTCCATAAATAATTTTTTTCCATAAAAGAATGGAAATGGTTTATTGAATATTTACATAAAATAATAATAATAATAATAATAATAATAATAATAATAATAATAATAATAATACTATATTATTTGTACCCCGCCCATCTGGCCAGGTCCCCCCAGCCACTCTGGGCGGCTTCCAACAAACACTAAAATACATTAAAATATCACACATTAAAAACTTCCCTAAACAGGGCTGCCTTCAGGTGTTTTCTAAATGTCAGGTAGTTATTTATCTCTTTGACATGGGATGGGAGGGTGTTCCACAGGGCGGGCGCCACTACCGAGAAGGCCCTCTGCCTGGTTCCCTGTAGCTTTGCTTCTCGCAGTAAGGGAACCGCCAGAAGGCCCTCGGCGCTAGATCTCAGTGTCCGGGCTGAACGGTGGGTGTGGAGACGCTCCTTCAGGTATACAGGACCGAGGCCGTTTAGGGCAGATAAATTATAAACAGATAAAAACATTGGCAGGATTATTGTAACAAGCTGCAGTTTTATAAGAGTATATATTTAAAGAAGATGAATAAATGAGCAAATTAAGAAGATTTGCTTCTTCATTTAAAGAAGATGAATAAATGAGCAAATCTGGATATGCAGAAGATTTTAAAAACAGATTTAAGGAACTGCAGAAAGAGGGGGGTGGAAGTCAAGTTTTGAAATGTCAGAATGGATGTAAAATGTAAAATTAGTGAAATGTATAAAACTAGTGAAATGTATAAAATTGAAAAGAATGAATGAATGAATGAATGAAGGCGGGAATAGAATTCCCCTCAGTGCCCAAAATTGAGAGAGGAGCTGGGATGTGTAAGGACTGGGGAAACCCAGCCAGATAGGCGGGGTATAAATAATAAATTATTATTATTATTATTATTATTATTATTATTATTATTATTATTATTACTTCAGGGATAGGGATTGAGTCCATACCCATTCCCACTTTAAACCCACATGTAGCAGGCCTGAAGGCGACTAAAATGAAACACCAGATTTAATCATGCCAAGCATTGTATCGACTTATCAAATGCAAATTCAGTACACATCGTTACAGCCAATTGGTAGCATACTGAGAAAACAAGGACAAAACTGTGGGTTTTCTTTGCCCTTCCGATCGCCCCCATCGGAATTGTATACAGCCGGATGTGCAGAGATTATGCAAAGTATGCCCATTTGCATACAATGAATCTTTTAGGTTGCATCAGCTGGTCAGTGGGGAGTGCTAAGGCATTATGTGGGGCACAGAATCCCCCAAACCAGTGGGAATCCCCTGCCTCGGCATAACTGACCGAGCTCAGGTTATGGGGCTTGACACGGCCTTGCCCCTCAGAGGGAACCGTTCCAAAGCCTATTACAAAAGAGGTGAGTCATTTAGACTGGTTATATTGCCACGGCGCTGAAGACTAGGGCCTGATTTATAGACAGCTCGGGCTGTCAGAGAGACATTAAGTCCCGGAATTTGCTCTTGCTGTTGAATAAAATGTACATCATAAAGCGCAGCTCACAAAGGGAGCTGATTTAATTCTTCTCTCTCTTATATTGTTGCCGAATGTGCTGACAGAACACTCTGTGCTGCATAGAGCAAATAATTAGGGACATATAGAATATCAGGAGGAGATCAAAACCTCTCCTTCCTTCTGAATGCCTTTGGATTCCTAGGAAGAACATTTACATATGCTACCATTCCATCTTCCCTTCTTTGTTGGACTCTGCAGACATTTTATTTTATTTTGGAAAAAACAGTCACACTGGGGAAAGTGTGCATGGATGTGGTACGGTGGCCAGAGTCACCGTCACTGGGTGGTGACATGAGACTGCGCAGTGTGGGAAGGTGATATTGTTCACTGCTATGCTGGACATAGGTGACTACTGTTAACGACTGGATGTTGTTAAACTACAGAATTTACGCCCAGAAGCTATAATTATGGCCACCAACTCTGTTGGCTTTAAAAGAGGGTTTTACGAATTCATGGAGGGTGAGGCTGTTGATAGCTATCAATGGCTATTGATGCCTCTGAATACTTGTTATGTACTGAGCTGAATAGGATCCAGAATGCAGCAGTCTGATTGGTCCTAGAACAATAGGGTCCAGAATGCAGCAGTCTGGTTGGTTCTAGAACAATAGGATCCAGAATGCAGCAGTCTGATTGGTCCTAGAACAATAGGGTCCAGAATGCAGCAGTCTGATTGGTTCTAGAACAATAGGATTCAGAATGCAGCAGTCTGATTGGTCCTAGAACAATAGGATCCAGAATGCAGCAGTCTGATTGGTCCTAGAACAATAGGATCCAGAATGCAGCAGTCTGATTGGTCCTAGAACAATAGGATTCAGAATGCAGCAGTCTGATTGGTGCTAGAACAATAGGATCCAGAATGCAGCAGTCTGATTGGTCCTAGAACAATAGGATCCAGAATGCAGCAGTCTGATTGGTCCTAGAACAATAGGATCCAGAATGCAGCAGTCTGATTGGTCCTAGAACAATAGGATCCAGAATGCAGCAGTCTGATTGGTCCTAGAACAATAGGATCCAGAATGCAGCAGTCTGATTGGTCCTAGAACAATAGGATCCAGAATGCAGCAGTCTGATTGGTCCGCAGGAGCCACCCAATCCAGCTCCAGGTGGCAGTGAATCCACAACCTGATTGGCCTAGAGGAGTGTCCCGGAATTAGCCAATCACGTGGGGCCCATTGTGTAAATAATGTATTTATAGCAGACATTTTGGGGAAAACATCCATTCTTTGCTGCTATGAGCTGAATAAAGAGCATGAAATTCACACTTGACTCCGAGTATATTTCAATACTTGTGTGCTGTTGTCCTTGGGTATTGATTGCAGGCTTCCCATGAACACCTGTGTACTCAGGTGGAATGGGCAGTGGAACGGTCTCCATTGGGAGGTTACGAACTCTCCTTCCTTGGAGGTTTTTAAGCAGATGTTGGATGGTGATTGGCATGGATGATCTAGTTGAGATGCCTGCATTGCAGGGGTTTGGACTAGAAAACTTCCAATTCTACAATTCTGTGATTATCTGATACTAGATGGGTTCTTCCTATATTCTTACTCCTTAGATGCCACAGTGTGACTATGTTGGAGAAATTTATAAGGGATTCCTAGACTGGAGGTATCCCTCCCAGAAACCCCAAAGAAAAAGACGCAGGCTCTGAGTGAAAGGATAGGCCTTTATTGAAAAGCAAGTGCGCATAGGGGCAGCCTTAAAACTAAGGGGGAGGCTGGAAAGAAGCATATCGAAAGCAATGTTTTCATACCCTCCCAGATTACACACATGATTTCTATTCACCAGTCAAAGGATCACAGCAATCTTAATAATTGCAACCCAATGTCATCATCCTGAACCAATCACAATCAGTTGGCTCTTCAGATCAGCCTGCATCATAATATTATGTGATTACATACAATCATTTTTCAATGTCTTTCTTTATTAGACTTTGTCTAATTTCCCTATTCATTAAATGCCTTCCAATAGCCTCTTTCATCTATCTGCAAAACAATTGAAGATTAATCACAATTGCCATGCTGAGCCGATTCTCTTTTCGTGCATACAATGGCCACCATAGATTGTAATAGTTGTGTGTGTGTGTGTGTGTGTGTGTGTGTGTGTGTGTGTGTGTGTGTGTGTTTTCTGGAACGGATATTCACTGCATACAGTACTAGTTCTGTACTGTATAAAGAAAGGGAGGCAAAGGCCTTTTCAGTTTAGCTAGGACATAAACTCAAAAGAAAATGGGATCATCAAAAGGATACAGTTTTATGAAATTATCATTTTCACTGTCAGCTGCAGCCTGGAACCCAAACACCGCAAACCTGGAAGTAAGTGTTCCAGTTTGCGAACTTTTTTCGGAAGCCAAACGTGCTCCGTTTTGAGTGTTGCGCTTCCGATTTGAGTGCTGTGCTGAGGTCTGTCTGTTTTTGCTATTTATTTTGCGTTTTTGTTTTTGCGGCTCTTTTTTGTTTTGTTTTTGTGACTGTGTGGAACCCAGTTCAGCTACTGATTGATTGATTGTGTGACAATGCAGTGCATTGTTTATTGCTTTCATTTTATGGACCAATGGTCTTGTTAGATAGTAAAATTCATGTTAAATTGCTGTTATAGGGGTTGTTTTTAAAAGCCTGGAATGGATTAATCCATTTTGCATTACTTTCTATGGGAAAGCGTGCCTTGGTTTTGGAACGCTTTGGTTTTGGAACGGACTTCCGCAACGGATTAAGGTTGAGAACCGAGGTACCACAGTATTGCCATCTGGAGCATCAGGGAACATGTCTCCTCCATCTTCTGCAGGACAGCCCTTCAGATAATTGAAGACTACTTTTATGTCTTCCCCATAATCTTCTCCAGGCTAAGCATATCCAACTCCTTCAACTGTTCCTCATATGGCATGGTTTCCAGACCAGTCATCCTCCAGAGGTCATGTTCCACAGGACCCTGACTCTCCAAGGTCTCTGTGTCTTCCTCCAGTTACCCGAGATCCTGAAACCAAATATGCTGAGACCTTTGTTGAGCAAAACATGTGCTAGGGCCCCTCCTCATAGGTAGCATCCAACAGTTCCCCAGAAGGAGTTTCTTCCAGGGGAGGCAAAGGAAGGAAGCCTTTGGTACAACCCTGTAAGTCCAGTCACACACACACACACCATGGTTTCTTTCATCTCAGATCACTATTCTTGCTTTCCTGAACCATCAAAGCTTTACCTACTCGGCTCCATCAGATGCCAGTTGATCATAACCAAAGCAAATATATAGTCAACTCTTCTAATAGTTCCTTGAATTCAGTTGCTGCCATTCTGATAGCCAATGCCAGCTTCTACAGTTTGCATCAGCTAAGCATATTTGGTGTGATGGCCTGGGATTCAGACTCAGATGCTGAACCTGAGAGATCCCAGCCTGCACAGGATTCCCCGCCTCCAGAACCAGCAGAGCCGGGGCTAGGGCCTGAGTCTGAAGGGTCCTCACCTGTGCTGGATCCTCAGGTGCAGGCATCTGCTGAGTCTGCTCTAGCTCCGGATGGGATGGAGGACCCATTGCCTGCAGGTGCTCCACTCCCAGCCCCGTCAGGGGAAGCTGAGGTTGCCTCTGGGTCCGGTAACCCTCCAGCCTCTCCTGAGCTGCAGAGGCTCAGGGCAGAGAGGCGAAGGGAACTGAGTTCCCTCAGGAGGAGTGCTTGCCTCCAAGCCAGGAGAGGCGAGTCACCAGAGGATCGGGGCCGCCCTATGCCTCGGGGCAGATAAAAGCCGGCCAGCCCCAGCCCCAAGTTGCGGGAGCAACATTGTTGGTTGCTAGTTCCTGCCAGTGTTCCTGGTTGAGACCTGTCTTGCTTTCCTGCTTGAGCTCCTGACCCGCCCTGGTTCCCTGCTTGCCTACCTGTTCCCGACTTTGCCTGACTCCCTGCCCTGCACCCAGCTTCAGCTACTACGGACTGCCTTTACGTTGCACCTCTGATCACGGACCGGACTTGGACCTCGCCTCTCGGGTAACCCACGGGACCAGCACATTTACTCAGAAACAAGTCTTACTGAGTTCAATGGCTTTTACTCCCAATGAAGTTTGCAGCCTTGTTATCTCAAAACCAGTTGCTTCCAGTATCTTTTTTTATTTATCCTTCCAAACATATTTTTCAACTTGAGTACTGGAGCATTGATAGAAGTTTGTTCAGCCACAAAACTTTGCCTTCACTCACAAAGAAGCGTTCAAGGTTGATCGATCACCTGTAACACATTTTCTCTTTGTTGTGAACAGAGTACGCAAAATATAAAGAACCCACACAAAAAATTGTGGTTGGGTCACAAGCTCACCTAGATTTTGATTCTGCAGCTGTGAAGATGCTTCAAATAGCAGAGTAGTTTCAGTTTTATGCTGGTGTAAAAGAACAGATGAATTCTAACCTTGGAAGAAGAGGGCATTGCATTATGATCTGCAATACTGTTTCTTCCTTTTTCAGATATGTAAATCTTCTCTTGATTCCTTTGTGGCTATATATTTATAAGTGTGGTCTTTGCTTTGCTTTCAATTTCTTTGTTCTCTAGAATGCTCTGTTGTGATTGTACTTCCCGGACCACAAATCGTTTTTTATCATTATTGCAACTTGCGCTGGGAGTATAATTGGCAGCTCTCTTGAAAAGAAAACAAACCACAAAAACATAAATTTCATTATTCTGTAGAAAGTTTTGATATTTAGCAAAGTAGACGTTCAGTTGTTGTTTTTATATATTTTGGCATCTTGCTAACAGTGAGTTTCTCTTTTTGATTGGAAAAACTCAAGAAAATGAAAAGCGTTTTTGATTCAATTCCTCTTTGCTTCTTTCTTTCTTTCTTTCTTTCTTTCTCTTTCTTTCTTTCTTTCTTTCTTTCAAGTTTGGACAAAAGTTTGGCTTTGTTTTTGCACTTACTTATATATCGAAGAGCCATGTAGTCATTCACACTTTCTTGTTTTACTAATGACATCTGATTCCGCTAACCAAAATGGATCCCAACCAAGAAACTAAGCAAAGAGAGAGACTGATGGATTGGTGCATTAATTCCATGCTATTGGCAGGAGCGGACCTTGGTAATATGCTGCCGTGTGCGAGGCAAACATTCGACACCCTCCCCGCAGCCCTTGCAGTGCTGGGTAAACAAGGTGTGCGCTTTGTTTGGGAAGGAGATGTGAGGCTCTGGCAGGGAGTGAACTTTCCAGATAGATACAGTACAATCACATTACGTGCATTTAACTTGTGCTATTTCAACCTTGTGCGGATGAAGGCCAGCTGTTTGGAATTGTGCGTGTTAAATGCAAGCAAGGCAGAGAGGAGAGCTTAAAGCATAGCTGTCAACCCTCCCTTTTTTGGCAGGAAACTCCCTTATTCCAATGCCGTTTCCCGCTGCTATCCCGGATTGCTGATATCCCTTAAATTCCCCGGATTTCAAAGGAAGCAGCTCCTCTCCCTCCCTGCCGGCCAGGAAGGCTCCTCAGCTGTGTTGCTCGGCTGCCAATAAGGAGTCTGAGACTGACTGGGGGCGGAGCTTGCATGCCTTGTGCAGCCAGACCCTCACACCCAACCAGACAGCCAGACAGCCTGCCTGCCGTCTATGCACTCGCTCTTTTGCTCACCCGTTCACGCGCAGCCTCTGGAGCGCAGGGTGGCGAGGCTGCTTGGTGCCATTGCACCGCCCTCGCGGCATCCCTTATTTTCAAATCCGAAAGTTTGAAAAAATCCCTTATTTTCAAATCCGAAAGTTGACAGCTATGGCTTAAAGGGTTTCCCAGTGTAGAAAGAGTTTTTGAGCTCTCTGACTTACTGGGGGCAGTGTGGCAAGGCCTGCTCAGTGTTCCAGTTCTGGGATGCTTTCATTGTGGGAATGTTCAGGGAAGTAGGAGAGGATATATTGTTTATTAATATCCTTCCTAACTTCCGCTAGCAAGTTCCTTTACTTAGCAGAGCTTCACATTCCCCTTTTAATGCACAGCGGATAACTGGTTGCAGGCTTGTGTAAGCCTCTCAGTATTAGGTTCCTGGTAAGTTCCCTTATATCTCTCTTAAAAGAAAAGAAAAACACGTCACAATCTTGTGTAAAGTATATAAAACATTTACTCACATTCAGTTCACAGTTGGATCCCTGAAGGCAGACTTTGTTACATGTGGATCTATCCCATATGGGGGGATCTATCCCCCATATGGGGATAATCCCAGTGTCCTCTGTTGGCTAGAAGCCAACAGAGCATCTCTAGCTCAAAAGCTGCTCCAACGATGGAGGAAATCGAGAGAGTGCTGCATGCCTTGTCCTTTTGTTACCTGGACAGGTAAGGCCACGCCCACCTCTAGTCACATGCAAAGGAAGTATATCCCAGAAAGGAGGAAACAGGAAGTTTTTGACTTGCTGGACCAAACATTCCCCCGCATGTCCACTCTAGGAAAACAAGGAATGTTGTACTTGACTGCTACTTATGTGTCACATCCCACAATCATGGTACCATCTGAGTTCCTGTGGTATCTCGTATGAGCATCCAGAGTTTGTTAAAACTTGCTGAGAACTGTAAGTCTGTGAGGCCAGAGTCCTTTGAGGGAAAGAAGTTATTGTGTGTACACAGCATTAGAGAGATGGGACCTGATGCAAAAGCCTTGCAGTTCTGCGCTTTATTATTCATTAATGCCTCCCACTGAACCACTCACATGGTGTGGATTACTATGCAACTGAACAATCTGAATTCCAGCAGCCCGTCGTTTCTTCCCCTTCTTTCCTCTGCTTTCCAGCTACACTAAGTGAACATTCTTCAATTAGAGGCAGTCCCACAGTCCTACACGGGCAGAGAAATTAGATTTTTCAAAGGAGGCCAGGGATGCTGAATCTATAATATAACTTTCATCTTTAGAAAGAAAATTAGGCATGAACACTGAGATGGAAATGTTGTTTCAGAGAGGTGTTGCATAAAGGATTGTATTTGTCTTCAAAGCGGATTCCTTTTTTTTTTCTTGCTTGATTATTAATTTCCCTTTCCCTGCAAGAGATATTTTGCATTCCTAGGCTTTGTTGTGGCTCTGCACCCTCCTTGAGCATCTTAACCTGGCCAGAATGTGTCCTTGAATTATGATGGCCTGGACGGAGAGGCGTGGACATCTAGGAACCTCTGTGTGGCTGGAATACCACTTACAAAACAAAAATGAGAGTTAAATAAATAAATAAATAATAATAATAATAATAATAATAATAATAATAATAATAATAATAATAATAATAAATTTTATTTATACCCCGCCCTTCCCAGCCAAAACTGGGCTCAGGGTGGCTAACATCAATAAAATTACAATAAAGTATAAAAGAAAGAAAAAACCGCTAATTAAAATACAGGTTAAAATACAATTTAAAATTTAAAATGCCGCTTCATTTATCGCCCATAATCAAAATCATAAGGGGAGGAAACATCAGACTGAGTCCAACCCGAAGGCCAGGCAGAACAGCTCTGTCTTGCAGGCCCTGCGGAGAGATGTCAAATCCCGCAGGGCCCTGGTCTCTTGTGACAGAGTGTTCCACCAAGTTGGGGCCAGTACTGAAAAGGGCCTGGCCCTAGTTGAGACCAGTCTAACAACATTGTGGCTCGCGACCTCCAAAATGTTGTTATTTGTGGACCTTAAGGTCCTCTGCGTGGCATACCAGGAGAGGCGGTCCCGTAGGTATGAGGGTCCTAGGCCGCATAGGGCTTTAAAGGTCAAAACCAGCACCTTAAACCTGATCCTGTACTCCACCGGGAGCCAGTGCAGCTGGTAAAGCACTGGATGAATGTGATCTCGCGGCAAGGCCCCCGTAAGGAGCCTCGCCGCGGCATTCTGCACCCGCTGGAGTTTCTGGGTCAGCTTCAAGGGCAGCCCTGCGTAGAGCGAGTTACAATAATCAAGCCTGGAGGTGACCCTCGCATGGATCCCTGTGGTTGTTTTGCCCTCCTTTGCCTCTTGCCACCACTGGCTGTGGGCCCCAGAAGGTTTAAGATGATGGAATATGGCCCTCATGCTGAAAGGAAAACTTCCCCAGCCCTGCTTCATAAGAACAAGTGGCCTATCCTCAAATGTTTGATCAGAACCCAACCTCAGAAAAGCTATTTGCTGTATTCCCAACAATAATCTCCCAGATCAGGGTGTACATCTATTACGCAGACTGCAAGATCTTGTTTGATCAAGAGAAAAACCCTCCCCCTCCTCCTCCTCCTCCTCCTCCTTCTTCTTCTTCCTCCTCCTTCATCTTCTTCTTTAGTGATCACTCGTAGCTGAGTAAGATTGTCTTCCAGTGCCAGTGTGGTGTAGTGGTTAAGAGCGGTAGACTCGTAATCTGGGGAACCGGGTTCGCGTCTCCGCTCCTCCACATGCAGCTGCTGGGTGACCTTGGGCTAGTCACACTTCTCTGAAGTCTCTCAGCCCCACTCACCTCACAGAGTGTTTGTTGTGGGGGAGGAAGGGAAAGGAGAATGTGAGCCGCTTTGAGACTCCTTCGGGTAGTGATAAAGCGGGATATCAAATCCAAATTCTTCTTCTCTTCTTCTTCTTCCATGAACAGGGAGTCCGTAAGTGACTGTGGAGGCCAATTCCGGATCCACATGTCCTTCCACAGTGGGAATATAGGTTTCCAGGCGGGAATTGATCATAGTGAGCGTTTGCCACACGTACCTTCCTCTTAGCACGTTTCACCCTTTCGTCCTGAGTTTGAGCGTCTTCAAAGCCCATGACACCTTTGGTAAAGGCTGTTCTCCAACTGGAGCGCTCCCAGGCCAGTGTTTCCCAATTGTTGGTGTTTAGACTACATTTTTTAAGATTTGCCTTGAGAGAGTCTTTAAACCTCTTTTGTTGACCACCAGCATTACATTTTCCATTTTAAAGTCCGGAATCTGCTTCCAAAGTCTGCTTTGGAAGACAATAATCAGGCATCCACACAACATGACCAGTCCAATGAAGTTGATGTTGAATAATCATTGCTTCAACACTGGTGATCTTTGCTTCTTCCAATGCACTGGCGTTAGTTTGCCTGTCTTCCCAAGTGATGTGTAAAAAATTTCAGAGACACCGTTGATGGAATCTTTTGAGGAGTTGGAGATGGCATTCATATCAACATCCTCTAATGCTTTTTCTGACAGTTTTTAGTTTTCCCCCTTCCAACACCTGAGTCACGCTGAGGCAGCCCAACCAAGGCAGGAGATGATCACCAGACTTTCACATCAAATGCCATGGTTTTGATCCAGACCATGAGTTGGCTGCATGAATCTCCTACTGAAATCAATGGGCCTTATCTTTATGTCATAAACGGCCTGTCCCACTGATTTCAGCGGGGACTAAATTAAACTAACTTAGCCTGGATCCAACCCAATATGAGCAAATGGCTGCAGGTATGCATTGAGTTTCACAACTTGGGGCTGGGGCTGGCCGGCTTTTATCTGCCCCGAGGCATAGGGCAGCCCCGATCCTCTGGTGACTCGCCTCTCCTGGCCTGGAGGCGAGCACTCCTCCTGTGGGAACTCAGTTCCCTTCGCCTCTCTGCCCTGAGCCTCCGCAGCTCAAAAGAGGCTGGTGGACTACCAGACCCAGGGACAGCCTCAGCTTCCCCTGATGGGGCTGGGAGTGGAGCACCTGCAGGCAATGGGTCCTCCATCCCATCAGGAGCCAGAGCAGACTCAGCAGATGCCTGCACCTGAGGATCCAGCACAGGTGAGGACCCTTCAGGCTCAGGCCCTAGCCCCGGCTCTGCTGATTCTGGAGGCGGGGAATCCTGTGCAGGCTGGGATCCCTCAGGTTCAGCATCTGAGTCTGAATCCCAGGCCATCACTGAATCTCTGAAGACATTGAACTCGGCAGCCGGCGCAGTTCTTTCAACAAAGGTGTTCCTTGTTGACAGGAGTCTTCCCCACAGAGCAACCTAGCTCCGGCGTAAATATGTGCTGTGCAAAAAGTACTCATAGTTTTCCGGGAGGTTAGGAAGCCAATCTGTCTCAAGTCCAGGCAATTTGCAATCACAACAACATCTTGCTGCCAGTAGTTGCCTTGGGGTCAACCAACCACCTGCCCTTAAGCTGGCAAAGCACACTTTTAATTGCCGGCATTTGTTCCCGAGGCAAATGTTATCAGCTCTGCCAATCTATCACTGCTGCCTTTACACAGCTCCGCTGTCATGCATGGTTGAAGGTAGATTACATTTTTCATCTTAATTGAGGCGGCTAGATATTTAACCCTTGTCAAAAAATAAAAATAATTGGCATGTACCCCGCACCCTCACCTCATCATAATTAGATTATTCCCAAGTGGCTGAATTGCAAGATACGCTGAAGTCATTTTAAAGTACACAGATCTGCATTTGCATTGTTTTTTGAATGTATCCCTGAGACGGTGTTGAAATCAGCACTGACCATCTAGGTGTGGCCACAGACAATTTGGCCAGAGTTGCTCCATTTGTTGGCTTTCTATCTCTCAGGGGAATTTCGCTAGTGAGGATGGAGGGTGGGTGGCAAGAATTCACCTCCAAAAACAGGGTCAATTGTTGTTGTTTAGTCGTTTAGTCGTGTCCGACTCTTTGTGACCCCATGGACAAGAGCACGCCAGGCACTCCTGTCTTCCACTGCCTCCCGCAGTTTGGTCAGACTCATCTCGTCCTCTGTCGTCCCCTTCTCCTTGTGCCCTCCGTCTTTCCCAACATCAGGGTCTTTTCCAGGGAGTCTTCTCTTCTCATGAGGTGGCCAAAGTACGGGAGCCTCAGCTTCAGGATCTGTCCTTCCAGTGAGCACTCAGGGCTGATTTCCTTCAGAATGGAGAGGTTTGATCTTCTTGCAGTCCATGGGACTCTCAAGAGTCTCCTCCAGCACCATAACTCAAAAGCATCAATTCTTCTTTTTTATGGTCCAGCTCTCACTTCCATATATCACTACTGGGAAAACCATAGCTTTAACTATATGGATCTTTGTCGGCAAGGTGGTGTCTCTGCTTTTTAAGTTTGCAAGCCAGAACACTTATGGTACTTCCATGTTTGCAGCGTTTGGGTTCCAAATGGTAGTCTGTTTGCTTTCTGTCTCTGGAGGAATTTTGCTAGCTTAAGATAAGGATGGGTGGCAAGAATTCAGCGGAGACAGCATTTGCCACTCGCCTGCATGAGGGTCCTGTGGTGCTGGAGTCCTGCTTACAAGCTTCCCACAAGCAGCTGGTCGGCCGCTGTGAAAACAGGGCCCTTGACTGTTAAGTCCAGTCGCGGACGACTCTGGGGTTGCGGCGCTCATCTTGCTTTACTGGCCAAGGGAGCCAGTGTACAGCTTCCTGGTCATGTAGCCAGCATGACTAAGCCATAGCTGTCAACTTTCAGATTTGAAAATAAGGGATTTTTTCAAACTTTTGGATTTGAAAATAAGGGATGCCGTGAGGGCGGTGCAATGGCACCAAGTAGCCTCACCACCCTGCTCTCCAGAAGCTGTGCGCGAACGGGTGAGCGAAAGAGCGAGCGTGTAGACGGCAGGCAGGCCGGCTGTCTGGTTGGGCGTGAGGGTCTGGCTGCACAAGGCATGCAAGCTCCGCCCCCAGTCGGTCTCAGACTCCTTATTGGCAGCCGAGCAACGTAGCTGAGGAGCTTCCCTGGCCGGCAGGGAGGGAAAGGAGCTGCTTCCTTTGAAATCCGGGAAATTTAAGGGATATCAACAATCCGGGATAGCAGCAGGAAACGGCATTGGAATAAGGGAGTTTCCCGCCAAAAAAAGGGAGGGTTGACAGCTATGGACTAAGCTGCTTCTGGCAAACCAGAGCAGCGCATGGAAACACCGTTTACCTTCGCACCGGAGCGGTACCTATTTATCTACTTGCACTTTGTGCTTTCGAACTGCTAGGTTGGCAGGAGCTGGGACCGAGCAACGGGAGCTCACCCCGTCGCTGGGATTCGAACCCCTGACCTTCTGATCGGCAAGCCCTAGGCTCTGTGGTTTAGACCACAGCACCACCCGTGTCCTAAACGGACTGTTGCCCTATTGTTCTCTCTCTCTGGACATGCAAGGTTGGCAGGTTTTTGAAAGAATACGAAAACTTGCCTGACCCGCTTGGCCAGAGGCAGAAGTGGAAAATCGCAAATGGTGATCTCTGTATTTCTTGAACCGCCTTCATCGCTCTGAGAAAAATGAAAGTGCTATCTGTCTCTAGTTCAAGAAGCTTCCTCTCCTCTGAATTTAAGCTAATCACCATAAAAATGAGATTGCAGAGGCTAAGGCTTCACCATGAATATATTCATCAGCTAGAAAATGGATCCTTGATTTCCCCCCCTGCTTGGAAAATAATTTGAGCGAGTTGGATTGTAAGAATTTTTTTTTTTTTAATCCCTAGATAAAAAAATGAAACCTATCACTAGGAGGTGTTTTAAATAATGGTGGCAACTGACTTGATTCAATTTTTTTAACCTTGCAATTTTCATAGTTGTGTGTGTGTGTGTGTGTGTGTGTGTGTGCGCACATACTTTAATTCCCATTGGGCTTTATTTTGAGGTTCCCAATCTATTCCTGGTGCCAGAATATGATTCAGTATGAACTCCTGTCAAAACTATATTTTACAACTGTCAGCAAACAAATCTAATATTCCAGAAAGCAATTTTAACGCAGTGCTTCCGACTGTGTTCAGCTGAAGAAAATGAATTTTCGGCTAAACCCTATCTCGACAAAATCCTCCATTTAATCGCTTGGGAGCAGAGCTAGAGGCTGGAAAATGCCAGGCGTCATTCAGATATTAAGTGCAGAAAGGGTGTGTACAGAATCACAAGGCAAAGAAAGGCACCCAGAATTATAGACACACACACACACACACACACACACACACACACCAAAAAATCAATTCGGTCCAAAAGCATCTGAAAAACACTTACTGTTTTTGCCAGCAATGCTGTGTGATTTTTGTTTTTACATTGTCGCAATATATATTGTCCCTTGATTGATAATAGTAGAAAGCATACCCTCCAACATTTCTCTGATGAAAATAAGGATGTCCTATTCCAGAGATGGCTAACCTTGACACCCCAGATGTTTTGGAACTACAACTCCCATCATCCCTAGCTAACAGGATCAGTGGTCAGGGATGATGGGAGTTGTAGTCCCAAAACATCTGGAGTGTCAAGGTTAGCCATCACTGTCCTATTCCATAATAATTTTATTATTGCAACCTTTAGAAGACATCTGAAGGCAGCCCTGTATAAGGAAGATTTTTAATGTTTTATTATGTTTTTATATATGTTGGAAGCCACCCAGAGTGGCTGGGGCAACCCAATCAGATGGGCAGAGTATTATTATTATGTTATTATTATTATTATTATTATTATTATTATTATTATTATTATTAAATATGACACCCCTATTTTCATTGGAGAAATGTTGGATGGTATGATTGCAAGGGGTTGGACTATGAAGGAAGAGCATAGTCAGCACACAGTGCTGGAGAAGATGGGTCTTTGGCCTGACCCTGCAGAGCTTTTCTTATGTGCTTATGAAGTCTACCCACAGAAAAAGCACATTATTATTATTATTATTATTATTACTCCGCCTTTTTCCCTGACAGGGACTCAAAGTCTGCAGATAAGAACTGCCAAAAACATAGGAAAAACAATAATTAAAAACAATGATAGAATTAAAACCAGTGCTTTTTTTCTTAAAAAAAATAAAATGTTTAGGGGTACTCACATTTTGACTCAAGAAAATCACCATTTTACAGTTCAGTTCGGGGGAAATAGATACAGTAAATGGACAAAAGTACAAACATTTACAAAATGTTTAGGAGTATGCGTACCCCTGCATACCCCCAGTGATTGAATCTATCTATTTATCTATCTCTAGTTGAGATTCCTAGATGCCCCGTGGGGTCCCTTCCAATTCTATGCTTCTTTGAGTCTATATTTGTTGTTTAGTCATCTTAGACATGTTCGACTCTCCGTGACCCCATGAACCAGAGCATGCCTTGGAAACTCTATCTTCTCAAAGCTTCTCCTTTTTGATGTCCATTGAGTTTTCTTGGCAAAATACTGGAGTGGTTTGCCAGTTACTTCTCCAGTTGAGTCTATATACCATAACAATAAATACCATAAAAAGAGCCCTTTCCTTAAAAGCAGCCTGTTCCCAAAAGCCTGTTGGAACAACAAGGGGGAAGTCAGCCTAGCTTCTCTAGGGAGGGAGTTCCAAAGTCTGGGAGCCACCACCAAGAAGACCCTCTCCCATGTTCCTACCAAGCCTGCCTGTGAGGGTGGTGGGACCAAGGCAAGGGCCTCCCACTAAGATCTCAAAACCCAGGCAGGTTCATATGAGGGAATGCCGTCTTTCAAATAGCTTGGACCTAAGCTGCCACTGGTCCCATCACCTCCTGGCAAATAGAAGGGGAAGAAATGGAGGCACTGAGAGATTTTACTTTCTTGGGTTCCATGATCACTGCAGATGGTGACAGCAGTTACGAAATTAGAAGACGCCTGCTTCTTGGGAGAAAAGCAATGACAAACCTAGACAGCATCTTAAAAAGCAGAGACATCACCTTGCCAACAAAGTTAAAGTATAGTTAAAGCTATGGTTTTCCCAGTAGTAATGTATAGAAGTGAGAGCTGGACCATAAAGAAGGCTGATTGCCGAAGAATTTATGCTTTTGAATTATGATGCTGGAGGAAACTCTTGAGATTCCCATGGACTGCAAGAAGATCAAACCTATCCATTCTGAAGGAAATCAGCCCTGAGTGCTCACTGGAAGGACAGATCCTGAAGCTGAGGCTCCAAGACTTTGGCCACCTCATGAGAAGAGAAGACTCCCTGGAAAAGACCCTGATGGAGGGAAAGATGGAGGGCACAAGGAGAAGGGGATGACAGAGGATGAGATGGTTGGGCAGTATTCTCGAAGCTACTAACATGAGTTTGGCCAAACTGCGGGAGGCAGTGGAAGACAGGCGTGCCTGGCGTGCTCTGGTCCATGGGGTCACGAAGAGTCGGACACGACTGAACGACTAAACAACAACAAGCCTCCTTAGTAAGGAGGTGTGGACCAGGTGACTTCACTTTGGAAATGGCGCTTGCGAACTCCCTCCCCACCCCTCAGTTGGAGTTGGGAGGAATGGCAAAAAAAGCCTGTTAATAAGCTCAGTAGCAATATCTGTTTGGCCCCTGTGCAACTGTTCGCGAGCAGGGGCGGAGCAAAGGGGAGTGGAGGGGGCGGGCCGCTCCCAGCACCGTCTTTTGGGGGGCAGCACAAGTGGCGCCGCTGGCAACCCGCTACGTAGCGCGCATGCACCATATGTAGCGACGCTGCGCATGCGCGCTATGTAGCGGCGCTCCGCCCCCAGGTGCACGTCATGTTTGCCGCTCCGGGTGCCCGAGCGGCTTCCTACACCTCTGTTCACGAGCTGAAATTCTTCCCTCTCCGAGACTGCAAGACCCTGGTCCTTGCAAGCGTTAGACTAGAAGACTCTGGGGGTCCCTTCCAACTCTGCCATTCTATGGTTCTGTGATTCTTGACACGTCGCATCATGTTTGCAATGGTGACCACGTCTGCGTTAGCAACTTCTGTGCCGTTAAGCAATCACCCAAGCCTGAATTCCGATTCCTGTGGGCGATCTGATAATCCCAACGGGAGGAGGTCGGCAAGGGAATTGCCAATCAATTTAGCTGCAAGGCTCTTGATACTATTAGTTTGCTTTCAGGGAAATCAGTCAGGGGGAAACTTCAATATATCAGTGAGCGGAAGAAAACAATAACCTCCCACCCCCCTTGCCTTCATTATCCAAATGACCGCAGTTATTCAGTATGGCTGGTTCAAAGGCAAAGGCAGATCAATGTTTGAAAGGAAGATTCTGAGTTTTATTTTTTAATGATGGCACAACTCTGTCGGGAGCAGGAGAGTGTGTTCTGATTTATGGTGAGTTCGCTAAACAGAACTTAAAGTTTTTCCTTCTTTCTCCTTTTTTAACCCCTGTAAACAGATCTTAACTCAAAGGGCCTGTTCTATTTTTTATCACAATTTCTTATTTATTTTCACACAATTTAACAAGTTCAATTCAGTTTCCATTTGACTTCCCATCCTTACTTCCATGATGTTTCTGTTCAAACCCTTTAATCTACTGCCTAAAATGCAGCACTTATTTCTATAACATAGATCCTACATTACATTCCTTTATCATCTCAATCCTCTTTGGGGAGAGAGAAAGAAAAGTGGCTGTATATTTTGCAACTGGCAGTTCCCCACCCCTGAGGTGAATTATTTGGGAAGGCCTTTGCCCTGAAAAGTAAAGGTAAGGGGACTCCTGGCCATTAGGTCCAGCTGCGAACAACTCTGGGGTTGTGGCGCTCATCTCGCTTTACTGGCCGAGGGAGCCGGTGTACAGCTTCCGGGTCATGTGGCCAGCAGGACTAAGCCACTTCTGGCGAACCAGAGCAGCACACGGAAACACCGTTTACCTTCCCTCCAGAGCGGTACCTATTTATCTACTTGCACTTCATGCTTTCAAACTGCTAGGTTGGCAGGAGCTGGGACCGAACAATGGGAGCTCACCCCGTCGCAGGGATTCGAACTGCTGACCTTCTGATCGGCAAGCCCTAGGCTCTGTGGTTTAACCCACAGTGCCACCTGCGTCCCCGCCCTGAAAAGTAGCATATGGATATTTTACATAACTTAATAAATTCATTTGCTGCCTTACCTGCCTGAACAGGTGGGGGAGATTTCACCCTTTTTAATACTACTACTACTACTAATAATAATGGATGGGAAGCAGGTGGCGCTGTGGTCTAAAGTACCACTGAGCCTCTTGGACTTGCCGATCAGAAGGTCGGTGGTTTGAATCCCTGCGACGGGGTGAGCTCCCGTTGCTCTGTCCCACCTCCTGCCAACCTAGCAGTTCCAAAAACATGCCAGTGCAAGTAGATGAATAGGTACCACTGTGGCGGGAAGGTAAATGGTGTTTCCGTGCGCTCTGGTTTCCGTCAAGGTGTCCTGTTGCGCCAGAAGTGGTTTAGTCCTGCTGGCCGCATGAACTGTCTGTGAACAAATGCCAGCTCCCTTGGCCTGAAAGCGAGATGAGCGCCACAACCCCATAGTTGCCTTTGACTGGACTTAATAATAATAATAATAATAATTTATTATTTGTACTCCACCCATCTGGCCGGGTCTCCCCAGCCACTCTAGGCGGCTTCCAACAAATATCAAAATACATTAAAATATCACAGATGAAAAACCTCCCTAAACAGGGCTGCCTTCAGGTATTTTCTAAATGTCAGGTAGTTGTTTATCCCTTTGACCTCTGCTGGGAGGGCATTCCACAGGGCGGGTGCCACTACCGAGAAGGCCCTCTGCCTGGTTCCCTGTAGCTTTGCTTCTCGCAGTGAGGGAACCGCCAGAAGGCCCTCGGCGCTGGATCTCAGTGTCCGGGCTGAACGGTGGGGATGGAGACACTCCTTCAGGTCTACTGGGCCAAGGCCGTTTAGGGCTTTAAAGGTCAGCACCAACACTTTGAATTGTGCTCGGAAATGGACTGGGAGCCAATGTAGATCTCTCAGGACCAGTGTGTTATGTGGTCCCGGCGGCCACTCCCAGTCACCAGTCTAGCTGCTTAACCGTCCAGGGTTCTTTTACCTTTTACTGCTACTAAGAATAATAATGCCATTGTTTGTTGTTGAAAACCAATTACTTTCCTTAATCTGATTTTGTTTCTGGTTCTTCCTGTCAGGAAATGTTTACCGAGAGTGCATGGGGAACGGGACCTGGGCCTCCAAGGCCAACTACTCCCAGTGCGAGCCGATTCTGGTTGAAGAGGTCTGTATCTCTCTCTGAGCTTTCCACATTCTTGTTGCATTAAGCTTGTCAGTTTTGGGGGGGGGAAACCAGCAAGCTCCCTGTCCTCTCCAACCCAAAGACTTGGGTTCCTCCTTCGCAACGCCTCAGGGGCAATTTCATACCTTGGGAACATTGGTAGTCGCTATGCTTCTCTTCCATGCAAGTATAATAATAATAATAATAAATTTTTATTTATACCCCACCCTCCCCAGCCAAGACCGGGCTCAGGGCGGCTAACAACAAGTATAAAAACAATTGATTAAAATACAACTTAAAAACAGGATTAAAAACAACATTAAAGTGCAGCCTCATTTCAGTAGAACTCAAATCAAAACTATTTGGGGAAGAAACCATCAACTCTTCACCAAGGCTGACTATTCAGACTGGTCCTACATGGGCCAGAAAAATGCCAGGGAAGTCCCCAAACAGGAGTTCCATCTCAGGAGGAAAAAAGGAAAGAGAGGGGAGGGGATCAAATTGATTCCAAGCCAAAGGCCAAGTGGAACAGCTCTGTCTTACAGGCCCTGCGGAAAGAAATCAGATCCTGCAGGGCCCTGGTCTCATGAGACAGGGCATTCCACCAGGTCGGAGCCAGTGTTGAGAAGGCCTTGGCTCTGGTTGAGGCTAATCTAACTTCCTTAGGGCCCGGGACCTCTAAAGTGTTGCTATTTATGGACCTTAAGGTCCTCCGTGGGGCATACCAGGAGAGGCAAGGACCACTCCTGCTCACAGTATGGAATACACTGGCATCTCTCCCTCATTTTGGCCATAGCTCAGTGGCAGAGCATCTGTTCTGTGCCCAGAAAGTCCCAGGTTCAATCCCCAGGTAGGGCTGGGAAGGTGTCCTTTTTATTTGCCCTAATGGACCAGCCTCCACTGGTGATGGTGATGGTGGCTTCCCCAACCTGGGGCCCTCCAGGTGTTCTGGTCTAGCGGACAGTAGCAAGAGCTCAATGCACAATCTCAGCCAGCTTCCTTCAGGGGTCACCCTGATTTTCTAACGCAGATTTTCTCCCCAGCCCTTATCACAAATTTTAATATTGCAATATGATGAATAAAACCCGGCTCCTCCTGGAATAAAAATTGTCCAGAGCCATTAACAAAAACTACTGCTACTGCTACTATATTATTATTATTATTATTATTATTATTATTATTATTATTATTATTATTATTGATTCAAAAGCTTTACTCACAAAACTTGTTCCATAAACAGACACAAAACAATCAATGATACACCCAGATAGTTGTATAAATCGTACGCTTGTCAAAGCATAGGTTCAGCTTCTTAAAAACATAACATAGCTATGATCAGGGCTAAAAACAAACCTCTGTCTCTTTCCTAACCTGCATTCCAGCCTAAGACTATGTTCTCCAGAAGAGAGACCATTATCACACCCTTTGTTCTCTGTGGTTTTCAGAGAAAGACAGCTCCCTTCAAGATGGAGATTTGTGACTGAATAACCACTCGCATGATCTAAAGTTAAACACCACATAAGAGAGCAGAGCAGAGGTACACCCTAAGTTGATTAGCACCCCATTAGAGAGCTCTCTAGTTTAGCTCAATGGAAATTCCCAATGTCAAACCCTTAGCAAGACGCATACAGAGCATATACAGAGTTATTTCCATTTCAGTGTACAATTAAACAGTTATACTTAACACCGCTCGCACGACTTTCTGCCGCTCTTTGCATCAGAAAACCAAACATGGGGGAGCTCATGCCCAAATAGCTTCCTGTCACAGGGATAGTCACATCTGATCAGTTTATGTTCAATACTTTCTGTCACGGGAGCACTGAAGGTTCTCTCCAGCAGTCAGGAGCAGAAACATTGCCAGAAGTCCCCCTCAGTGTTTGAAAGGCATTAAGAGATTTGTCTGGTAGTTCCTCATTGGTTTGCCAAAGTGCTTTATAAATATCAAAGCAGAGGAATATTCCCAAATGCCTTCTCCGATCTCAAATGAGAAAGAGAGGCAGGGAGGGAGGCTGGGTTTATGACCAAATACTTCCCCGTAATTCCAGTTTTGATTAAAGCTCCGATTTAGCCTGCTTCCAATGACCTTTTTCCTGCCGTTCGTTATTATTCATTTTTTAATCTCTATGGATGGAATATATTACTTTCTAGGCTGACCAGATGCAACCAGCCCATTTCCAAATGCTAAAAGAGCAGAGGGGGCTCCCCCACTTTCATCTCCAAACTGGGCTGAATACATAGGAACCGACTGCTAGGGGCCAAGATCCCTTCAGCTCCCCCCAATAAAATGTTTGAGGACCCCCTCCAAAATCAATGGACATTGCTATTCAAATGTTGTGTGCATGCCTCATCTTGTTGTGGGGCATGGCTTACCTGACCCCCAAAAAATATTTTATTCAAGTTGGCACCCCTGGAGGAATATTAATTGTTGAAGTCTCCGGTGAGCCAGACTAGGGCCACATTCACACCGTACACTATGATACTACTTTAAACCATCATGGCTTCCCCCAAAGGATCCCGGGAACTGTAGTTTGCTAAGGAAGGGTGTGGAGAGTTGTTTGGAGATCCCCATTCCCCTCACAGAGCTACAGTTTCCCAAGCTCCCTGTGAAGAGGGATTGACAACTCTCAGCAACCCTTGACAAACCACAGCTCCCAGGACACCTTGGGGAGACCAGCGGTCAAGGATGATGGAACATGGAGTCCAGAAACAGCTGGAGACCCAAGTTTAAGAAACACTGGTATAAGGCGATGCAATCTTTCAGTTGGACAAGCTACGTAGGGTGATTTGCTTGCCTAAAAGTGTAGGTGGGCTACCACTTTCTCAACTGATTCGCCATATCTTAATGTGAAGGTGAAGGACCTCTGATCTTTGAGACCTTCAGTGGTAAACTCCAACTCGTATCATCTCAGCCCATTGGTCATGCTGGCTGGGACTTCTCCTTTCTTTGGCGATCCCTCGTAGCTGAGGAAGATTGTCTTCCATAAACACGGTTTTAACAAGTGATTGTGGAGGCCAGTTCCGGATCCACACGTCCTTCCACAGTGGGGACATAGGTTTCTGGGCAGGAGTTGATCACGGTGTGGATTTACCAAGCGTGCCTTCCTCTTAGCACGTTTCTCCCTTTCGTCCTGAGTTTGAGTGTCTTCAAAGCCCATGACACCTTTGGTAAAGGCTGTTCTCCAACTGGAGCGCTCACAGGCCAGTGTTTCCCAATTGTCGGTGTTTATACTACATTTTTTTAGATTTGCCTTGAGACAGTCTTTAAACCTCTTTTGTTGACCACCAGCATTACACTTTCCATTTTTAAGTTCAGAATAGAGTAGCTGCTTTGGAAGACGATGATCAGGCATCCGCACAACATGACCAGCCCAACGAAGTTGGTGTTGAAGAATCATTGCTTCCACACTGGTGATCTTTGCTTCTTCCAGTACACTAGTCAAAATTGTAAAATGCAATAACTCTGGCCAGGCAGTAGATCAGTTTTTGAATCTTCAGACAGTTTTAATATTATAGTATTGCAACAAATTCCAGTTGAAATAAATTCCTGTTCCAGGACAAGGCCCTGTTTCGCTAATTCTTTGTCAGCTAAATTTTCATGGTCAAAGTGTACCAATGTGTCTTCTGTGTGTACACTGGCATTAGTTCGCCTGTCTCCCCAAGTGAGTCCAGCAATCTTTTAAGGGCCATGATAGGAGGGGCCACCCTGTCTTGATCCAGGCCCATAGATTCAGGCTGCGTTGCTCATGAGACCTCTCTTTCTGTTTTCTCACCCCCAGACGAAGCCTGCTCTCTATTACCAGGTTGCCATGATCATAAACTATTTGGGGCATTGCATTTCTGTAGGGGCGCTCATCATCGCCTTCCTGCTCTTCCTATGCTTGAGGTGAGTAATGGGCCCCGGGGGCTGTGCAGCTTGCAGACATGTGAGCAAACTCCCTTAGCAAACGCTTTTTGACTGCAGACAGTCTCTGCAGCTACTATGGGGAAGAGAGAAAGGAAAGCGGCTGTCAGGGATGTGCCCACCCCTGCCAGTCCGGCACTGAGTGGCTACCGGCAGCCTCAGCCTTTGTTGTCGAACAGATTCGTCTCCCAGGGAGTCTGCCAGCTCCTCCTCGGGGGAGGAGCAGTTACCGGGAGGGAGCCAGGTGGGGGAGAGGTCTCCAGGAAGAGGCAGAGAGAGCTAGCACCACTCAGCAGACCCACTTGGAGGGGGAGAAGCCGTTTCCGGCGCCCGCTTTACGCAGAAGGAGAAGGCGGCACTTTAGAGTGCCGAGACTCTGGTGTTGGCGCCACAACAGGAGGGGGGCACTTCCGGATTCCGCTAGCAACTAGACGGTCATGTTTAGAGTTAGCTCCGCACTGTACATATTCGCACAATAAAATACTGTATTTTTCGTTCCATGAGACGCACTTTTTTCCTCCTAAAAAGTAAGGGGAAATGTCTGTGCGTCTTATGGAGCAAATGTGTGGTCCCTGGAGATGAACTGCCCAGGGGCAAAAGCAGATCGTGCTTTTTAAAAAAAGAGAGAGAGAAGGGGGTGTTGAAAGGAAGCCCGCTGAGCAGCTGCTCAGCAGACGATCGGGGAGAGAGATAAGGGAGAGAGATTCCAGCCCCACCCCCTTGCAGAGGGAGGCTGTTTCCCCAGCGACATGTGACTGGCTGATTAGATTATCTGTCTGGAAACTGTAGAAATGGCTCCCTTTCCTGAAGCTGCAGAACTGTGAGTTAAACCCCATAAAACAAGTTAAAGGTAGATAGCCGTGTTGGTCTGTCATAGTCAAAACAAAACAAAATAAAAAAATTCCTTCCAGTAGCACCTTAGAGACCAACTAAGTTTGTTCTTGGTATGAGCTTTCGTGTGCATGCACACTTCTTCAGATACACATCTGAAGAAGTGTGCATGCACACGAAAGCTCATACCAAGAACAAACTTAGTTGGCCCATAAAACAAGGTTTTTTTTCCCTTTGCAAAGTAAGCTCAACAACTTTGAGCTGCTCCTCAAAAAATGGGGCTTTTCTCCTTTGCAAAAGAAGCTGCAGAAATTTGAGCTGATCCTCCAAAAATGGGGCTTTTCTCCTCTAAAAACTAGGTGCGTCCTATGGTCAGGTGCGCCTTATAGAGCGAAAAATACGGAAGTTGAAAGACAAGAAGGACTTGGTCTTTACTCATGAGCAACTGTTAAGCGAACCTGACAGCAGCTATGTGTTTTGCAACTCCGCAACCCCACTGCACAAGCCTAGACATTAGTATTAAGTAGAAAAAAATCCCTTCAAAAAGTATCCCCTTTAGCTAACAGAAGACCATGCAAAACCCATCTCAAGTAAGATCATTACAGCTTGCCATTCCCAGTTGTTGCCTCACCCTCAGTTGCCTTCGTCTTGAAGGACTCCCAGGTCTGGTGAATGACAGGAGTTAAGGATGGGGGGATGTTATTCTGTTTCCATTTGAAGATAAACCTATTGAATTCTCACTTTCTGCAACAATGCACAGCCAGTCTCCAAAAATGTGCACTTTTCTGAATTTTGCAATGCAGTACCTCTTCAGCCAGGACTTTGGCTCGTTGACTTCTTTTAAATGTGTTTGCGGAAGGGGGAGGTCTATTGGTTTGTGGGTTTTGTTCTTGTTTTCATTATTTATTGTAATTTTATTGATGTTAGCCGCCCTGAGCCCGGTTTCGGCTGGGAAGGGTGGGGTATAAATAAAAATTATTATTATTATTATTATTATTATTATTATTATTATTATTATTATTATTACGCATTTTGTCTTTTTATATTGTATTTTATGTTGTGAACCACCCTGAGATCTACAGATGAAGGCTCGTATTCAAATTTAATAAAATAATAATAATAAAATACTCCAGTCAGGTAATGCGCACAAAAATGCATTTAATGGGGCAGAATGAGCATAAAGTGCATGCATTAATAGGAATTAATAAAATCCCTTTGCAAATGCATTTTATTAGGGGAAACCCTTTTGCAAAATGTGCACATCAGGCAAGATCGCAAACAAAAATGTGCAGGTTCAGAGAAATTTGCACCAAAACTCTGGCGCAAACTTGTGTGGAAATGTGAAGCAATGAGCTAAAGGCTAGAAAAATGAGAAAGCAAGAGAACTCAATTTCACTCGACCCTGGAGGGGGGGAAGGGGGTGAGGGCCGAACATCTTCATCCCTCTTTCTCCTGAGTCGCTTTGTTTGCTGATCTGCGGGGCAACAATAGCAGCTGCTCTGCCAACTGCTGATGAAGTGGAAAGACGAGTCAATGCCACTGCAAATAGAAAACAGGCTAAAAAGTGGGAGGGCGGCTCCTGCAGAGAAGCTCTTTCTCAGTGATCCTTCCTGCGGCGTAATATCCCTGTGGCGGGATATGAACCGCCGGGGTGCTGCTGTCCTTGCAGGAAACAGGACTCTTTTACACACACAGGGGCAGCAGCCGGGTTAGGACCTCGTTCTGCCCAGGTGGCTGGCGGATGCCCTTTCATTCATCATCCTGCCAAGTCAAGGGAGGAACAACCAGCCGATTCAGCAGCAAAGGTTTCAGGCTAAGCAGGGCATGCAACGGCTGCGTGTTTATTTCAGGAAGCAAGATAAAATCATCTGACAGGTGTGGGGAACCTCAGGCTCAGCAGCCAGATAGATAGATAGATAGATAGATAGATAGATAGATAGATAGATAGATATAGATGATATAGATAGATGATAGATGATAGATATAGATAGATAGATAGAGAGAGAGAGAGAGAGATAGATAGATAGATAGATAGATAGATAGATAGATAGATAGATAGATAGATAGATAGAGATGATAGATGATAGATGATAGATAGATGATAGATAGATAGATAGATAGATATAGATAGATGATAGATAGAGATGATAGATAGATAGATAGATAGATAGATAGATAGATAGATAGATAGATAGATAGATAGATAGATAGATAGATGATAGAGATAGATAGATAGATAGATAGATAGATAGATAGATAGATAGATAGATAGATGATAGATAGATAGAGATGATAGATGATAGATAGATATAGAGAGAGAGATGATGATAGATAGATAGATAGATAGATAGAGATAGATAGATAGAGATAGATAGATAGATAGATAGATAGATAGATAGATAGATATAGATAGATGATAGATAGATAGAGACAGATATATAGATACTTTATTGTCATTGTATATAGTACAACGAAACTGAATGCCACCCCACATTTACAGCCACATATACACATACATACCATCCATCATGACTCAACAACAACAACCACTCTCTGGAAACCATTTGGACCCATTAAGTGGCGGGGGCGGACCACGAAGTGACTCCTAATACAACTGAGCTACACTGGTGGCATAATGACAACAAGTGAGATATGCAACAAAATCTGCAGCAGGAGTGCTGCTGCCACTCAGTTTTTCTCCCTCCTTCAAGGATGCTGTGAGGAGCTTAAGGCATTCTGCTCCCATTTTTTGTTTTCCAGCAGACTCGAAAATCTGTAGCTGCTGAATATCCTCAGTCCTCATTGGGCTCTTTGGGGTTTCTCCACCATCCCCGCTTTAGGCTTATTTGTCTGTGTTTTGTGTGTGTGTGTGTGTTTTGTGTGTGTGTGTGTGTGTGTGTGTGTGTGTGTTTTGCAAACATCAGCATTCCTCAAACATGATAGCACCCACCTTTTATTTCTGTTTCTCTTGGCACACACCACCTGTGTTTTTGCAATTAGAAGGAGCAACGCTAATATCGCTGTTGGGTATGGATGTCTGTCAGAAAGCTAACGCTTTGTGCAACCGTTTTGAGCTTGTTCTGGGGGAACGCAGGGATTTCTCAAAACAATAGCAGTCATGGTGGGCAAAGATCCCTAAAAGATTGGGGCGAGTTGCAACCGGTCAAAGTAGGGACAGTGTTGTCTAGTATAAGGCAGATTTATATGTCATAGCTATCAACTTTCGGATTTGAAAAGAAGGGATTTTTCCAAACTTTCGGATTTGAAAATAAGGGATGCCGCGAGGGCGGTGCAATGGCACCAAGTAGCCTCGCCACCGTGCGCTCCAGAGGCTGCGCACGAACGGGTGAGCGAAAGAGCGAGCGCATAGACGGCAGGCAGGCTGTCTGTCTGGTTGGGCGTGAGGGTCTGGCTGCACAAGGCATGTAAGCTCCGCCCCCAGTCGGTCTCAGACTCCTTATTGGCAGCCGAGCAACGCAGCTGAGGAGCCTCCCTGGCCGGCAGGGAGGGAAAGGAGCTGCTTCCTTTGAAATCCGGGAAATTAAAGGGATATCAACAATCCGGGATAGCAGCGGGAAACGGCATTGGAATAAGGGAGTTTCCCGCAAAAAAAGGGAGGGTTGACAGCTATGTTATATGTTCATATGAAGCCAAGCTTCCCCTCCCTTGCTGGAGGAATTCCTGCTTGTTGGATGGGGAATTCAGACTTGCAACAGCTGTTGCAGGCTGCAGATGAAGATCTGCTCTGTGTAGCTTAATTAAAAAATAATAATCCCTGTATATTACAGCTTGCACAGCAAGGGCAGCAAACATACAAATATTAATCAACAAATCAGCATATGCCAGTTCTTAAAAAAACAAAACAAACCCAGCTTCTCCTTGGTCCTGTAGCTCCAACTTGTAATGGCAGCATATGATTTTAACATGAGAGAGGTTTACATGCAGTGGGCATGCAGTGAAGTTAAATGTTGGGAGATAAAGGACAGATAAAGCACTTCTTCGTGCAGCATGTAGTTAATCTATGGAACTCACTGCCACAGGAGGCAGCAATGAAGACCAGCTTGGATGGCTTTGAAAAGGTTTAGACAAATTCATGGAGGAAGAGGCTACCATGGTCAGAGGCAGTAATGCTTTTGAATAACAGTTGCTGGAAACGGCAGAAGAGGAGAGGGTTCCTGCGCTCAAGAAGAAGAAGAAGAAGAGTTTGGATTTGATATCCCGCTTTATCACCACCCGAAGGAGTCTCAAAGCAGCTAACATTCTCCTTTCCCTTCCTCCCCCCCCCCCAACAAACACTCTGTGAGATGAGTGGGGCTGGGAGACTTCAAATAAGTGTGACTAGCCCAAGGTCACCCAGCAGCTGCATGTAGAGGAGAGGAGACGCGAACCCGGTTCCCCAGATTACGAGTCTACCGCTCTCAACCACTACACCACACTGGCTCTCAGGTCCTGCTTAAAGGTTTTGCACAGGTGGCCGCTGTGAGAACAGGATGCTGGACTAGATGGGGACCGAGCTGTTTTCGGCCACCTCAACATTTTGGGAGAGCAAGCCCAGCCCCGCCATTCAGGGCCAGATTTAGGTTTGATGAGACCCTAAGCTACTGAAGGTAATGGGGCCCTTTCTATGTCCAGCTGTCCTTTGTCGACAACAAATTGTCGCTGTTTTTTGTGTTGAATATATGCTAGATGGCAATTTATGGACCTAATAGGTATCTCAAGCCATTTGTGCATGTGGCCATGCAACCAGTCCATGCAGAATGTAGGCACCCTATATATAGAAATGAGCAAAGTAGTGATATTTTAGGGAGCAGGCTAGCAGGCGGGGCCCATGACTTACATCATAGGCGCCTACACAACACAAAACACTGTTTCTGTATGTAGGCTTTATTTTATTTGTTTTTTATCTTATATTTTGGAAATGTACATCCAGTTTTTTTCTTCTTTAATTTTTTTTGGGGGGCCCCCAGGAGAGTGAGGCCCTAAGCAATGTCAGGATCTCCTACTCTCAAGTAGGACCTTGGTAGAGACACATGCCCGACTGGCATGTTCTCTCCCACCTGGTTGATGGTTCGGGAGCTTCAAAGGCTTTCTTCAGCCCGAACATCACAGTGACAGCAAAGAGAAAGAACAAAGGACAATAGTCCCACTTCACGGAACACAGTAACACAAACATCCTGTCTCTGTCACTTCCCACTCTGTGGAATGAAAACATACACCGTCATGTGATAGACAAGAATCCCATGACTGTAGACACAAGGAATGAATCTCCAACAAGCTATAGCTTGTTTAGCTTATACGTAAATTCGGCACTGCCTCCATGTGTGGGGCCCTCTGGTGCATGGCACTCACCACATTGCCCGGCCTCCTCCCCACACCCCATTGCAATTGCTCATTTTAATGATCTGTGTCATTGCCAGAACAGAGTCATTTGGGCAGTCGCTGGCTATGCCTACCATAGAAATTCGGGAGCAATGTATTCGGAACTTGCACTGAGATATCGGTGGGCTTGATCTGCCCCTTTGAGCACTTTCCCTTCCCGTTGATTTCAAAGGGAGGAGGGAGAGATGTATCTGTTTGACTCACTTCCCAGTGGAAAATCAGCAGAGTGTAGAAGTGCTAGGCTTTTCCTGATTTGCACAAACTGCTTTTTAATGAGAGATGCTTGAGGAATGCAACTCAAATGGATTTTGATAATGGATTTGTGAATTCCAGGGCACTTGAGCTCTGGCTCATGTGGAATTGCTTCTTGTGTTAAGGACCCACTTCCGTCCCAGTGGCTTATTTAAGCATCAAGATTTTTTACTTTCTTTTTAAGGCTGGGAAGTATGCACACCAAAAATATGTAAATAAAACCAAAAAAAATACACAATTCTCAGTTTGCACTCAGGTTCTTCCATGTTGTTTAGTCATTTAGTCGTGTCCGACTCTTCGTGACCCCATGGACCAAAGCACGCCAGGCACTCCTGTCTTCCACTGCCTCCTGCAGTTTGGTCAGACTCATGTTGGTAGCTTTGAGAACACTGTCCAACCATCTTGTCCTCTGTCGTCCCCTTCTCCTTGTGCCCTCCATCTTTCCCAACATCAGGGTCTTTTCCAGGGAGTCTTCTCTTCTCATGAGGTGGCCAAAGTCTTGGAGCCTCAGCTTCAGGATCTGTCCTTCCAGTGAGCACTCAGGGCTGATTTCCTTCAGAATGGATAGGTTTGATCTTCTTGCAGTCCATGGGACTCTCAAGAGTCTCCTCCAGCACCATAATTCAAAAGCATCCATTCTTCGGCAATCAGCCTTCTTTATGGTCCAGCTCTCACTTCCATACATCACTACTGGGGAAAACATAGCTTGAACTATACGGACCTTTGTCGGCAAGGTGATGTCTCTGCTTTTTAAGATGTTGTCTAGGTTTGTCATCGCTTTTCTCCCAAGAAGCAGGCGTCTTCTAATTTCGTGGCTGCTGTCACCGTCTGCAGTGATCATGGAACCCAAGAAAGTGAAATCTCTCACTGCCTCCATTTCTTCCCCTTCTATTTGCCAGGAGGTGATGGGACCAGTGGCCATGATCTTAGTTTTTTTGATGTTGAGCTTCAGACCATATTTTGCGCTCTCCTCTTTCACCCTCATTAAAAGGTTCTTTAATTCCTCCTCACTTTCTGCCATCAAGGTTGTATCATCAGCATATCTGAGGTTGTTGATATTTCTTCCGGCAATCACCATAAAAAAATTCCTTCCAGTAGCACCTTAGAGACCAACCAAGTTTGTTCTTGGTATGAGCTTTCGTGTGCATGCACACTTCTTCAGATACTCTAAGGCAGGGGTCGGCAAACTAAGGCCCGGGGGAGGTTGTGAGGTTATTCCATAAGCTATACATATCGGCCTTGGGATAATTAACTATGATTGCATTTATATCCCACCTCTTTCTTCAAGGAGCTCAGAGTAGCATGCATGGTTCTGTCCCTCCTCATTTAATCCTCACAACAACCCTGTGAGGTAGGTTAGGCTGACAGGCAGCAACTGGCCCAAGGTGATCATCATGGCCCAGTGGGGATTTGAACCCTGGTCTCCCAGGTCCTAGTCCGACACTTTAACCACCACACCACACTGGGCAATGACTTGGATTATGTTGTTTATGCGGCTCTTAAGCTTGTTCCTTCGCTGTGATTAGCCCAGCCCTGTCCTTTGTCCCTGTACAGTAGGTGTACCTGTATAAAATATGTGTATCGTCAAAGGCAATGTGATCTATTGGCCAATATGCCTAGAATATGTGCAAGGGAATGGAAATGTGGTTTGCTGCTAGGTTAAGGTTTCCTTGCTCAAAACATGATTACGCACAAACATAAATCAATAAAGATATTATTGCGTGGTCAGGCGGAGTCCCCCCGAACCCCGGGCAGCCCCTGAGGGAAATAACGACACATGACAACGTTCTATGGGATTAAATTGGCCACAACTTTATTAATATTCAGATGTAGGGAGACCTTGGCTCAGGCATTGGGCGTTTATCCTTCCCAGCCCCCCAGCCGGGGTTCTGGGTAATTTTCAGGGTTATCCAGCATGTGTGGGGAGTGGGCTAGCTCTGGAGAACATATGTTCAAGCAGATAGCCCGCCCCCCTGTTCGCCGCCGCTGGAGGGGGAGGGCAATGACGACCTCTGGGCGTATGGTCAATGCCTCCCCCTAAGACCCCTTTAACGGGAACCCTGGTATCGCTGCTGCAATGGGGGCGGGGGTCCCCGCCCCACGCCCCCCCTATTTTAGGTACATGACTAAAGGCCTGCAACCGCCAAAGTTGTGACGAATTGCTACGGGAAAGGCGAAACCTGCCAATGCAGGGAAAGTCCTTTCCGGCCCTTTAACAGCGACCTTGTCATAGCAGCGCCTGCGTGCCTGTGTGGCTGTGGAAAATAAAAGGTTAATCTGCATAATAAGCGTTAATTGAGGGAGTGGAGGGTGGGGAAGCTCTGAATCCAACGGCCGCTTCTACCCAGCCATGAAACTGACCCAGGTTCGAATCCTGGGAGCAGTTTCAGTCACTCAGCTTAAGCTACTTAATAAATAAATAAATCTTTATTGTCACAACACCACCTGTGTGCCGTAAAACTTCACATAGTTGTTATGAGGATTTGAGGATTAAATGGGAGAAGAGAACTGCAGGTCCCCTCGAGGAAAGGAGGCATATATTAATGAAGATGTTGGCGATAAATTGACCCACAAAACTCATTTGGTGATATTGGGCCAGTCACTCTCCCTCCACCGCACCTACCTCACAGGGCTGATGTGAGGAGAAAAGGAAGAAAGCACAATTAAAATTAGCCTGAGCTCCTCAAGGTACAAATGCAAAAAAAAAACCAAAGAAGTTAAAGAATTACTCTTAGAAGGTAAATTTTCTGAGGTATAACAGTGAAGTATTTCTCCAGTTTTATATCACAAGAAAAGAAGGAATTGGAAGCTGTTGGAAGGAAACACCTATGTAGTGGCGATATTTAACTAATTAACGATTTAATCTCTTTGAGCCGCACACCTTCCATAAAAAAATTTAAAAAAATTAATGCGCTCTGGGAGGACCAGAGCACAACATATTAAAAACAATCTAACAAAGAAAATGATCCAATAAAACCAACAGCAGCGGAACAAAGCACAACAACTTTGCTTCAGAGCCAGCCTAAATAATTCAGTCGAAGTTTTTAAAAGGTCTGGGGAAATGAAAAAGGGGGGAAAGTTTTGGCTGCTGCCCAAATCTGGTGAAGGGGGAAAGAAGGATAGGGAAGAAGGGAGGAAGAGAACGGGAAAAGAGAAACCTCTACTGCTCTGTTCCTAGGGAGAGGCAGCAAATGTTGGCCATTGAAACCCAGCGCACTTCCAAATGAAGCTTTTAATATTTGACATTTTATTGTGTTTTATATGTGCTGGAAGCCACCCAGAGTGAGCAGGGTATAAATCAATATAAAAGCAACAGCAGCAGCAGCAGCAGCAATAATTTATTATTATTATTATTATTATTATTATTATTATTATTATTTTCAGCATACATCTTGATTGGTTTGCAGGGCGATTATACAATGTGGGCAATCTGGTGAGCATGCATTCTGTGATGTTGCATCAAAGGAAACACACCATTTCCCCCTGCATTTCCTGGTCACTTTCTTTCCTGCAAAACATCTTCTTTTTTGAGGGCGGGGGGGGGGAGAGAGAGAAGTGGACTTGTCGTACGAGACGTCCCGATCCGTTGCAATGGTGCAACCCGAATTTATTCATTAATAAAAGTATTTACTGGCCGAGGAAGCCGGCGTACAGCTTCCGGGTCATGTGGCCAGCATGACTAAGAAGCCGCTTCTGGTGAACCAGAGCAGCGCACGGAAATGCCGTTTACCTTCCCGCTGGAGCGGTACCTATTTATCTACTTGCACTTTGACGTGCTTTCGAACTGCTAGGTTGGCAGGAGCAGGGGCTGAGCAACGGGAGCTCACCCCGTCGCGGGGATTCGAACCGCCGACCTTCTGATCGGCAAGCCCTAGGCTCTGTGGTTTAGACCACAGCACCACCTGCGTCCCTATAACCATCCAGGTGGCTTTTACATTTTACCTTTTTTTTACCTATGGCTTTTGTGAAGGTTTGTGTTTAGGGTAAGTGGTAATGCTTACGCACCCCAGTGGTACGGGACGAGAGGGGGTGTGAGTGGATCCTGAGCTTACATTTCACTATTTCTTTACACCTTGATGCAATATTTCTCTCTCTCTCTCTCTCTCTCTCTCTCTCTCTGTGTGTGTGTGTGTGTGTGTGTGTGTGGCACGTTGCTTGATCTCGATTCGGCCACCCAGACGTATCATTATTTTTCAGCCAAGGGCAGTGAACATTGCAGTTTTCACCTTTGCTGCAGCTTTCGGTGCAAATCATGTTTTCAATTTGTGTTTAAAAAAAAAAAAATCCAGTGCATCTGAAGATGCAAGGAGCTTTAAAAAAAAAAAAATCCACCTTCTCTCCTGTTGGATAATTTTGCAAAACCTAATTGGAACGAAACTTTGGAATGCCCCTAGGCCGTGCTGTTGCAAACACACACACAGAGGCACACACAAATGTGTCAGAGAGAGGCACACACGCACAGTCAGAGAGAGAGCTGCAGAAGCCCTTGGATTAATTAGATTATTGTATTTTAATATTCTGTTGAAAGCCGCCCAGAGTGGCTGGGGAAACCCAGACCCAGCCAGATGGGCGGGGTATAAATAATAAATTATTATTATGATTATATTATTGGAATATAATTTGTGTGTGTGCATGCACACAGTCAGAGAGAGAGCTGCAGAAGCCCTTGGAATATAATTTTTGAGCTCCAATACACAGTGGGTGTTGAAAAGGCCTTCGATATTGTGGAGAGTGAAAGTTCAGGGAAATAGTATCTCTGAGCCATTCTCCACCTCATTAAGACACTGATGCTACGCTCTTTATGCAAAATGTTTAGCAACTGGAAAATGAGGAATGAAGCTGCCTTGCACAAGCCATTAATTCTGAAGCAGTTTCACAGTGGTCTTCTTAAAGTGCAGACAATTATTGCGGAGCCAACGTTTTGCAGATTGCAGCCGACCCCAGCAATTCTTCATTTGCGTTCTGCAAGGGAGCTGCTAGCATGCCACAAGAAATTAACAAATCAAAATTCTCCTGTGAGGCCGAAAACTTCCAGTCACAAAGGAATGGTCTGACCTCCTGGTTCGTTTGTCCGTTTGTTTATTAAACTTAATTTTATTGTTATAATTAATTTCATTTCTACGCCTCTTCATATTTTAAAGGGGGGGGGGAATCTCAGAGTGGTTTACAACACATTAAAACACCACATAAAACAATCCAGAATAATAATAAAAATTCAAGCTTCATGGAAAATATTTCAGATTCTTCTCTAAGCAACCTTTTGATTTCCCCATATTATTTACCTACTTGATTTATAGAGCTGCTCCACAGCAGAAGTACTCTAGGAAGGCAGTGGGGTGTAGTGGTTAGAGTGCCGGACTAGGACCTGGGAGTAAAGGTAAAGGGACCCCTGACCATTAGGTCCAGTCGTGTCTGACCTTGGGGTTGCGGCGCTCATCTCGCTTTACTGGCTGAGGGAGCCGGCGTACAGCTTCCAGGTCATGTGGCCAGCATGACAAAGCCGCTTCTGGTGAACCAGAGCAGCGCACGGAAATGCCGTTTACCTTCCCGCCGGAGCAGTTCCTATTTATCTACTTGTACTTGATGTGCTTTCGAACTGCTAGGTGGGCAGGAGCAGGGACCGATCAACGGGAGCTCACCCCGTCGCAGGGATTCGAACCGCCGACCTTCTGATCAGCAAGCCCTAGGCTCTATGGTTTAACCCACAGTTCAAATCCCCACTCAGTCATGAAGAAGAAGAGTTTGGATTTGATATCCCGCTTTATCACTACCCGAAGGAGTCTCAAAGCGGCTCACATTCTCCTTTCCCTTCCTCCCCCACAACAAACACTCTGTGAGGTGAGTGGGACTGAGAGACTTCAGAGAAGTGGGACTAGCCCAAGGTCACCCAGCAGCTGCATGTGGAGGAGCGGGGAAGCAAACCCAGTTCACCAGATTACGAGTCTACCGCTCTTAACCACTACACCACACTGGCTCTCATGAAGCTCCCTGGGTGACCTTGGAGTCAGTCGCAGCCCCTTAACCTACCTCTCAGGGTCGTTGTGGGGATAAACTGAGGAGGGAGCAGAGACCATGGACTCCTTGGAGAAAAAGGTGGGATAGAAAGGCAATAAATAAGCTTTTTTTTTAAAAAAAAAAAAAGTCCTTATGAAAACTCAACAGCATTTTAATGCATATTCCTCATCTCCTTAGGCTTCCGTAGGGATTTCCTGAAATTGGACTCTATTCAAACGCACTTTCTTAGAGTCAACCTTAGGATCCCCCCTCCCTCGGTGGCGGGCGCGGTTATGAGACTTGAGGTCGGCTGGCAAGCCTTGCGATATGTGGCCTTGAAGACGAAGCTTTGGCTATGGCTCAAGCTTTGTTTTAAACCAGTGGGCATCGCCCCCTTGACATTGAGGGATGATTTCCAGTCATCATGGGGAAGGGAGGTCATAAAAGAGGTGCAGTCCTGCGGATTGTCACACCTCACCTGGAATACTGTGTCCAGTTCTGGGCACCACAGTTCAAGAAGGATACTGACAAGCTGGAACGTGTCCAGAGGAGGGCAACCAAAATGGTCAAAGGCCTGGAAACGATGCCTTATGAGGAACAGCTTAGGGAGCTGGGTATGTTTAGCCTGGAGAAGAGAAGGTTAAGGGGTGATATGATAGCCATGTTCAAATATATAAAAGGATGTCATATAGAGGAGGGAGAAAGGTTGTTTTCTGCTGCTCCAGAGAAGCAGACACGGAGCAATAGATTCAAACTACAAGAAAGAAGATTCCACCTAAACATTAGGAAGAACTTCCTGACAGTAAGAGCTGTTCGACAGTGGAATTTGCTGCCAAGGAGTGTGGTGGAGTCTCCTTCTTTGGAGGTCTTTAAGCAGAGGCTTGACAGCCACCTGTCAGGAATGCTTTGATGGTGTTTCCTGCTTGGCAGGGGGTTGGACTGGATGGCCCTTGTGGTCTCTTCCAACTCTAGGATTCTATGATTCTACCTGGAGTCCATGACGTATAATCAAGCTAGAACTGCAATCTCCCAGAGATTGAGCGATATTGCCAGACAAGAGGACATAGCTCAAGTGAAACCAGGGATGTTCCTAGGGGACCAGATATATCAAATGACACCAGCCCCCTATCTCACGGAAATCCACTATGTGGAATACCGCAGACTTTTTACAGCCCTTGATTCCGTGGTATTGTGGGGAAGGTACAAGGGAGTTCCATACGCCCAGAGAACCTGTCATTGTACTATGGGCGTGGTTGAGTCTACCGAACATATCCTTCTGTCTTGTCCTCTCTATGTAGAACTTAGGCAAAATCTTATAACTCCACTTTTACGTCAATCTAGCTTTCTACCCAGAGAAAGACAGGTTTTATATTTACTGAATAATATTACTAGAAATACAGCCTCCCTGGTGGCTAAATTTCTTTTTTTAGCTTCTAAGCGTCGCAAGATTTTAATTGATTGTATCGATATGGGGCTATCTGTTTAGTTCCATTCTATTGTGGATTATGTTTCCTTTTTTCAATGTTCTCTCAGATGCTTTAAATTCTGTGCAAATGTATTCTTCTGACTGACGGTCGAATAAAAGAATGATGATAATGCATATTCCTCCTAATAGGCGCCTGCAGATTTTGCAATGTGTATGGAATTTTGCATCAGGTGCACATTATTGAAAAGCAGTTCCTGCTAACATAATTCATTTCGTATGTTATTTTCACCAATATGTTCATTTTTATGGACACTATTCCCTAAAAGATGTGCTTTTAAAGAAAAATCTTTGGCTGGAGAAATGCACTGCAAAATTTGGAGATGTGGGAATTCCCCAGAATAGCCGTGTTTCAGAAACTGAGAATTGGGTCGGTTCTCCTTTCTCCCCCAATATGTCTCTTGTTCCGTCAGCACAATGATTTCTCCTTCCACCGTGGAATGTTCTCCCCCCCCCTCCTTCCTCCTGTGCCCCCCTCAGATCGGATCTAGGGGTTCCCTGAACCCTCTGGGACAGATTTGGATAGGGGGTGGGGCATGCGCAGGAAGAGAAGGTAAAATCCAGTTGCGCAAGTGTAAATCCTTGCAATGATGAGGCATGGCAGTCAAGTACTATCCTACTCCCAGGAGCTCCAACAGTGCCGGGTTTACGTATAAGCTAAACAAGCTATAGCTTAGGGCCCCACTCTCTTGGGGGGCCCCAAAAAATTAAAGGGGGGGAAAACTGGATGTACATTTCCAAAATATAAGATAAAAAGCAAATAAAATAAAACCTACATACAGCAACAATGTTTTGTGTTGTGTAGGCTCCTATGATGTAAGTGATGGGCCCCGCCTGCTAGCCTGCTCCCTAAAATATCACTGGTTTGCTCCTTTCTATATATAGGGTGCCTACATTCTGCATGGACTGGTTGGAACAATTACTTTGATAAAATACATATTTTGTTATGTGCAAATGGATTTAGATACCTATTAGGTTCATAAATCACCATATAGCAGCATACATTCAACACAAAAACCAGTGACAATTTGTTGCTGACAAAAGTCAGTTGGACATATAAAGGGCCCCATTACCTTCAGTATCTTAGGGCCTCATCCAGCCTAAATCCGGCCCTAATCTCCAACCAGGAACGGGTGCTCTGCAGACCATTTCCACCAGAGAGATGGAATTTTGCCCCAGTCCAAATGATTCGCAGAACCCCACTTGGACATGAAGCCTCAATCCCAGTCTCTGTTGAGAAAGCCGCTCTGCCAGGGACAGAGAACAGATCAGTTCAGATTTCTCCCTGGGTTTTCTTCCTCCCAGAAGAATTTAGAAGAAGGAAAGAGTCGGAATCCTTGCTGAGCTCCTGCAAATCACTCTGAGATCTACCAGTAGATCCCAGTCTATTTTTTCCCCCAAATCTTGACATTGGAATGCAGGGGGTGAGTGGGAAAATCTGCAGTCTTTTTGCCTTTGCCTCTTTAGGAGCATCCGATGCCTTCGGAATATTATCCACTGGAATCTGATCACCACGTTCATCCTGAGGAATGTGATGTGGTTCTTGCTGCAGATGATAGATCACGACATCCACGAAAACAACGAGGTACTAAATTATCATTATCATCACCACCACCACCACCACCACCACCACCACCATCATCATAGAATTAAGCATCTTGCAGTTGGCAATGCAGGGACACGGGTGGCGCTGTGGGTTAAACCAGAGCCTAGGGCTTGCCGATCGGAAGGTCGGCGGTTCGAATCCCCGCAACGGGGTGAGCTCCCGTTGCTCGGTCCCTGCTCCTGCCAACCTAGCAGTTCGAAAGCACTCAGTGCAGAAGATTTACCTTCTGGCGGGAAGGTAAACGGCGTTTCCGTTTGCTGCTCTGGTTCGCCAGAAGCGGCTTAGTCATGACCTGGAAACTGTACGCCGGCTCCCTTGGCCTGTAAAGTGAGATGAGTGCTGCAACCCCAGAGTCGTCCGCGACTGGACCTAACAGTCAGGGGTCCCTTTACATTTCCCTAGTTGGCAATGCAGGGATTACAGACCAACCAAAGCAGTAGGAATTGAAAAGCAATTCCTTCCTGCATTAGAGGCTGTGTTTGCTATGCAATCCATCCTGGGTTACAGTGTTCCAGGCTGACTTTGGGGGGGGGGGCAGGAGATGCTCTAGTCTGCAACAGGGTCAGAGCTGGGTACCACACATGCCACGTGCTCTCCTGCACAGCCCTGCCACCTGGTTGGCCCAGAGGGATGCTTGTAAGCTGGATGGGCTGGAGCGAATTAAAAGTGGTAGGCTGGATGGGGACCCGGTAGTTGAATGCTGGCAGGTGGTTCCTAGGTCTTCAGCTAGGATAGCTCGGTTGGTAGAGCATGAGACTCTTAATCTCAGGGTGGTGGGTTCGAGTCCCACGTTGGGCAAAAGACTCCTGCATTGCAGGGGGTTGGGCTAGATGGGCATCACAACCCCTTCCAACTCTACAGTGTTATGGTTCCAGGAAGCATTCCGCAGCCTGGTAGGGTGGCTTTTTGGGACAGGGTGGTGCTCACCTTTACAGAGCAGGTGTGATATCTGGGGGTACACCTGGGTCCCTTGTTGTCATAATAATAATAATAATTTATTATTTATACCCCACCCGTCTGGCTACGTTTCCCCAGCCACTCTGAGCGGCTCCCAACAGAATATCAAAAACGCGATAAAAAAACTTCCCTAAACAGGGCTGCCTTCAGATGTATTCTAAAAGTCATATAGTTGTTTATCACTTTGACATCTGATGGTAGGGTGTTCCACAGGGTGGTGCCACCACCGAGAAGGCCCTCTGCCTGGTTCCCTGTAACCTTGCTTCTCGCAGGGAGGGAACCACCAGAAGGCCCTCGGAGCTGGATCTCAGTGTCCGGGCTGAACGATGGGTGTGGAGACGCTCCTTCAGGTCTACTGGGCTTTTGAGGCCGTTTAGGGCTTTAAAGGTCAGCACCAACACTTTGAATTGTGCTCGGAAACGTACTGGGAGCCAAGGTAGGTCTTTCAAGACTGGTGTTACGTGGTCCAACGGCCGGAGCCTAGCTGCTGCATTCTGGATTAATTGTAGTTTCCGGCTCACCTTCACAGGTAGCCCCACATAGAGTGTATTGCAGTAATCCAAGCAGGAGATAACCAGAGCATGAACCACTCTGGCGAGACAGTCTACGGGCAGGTAGGGTCTCAGTTTAAGTAGTCAAAGTAGCTATGCATACCATCTTCCAGCTTGGGCTGGTGCCCCAGAGGCTGTTGTTGGACAGGGATGACCTGAAAACAATGATCTCTACATTGGCAATGTCAAGATTGGATTGCTGTAATGCGTTCCACATGGGGCTACCCTTAAGGTTGGGTCCAGACACTGCAACTTACATAGGAAGCAGCCTTATACTGAGACAGACCATTGGTTTATCGAGCTCAGTATTGTCTACACTGACTGGCAGCAGCTCTCCATGGACTCAGAAGGGGTTTCTCCCATTCCTGCCTGGAGATGCAGGGGACGGAAGCTGGAACTTCTGCATGCAGGACATGTCCTCTGCTGCCGGGCTACGGCCATTGAGCTATGGAGGGACTCAGAAACATAGGAGTGAAATGGACTATCCTGGGAGAGGCTAGCTGGCTGGCACTCTAAGCAGAAGTACTCTGCACTGCAACATTTTGTTGCAGACCCCACTTGTTTTATATGTACTGAATACACACACACACACACACACACACACAGAGAGAGAGAGAGAGAGAGAGAGAGAGAGAGAGAGAGAGAGAGAGGTGCATTTTATTCCCAAAGTTTTAGACCCTGCTATATACACTCTTTTTTTCCTCCCCTAGTAGCCTGATCCTTACAAGAACTTTAAAGTAATTTATGATGCTACACCTCACCCAGGTCTTGATGGTACCTTGAGAAGAAGGAAGGGGAAACAAATTCAGTCCATTAATCTTCCCCCCCCCCCAGAAAAGATCATTCCTATAAATAATCCCTGCCTCTTGGACAGGGCCCAGTCCTAAATAATAGGATTGTGCCAGACTGAATTATAGCCCCTCCTTGTCGACGCCTCAGAATTATGGTTTTCCCCTCGTTCTGCCTTATCTCATCTCTCCTTTTCTTTCGTTATCCTGGACAACGTCCCCCCGGCAAATATTCTGGGCCAGTCCAGGCTCCCCCCCCTAGTCGCAAAGACTCCTGGGAGCTGTGGTTTCTTAGAGGGGCTGAGAGTTGTTAAGAGAGACCACCACCCTCATTCCCCTCACAGAACTACAGTTCCCAGAGTTGTTTAACAACAAATCCCTCTTCCCAGGGGACTCTGGGAATTGTAGCTCTGTGAGGGGACTGGGGGGAGTGTCTCCTACCAGCTGTCAGCACCCTTAACAAACCACAGCTCCCAGGATTCTCTTTGGTGTAAGCCATGACTGCATAAAGTGGCGTCCTAGTGCTTTGAATCATAGAACTGTAGAGCTGGAAAGGGACCCTGTGGATCATCTAGTCCAACCCTCTGCAATGCAAGAATATGCGGCTATCCCTTAAGGGGATCAAACCTGCAACCTTGGCGTTATCAACACCACCCTCTAACCCAGGCATAGGCAAACTCGACCCTCCAGATGTTTTGGGACTACAACTCCCATCATCCCTGACCACCAGCCCTGTTAGCTAGGGATGATGGGAGTTGTAGTCCCAAGACATCTGGAGGGCCAAGTTTGCCTATGCCTGCTCTAACCAACTGAGCTATCCAGTACATAGTGCAGATGGTGTCAAAGCCATAGCTGTCCACCCTCCCTTTTTTTGTGGGAAACTCCCTTATTCCAATGCCGTTTCCCGCTGCTATCCCGGATTGTTGATATCCCTTAAATTTCCCGGATTTCAAAGGAAGCAGCTCCTCTCCCTCCCTGCTGGCCAGGGAGGCTCCTCAGCTGCCAATAAGGAGCTCGGCTGCCAATAAGGAGTCTGAGACCGACTGGGGGCGGAGCTTGCATGCCTTGTGCAGCCAGACCCTCACGCCCAACCAGACAGACAGCCTGCCTGCCGTCTACGCGCTCGCTCTTTCGCTCACCCGTTTGCGCGCAGCCTCTGGAGCGCAGGGTGGCGAGGCTACTTGGTGCCATTGCACCGCCCTCGCGGCATCCCTTGTTTTCAAATCCGAAAGTTTGAAAAAATCCCTTATTTTCAAATCCGAAAGTTGACAGCTATGGTCAAAGCCCATCTGAATATAGCTAGGATACTGGACTAAGATGGGTCATTGACCTTAAATCCCCCAAGAGATTTATTTGCCTCTTAAATAAGTTCCAGGTAAATTGAGAATGAGAATGAGAATGAATTTATCTACTGATCACCATAAGCTCATTCTTGCCTTTTAATTGCATGGGTGAGAGAGGGAGGGTGGGCTGCCCTCACTTATTCCCCCCCCCCCCGCATGAAAATCTTTCGTGTTTTGTGCAAATGAAGCCCAGAGATCGGGTTCCTCAGGGAGACAAGACGAGGCCTCTCTTTTAGCTCAGCTTAATCAGCTGGCTGTATAATTTTATGTCTCCAAAAAGGAGAATTGATTAGTACCTGTTTAAGGAATGGTATGCCTAATCACATGCTTCGTGAGCTGTGAGCTTACGATTCTGGAGGGAATTAAGCCATTTTCTTATTTTTCTTCTTCTGAAGCGGAATCTTTTTTTAAAAAAATAATAATAATAGCAATATATTTTTAATTAATTCTTTTTCAAATAGGGTCATTCAGATATAGGAGCCTAGGCCGTAGCCCTATAACATTTCAGACCCTTGGCCCATCTAATGCAGTGTAGCATTTCTAGTCCCTTTGGATCATAGCTGTCAACTTTCGGATTTGAAAATAAGGGATGCCGCGAGGGCGGTGCAATGGCACCAAGTAGCCTCGCCACCCTGCGCTCCAGAGGCTGCGCGCGAACGGGTGAGGAAAAGAGCGAGCGCGTAGACGGCAGGCAGGCTGTCTGTCTGGTTGGGCGTGAGGGTCTGGCTGCACAAGGCATGCAAGCTCCGCCCCCAGTCGGTCTCAGACTCCTTATTGGCAGCCGAGCAACGCAGCTGAGGAGCCTCCCTGGCCGGCAGGGAAGGAGAGGAGCTGCTTCCTTTGAAATCTGGGAAATTTAAGGGATATCAACAATCCGGGATAGCAGCGGGAAGCAGCATTGGAATAAGGGAGTTTCCCGCAAAAAAAAGGGAGGATTGACAGCTATGCTTTGGATGGAAAAATCTGCTCTAATGTTGTGGGCAATACCTGCTGATTCTCAACAGACAAAGAGTTGGGTGAATATTATTTCCAATCGTTAGGGAGCAGGGAATCAGTGCATTCTCAAAAACCTAGTGCCCCACACCATGAGAAATAGTGCAATCCTATATATGTCCAGTCAGAAGAAAGTTCCATTGCTTTCAACGGCACTTACCTGAAGGTATATATCAGGCATAGGTAACCTCGGCCCTCCAGATGTTTTGGGACTACAACTTCCATCATCCCTGACCACTGGTCCTGTTAGCTAGGGATGATGGGAGTTGTAGTCCCAAAACATCTGGAGGGCCGAGGTTGCCTATGCCTGGTATATATGGATGAGACCTGGCAGACCTTGCTCAGCCAAAAAAAAACAAACAAACCCTATCCTAAGTCTATCATGGATCTCTCAGTCTAGCCTACCTTACAAGGTTGCTGTGTTCACTGAAGGACATGTAAATGCAAAATAGATTTCTGCAATTATTTTCACTTGTATATTGTGGGCGCACAATGAAAAGTTTAGGCCGAATTATCCCAGCAGGTTGGGAATATTGCAGATATTAATATGGCACAGTTTGAAGCAACTGGATGCATAAAAACTAACTCCTTTTGAAATAAAAACATTGCCAAGGCCCATAAGTTTAATTAAAAACTTTACTTGCAGAACTTTCTTCATACCACAACAGAAACATCAAATGATACATCCAAACAGTTCCATAAGACATACGCCAGTCCAAGGCATAGGCTCCAAGTACCTGGCAAAATATGAAATAATTCCAACAGAAATAATTCCAACAGACCTAGAAGCAGAGGTCTGTTTCTCCCCACAGCCTGCATTCCAACTGGTATCCTGTTTTAGGCTGCATACCTGCAGAGCTTCATTTACATCTCACAGAGTCTGGGAACAAAAAAATGACAGATGCCACCCTTCCAAGCTGACGGATTTGCAATTCAATACTTCTCGTGTGGTCTAAGGTTAAACACTCCTGTGTTAGCTAGCAGAAAACAACCATAGTTTGTTATCGACTCAGTGAGAGTTCAGAGTCCTATTCTTGCCATCAATATAGCCCCGTGCAGAATCCCCATTTTAAAGCCTTCATGAATACACATAGCCATTCCCATTTCAGTGTCAATTAAACCAATTACTATACTTAACGAGGAAGTGTTCACCTGCCCTGTAGGCCTCACCTGTGCTTCCCTTCTGCTTCTCCTTCTAGCTGTGGTGCCGGTGCATCACAGCCATCTTCAACTACTTTGTGGTGACCAATTTCTTTTGGATGTTTGTGGAAGGCTGCTACCTGCACACGGCCATCGTCATGACCTACTCGACAGACAAGCTGAGGAAGTGGGTTTTCCTATTCATCGGATGGTGTAAGTAACACGCAGTAGGCTTGTCTAAACAAAAAATGTTTTTAGGGGTTGCAGAGAAGAGCCACCTGCCTGATATCAATCGGCAGGGAGTTCCAAAGTGTGGGTGCTGCCACGCTATAAAAAAAAAAAAATCAAGTCCTTACAAATGCAGAACAGGTAATATGGGGCAGCAGTAGCAGTGCCAATTCTGCCAGTCGAAGCGGTCGAGTGGGCGTTTGTGGCTGGAAGAAGGAGTAGGTACGAAAGGGGGTGAAGGTGGCCATGGGGTTTGTGGGTGTGTGCAAAGGGGGCTGCACAACGGCAGAGAGAAGGAATGCTAAAGTAGCATTTGTCAAAGCTACCTGGACCATCTCTCTCTCTCTCCCCCCTGCCCCACTGCTTTTGCAGGTATTCCTTGCCCAATTATTATCGCCTGGGCTGTCTGCAAGCTGCATTATGAAAACGAGCAGTGAGTAAAACCTTTTCATCCATTTCTCATGACTGAGCAGCTGAGCCGAAATGCTCCTAAGCAGGCGCCAGCGTCTGTGTGCATGATGCGCTTTAACCAGGGACAATGGAAAGTGAAAATTGTCACGGCAGTGGGATGGACAGGATTCTATCTGTCAGTTTTCAGAGCTGGGTGCTTTGAAGGAAGGGAGTCACCACAAATTTCCAAGTACCCGACAGCTGTTTGATAAGATAAGATAAGATAAGATAAGATAAGATAAGATAAGATAAGATAAGATAAGATAAGATAAGATAATTTATTGTCATTGCACAAGTACAAGCACAATGCTATACAAGTGCAACGAAATTGCATGCCATCCCGTAAAAAAACAGAAAGAAAGAAAAAACAAAACAAAAAGCAGCACAAAACACACACACACCAAGGAAATACACACACATACACCCATCACAGCTCTCCAAGGTCATATTATCTGGTTACTTTCCTTTCTTTTCACCCGGCTCTCCCAACTCCTTTATTAAAAAATTAAAAAATATTCTCCAGGGTTTATCATAGGGTGCTTCCTCTTCTGTGAGTACCTGAAGGCCATTTCTTCCTGATTCCTCGCCTCAACCTTTGCTAAGAACCAGCCAAATCCTTGTTAATTGGGTGGCATGTGAGAGCATGTGTAAACTCTGGAGGAGGAAAATATCACCTCATTCCCACAGCGGACTTGAAAGTGAGGAGGTGCACCTCAGACATGTGACCATGTATGCGCATCGCAAGGGGTGTTGGGGACTTGCAATCTGCCATTACCGCCTCTGTCGAAAGGGAGCGCATATGATGGGGACACACACCGGATTCATCTGTTTCCTTTCCCATGCGCAATTGCGCTGAATAACGAAACGGCGTTTCAGAAGCCGTAGTTGTGTGCAATCCTTCAAGATCCAAGCCAGCCTTAGTCTACTTTAGCTGATAGGTGGGATTTGCACAAGCTTAAGAAATGATGTTCTGTTTGCAGGTGCTGGTTTGGAAAAGAATCGGGGAAGTATATAGACTACATCTACCAAGGACCAGTGATTCTTGTCTTGCTGGTAAGAAATAAAAAAATGGCACTAGAAGCCTCTATCAGAAATATGCAAAATTCCACCTGTCTCAATTTCTACCTGGATTTAAGGTTTTCATGTGACCTGACCTTGTTTACAGAGTGGGACGCGGGTGGTGATGTGGTCTAAACCACAGAGCCTAGGGCTTGCTGATCAGAAGGTCGGCGGTTTGAATCCCTGCCATTGCTCAGTCTCAGCTCCCGTTGCTCAGTCCCAGCTCCTGCCCACCTAGCAGTTCAAAAGCAAGTCAAAGTGCAAGTAGATAAATAGGTACCGCTCCAGCGGAAAGGTAAACGGCGTTTCCGTGCGCTGCTGTGGTTCGCCAGAAGCGGCTTAGTCATGCTGGCCACATGACCCGGAAGCTATCTGCGGACAAACGCCGGCTCCCTCGGCCTATAGAGCAAGATGAGCGCCGCAACCCCAGAGTTGCCCGCGACTGGACCTAATGGTCAGGGGTCCCTTTACCTTTTACCTATGCATAACTACTACTACTGCTACTACTTTATTATTTATACCCCACCCATCTGGCTAGGTTTCCGCAGCCACTCTGGGCAGCTTGAACAGAATATAAAAACACAGGAACGCGTTCCACAGGGAGGGCGCTGCCAGCAAAGCCCTCTGCATTATCAGTCTGCTATTGTTTTGCTTAAGGACCCAGGTGGCGCTGTGGGTTAAACCACAGAGCCTAGGGCTTGCTGATCACAAGGTCGGCGGTTCGAATCCGTGCGACGGGATGAGCTCCCATTGCTCGGTCCCAGCTCCTGCCAACCTAGCAGTTCGAAAGCACATCAAAGTGCAAGTAGATAAATAGGTACCGCCCTGGCAGGAAGGTAAACGGCGTTTCCGTGCGCTGCTCTGGTTCACCAGAAGCGGCTTAGTCATGCTGGCCACATGACCTGGAAGCTGTATGCCAGCTCTCGGCCAATAAAGCGAGATGAGTGCCGCAACCCCAGAGTTGGACACGACTGGACCTAATGGTCAGGGGTCCCTTTACCTTTACCTATTGTTTTGCTTGCTGATGTCTTCCGTGATTCAGACTACTGTGCATGCACAGTTTGCTGCCATTTTCAGTTTCACTGACAGTGGAACAGACGGCTAGAGGTTTTTAAGCAAGGGCTGGATGGTCGCCTATCCGGGATGCCATACAGCAGATTTCCTAGATTTGGACTAGAGGTCCAAATGCCTCTCTTTGGCACAAAAGGCAATTTTCCAGTCCAGTGTTTGACTTGATGTTACGTGCTTCCGTAAGGCAAGTTGTGAGATTATCCTTACGCTGCAGGTGAGGGGAACTGTAAGGAAATAAGAGGCGTTCCCATAACACCATAACTTGTGGACATGTAGGAGGCTCAAGGCAGACGAAAGAAAGCATTTTTTTTACACAGCGCTTGGTTGAACTATGGATTTCTCTCCCACAAGCTGCCATGATGGCTAGCAAGCTGGACGGCTGTAACAGAGGATTAGACAAATTCATGGAGGGGAAGGCTAGCGATGGCTGCCAGCCACAGTATGCGGATGACACCCAGCTCTACCTCTCTTTTAAATCAGAACCAGTGAAGGCGGTGAAGGTCCTGTGTGAGTGCCTGGAGGCAGTTGGAGGATGGATGGCGGCTAACAGATTGAGGTTGAATCCTGACAAGACAGAAGTACTGTTTTCGGGGGAGAGAGGGTGCGCAGGTGTGGGGGACTCCCTGGTCCTGAATGGGGTAACTGTGCCCCTGAAGGACCAGGTGTGCAGCCTGGGAGTCATTTTGGACTCACAGCTGTCCATGGAGGCGCAGGTCAATTCTGTGTCCAGGGCAGCTGTTCATCAGCTCCATCTGGTACGCAGGCTGAGACCCTACCTGCCCACAGACTGTCTCTCCAGAGTGGTGCATGCTCTGGTTATCTCTCGCTTGGACTACTGCAATGCACTCTACGTGGGGCTACCTTTGAAGGTGACTCGGAACTACAACTAATCCAGAATGTGGAAGCTAGACTGGTGACTGGGAGCGGCCACCGAGATCACATAACACCGGTCTTGAAAGACCTCCATTGGCTCCCAGTACGTTTCTGAGCACAATTCAAAATGTTGGTGTTGACCTTTAAAGCCCTAAATGGCCTCGGTCCAGTATACCTGAAGGAGCGTCTCCACCCCCATCGTTCAGCCCGGACACTGAGATCTAGCACTGAGGGCCTTCTGGCGGTTCCCTCATTGCGAGAGGTGAGGTTACAGGGAACCAGGCAGAGGGCCTTCTCAGTAGTGGCACCCACCATGTGGAACGCCCTCCCACCAGATGTCAAAGAGAACAACAACTACCAGACTTTTAGAAGACCCCTGAAGGCAGCCCTGTTTAGGGAAGCTTTTAATGTTTAATAGATTATTGTATTTTAATATTCTGTTGGAAGCTGCCCAGAGTGGCTGGGAAAGCCCAGCCAGATGGGCGGGGTATAAATAATAATAATAAATTGTTGTTGTTGTTGTTGTTGTTGTTGTTGTTGTTGTTGTTGTTGTTACTGTGCTCTGAACTCCACTGTCAGAAGCAGCTGTGCTTCTGAATTCTAGTTGCTGCAAATTGCAAGAGGGAAGAGGGCTCTGGTGCTTGAATCCTGCTTGTGGGTTTCACAGACACCTAGTTGGCCACTGTGAGAACAGGATGCTGGACTAGATGGGCCATTGGCCTGATCCGGCGGACTCTTTTTACAAAGCTGCAAGCATGGCAATGCACCATGGAGCCACAGAATTGTAGAGCTTGAAGGAACCTAGAGGATCGTCTATGTAGTCCCTGCCATGCTATGAGAAGAGGTGACACTGAACCCTGGCTCAAATTCACATCAACACTTGCAAAATGGCAGCAAAGCTTGGCGTGCGTGTGCAGCTTTTTGAACCAGTTCCACAGGAGATCCCAGCAACGCCATCCCTGTGCACTATGGCCCTGGTACCACTATCTAATGGCAAAAAGATGTCTGTCAGGCCCAGCAGCTGCTTCCCACACACACACTGTCAGGGACCTGCCCTCACGCAAGGCACTTGAGACGGGGAAGGAGGGATGGAGGGAAGTGCAGCCTCTCCTGGGAAGCAGTTCTGAGTCCAGCGGGGATAGTAAGGAAAGCCCCAGTGGTGAGGAGCAGGAACTGCCAGGCAGTGCGGTGGAGCTGAGGGCCAGAGATGCTGACAGAGCCCTAGCTCCACCTCAGTGGGTTGCAGAGCAAAGCGGTCAGCTACTTCCGTCGCTCCAGCTGCATAGGGGGGGAAAGCGTAAGGAAAGGAGGCGACGCTTTGGAATTCCAAAGCTCTTATGTTGGGGGAGGAACCGGCGAAAGCCACTCCCAGATTCTGGAACCGACTCAAGCGGACATGAATCTTAAACGCTCCGATGTACATAGTCTGTAAATAAAGTATTAGCTTTAGAAGAACGGATGTTTCTGGCTCTTTACTCTCGAGGAGACAACCCCAAGCCCTTACACACACACACACACACACACACACCAACCATTTTCATTTTGCTTTACCTCAAAAGCAGCCCTTCTCTTGTTGCCTTGGAATTTGGTGGCTGATCATTCCTCAGCCGGGAACGAGACGACTTAATTGGCCCGTTTGCCATCTCCAAGGCTCCGCAGACACAATATTGTCAGCCCAGGTGAGGAGCGAGGCGAGGAAGGAAGCCGAAACCAGCAGAGGCCAATAAGCGCTTAATGACATGCCAGGCATAGCCCCTCTCTCCCTTGCATAAAGGGACCTTAGCAGTTCAAACTGCAGAGAAAGAGATTGGAGCGAGCCGCCTGAAGAAGGGGCTCCCAGCCCTCTCTCATAATAAACACCTTCTCTCCACCGTCTGCTGCTCGCAAGAGGAAATTGAGCCGGTTTGTTATTTCCCACCAGTTTACATCCAGAGGGGAAATGGTCTGTGTTATGTACTGAGCTGAATCCTAGAGCAATAGGATCCAAAATGCAGCAGTCTGATTGGTCCTAGAACAATAGGATCCAGAATGCAGCAGTCTGATTGGTCCGCAGGAGCCACCCAATCCAGCTCCAGGTGGAAGTGAATCAGCGACCTGATTGGCCTGCAAGAGCAGCCAATCAGGCTCCTGGATGAAGTGAATCCGCAACCTGATTGGCCTACAGGAGTAACCCGGAATTAGCCAATCACGTGGGGCCCATTGTGTAAATAATGTATATATAGCAGTCGTTTTGGGGAAAGATTCTTTCCTTGCTACTATGAGCTGAATAAAGAGCATGAAATTCACACTGGACTCCGAGTATATTTCAGTCTGTTAGGGAGAATGTGGCATTGCCCAGCCAACCTCAGCCGGCCGCCAGCCAGCTCACACCTGCCTGTCTTGGTGGGGCAAGCACTCCATTTGCCAGAAAAAGACCAGTATCCTCTGCTAACACAGTTGTCCATTTGGAAAATGGGGATCAGAAACCTTTGTGAATCTCCTTAATGTTATCAGTAGCTCCTGATGCATCCTCTTCCGACCTCTGTGCTATAGCACCCAATTTTAGAAGTGCTGGGGGGGGAGAGAGAGCTTTAAAAACTGTGGCATGGTGGCATTTGTCACTCTCTTTATGGAAATCATAATGGTAGGGGTTGATACTGCTGAGTGAATAAAAGGGGTTGTTTTTTACAGTAGGCAACAGACTCGTAAAAGAGCCGCTGATTTGTGGGAAGCGATGATAAATGCACTTAATGAGTTCCTTGAAGCACACTTGGCACCAGATTCCCCTTAATTGTGTTAAGACAGCGCTACACGTCGGTTTACAGGAACCTTTGTTGTATGTGTTTAACCGCTGCAAGACAGACCACCAGGAAGCCGCGGAAGGCGGAATGGCTTAGAACGGCTTGGGAATTATTCACTTTAGCAAATTTGACGCAGCCCATCCATTTTCTGCCCGACAGTACCAATCAGCCCTTAACATGTCTAGGAATTGCTGTTGGTCCTGGCAGATAAATGGGATCTCCATGTTTCAGAAGTGGTAAGCCTATATATTTAGAAATGTGCGCGTGCGCACTCCGTCGCCGGGCCGCTGCTCCTTCATTCCACGTATCTGTGGAAGGTGTTGCATAGTATCCTTCCCTCGCACATTTCTTTTACAACGACCCTGTGAGGTAGGACTGGCAGAGAGGTTGTAATTGGCTGGAGGTGGCCAATGTCAATGTGCGTGTGGCATCTTCGTGTGCAGTAGACATGAGACATGGGAGAAGCTTCCTGACGCAGAAAATAGGATGTCCCTATTTTCATCTGAGAAATGTTGGAGGGCATGGAAGCATGCTGCCTCTGACAGCAAAGGCGGGACACATGGCCAGTAGAACAGGACGCTTGGGAAAGATGGGCCTCATCCAGCAGGCTCCTCTTAATAAGTTCTTAATTTCTTGGTGGCACTACAGTGTTGCCCAGAAAATCAGCGGCCTTTGACCAGCTGTAGCGTGGATTTTTAACATATATTTTGGGCTCAGAGCTTGGGCTCCACAATTCTGTCTGACGGTCTCCATCTCCAGAAGCCCTAAAGGTTAAGGGGATTTAGATGATGCGCGGAGCCGTTGCACCAGGCCTTAGGGGAAAGAGCGCTGTCCCTTGTGCTCCCAGCACCCCCTGACTAATTGCAAGAAACAGCCGCCACCGCAGGTTCTGAATCACTCTGTGGCATTTGCGGGCAGCAGGAAGAGCTTGTCAGCGCTCTGTATTTCCAGTTACTCAGACCCAGCCTCCCCACCCCCCTTCCCAGAGGACTCGGCCTAATTGACTCATAATGAATGCAATCCATGGGTCTAGCCTCTAGCCCAGAGAAGCTTTCATTTCCCTTCATCTCTGACCTGCACAGATTGACCGAGATGTTCAGTGATGTTGCATAATATCACACCTGCAAGGCAATATGCTTTGGTGCCAGGATCAGGTTTGGGGATCTTAGATTGTAGGACAGTAAAGCTGGAAGGGACTCTGAGGGCCATCTAGTCTAGCCCCCTACAAAGCAGAGATCTTGCTGGCTCTCTCTTGAGCCCAGCCTGCCCCGCTACCCCACAAGGAATAGATGCTGAGAAACATCTGAGGTTGCTCCATTAGAGTGAATGGGGCATTGCCCCGCCAGCCTCAGTCTGCCCTCTGCCAGCCCATTCTTGCTTGTAAAACTAGTCTAGGGGTGGCAATGCCTGTTCGTTACCTCCTGCTAGGTGGGCAGGAGCAGGGACCAAGCAACGGGAGCTCACCCCATCGCGGGGATTCGAACCGCCGACCTTCTGATCTGCAAGCCCTAGGCTCTGTGGCTTAACTCACAGCACCACCTGGATGCAAAGGGGTGGTGTGAGGCATGAGCTAGGGAACCCATGGGAATCTCCTGGGGAAGGAGGCTACGAGCCAGGGGATTGGTGGTGGGACAACAGGAGTGGTTAGTGGAAGAAGACTGGGAGGAGGCGGTGTCAAAGGCTGAAGACTGTCTCGCCAGAGTGGTGCATGCTCTAGTTATCTCCTGCTTGGACTACTGCAATGCACTCTACGTGGGGCTACCTTTGAAGGTGACCCGGAAACTACAATTAATCTAGAATGCAGCAGCTAGGTCTGAGCCTTCTTGGTAGTGGCGCCCGTCCTGTGGAACGCCCTCCCATCACATGTCAAGGAAATAAACAACTATCTCACTTTTAGAAGACATCTGAAGGCAGTCCTGTCTAGGGAAGTTGTTGATGTTTGATGTTTTATTGTGTTTTTAATATTCCGCTGGGAGCTGCCCAGGGTGGCTGGGGAAACCCAGCCAGATGGGTGGGGTATAAATAAATTATTATTATTATTATTATTATTATTATTATTAGGCAACAGGGTTTGATGAGCAGGAAAAGGCAGTGTGGCAGAGAGCAGTCCAGAACCAGAGGCAGAAGCGGAGGCTGGTGAGGAAGAGGGCCAAGAGGCAGAGTGGAGGCAGGCTGCTGAAGAAGCCAGGGGGGTCTTTCCCTCCTCTCTGGTCTCACAGAACATGCAGAGGAATGAAGAGGGTGGAGCAAAGAGAGACTAGATGAAGGAGCCTTAGGCTGCCGGGGAAGGAACTGGGGGAAAAGCTTTAACGGTGGGAAGTTGGGGACCTTCTGTCCTCGCAACTGCATCATTGCGGCAAAACCTACTGAGTTGCTGTGATAACTAGGCCGGCACTGTTTCGGTTTCTTTGAACAAAGAGTTGACTTCACTGACACCGGGTGTTTTATTGCCGACCTACTCCTGACTCTGGCTCCTGACATTTGCCCTTGTGGGACACAGCAGGGAGGAGGAGGAGGGACAATGCTAGAAGGAGTTGCCTGCTGTTGGCTCACGTCTCAAAATGGTTCCGTGAATTCTAAAAGGGATTCTTTCTGGGATGCATATCGTTCTTCAAAGGAAATGAGACTTACTCAAGAACAGCAAGGCAATTTGAAAAAGGCAAATGAAGAAGAAATCCGGAGGTCAGGAGACCATTAGTTGAGCGAGGTCAGGCTGACAAAACTTTGAAGAGCTCAGGTTATCAAATCACAGGATTTGGGGCTGGCATTCCTTTTCATGCATTGGCAAACAGTGATTATTCAGGATAATAGCTTAGCTTACTAAGAAAGCGTCTCCTGCTAAGAGAGCAATTAGGAAATGACCCGTGGTCTTGTAACTGATTCATAACAGCAATTTTAAAAGCACAGATATTCAGCTGTAAAAGCATTGCCCTCGCCCCCCAACTCCAAAACCTGAATGGAGGACAATCTGGACAAGGCTGTCAAAGAACAAAACAGCATTGAATAGTGTGATGGTGGCTGGGGAAACCCAGCCAGATGGGCGGGGTAAAAATAATAAATTATTATTATTATTATTACTACTACTACTACTACTACTACTACTACTACTACTAAATTGCTGGTATCTGGTCTAAAGCATTAGAGCTCTTTGAATCCTGATTATTTATTTATTTATTTGCTTGCTTGCTTGCTTGCTTGCTTGCTTGCTCATTTTAGAACCCCCTAATTTAACAAATTCTCAAAGCAACTCTCAGGAAATTACAATCATTAACCGGCAAGCAAGAGGTAAACATGTGCTATCAAAATACAATTAAAAATCCATTTTTTAAAAAATAAATGAACAGAACATTGAAAGCAAAATTACTGAGCAGGGTGATCAGAAAACAAATCAGCAAGAAAATAGATAAAGCTAATATGGTGGCATGCAAATATATATCGCCCCTCTTGGATGTTACCTTTCAAAAGCATCAAGGCTGCTCCGCACTGTTGTTAACTATTAATAGTGTGGTTCTAACACCAGCTGATCGCCGAAGAATTGATGCTTTTGAATTATGGTGCTGGAGGAGACTCTTGAGAGTCCCATGGACTGCAAGAAGATCAAACCTATCCATTCTGAAGGAAATCAGCCCTGAGGGCTGACTGGAAGGACAGATCCTGAAGCTGAGGCTCCAATACTTTGGCCGCCTCATGAGAAGAGAAGACTCCCTGGAAAAGACCCTGATGTTGGGAAAGATGGAGGGCACAAGGAGAAGGGGACGACAGAAGATGAGATGGTTGGACAGTGTTCTTGAAGTCTGACCAAACTGCGGGAGGCAGTGGAAGACAGGAGTGCCTGGTGTGCTCTGGTCAACATGAGTCTGACCAAACTGCGGGAGGCAGTGGAAGACAGGAGTGCCTGGTGTGCTCTGGTCCATGGGGTCACGAAGATTCGACTAAACGACTAAACAACAACAACAACAACAACAACGTCACCCCACTCAGGGCTAGGAGCCCTTGGCACCCGCTTTTAAATTGAGGACGGAGGACATGGTTCTTCCATCACCCTTAGACTCTGAGGGTGACTCCCCTGTTCCAACAACATGTCATCTGATTCCACTATGAGTCCTTTAAGGATTGCAGGGAGATTGGTAGAGCACAAGACTCTTAATCTCAGGGTCAGGGCTTCGAGCTCCACATTGGGCAAATGACTCCTGAATCGCAGGGGGTAGGACTAGATGACCCTCATGGTACCTTCCAACTCTATGATTCTATGTCCTGGAAGAGAGGCACTGGGAGGGGCTGGAATGGTAGGCCTTGCAGTCGTCTTCTTCTTCTTAAGCCTTCAAATTATTCTGGTCCTTTGCTGAGACAACATCCACCACCGCTCAGCCAGCAGGATCCACTGGGAGCTGACCAGGGTCCTGAATTGGTTTGGCTGTACTAGATTGAAACAGGTTCTGGTGACTATATGGAACTTGCTGAGCTGACCGGAAAACTTCATGACCAGAGGGAGGAAGCGGTGGAGGAAGACTGGAAAAAATTTAAAGTATATTTTTAAAAAGTATTGTAAGATTAAAGAGTAGAAGTAAGCTGGAAGATAAAGGAGGCTGTAGACTTAGAGGATAGATTTAAGGTTTATAATTGTTGGAATAAATGATATTGACATTAGGATTTTGTTTGTTTAATATTGTCTGTTTTTCTTTAATGGTATTATTTTGTTAAAACCAATAAAAAAAATTGGGGGGGGGATGAAACAGGTTCTGGTAATTACTTCCACCTGTGAGCCCCAGCAAAATAAATAGTTCTCGGCTTAAGTAGAATGAGACATCCCCCAGGCATACGGCAATGGTACTCTGCCATAAATACGATCAGTTTGGAGCTGTCATTTCCATTTATCAGTTCCTCCCTTTGAGGCAAACCTTCTGAAGAGGAACTTTCAAATCGTAAAGATCACTATACTCAGCCAAATCAAGGGCTGTTATTCCAAACGTCTCTCATATCTCTACTGGGTGTCATCTCACAAAAGGCTTTGGGGAGAAAGGACCTGGGTGGCATTTGGCTCTCATGTCCCAGTTCAAGGGGACATACCTTCAAAAGCTGTGTCTCGCTGGAGCAGAGCAGTGTCCGTCTGGCCTGCCCATCTGGTCAAGCCTTCTGCATCCAGACTGATGCCTGTTGAGAGTTCAAAAGCAAGGGTACAAATGCCATCCTTTGTCGTTTGTCCCTCCTATCTGCTGTCTTGCTATTTCTGATGTTCAGGGTGTGAGTGCCGTTCCTTTTGTAGTCCACATGCCACCATCCAGCCACAAAAAGAGGGAGATATCAGCAGGCTCAAGGTTTTGCATAAAAACAAAAGATATGGGGGGGGGTGACCTAGAGGTGTGTGAGTGTATGCTAACCCCCCCCCCCGAACCCAGCTCATTGGTGACTGAGCATGCTCAGTGGCTGCAGAATCCTGATTAACAGTTACAGGTAGGTAGCCGTGTTGGTCTGTCATAGTCAAAACAAAATAAAAAATAAAAAAATTCCTTCCAGTAGGACCTTAGAGACCAACTAAGTTTGTTCTTGGTATGAGCTTTGTGCATGCACACAAACCAGGTGGCGCTGTGAGGGACCCAGGTGGCGCTGTGGGTTAAACCACAAAGCCTAGGGCTTGCTGATCAGAAGGTTGGCGGTTCGAATCCCTGCGACGGGGTGAGCTCCCGTTGCTCAGTCCCTGCTCCTGCCAACCTAGCAGTTCGAAAGCACGTCAAAGTGCAAGTAGATAAATAGGAACCACTCTGGCGGGAAGGTAAACGGCGTTTCCGTGTGCTGCTCTGGTTCACCAGAAGCGGCTTTGTCATGCTGGCCACATGACCTGAAAGCTGTACGCCGGCTCCCTCGGCCAGTAATGCAAGATGAGCGCGCAACCCCAGAGTCGGACACGACTGGACCTAATGGTCAGGGGTCCCTTTACCTTTACCTTTAAGGTGCTACTGGAAGGAATTTTTATATTTTTTATTTTGTTCTGATTAACAGTGTAAAGGTAGCTCTTCCCACCATTCATGGCCACCTCACAACAGTAAGTTAAGTTCAGATCCCCACAGCTACTGAAATTCTGAAGGCATTCTAATGCACGCTGAGAATGAAGCAGAAAAAACAGGAGCCTCTTTGACAGGGGAAGAAAATTCAGAAACGGGAAGAGAGATTTCAGCACAGTGCTATTGATGCAGACACAAATCTGAAAGCAAGTTGCAGAACTGTGGAGTCTCTGATTCTTACAGCTAGGGGACATTTTCAGTAGAGTCACCAGGGCTAAATAAAATTGCTTTGGGGAGTTGACAGTTGCCAGCGTGGATTTCAGATAACCATTTCTCTGCCCCCTCCCCCAAAACTGCCTCTTCAACGCCCTTTGCGGCTCAAGATTGGAATGAGCGTGCCTTCAATCCGCCTGAACATATTGCTCCTTTATTGAAACTCATCTCAGACAGGTAGAAAAGAGGGAGTCTCCAGGAACGGCTCTCCAGGAAGAAGGCCAATTTAATTTTCACTCCCTTTATTGTATCACAACTTGCAGGGGAGAAGCTCTTCCTGCACCGCATCGATCATTTTGTTGCGCCTCGTACGTGTTTATCGGCACTGATCTTGTTTCCTCTCCCCCCCCCCCAATTTGTCTTGCAGATAAATTTTGTTTTCCTGTTTAACATAGTTAGGATTCTAATGACAAAGCTGAGAGCGTCGACGACTTCAGAAACAATACAGTACAGGTAAGCTGAGTACTGCGCTGCTGGGAAAAAAAATCACCTTTCCCCTTATATCCCCAACCAATCACTGGTCCCAGGATCAATCTCCCAGCAATCACCAGGGAGGGCTGAGAGAGAACTGGAAAACTGCTGCCAGCCATTGTAGACAATTCAGAACTAGATGGACCAATGGTTTGACTTGATATAAGGCAGCTTGATGTAAGGAAGTTCCTATGTATTCTGCAGGAGACTGCCTCATAGAATAATAGAATCGTAGAATTGTAGAGTTGGAAGGGACCCCGAGGGTCATCTAGTCCAACCCCCTGCAATGCAGGAAGCTCAACTAAAGCATCTACGTTTCCGAGCACAATTCAAAGTGTTGGTGCTGACCTTTAAAGCCCTAAACGGCCTCGGCCCAGTAGACCTGAAGGAGCGTCTCCACCCCCATCGTTCTGCTCGGACACTGAGGTCCAGCTCTGAGGGTCTTCTGGCGGTTCCCTCGCTGCAAGAAGGGAAGTTACAGGGAACCAGGCAGAGGGCCTTCTCAGTGGTGGCGCCCGCCCTGTGGAACGCCCTCCCACCAGATCTCAAAGAGAAAAACAACTACCAGACTTTTAGGAGACATCTGAAGGCAGCCCTGTTTAGGGAAGCTTTAATGTTTAATAGATTATTGTATTTTAATATTCTGTTGGAAGCCGCCCAGTGTAGCTGGGGAAACCCAGCCAGATGGGCGGGGTATAAATAATAAATTATTATTATTATTATTATTATTATTATTATTATTATTATTATCTATGACTGATGGCCACCCAGCCTCTGCTTAAAAATCTCCAAGGAAGGAGAATCCACAGCCTCTCGAGGGAGTCTGTTCCACTGTTGCCGTCAGAAAGTTCTTCCTGATATTTAATCGGAATCTCCTTTCTTGTAACTGGAAGCCATTGGTTTGAGTCCTACCCTCCAGAGCTGGAGAAAACAAGCTATTTATTTACTTTACAAACGGCTTCACAACCCAAGTCTGTCTATACAGGATTAAAAAAAAAAATTAAAAATTGTAACTAACATATTTCTTACACATAAATGAAGCCACGCTGCTGGGTTGTGTTCTGAAATCTGAGAGAAACCAGTTGAAAATCCCCCCCCCCCGAGCCTCTGAAATGCTGGTGTTCCCTGTGGCCTTTCATCCCCCCCCCCCCCCGCGCACCTTAGAAATTGCCAATCAGCCTGGCAAACTCAAAGCTCATTTGCTTAAACATGTCATTTCAACACTCCTTCACCTTAATCACTATGAAGTCAGCCGGGTGCCGAGGTGTCTTTGTGAAAGACACCAGTTATTATAAAGAAAATTCAATAGAGAGTTGTGATTGGAATCAGGCTGGAGAACAATCACTGCCAACCGCTACCTCGTCATTTAGCATTACCTTCCTTTAATTATAGGTGGTTTGTGTGTCATAGAATGGCTCAGGTTAAGAATACTTCGTAATAGGGAAATGTGCATTTGCTTGCTACAAGGCGGGGGGGACGGACGAGGGGTCACCCAGCTGTTCTTGGACTCTGAACCTCCATTAGCCCCAGCCATAATCATCAGTGGTCATGGATGATGGGAGTTGTAGTCTTTTGGAAGACCGCAAGCTGCCCCTCCTTGCTACAGAGAACAATCTGCACCTAAACATTGGCAAGACAAAGGAGATGGTGTTGGACTTTCGGAGGAAGAGAGGGGAGCTAGCCCCGTTGTATATCGGGGGGGGGCTGTGTGGAGAGAGTCTCTTCCTTTAAATTCCTGGGAGTCCATCTTAGTGAAGACCTTACTTGGAAGGTCAATACAGCCCAGGTGGTCAGGAAGGCCCAACAGAGACTTCATTTCCTTAAAGGTAAAGGTAAAGGGACCCCTGACCATTAGGTCCAGTCGTGTCCGACTCTGGGGTTGCGGCACTCATCTTGCTTTATTGGCTGAGAGCCAGCGTACAGCTTCCGGGTCATGTGGCCAGCATGACAAAGCCGCTTCTGGCGAACCAGAGCAGCACACGAAAACGCCGTTTACCTTCCCGCCAGAGCGGTTCCTATTTATCTACTTGCACTTTGACGTGCTTCGAACTGCTAGGTTGGCAGGAGCTGGGACCGAGCAATGGGAGCTCACCCCGTCCATCTTAGTGAAGACCTTACTTGGAAGGTCAATACAGCCCAGGTGGTCAGGAAGGCCCAACAGAGACTTCATTTCCTTAGGGTCTTGCAAAAGGAACAACTAATGATTACAACAACTAATGATTTCCTTCTATCGGTCCACGATAGAAAATGTTCTTTCATACTGTATCACGGTGTGGTACGCTGGTTTGACAGCCATGGACAGAAAGTCCCTACAGAGGGTGGTGAAGACAGCACAAGGCATCATGGGCTGTCCCCTGAGTCCGCTAGATGTCATCCCATCTCCAGCTAGCACCTTTTTAATCTCCTGCCCTCGGGCAGGAGATATAGTAGCATGATAAGCCGAACCAACAGGTTAAAGAACAGTTTCTACCCGTGGGCTGTGAGGCTGCTGAATGGAAGACAGCAAATTGCAGCTGACATTCGGGGTTGGAGGTTGTACGATAGCACATAGACTGAGAGATTGTGGGGAGAGGGGGGCTCGTTTAATCTCACTGTAAACATGTGGTACAGTGAAAATAAAGTATTTCTATTTCTATTACATGCGATCAGCCTCATTCTATCTCATATTTTATCTTTAGTCCTGCTGACTTTCCGCCTCTGTGCAGAAAAAACCCTGGCTTTAAGACCCATTTCCCTCACTCTTGCTTTGAAAGCTAATTGCCCTCCCCCCCCCCCTGTTCAGCTCCACCTTCCTTCGAGTTTTGGAATCAAATTTATTGCCAATTAAGCTAAATGTTCCAAAAGCTGACTTGCTAGATCCCAGCTAATGCTTTGCAAAGCAGCTCTTCTGCAAGCAAATTAAAATAAGCTGATCTGCTCTTTACAAGTCCTCTATTCTCCCCCCCCCTCTTCTTTTTTCCCCTTTTTTGCAAAGTTAAGATAAACTTTGCTGAACCTGAACTGCTGGAGAGCTCCGCTCAAGGTTGCGCTAGCAAACTAAGCAAGAGATACCTAGCTCTATAGACCCAGCTGTAGAAATTTGGGATATAGCAACATGAAGCATCTTAGAGTCAAATTATAGGGTAACAGAGGAGACACATGGCCCAGCTCTCCCAGGGCTGTATCATTTCAGAACGCGGAGTGGGGTTGCATGTTTGAGGTTAAGAACTCCTTGCAAATAGAAAACTAGGGTTTAGAGGAAAGCCTGGCTTGCAACCTCCTAATTTTTCACAGGGAAAGAGTCATAGCTGTCAACCCTCCCTTTTTTTGTGGGAAACTCCCTTATTCCAATGCCATTTCCCGCTGCTTTCCCGGATTGTTGATATCCCTTAAATTTCCCGGATTTCAAAGGAAGCAGCTCCTCTCCCTCCCTGCCGGCCAGGAGGCTCCTCAGCTGCGTTGCTCGGCTGCCAATAAGGAGTCTGAGACCGACTGGGGGCGGAGCTTGCATGCCTTGTGCAGCCAGACCCTCACGCCCAACCAGACAGACAGCCTGCCTGCCGTCTACGCGCTCGCTCTTTCGCTCACCCGTTCGCCGCGCAGCCTCTGGAGTGCAGGGTGGCGAGGCTACTTGGTGCCATTGCACCGCCCTCATGGCATCCCTTATTTTCAAATCCGAAAGTTTGAAAAAATCCCTTATTTTCAAATCCGAAAGTTGACAGCTATGGAAAGAGTTGGTAGAGTATTTAAGCTTATGATTTGCACCACCCATATTCTGAAGTGGTACAGTCCCAGGAGCCTTCCCCCCCCCCCCCGATTATACCACAACATTGTGAAATGTATAGATCAGCTCTTCGGGAGTTTGATTTTAGCATACGTGTAACCGAGGCAAATGAATTAGGACCTTGCAGAGGAATGCCCAGTTTCCCAAGTGCAAACAGGGCCTTTTCAGTGGTAGCACCTGAATTGCAGAACTGTGCTTTCAGAGAGGTATGCCTGGCACCACTGAGTCTCCTTTTTTTAAGCACTAGCAGAAACCTAAAATAAATAAATTACCCAGACCTTTAATTCTATTATTTTACATTTATTCTTTGGACAGAGTTAGGGATTTGGGGGGGGGGGATTCAATTCAGTTCACATTTAGAAGCAAACCTACCTAAGTTGCACTCCTTGAAAAAAATATGCGAACCAAAACACAGCCACCGATCAAAATTCACCCTACTCTGAATTTTGCAGTGTAGTTCTCCGGCCAAGTAATGTGTACAAAAATGCATGTAATGGTGAAAACTGTGTTGCAAAATTCCATACAAATATGTATGTACAAATCCAAATATGTGTCCATTGGGATAAATCAGAACTAAAACTGGTTAGTTTTCTTGGTTACTTTCTTATAAATCGCAAACTGATGTGGAAATGTGGGCAAATAGGTTTAAGATTGGGAAAATGGGAACCAGGCAGACACTGAAATTGTCCGACTCATCTATCCCTGGGCTGTGTCGATATTGACTTGGGCAAGATCAGAGTCAACTTTGTTGGGTTCATCGGCTTCAACTCCCTGGCTTCATCCCTAAACTCCCAGCCGCACTGAACAGGAAGCAATAAAGCAGGCTGAACGTTTGTCTATAACGTTGTGCAGATTCTCTGTAAAAAGTGAGTGAACAAATGATGGCACAAGCTATTTGGGGATCTCCTGAGCCTTGTCTGAAATTCTGGAATTACGGTGGCCTTTCATCCCACACATAGCTTAGAAACTACCACAAGTCAGGCAAATCCAGTCTCATTCACTAAACATGCGATTTCAGCATTTGATTGGTGAGATGTTGCCCTCCATCAAATATTCTCATTTTCTGCCGTTTTTGTGAGCTTTCCCCCTTTGATCTCCCCTTAACAGGAAGGCCGTCAAAGCAACATTAGTTCTTCTGCCTCTTCTTGGTATTACCTACATGCTCTTCTTCGTCAACCCCGGGGAAGATGATATCTCCCAGATATTTTTCATCTACTTCAATTCCTTCTTGCAGTCTTTTCAGGTAAGGGATGTTAGAAGAAAAACGCAAAATGGGCACAGTCATGGAAAATGCCTAAACCGGCTCAGCTTTGACAAGTGTGTTACTCTGTCGGCCGCTAGAGCTGGCAGTCAGGGTGACTGACAAGGAATGATAGCCAATGGAAATGCCTCACGGATTGTGGGTGGGTTACGATGGAGTGGATTGAAACAAAATATAAAAAATTCCTACCAGTAGCGCCTTGTTGTTGTTTAGTCGTATCCAACTCTTCGTGACCCCATGGACCAGAGCACGCCAGGCACTCCTGTCTTCCACTGCCTCCCGCACTTTGCTCAGACTCATGTTGGTAGCTTCGAGAACACTGTCCAACCATCTCGTCCTCTGTCGTCCCCTTCTCCTTGTGCCCTCTATCTTTCCCAACATCAGGGTCTTTTCCAGGGACTCTTCTCTTCTCATGAGGTGGCCAAAGTATTGGAGCCTCAGCTTCAGGATCTGTCCTTCCAGTGAGCACTCAGGGCTGATTTCCTTCAGAATGGATAGGTTTGATCTTCTTGCAGTCCATGGGACTCTCAAGAGTCTCCTCCAGCACCATAATTCAAAAGCATCCATTCTCCGGCAATCTGCCTTATTTATGGTCCAGCTCTCACTTCCATACATCACTACTGGGAAAACCATAGCTTTAACTATATGGACCTTTGTCGGCAAGGTGATGTCTCTGCTTTTTAAGATGCTGTCTAGGTTTGTCATTGCTTTTCTCCCAAGAAGCACCTTAGAGACCAACTAAGTTTGTTATTGGTATGAGCTTTCGTGTGCATGCACACTTCTTCAGATGTTCTCCAAACCGTCTGCTATTAAGTTGTCAAACTCCAGACAAGAATCAAATGGGTTTTACATTTCGGTTAGGGATAGTTCAAGATTAGCTAACATTTCTCTGCCCTGAGATAACACGTTCACATGAAAAAGGAAACCGAGACCTGGCTCACAGCTTGAGCATTTTTCTGGATCCAGAGGTTCTTCTGGCTGCTCAGCTGGAAGTGGTAGCCTCTATTGCCTTTCACCAGCTCCAGGGAATAGAACTTGCCTCAGTCATTTGCACCCTAGGCTGGACTGCTGTAATACAGTCTGTGTAGGGCTGCCCTTAAAGTTAGTTTTTTTAAAAAAAAACTTTAGTTGACCTAGAATGCAGCTACTAGGATTCTGGCAAGAGCTAGATCAGAACATAGCACACTGATCTCGTACCAGTTGCACTGGTGACCAGTTTGTTTCAAGGCGGTGGCATTCAAAGTGTTTGTAAAGCTCTGGGCAGCCAGCAGTCAGAATCGAACCAGCTTGAAAACACCGTTCCACTATGGAGTCCCTCCTCTGTCTTCCCCTGCAACCTGAGATGTGGTGGGTTTTCTCAGTTGTGGAAACCAGAAACGCATACAAAATGCATCACACTTGGGGAAATGACTTTGCAATCTTGTGTATAATTAGGCAAAATTGCTTACAAGTGTGTGTACATTGGGAGAAATTAGCACTAAAATGCTGATAGGTTTTAAAAAAAGAACAAATTGATGTGTTGCATCTCTTTTAGTGGTGAATGTTTATTTTAATTTATCGATGGAACTGTTATATTGTGTCTTTTTTAAAGAATTGGTTTTATACGTGTAAACCACTTACTTGGTAAGTAAGTGGAAATAATAATAGTGGTGGTGGTGGTGGTAACAACAACAACAACAACAACAACAACAACAACAAATGTGGGGAACTGAATAGCTGTCAACTTTTCCCTTTTTTTGTGGGAAATTCCCATATTCCGAATAGGATTCCTCGTGAGAAAAGGGAAAGGTTGACAGCTATGTGCTGATCCCTTATCTTCAAATCCGAAAGTTGACAGCTATGATCTTAATTCAGAGCACCTGATCTCCACACAGCAGGCCACAGCTTCAGATCCTAGCATCTCCAGTTATGTATGATCCCGGAAGAGATTATAAGAAAGATCCCTGCTCTTTATCCTGGAGAATCACTACCTGTCAGGGTAGACCATGCCAAGGTAGATCAGAAAATGCTGTCACCTTAAGGCAACCTCACATATCATTTATAGAAGTGGAGTTGGGCTTTATGTAGCAGCCATCTGTGAGCATAGCTGTCAACCCTCCCCTTTTTTTGCGGGAAACTCCCTTATTCCAATGCCGTTTCCCGCTGCTATCCCAGATTGTTGATATCCCTGAAATTTCCCGGATTTCAAAGGAAGCAGCTCCTCTCCCTCCCTGCCGGCCAGGAGGCTCCTCAGCTGCGTTGCTCGGCTGCCAATAAGGAGTCTGAGACCGACTGGGGGCGGAGCTTGCATGCCTTGTGCAGTCAGACCCTCACGCCCAACCAGACAGACAGCCTGCCTGCCAGCTACATGCTCGCTCTTTCGCTCTCCCATTCACGCGCAGCCTCTGGAGCGCAGGGTGGCGAGGCTACGGTGCCATTGCACCGCCCTCGCGGCATCCCTTATTTTCAAATCCGAAAGTTGACAGCTATGTCTGTGAGTTATACATGATTTCCAAGATGTAATGTCCGGTTAAAGAGATTTGTCCCCCAAACCAATTTATGCACAGCCAGCCATAGATCTAGGCCAGGCATGGCCGACCTGTGGCCCTCAAGGCAACAGGGCCCATGGTCAGAAGTGTTTGTTTTATTCTGTTTTACTCTGTTTTTATTGCTCTCTCGTAGCCACCTAGAGACTAGCTGGAGATGGGATCCTTTTTTTTTTTTTAATTGAACAAACGAACGGAGTTCTAGTCCACCAGCATCTGGGGGTCTCCAGGTTAGGCACCCCTAATCTAGACAATATTAAGGATCGCTCTGCTGAGATAACGCAGCATTACTTTGAGATGTATCTCAATAAAGCGATGGCTGGAGAATCAACTCGTCGGCGGAGGACTATTGCCCGAGGGACATCAGAAGGAAAAAAGGGAGGGTTTTGTGATGGTCATCCTGAAACATTCCAGCCTTTTTTTCATGCATCTTCCTATCCTCTTTTGCAACAGGAGAAAAAAATAACCTCATACCGATGTCTTTCTGTTTCTTCTAGGGCTTTTTTGTGTCTGTGTTTTACTGCTTCTTAAATGGAGAGGTAAGTTTCATTATTCTCTGTCTGCACCGTCCATTCATAAAAAATTGGTGGGGTGGGGTTATGCTTCCTAATAGAAAAAGGACCGTCCGGTCTTGGTTATGTTTGTCTTCCCAGCCACTCTATGAGGGAAGCCTCAGTCGGTAAACCATGAGACTCTTCATCTCAGGGTCATGGGTTCAAGCCCCAGGTTGAGCAAAAGATTCCTACAATGGAGGGGGTTGGGCCAGATTCCCACTCTGCAATTCTATGAAATTATTTCCAACCTACATAGGAGAGATTGAGACACCAGGCAAGTCAGTTGCTTCATAGCTTGCTGGGCTGGGTGAATTCAGGATTTTCAACATGCTTGGAGGATCTGCAACATACATCAGATTACGCATGTTATCCTCAGAGCCCCTTGATCTTAACTTCTCCCCCCCAAAAAAAAAATAATTGCAAAACATTCTGTATCCTTACTCCAAAACTTTGCTTTGAAATATACCATATTTTTCAGTGTATAAGACAATGCTTTTTGCTATTAAAAAAAAGGGGGGCAAAAATTGGGTGTCGTCTTATACACAGTTACAGGTAGGTAGCCGTGTTGGTCTGTCATAATCAAAACAAAATAAAAAATAAAAAAAGTCCTTCCAGTAGCACCTTAGAGACCAACTAAGTTTCTTCTTGGTATGAGCTTTCGTGTGCATGCACACTTCTTCAGATACACTGAAACAGAAGTCACCAGACCCTTATATATAGTGAGAGGGTGGGGAGGGGTATTACTCAGAAGGGTGGTGGGAATGGGTGATAGGCTGATAGCTGTGGTAAACCTGTTGATGACTGTTAATGACTGCAATTAGTCTTACAGGAAAAAGCAAGGGGTGAGAAGGTTAAAAATAGCTTTGTCATGTCTCTCCATGGAGAGACCTGGTCTGAACAAAGACATTGGATTCTTATCTCATTATACATGACAAAGCTATATATAAGGGTCTGGTGACTTCTGTTTCAGCCACCTGGGTCTCTCACAGCGCCACCTGGTTTGTGTGCATGCACAAAGCTCATACCAAGAACAAACTTAGTTGGTCTCTAAAGTGCTACTGGAAGGAATTTTTTTATTTTTTATTTTGTCTTATACACAGATAGTGAATGCAGAGGGGGGGGCGTGCGATTAATGGCAGCAGCAAACAGGAGACTGGCAGCAACGATTGGGCGGCTGCGGCAAGACCTGCTGGCGATTGGCTGTGGCTGCGGTGATTGGGCAGGCGATTGGAGGCTGTGGCAAGGCAGGCAGCCGATTGGCGGCTGCGGCAAGCGGGCAGGTGGGCTGTTGGTGGCGGCGAGCGGGCAGACAATTGGCGGCTGCGGCGAGGTGTGCAGTGGCTGTGGCAAGCGATCGGCAGTGGCAGGCAGGCGGGTGAGCGATTGGCGGAAGTGACCTTCCCCCACCCCCACCCCCCAAAAAGCTAAACAACTTAATTTCTTAATTTTGGGTTAAAAAAAATAGAGGATGTCTTATACATGGGGGCATCTTATACACAGGAAAATACGGTACAGTGGGACCTCGACTTACGAGTGACCCGACTAACGTGTTTTTCAACTTCCGAATGACTGCCGTAAGAAAAAAAATGGCCGCCGCAACCGAATTTTTCGACTTCCAAGAGGAAGTCGTGGCCGCTTTGAATAGGATTTTTTCGACTTACGAATTTTTGAATAGGATTTTTTCGACTTACGAATTTTTTTCACTCAATGCATTCCTATGGGGATTCGACTACTGAAGATCGCGTCGGAACGCATTATCTTCGTAAGTCGAGGTCCCACTGTACATCTCAAAAAGTAGAGTTCAGATGCAGCAAACAAGTGGGCACACCAGCAAACTGGAGCGAATAGATGTAGCAAATGCAAAATTACAGGGAAGGATCATAGCTCATCTGTCTTGCAGGCAAAAGGTCTCGGGTTCAATCCCCTCCCCTTGGCATCTCCAGGCAGGGCTGGGAATGTCCTCTGCCCCAAACACTGGAGAGCCTCTGCCAGCCAGTGTAGACAATACTGAGCTAGACCAGGTATTTGACTCAGAATAAGGCAACTTCCTATATGATCTTCTGGTGGTGGTGCACTCTCAGGGAAAACACCTCCCTGACTCTCTGGCTGACAATGTGTCAGGTTCTCTTATCGGTTGTTCAATAGAAATGCCAAAGCCATTTGTCTTTAAGTCCTTTTATTCAGTGCCAAACTATTTACAGTGCAGAGCTCAGCCTTATCATGTCTGTTCAGTCACTAGCAGAATCCAGAAGTGCCTCCCTCCTGTTTTGGCGCCAACACCAAAGTCTCGGCATCCTAAATTGCTGCTCCTACGTGATATATGCGCCGGAACTGACGTTTCCCCCTCCGCGCGAGTCTGCTGGGTGGTTCCAGGTCTCCCACTATCTCTCTGGACACCTGGCACTCCCTGGCTCCCAGCCACTAACTGCTCCTCCCCCGAGACTGGACTGCTAGTTTCACTCGAAGATGAATCTGTTGTTAACACAGGTTGCGGCTCTCTATAAACACTCAGAGCTGGACTGGCAGAGGCTGGCAGATCCCTGACACATTTCAACAACATCTTCCACTGTTTGTACATTTGCTGAGTAAGAACTTTGCAAGAACCATTTGCTTTAACAAGAGTTTTAAAGCTGGCTTCTGCACACACATCTTGCTCCCATTTCCTCACTGCAGGCCGTTTAATCCCTTTGCACTCTGGGGAGAAGTTTCCCCATCTTCCTTCATGGAGCCATTCATTGAGCTCTCATCCCCTCCACTCAAGCAGAGCACCATCCTAATAGTTTTCTCTCCTCTCCCTGCACGGAGGACTTTTCAGAGCCATTAATAACAGCACCGTTGTTCTCTTTTTTGTTCCACCTTTTGTGAGTTGACCCACTCCATCCCATTAGCCTGGTATAACAGCATTTGATTGCGATAATTTCGGGACTCATTTGCTTCCCTTTCCGCCCGTGTGATTCCCTGCTCTCCACCTGCCGCCCTGTGCAAAGTAGAGAGGCCTCTTGCTCAGCACTTGCAATTATTCCAAGGCTTCTTGAAACACACAAATGGGGAGGCAAGTCCTTCCTAGGTCAACCCACCACATTTGCCAGCGGCGGCTTTCTCCAGTTTACCAGACTGCTGCTGTTTTCTCTTTGCATTGTTCAATCCATCAATGGCACGCTTATGTGAGTCACTGCAGACACAGGAGAGAGAGAGAAGATGGGATAAAACAGATAATGCCATTTCATCAGGGTTCAGCACCAAGGGTTGGCATGCTCGGCCAGATGCCAAGAGCCCGTGTCCTAGCCATAGCTGTCAACTTTCGGATTTGAAAATAAGGGATGCCGTGAGGGCGGTGCAATGGCACCAAGTAGCCTCGCCACCCTGCGCTCCAGAGGCTGCGCGCGAACGGGTGAGCGAAAGAGCGAGTGCATAGATGGCAGGCAGGCTGGCTCTCTGGTTGGGCGTGAGGGTCTGGCTGCACAAGGCATGCAAGCTCCGCCCCCAGTCGGTCTCAGACTCCTTATTGGCAGCCGAGCAACGCAGCTGAGGAGCCTCCCTGGCCGGCAGGGAGGGAGAGGAGCTGCTTCCTTTGAAATCCGGGAAATTTAAGGGATATCAACAATCTGGGATAGCAGCGGGAAACGGCATTGGAATAAGGGAGTTTCCCACAAAAAAAGGGGAGGGTTGACAGCTATGGTCCTAGCAGGGGGGCCCGTTCACACACACACACACACACACACACACATACACACACACATGAGGGCCACTTCTCATCGGCCATGCTCCAGGGCCTCCTTGAGTGCTTTTGTCTAGGTGACATGTGCTCTTGGACTGTGATGATGCTTCTTGCTTGCCTGGATGGAGAATTCAGAGAAGTGTGGCAGGTGGGGGGAGAGGGAGAAAGTGTGTGTGTGTGTGTGTGTGTGTGTGTGTGTGTGTGTGTGTGTGTTAGAGAGAGGGAGGGAGGGATAGAAGAAACCTCTGACTTTTGCATGTAGCCTATTGTACAAAGGTAAGAGCCATAGGGGACGCGGGTGGCGCTGTGGTCTAAACCACAGAGCCTAGGGCTTGCCGATCAGAAGGTCGGCGGTTCGAATCCCCGCGACGGGGTGAGCTCCCGTTGCTCGGTCCCTGCTCCTGCCCACCTAGCAGTTCAAAAGCACGTCAAAGTGCAAGTAGATAAATAGGTACCACTCCGACGGGAAGGTAAACGGTGTTTCCGTGCGCTGCTCTGGTTCGCCAGAAGCGGCTTAGTCATGCCGGCCACATGATCCGGAAGCTGTACGCCAGCTCCCTCGGCCAGTAAAGCGAGATGAGTGCTGCAACCCCAGAGTCGGTCACAACTGGACCTAATGGCTAGGGGTCCCTTTACCTTTACCTTTAAGAGCCATAGCCATTGATCAGTTGTCAGGGGCTGGTTGGACGCAGAGGAATGGTGGGAGGAACCAGCTGGGGAACCACCAAAGGAAGAAGGTTCAGAGTCCGGGGAGTGGTGGTGGGATGACAATGAGGCATCAGAGGGACATGATTGGGAGGAAGAGATGTTGGAAGCTGAAGAGGTAACAGGGCTGTGTGGATGGGGAGAGTCTGTGGCAGAGAGAAGTCCAGAAACTGAAGCAGGAGAAGAGGAAGGCCAAGAGGCAGAGATGACTCAGGCTCGTGAAGAGGCCCAGGTCTCTCCCACTCCTGCTGCACCCAGCTCCCCTCCCAGAACCAGAAGAGGCATGAAACGGGAGGAGCAGAGGCAGGTACACGGGCATAGTATCAGATTGCTTGGGGAAACCCTGGAGAGGAGGAGACATAGGCAACTGTGGGGAGGCCTTTAGTCTTCATGGGGGCAAGACTTGCCAGAGATGAGTTGCTGACACTCATTAGGCCTGACACTCTTGTGCGGATCCTGTACTGCTAATAACGAGTTAAGTACAACTCAGTGTTATTTGCTGCTGCTTGCTCCTTTCATCGGCCCTCTGTTCTTTCTGGCTCCACTCGCCATGAGCATGTGGCCTCCCAGAAGGCTCGTTTTTTTGGGGGGGGGATGTAGCCCTGGAATTTAAAAAGCTTACTCTACCCTGTTTTATAAGTTTACAAAAAAATGCTGTTGTGCTGAAGAGCAGGATGAATTTTTGAAACATAATGAAATGAAATCACAGCAGCTGGGGGGCAGGGTTTCGGGAGAATGAGGCGAGTATTTGGTTTAAGCCCTCCCTTCCCCTCCTGCCCTTTCCTGATGCAAACCACCCCTTCTCCGTGGCAATTGCAAGGACATGGTTACCTGGGGACAGGGAATGGGGAGAGGCCAGCTGTGGATGTGAAATCCCCTTGGGATAGAGGTTTAACCTTTGCATCCAAAGGACCTTTGCTTTGTAAAGTCGCCCTCCTCCTCAGCATCTGTGCTCTGTCGCTCTGCCTGCTGCAGGGCTCTCCGGGGTGCTTTGCTATGCCACCTGCCTTCTCCCAATATAGTTTTATGTCATTCCCGGAATCTCTGCTGCACTTTCGCTGCCAGTGCCATCACGGGCAAATTGCACTTCTTTCCCATTCCCCAGGCGCACTTCAAAGAGGTTACCAGAGGCTGGGGGAGAACAGGCTGAGGGAGAAAATTGCTTGCATCTTTCTTTTCGGGGATCAGAGCCTGGAATCCCTAAAAAAAGTCATGTAAGGTTTTTCCAGTGGAAAATAAGAAACCACCACGCTAAATGCCAGATGAGATATAGTCAAGGTGAGATGTAGTTTAAACATAGCTGTCAACCCTCCCTTTTTTTGCGGGAAACTCCCTTATTCCAATGCCGTTTCCCGCTGCTATCCCAGATTGTTGTTATCCCTTAAATTTCCCGGATTTCAAAGGAAGCAGCTCCTCTCCCTCCCTGCCGGCCAGGGAGGCTCCTCAGCTGTGTTGCTCGACTGCCAATAAGGAGTCTGAGACCGACTGGGGGCGGAGCTTGCATGCCTTGTGCAGCCAGACCCTCACGCCCAACCAGACAGACAGACAGCCTGCTGTCTACGCGCTCACTCTTTCGCTCACCCGTTCGCGCACAGCCTCTGGAGCGCAGGGTGGCGAGGCTACTTGGTGCCATTGCACCGCCCTTGCGGCATCCCTTATTTTCAAATCCGAAAGTTGACAGCTATTAGTTTAAAGCAGTGGGCTGGAGGCAAGGAGACATGAGTTCAATTTCCCCATGCAGTGATGCAGACAGTCCCTTGGTGCTGTGGCCCATATAGTTCCCCTATCTGTGAAATGGGGACATTTGCTGGTTTTCACCCTTTGCCTTGCAAGCTTTAGGTTTAATTTCCTTAGGTCGGGGATCTTTCTTCTGTGCCCTTGAGGTAAAAAACACACGATGTACACTGATGAGGATATTCAGAATATTATCCTTACCATTGTTGTTGACATATTGCACAGAGTTGTTAGGAGAAGGAGTGTGTCAAGCCTTGTGCAGCAGAAATAGTCGTAACGTTTGTGGGCTCCTGTTTGGAGTCAGCCGGATGACCTATAACTTTACTATTTTGGAAAGGCCTTTCTAAGCCGAAAGAGCTTCCCTCTGAGGAAATAGAGCTTCGAACTCCTTTCCATCAGTACTTAACGGCCTCGATCCAGTAGACCTGAAGGAGCGTCTCCACCCCCATCGTTCAGCCTGGACCCTGAGGTCCAGTTCCGAGGGCCTTCTGGCGGTTCCCTTGCTGCAAGAAGCCAGGTTGCAGGGAACCAGGCAGAGGGCCTTCTCGGTAGTGGCACCCGCCCTGTGGAACGCCCTCCCACCAGATGTCAAAGAGAAAAACAACTACCAGACCTTTAGAAGACATCTGACGGCAGCCCTGTTTAGGGAAGCTTTTAATGTTTAATAGATTGTTGTATTTTAATATTCTGTTGGAAGCCACCCAGAGTGGCTGGGGAAACCCAGCCAGATGGGCGGGGTATAAATAATAAATTATTATTATTATTATTATTATTATTATTATTATTATTATTATTTATTAGGCTTGCTTGCATGGAGCTCCCAGCCCCAGAATGAGCTGTCCGTGGTCCTGAACACTCAGATCCCATACCCTGGACTCTTCAAAAGCAAACCCTGCAGACTTCAGCCTGGAACAGGATGCGGTCCTGTTGCCACCAGTTTTAACTTCCTTTCCCCATATAATAATAATAATAATAATAATAATAATAATAATAATAATAATAATAATAATAATAATAATTTATTATTTGCACTCCGCCCATCTGGCCGGGTCTCCCCAGCCACTCTGGGCGGCTTCCAACAAATATCAAAATACATTAAAATATCAATTTAATGCAGGGGCAAACCAACATCGTTCCCTACAGATGTTCCTTGACCACAACACCCCTCGTCCCTGTTCACCGGCCATGCTATCGGCGTCTGATAGGAGTTTAAATCCAACATCTGGCAGGCTCCATATTGGCCGCCTCTGACCAAGAGGCTCAAAACGCATTCTAAGCGAAGTCTCTCATCACAACGCATTGGACGTCCTCTTGCTTTCTCTCACAGAAAAGGGTAGACTGTTTCTTTTGGCACACCACTGCAATATATTTGCCAAACTCCAGCAAGTATAAGGCAGCCTCCTATACTCCTGTGCCTTTTTAAGCACAGCATGTATGCTTGTTAAAAGTTTCCCTCCCCTTTCGCCAGGCAAAAACGTTTCTCTTTAACCAGGTTTTGGGCTGATTAACATTTTACGTGTTTGTGGAAAGAGGGTTCGTTTTTGTTTGTGTTTTTTTAATATTAAAATAAACTTTATTTATAATTCTTTTTTTAAAAAAACAAGATTTTACAGAAAAATAAAAACAAAACTAACAGAGATAAAAAAGAAAAAACAAAACAAAACAATCAAAAAGAAAAAGACTACAAATAAAAACAGAATAAAGAACTGAAGAATAACATTTAAAATATGACTTCTTATTGTTTGTGCATCGTTTCTCTTTCTTATTGTTCGTATCTCTTGCTATTTCTAATACATTTTAACACTTTAACTGAGAATCTTCAAGAACAAAGAATATATATATACCGGTATTACAAATACTCATTCACTATGTAACTATAACTATTTCTATCCCCATGTGTATTTCAATCTAAGCAAATCGCTAATTCCATTTTTATACCTTCTTTTTTTTAGATATTCTTCCACATATTTCCACTCTTCTTTAATTTTTTGCTTCGTTTTTATTATTATTATTATGTAAGCTGCTTTTAGTGTCCGCTGCTTCTGAACTCTGTTTTTTGTAAGCTGGCTTGTAAGCGTCTAATCAAAAGGCAGAGTAAACTTCAAAATAAATAAAAGCGCTTTCTTTACAAATTAGAAAGGAGAGATTATAGGTCAGAAACGAGAGCAGAACTCTCCGGTTGCCTTTGCAAAGGCAGTGCCTTAAAGATGTTTTTTGCTGCGAATCCCGCCAGCAAAAGTGAGCTGATGGGAGATGGCAACGGAAACATCTGCAGGGCACTTACCTGTTGAAGGCCGACCTAGACAGACAGCCGGAAGGTAGATTTATCTGTTCCCATCGCATCTGGGAAATGGGGGCAGTTGTTTTCCATGCCAAGGGCATCCATCGTATTCATCTGACTGGAAAAACATTCTTGCAAATCAACTACTTCTGACGTTTCACCAGCAGATTCAATTGTTTCCTCCTAGCATGAATTAAGAGCGACAGCCGCTTTCCAGCCATGGAGAAAGAGGAGTCCTGCCATTTCTCCTCCGATACATTTGAAGCAAGCTGGGGGTTTTTTATTTATAACAGCAGTGTTTATAGATAAGCATCTATGTGGTGCCCATAATTGATGTATTTTCTCTTGAGGAAGGGGGGGCAAATCCCTTGTTGATTCGAAACACTAGAAGGGGGAAATCGTTCAGCAATACCTGCCATCCCATCATTACTGAGCATTAGTTGTAACCAACAGCTCTGCAGGGCAGAAGGCACATCCATTCATTCCTGGTTCCCTAACTCATCTCCCCGACCAGCTGAAAACGACGCAAAAATGGGCTTTCTGTCCTTCTCTGTTGTTTAAGGTTGTTATCTCTCTGCCTTGGCTGCTAAGCTTCCTTGCTCCTCTCCCTCCAAGCTGCTGGGGAAGATTAGACTAGATGAGAGAGATAATGGAGAGGAATATCAGGAAGAAGAAGCAGTTTCGTCTTCTTTCCATTTTGACTTCACACCCTCTTCGCCTCTCTCTCCTCTCTGTCAGGAAGGAGCCTGCAGAGCTCTGAAAAGCAAACCGCAAGCTCTTTTTAGCAGGTGCTAAACATGGCCTGCAGCTCACATTTCAGGTCACGGAAGAGCCAGGCTCTATATCTGATCAAATCCGAGAGGTCTTGTTGCTTGGAATTCTCACCTCAGAGGTGTCATCGCAGCTTCCAGTCCATTGCAAAAAATAAAATACCGTATTTTTCGCTCCATAAGACGCACTTTTTTCCTCCTAAAAAGTAAGGGGAAATGTCTGTGCGTCTTATGGAGCGAATGTGTGGCCCCTGGAGCTGAACTGCCCAGGGGCAAAAGCAGATCGTGCTTTTTTTAAAAAAGAGAGAGAGAGAGAAGGGGGTGTTGAAAGGAAGCCCACTGAGCAGCTGCTCAGAAAACAATCGGGGAGAGAGATAAGGGAGAGAGATTCCAGCCCCGCCCCCTTGCAGAGGGAGGCTGTTTCCCCAGCGACATGTGACTGGCTGATTAGATTATCTGTCTGGAAACTGTACAAATGGCTTCCTGAAGCTGCAGAACTGTGAGTTGAACCCCATAAAACAGGGTTTTTTCCCTTTGCAAAGTAAGCTCAACAACTTTGAGCTGATCCTCAAAAAATGGGGCTTTTCTCCTTTGCAAAAGAAGCTGCAGAAATTTGAGCTGATCCTCAAAAAAATTGGGCTTTTCCCCTCTAAAAACTAGGTGCGTCCTATGGTCAGGGGCACCTTATAGAGCGAAAAATACGGTAATCATTTATTTCGGCTGGCAAATGACTATGTCAGCTTCTTCTCTGCGAAAAGTATTCAAAGCCACTTGCACTCAAATAGAAATACAGCAATTCAATCGTGTGTGTGTGTGTGTGAATGCAGGGATTTTTAGCAGCTGGAGTTTATGCTTATTTCTGTGCTGCTGGAAGACTGGATATTGTCAACATGTTAATCGGAGTTGCACACCGAGGCTTGGGCAGTGAGGTGGTGACTGTTTAACCCTGTTCTTGTCAGGATTTCCTACACACGAGTAGGACACATGCCCGACTGGCATGTTCCCTCCCCCCTGGGCGATTGTTCGGGAACTTCAAAAGCTTTCTTCAGCCCGAACATCACAGTGACTAATGCCCGAAAGCATTAGCACACTTAGGGATCCGCAGAGTCTTGCGCAGTTGCCTAACAGACCTCAGCACCTCAGCATTTAGGCTAATCTACTTTATTTACATATAAACACTCATGGAGCGCTGCAACAGGGATCCCTCTCTCTCTAGCATCAGACAGCAAAGAGAGAAAGAACAAAGGACAATAGACCCACTTCACGGAACGCAGTAACACAAACATCCTGTCTTCGTCACTTCCCACTCTGTGGAATCAAAACACCGTCACGTGATAGACAAGAATCCCATAACTGTAGACACGGGGAATGAATCTCCAACAGTTCTTATGTGCTGCCAGAGTTTTCTGTTGCCATTTGAGGGTGGGGGGGTGCTGTTTTGTGTACGTTGTGTGTGCGAATTGCAGGTGTTTTGTATGAATCTGTTAATAGCGCCATGTGTTTATGTTTCTAAATTTGTTCCGAGTCGCTTGGGGACATTTGGGCAACAAGCAACTAGCCAGTCTAACTCCCACCATCCCTGACCGCTGGTCCTGCTAGCTAGGGATGATGGGAGTTGTAGTCCAAAAACAGCTGGAGACCCAAGTTTGGGACTAGACGATAGACACTGTACATAAGGCAGTGTGGAATGCGGTTCTCATCTTTGGGAAATCTCGATCATGGAGAGATGGTACCACCTCACCCAAGGTGGTTGATTTCATTTGTAGTCCCCAGGTGCCGGCTCTGAGAAACCTGAACTTGCAATCAACTATTCATTCAACTGTAGGAAGAAACTAAGTGATGAATCAGCCATAAAGGGCTGTGAGTGAGTGAGTGAGTGAATGTGCAGCATTGATAGCCTGGAAAATCTCTCTCTAAGCAGCAGGTTTTGCAACAGCGAGATTGTCTTAGGAGCACCAAGCAACAATCTGCTCAATTGTACGCGTGGCTTTTATTACGAATTCAGCAGCCTGGGAGCTTGCTTGTCATAATAGCCCATTATGAATCACGATTTAACTGATGAGCTATCCACCTGCCCGCACATCGCTGTTGAGAGAAGCTTTTCAGGCATCACTCTGGAAGGAGGCCTGCGGTTATGAAAGCATCCGTCAGAAATCAGAATCACCAGATTCATAGGACCAGGACGGCATCGCTACTCAGCAAGGCTTTTGCCAAGGGGCAGGGAACCTTTATAGATTTGAGGCCCATGTTTGCTCACATGCAGTCTTCTGGGGGCGACATGCTGGAGGCAAAAAAAAAAAAAAGGTGGATCAGCAAGCTATGTCGTCTCTCCTTGGTCCACATGGACAGAGTGCTCCCCACCGTCTTTCCTAGCCCTACCTAGGAACCTCCTGCAGGCAAGGCAAATGCTGTCCCACTGAGCCAGTGTGGTGTAGTGGTTAAGAGCAGTAGACTCGTAATTCAACTGTCAAACAGCTCTTACTGTCAGAAAGGTCTTCCAGATATTTAGTCCTACCCTCCAGAGCAGGAAAACACAAGCTTGCTCCCTCTTCCGTGTGACAGCCCTTGAGATATTTGAAGATGGTCATCATATCTGCTCTCAGACTTCTCTTCCTTGGGCTAAACATACCCAGCTCCTTCAACCGTCCCTCGTAAGGCTTGGTTTCCAGACCCTTGATCATCTTGGTTGCGCATGTTCCAGCTTGTCTTAAAGCGTGCCGCCCAGAACGGAATACAGGGCTCCCGGTGGGGTCCGACAAAGGCAGCATTGATTGGAATTACCACTTCCCTTGACTGTTGATGCAGCCTAGAATTGCTTTAGCCTTTTTTGCTGCTGCATCACACCATTGACTCACTGCTGACTTTCACCCTCTCTCTTTCTCTTTCTCTGTAGTGGTTAAGAGTGGTAGACTTGTAATCTGGTGAACCGGGTTCGCGTCACCTCTTCTCCACATGCAGCTGCTGGGCGACCTTGGGCTAGTCCCACTTCTCTGAAGTCTCTCAGACCCACTCACCTCACAGAGTGTTTGTTGTGGGGGAGGAAGGGAAAGGAGAATGTTAGCCGCTTTGAGACTCCTTCGGGCAGTGATAAAGCAGGATATCAAATCCAAACTCTTCTTCTTCTTCTTCCCACTAGGTACGTTCTGCAGCCCGGAAAAGATGGCACCGCTGGCAAGACCACCACTCCCTACGAGTCCGCGTGGCTCGGGCCATGTCCATCCCAACCTCTCCGACAAGGATTAGTTTTCACAGTATAAAGCAGACAGCAGCCGTGTGACAAGCCCCAGCCAACCACCAGCTGACTATGAAGTTTTGTTCTCTTTCCTCCTCCTCCCCACACCAGAAAAATACTCTTTCTCCCTGTGTTCTTTTTTTCTTTTTAACCCCTTGGTTGTCACAATTCCTCCTCGTCCATGTAGTAGAGTAATAAGGTTATATATTTGGAAGGGACCCTGAGGGTCATCTAGTCCAACCCCCTGCAATGCAGGAATAGCAGCTCAAGCATCCGTGAGAGATGGCCACACAACCTCTGCTTAAAAACCTCCAAGGAAGGAGAGTCCACCACCTTCGGAGGGAGTGCCACTGTCGAACAGCCCTTACTGTGTTCTCCATTTATTGCTTTCCCACAGTCCATAAATCCCCTATGCTTTGAAAACCCAAATAGGAGAACTACATCCGTTGCATGGGGAGTCTCCGGACAGGCCCATGCAACCCCACTGTAACAGGGAACCTACCCTCGCTTCAGGGAGACCCTGAACTTCTGTTTGCTGGGGATCCTGCTAAACATAGCTGTCAACTTTCGGATTCGAAAATAAGGGATGCCGCGAGGGCGGTGCAATGGCACCAAGTAGCCTCGCCACCCTGCGCTCCAGAGGCTGCGCGCGAACGGGTGAGCAAAAGAGCGAGCGCATAGACGGCAGGCAGGCTGTCTGTCTGGTTGGGCGTGAGGGTCTGGCTGCACAAGGCATGCAAGCTCCGCCCCCAGTCGGTCTCAGACTCCTTACTGGCAGCCGAGCAACGCAGCTGAGGAGCCTCCCTGGCCGGCAGGGAGGGAGAGGAGCTGCTTCCTTTGAAATCCGGGAAATTTAAGGGATATCAACAATCCGGGATACCTAGCAGCGGGAAACGGCATTGGAATAAGGGAGTTTCCCGCAAAAAAAGGGAGGGTTGACAGCTATGCCTGCTAAATGAAGGGATCATATGTGAGAGACCATTGCCTTTAGAAAACTAACAAGCCAATCCTATGCAAGTTTACTCAGCTTTAAATCCCGAGTGAGTGTGCACAGGTCTGCTGCCTTATTTATTTTATTTATAAAGCCAAAGTGGCTGCAGGAATCGTGGTTAGGATCGTGGGAAGCTGCCTGGCATCAGTGCAGACCATTGGTCCATCTAGGACAGTACTGTGTACGCTGACCGGCCACGGCTGTCCAGGGTTTTGGATTGGGGCCTCTCCTAGCCCTGCCTGGAGATGATGGGGATTGTGCTGGTCCCGTGGGTTACCCAAAAGGCGAGGTCCAAGTCCGGTGCGTGGTCAGAGGTGCAACGTAAAGGCAGTCCATAGTAACTGAAGCTGGGTGCAGGGCAGGGAGTCAGGCAAAGTCAGGTAGGCAAGCAGGGAACCAGGGTGGGTCAGGAGCTCAGGCAGGAAAGTAAGACAGGTTTCAAGCAGGAACTGGTATCCAACCATGTTGCTCCTGCAACTTGGGGCTGGGACTGGCCGGCTTTTATCTGCCCCGAGGCATAGGGCGGCCCCGATCCTCTGGTGACTCGCCTCTCCTGGCTTGGAGGCGAGCACTCCTCCTGTGGGAACTCAGTTCCCTTCGCCTCTCTGCCCTGAGCCTCTGCAGCTCAGGAGAGGCTGGAGGGTTACCGGACCCAGAGGCAACCTCAGCTTCCCCTGGCAGGGCTGGGAGTGGAGCACCTGCAGGCAATGGGTCCTCCACCCCATCAGGAGCCAGAGCAGACTCAGCAGATGCCTGCACCTGAGGATCCAGCACAGGTGAGGCCCCTTCAGACTCAGGCCCTAGCCCCGGCTCTGCTGGTTTTGGAGGCGGGGAATCCTGTGCAGGCTGGGATCCCTCAGGTTCAGCATCGGAGTCTGAATCCCAGGCCATCACAGGGATTCACGCAAGGACCTTCTAAAGGCAAAGCCTATCTGCTCCCAGTGAGCTCTGGGCGTAGAGCCAAAGAAATCTAAAGTTGGAAGAGACCCCATGGGTCATCTAAACCAACCGCCTGCCGTGCCGGAATCACAGCTGAGGAATCCCTGCCAGGTGGTCCTTTCCCTACTATTGAACGGTCTTGAAATCCTAGTCTTGAAGCTCTGTGCCAATTATTTTTTAAGGATGCTGCATTTGAGGAACAGCCCTCAACCTCTAAAGTCGTTTAAAATGATACACACAAACACAACCTCACAATTCTGGGTGGTTTCAAGTTGTGAGATCTGTGCTACTGGTCAGTAATGTCCAGCACCTTAGGTCCACCTCTAAACCACTGCAGCTTTGACACAGCCACATTCCACTGGGGCCCAGCTACCAGAAGGAAAGTCACATTTCCAGAGCTACACAATACTGCGGTTGGAGTGCTGGGATATTGCATCACCCACCTCAAAGAAGTCCCACCTAAAAGGCAGGGATCCAGAACACACACACACCCTATTACCAGCAACTGTACAATTGTCCATAGGGACCCAGGTGGCGCTGTGGGTTAAACCACAGAGCCTAGGGCTTGCTGATCAGAAGGTCGGCAGTTCGAATCCCCGTGACAGGGTGAGCTCCCATTGCTCGGTCCCTGCTCCTGCCAACCTAGCAGTTCGAAAACACGTCAAAGTGCAAGTAGAGAAATAGGTACCGCTCCGGCGGGAAGGTAAACGGCGTTTCCGTGCGCTGCTCTGGTTCGCCAGAAGCGGCTTTGTCATGCTGGCCACATGACCTGGAAGCTGTACGCCGGCTCTTGGCCAATAAAGCGAGATGAGCGCCGCAACCCCAGAGTCGGACACGACTGGACCAAATGGTCAGGGGTCCCTTTACCTTTACCTTTAGTACAATTGTCCTGCAGAAATAACCATTTCATCCTTCTCGGTAGCCTTATCCCCCCCCCCAATCCCCTTGCCACCTGTGTGGGTTGCAAATCACAGCCCGCAGAAGGTGCTAGCCCTCAAGAATGTCATGTTTGTCCATTGGCCTTTCATGTCCCTATTTTTGTCATTTGTGGAGCACCGGTAACCTGAATGCAGCGACAACAAAAGATCTAGCCGCCTTGTGATCTTCCTGTCCTAGTGGCCTGGAGGTGAAGCTCACTTAAGCTTGGCGATATACAAGCCTGTTTCAATGTCCAAGACAACACTCCCCCCCCCAAAAAAAAAGAAAAAGTGGAAATGTGGGGGATGGATGGTCAGAAACTGCACTCGGACCTTTTCCACTGTTCCCAAGGTCTTGGGGGCAGAATTTGCCTTCCATGCTGGTCCTGCTAGCAGATGAAGCTTTGAAATGGACCATCTCTGTAGTACGTCTCTCCCCCCCCCCATTCTCTTTTTGTTCATCTCTCCTTCGCCGTTGAGCTTTGAAAGAGCGCTGACCAGCTTCTTCAGCTGCCTTTGCTTTGCCCTAGGAAGAGGACAACCGAAATATTTCTCAACTTCTTTTGATGGAGGCTCAGAAATGAGTTGTTGTTTTTCTAAAGGGAAACATGATACAAAGATTATGGTGACAATGCAGCTGTGAGCGTCTCATCTGCATTGAGCAATGCAGTAGACTATCCTCGGGGGCTTTTTATGTCACACTGAAGATAGGATGTAAATATTTTCAATAATAAACACTTCTTCTGTTTTGGGTTTGTATGGATTTGGAGAGTTTTGTTCTTGCCGTTGTTTAACCAGAAAGAAGACGGGAATAGTGTTGGTCTATTGGCTGGAACACGATTTTGGATGCCGGAAGCATAACAACAACAACAACAATAATAATAATTTATTTGTACACCGCCCATCTGGCCAGGTCTCCCCAGCCACTCTGGGCGGCTTCCAACAAATATCAAAATACATTAAAATATCACAGATTAAAAACTTCCCTAAACAGGGCTGCCTTCAGGTATTTTCTAAATGTCAGGTAGTTGTTTATCGCTTTGACCTCTGATGGGAGGGCGTTCCACAGGGCGGGTGCCACTACCGAGAAGGCCCTCCGCCTGGTTCCCTGTAGCATGCCCAAAGAGGGCTGGTTCCATACCTGGGCTCTTTTAACACCGCAGAGGTAATACTGCTCCACAATTAGTTGCAACAGGAATTTTAAAACAGTTCCATGTCATGCCGAATTGGGCACTATATAATGTGGCAAGGCCCACCCCTTAAGTGTTATCTTCCTAGAACGTTTGCTCAGATTCAGCAAAGATCCCTTGCAACTTTAATTAGAAGTTTCCTACTTGCAGTTTCCGCCATTCATTGCTTCCAGCAGCATTACTGATTACCAGTAATTGCCACACACACACCCATTAGCCAATTCCTATTCCTTGGAATAGGTGAGGGCTCGTTGATTGCTGCTTTTAGAATGAAATAGCATCCTTTTGCTACAGAGTGCAGGAGTTTGCTTCTACATTCCATGCTGTTCCTCTCCCTGGTAGCTCAAGTGAAGATGCTGGTGAGCCAGAGGGGGTGGGGTGGGGTGGGGTGGGAGCAGTGGTGCAGCATTTACCTAGAAGCTCACAGCAGTTGCATAAAAGGCAGGATACTGAGCTGTCAGGCAGAGATCCCAGGGACAGAGAAAGGGTGGGTGGAACTGGAAGAATTTATAGACTACAGGCACAGCATGGAAAATGAAAGGAGGAGAAAAGGGGTTAGATTACAAGGAGAGAGAATGGTAAAATGAAAGGAAGCAGGCCTAAGTGGTGAGCCAGGAAGGAGAAGGGGGAAATAAACCCCTGCATGAGCGAAAAACTTAGGAGCTGTCAGTGGGAAGAGCTCTGATACAGATAGTAGGCTAGTTTGCAGATTCTCCAATGAGAAGGGTACTGGGTGTGGGAATGTTTGAAATGTGGATGAGGATATATTGCTTAAGATATCCTTATCCTAACTTGTGTTTACAAGTTCCAACTAAGTCAGCAGAGTTACATTCCCCTTTTAAATCACACAGCAGAAGGTTGCTCGGGTTTGTTTAAACCTCTGTAAAATAGTTTCCTGGTATTACCCCTTTATCCCTCTTCAAAATAAGACACTACACAAGTCTTCTATAAAAGCATGTAAAAAAGTTTACTCACAGACATCAAATGGTCACAATAAGATCTCAGATGTAGGCAGACTTAAGCTTAGAAAATATATGTACATGTGGAGACTCTCCATGTGGGAGAAGGCTCCATTTGGGCCCTCTTGACTGGAAGTCAAGAGCCCATCTCTGCTCTAAGATGTTGCTTGATTGAAGTCCCGATCCCAAGAGAGGGAAAATGGCCACTGACCTGTGGTTTTGTCCTAACCTGCCCAGGTGAAGCCACTCCCACTTTCAGTTACTTAGAGGAAGTTGTCTCAGTCCAGCTAAACAGGAAGTTACGGCTGGAGGACTGAGACACCTTCATGTCCACTCTAGCAATGTTATATTTGACTGCTCTGTGTGTTTACATCCCACACTGGGAAGATCCAATTGGGAGGCCTCTGACAAGAAGAGACAACCTGGGGTTCTGATGATCCAATCTGGACCTTAAGGTACACATTTCTGATGCAAGGCATCTCCCGTTGATCATAACACCCAGGTTGGTTGGTGAGAGGGAAGATGCTCCCTTGGGTTCTTTAGGCACCAAGTTGTCCAGGGCTCTGTATGTACAAGGCCTTGGCATATAGAGCCCTGGCAACTTCTTCTCTCTCCCCACACCTCCTTGTTGGTGGGGAGGCACATACTGGCAGTGAGCAGGACTACAACCAGAAGTGGGGCTCCTCTCTCTTCATCCCGAATTTTCCTTCCACATCACCTTCATGAAATTAGTATGAGGCCTGCACAGGATTAGTCCATTGGTCCTTTCTTTCACTTTCTCAGTTCTTCACATTTCCACATAAGTCTATCTACCCTCATGAAAATTCATCTGTGTTTTAGTGCAAATTTCTCCTAATATGTTTGCACTCCAAACTTGCCTAATATCTGCATTTCTGCAAAGCAATTTCCCCCAACAATGCATTTTTTGATGCTCCTTTCCCTAATACGTGCATCTATATATATACATTTAACCCTAGCGCATACATTTTTGGGGGGGTACACATTCCTGGGGTGCTTTGCAGTCTTTGGAGGGGTGTAAATCTCAACGGAGGGCTGTGTTCCAGTTCTTGCATTGAATCAATCAATCGTGAATTGGGCAGGTTAAAATGTGGAATGAATTGAATTTGTCCCCTCTCTCTTGCTGTGAGTGGAAGAGTTGCCCAACGGAGGCACAGAAGTGTGTGTGGTCTTCTCCAAGTTATTTGCTGCCACCCCATTGAACGTGTCTTTCCAACATGCATTTGCGTTTTTATTTTGAGAGGGTGATAATGAGCATTCCGGTACATGATCAGGAGCTGTCATTTACCATGAAAGACGCCTGTAATCTTCCTCCCACCTAACAGGGTGCATAAGATTGCATAAGGTACATTCACACAAGTCACCAAATTGCTGCCAGCTGCATCCTGAAAAGCAAAGTATCAAGTGAGTCCCCTGAAGAGTTATAAAGAGACACTTGGATGGTGGCATTATACCGGTGTGTGCTGAGTGGGAGTTGCATATGAGCGTTCTGGGAGTGCTTGGCCGATCATAAACACTCCGGAAATGTTCAGAGAGAAAGCTACAAGATGCTATAGCAGACAGGATCCAAAACAGCTCTTGGAGCAGCAACACATAGACTTACCAGGCCCATCTGGGTTGGACTGGATGGCCCTTGTGGTCTCTTCCAACTCTACGATTCTATGATCTCCCTCACCCTGGTGCCCTCCACAAATCATTGGACTACAACTCCCATCATCCTTGACCATTGGCATGCTGGTGAGAGCCAGAGTCATAGCTGTCAACTTTTGGATTTGAAAATAAGGGATTTTTCCAAACTTTCGGATTTGAAAATAAGGGATGCCGCGAGGGCGGTGCAATGGCACCAAGTAGCCTCGCCACCCTGCGCTCCAGAGGCTACGCGCGAACGGGTGAGCGAAAGAGTGAGCGCGTAGACGGCAGGCAGGCTGTCTGTCTGGTTGGGCGTGAGGGTCTGGCTGCACAAGGCATGCAAGCTCCGCCCCCAGTCGGTCTCAGACTCCTTATTGGCAGCCGAGCAACACAGCAGAGGAGCCTCCCTGGCCGGCAGGGAGGGAGAGGAGCTGCTTCCTTTGAAATCCGGGGAAATTAAGGGATATCAACAATCCGGGATAGCAGCGGGAAACGGCATTGCAATAAGGGAGTTTCCCGCAAAAAAAGGGAGGGTTGACAGCTGTGGCCAGAGTCCAGCAACGTATGAAGGGCGTCAGGTTTTCCAAAGGCTGGGCTGTTCCAGAAAACTCTGGGCTTCCTCAGAAACCCATTGGGAGCTACTCAACAAAGCATTCAGTAGGAGCAGGCATAAGAAGAGCCTGCTGGATCAGGCCAATGGCCCATCTAGTCCAGCATCCTGTTCTCACAGTGGCCAACCAGATGCCTGTGGGAAGCCCGCAAGCAGGAACTGAACACAAGAACAACTTTCCCCTCCTGTGGTTACCAGTAACTGGTGTCTGGAAGCGTTTCTGCCTCCAGCCATGCAGGCAGAGCATAGCCATCCTGACGTAAGGAGAGGGGAGAGACTATTTCTATGGCCTTGTTGCCAGGAGTGGAGGGCAGGGAGGAAAGAAATTCACTCTCCAGATATAATAGCAATATAGTCCCCTGATTGTAAATGTCCAACATCAGAAAACAAATGGCAATGGAATAAGACAGGAAGAGAAGATGCAGCTACCGTGATGGCAAGAGACAAATGGAGGTGGACAGAAAATATAATGGGAACCTGCTGAATGGCACCAGTTTTTTTTTAATGAGATCTAGGGCAGTTGACGTTTTGAGATGGGGCGTATGGAGACCTGGGGTGGGTCAGGAACATGCAGAGATCATGACTGAGAAGAAAGGGAGGTGACTTGCAGGAAGGAGTAATTTGAACCCTGGTCTCTTAGGTCCTAGTCAAACAATTTAACCACTGACTCTCTTGCCAGAGACCAGCACTTCGAGAGAAGCTCTCTGGAGTCTCAGACCCAGAGGTTTTTCCACTGAAAGTCCTTTAAACTGGAAATGCTTGGAGGAACTGAACCCAGCTCTTTGCATGCCAAAAAACCTGAGCCAAGCATCTGTAAGAACTTTGCTAAATCAGTCATCATAAATTCATCTTAGTTTGGGTAGTTCGCAGGTTTTTGTGGCATCTTGCAAGTAATTGTCTCTTGTTTACAAAATTGATAAATGTTGTAAAAGTACTTTTGAAACAATTGTATGTATATTTGTCGCCAACGTGCTGCACGAGTCGTACTGCTTCTATCAACAGCACAGGTTGTATTTTTCTAGTATCATTGTACAAACCCTATGGAAGCAATTTTGTATCATGCCACACTCCCTATGGCAGCCATTTTGCATCATGCCACACACCCTATGAAAGCCATTTTGTATCATGCCACACACCCTATGAAAGCCATTTTGTATAATGCCACAAACCCTATGGAAGCCATTCTGTATCATGCCACACACCCTATGAAAGCCATTTTTTATCATGTGACACACCCTATAGAAGCCATATTGTATCATGCCACAAACCCTATGGAAGCCATTTTGTACCATGCCACACTCCCTATGGCAGCCATTTTGTATCATGCCACACACCCTATGGAAGCAATTTTGTATCATGCCACACACCTTATGGAAGCAATTTTGTACCATGCCACACTCCCTATGGCAGCCATTTTGTATCATGCCACACACCCTATGGAAGCAATTTTGTATCATGCCACACTCCCTATGGCAGCCATTTTGTATCATGCCACACTCCCTATGGAAGCAATTTTGTATCATGCCACACTCCCTATGGAAGCCATTTTCTATCATGCCACACACCCTATGGAAGCCATTTTGTATCATGCCACACTCCCTACGGAAGTAATTTTGTATCATGCCACACTTCCTATGGCAGCCATTTTGTATCATGCCACACACCCTATGGAAGCCATTTTGTATCATGCCACACACCCTATGGAAGCCATTTTGTATCATGCCACACTCCCTATGGCAGCCATTTTGTATCATGCCACACACCCTATGAAAGCCATTTTGTATCATGCCACACTCCCTATGGCAGCCATTTTGTATCATGCCACACACCCTATGAAAGCCATTTTGTATCATGCCACACACCCTAAGGCAGCCATTTTGTATCATGCCACACACCCTAAGGCAGCCATTTTCTATCATGCCACGCACTCTAAGGCAGCCATTTTGTGACTGCTGCCAATGGCAGTTCATCAAAATCTGCCCACTGCTCCAAAAAAGTTGGCAACCCCTTAAGGCCTGCCTTCCCACCTTGACAGCAGACAACAAGAAGGCTTTCTCAGGAGAGAGGTGCAATGGGCCCACACTGAGGTGTACGCAATAAATGAGCAAGCTCTCTCTATACCTCCGCTTATCCACCATAATGGCAGGCCTTTCATTTATATGAACCGCAAACTCATTAGGGTTTGCGTTGCTCAAACGGTAAAAAACCTCCTCTCACTCCCTTGCTGTGCAGTTTTCTAAAGAACAGCCCACACTGCTGAGGTAATGCAGAGCGCGCTTGCCAAACCCAATTTGCTTTTTTGCCTGGCTTTTTTATTTTCAGGAAAGAAGACCTTTACAGAGTAAAAGCTACTTCCTCTTGGGACAATCCATGTCCCCACCCTTCCCTCTGCCCCACACTTCTGCTTTTATTCATTTATTTCTAGACGTATTTCTGTAGTACCCTGATTGAGGCAGTGTACACTGTGGAAACATCAAAGGTTGTTTTTTTTAAAAAAAAAATTTAAAATACAGAGAATCGTTAAGGGGACCGGCAAATCGAAAATAAATTAGCTGCAAAGCTCTGTCAGAAGGGAGGGAGTCTTCAGAGACGCCTGAAAGTCAAAAACAAGGGTGCCTGTTGCACCTCTGTGGGAAACGTTTTCTACGGCATGGAACCGGCAACTTTAATGTCTACCTTGTGGTTCAGGTCAGTCAGAGCTTTATAACTCTAGGGAACAAGGGACATCGCTGCTCTGGGTGATCTATGAAGCAGGAGCTGGTGGACACATTCAAAATTTTAAGGATGTGCTGTGGGAGCCTGTCAAAAAAAAACACCTTGCAAACCCTAAGATCAGGGGCGTAGGAAGTGGGGGGGCGGGGGGCGGTTCGCCCCAGGTTCCATCATGGACGGGGTGACAAATTATCAAGGAACAATTACTGCCCTACTAGGGCGATTCATTTTAAAAAAAAAAATTTTAATGCCTGCTCCAAAGGTCTTATCTTACTACACTAGGGATTATATAGCTACAGTATATATGAAATTTCATGCATATCAGTTAATATCTTGACCCTCCTCCACAAAAATAGCTGTTTACTTGGCCGTTTTCCTATGTCGTGAAGGCTGAAATTTCAATTCAGTGGAGCACTTACTGTTCCCAACCCTAACCCTGTGGAAAGCCATCTAATTAGACTTTAATTTGACTTTGACATGTTTTTAGGAGGTAATTTAATTATTGTTTGATTTTATACCAATGTTATGTATCTGATGTTAGCCGCCCTGAGCCCGACTTCGGCCGGGGAGGGCAGGATATAAATAAAAGTTTTTTATTATTATTACTTATTATTATTCCTTTGTAAGAAAATATGAAATGTTATGGTAAAACCATTTTTGCAGGCAAAAATTAAAATAAAATAAAAACTCTATGTGTGTGGGGGGGGTGACAAGAAACTTTTCGCACCGGGTACCACCTGACCTTCCTACGCCTCTGCCTAAGATCAGAACAGAAGAAGAACCTTCTTCCCAATATAGTGATCGTATTTTCCCAGCTCAAAGCGGAGATGCCGAGTGAGTGGGCCTTTCGATTCCTCTAGTGACCCCACCTGGAATACTGTGTCCAATTCTGGGCACCACAGTTCAAGAAGGATACTGACAAGCTGGAACGTGTCCAGAGGAGGGCAACCAAAATGGTCAAAGGCCTGGAAACGATGCCTTATGAGGAACGGCTTAGGGAGCTGGCTATGTTTAGCCTGGAGAAGAGAAGGTTAAGGGGTGATATGATAGCCATGTTCAAATATATAAAAGGATGTCATATAGAGGAGGGAGAAAGGTTGTTTTCTGCTGCTCCTGAGAAGAGGACACGGAGCAATGGATTCAAACTACAAGAAAGAAGATTCCACCTAAACTTTAGAAAGAACTTCCTGACAGTAAGAGCTGTTCGACAGTGGAATTTGCTGCCAAGGAGTGTGGTGGAGTCTCCTTCTTTGGAGGTCTTTAAGCAGAGGCTTGACAGCCACCTGTCAGGAATGCTTTGATGGTGTTTCCTGCTTGGCAGGGGGTTGGACTGGATGGCCCTTGGGGTCTCTTCCAACTCTATGATTCTATGATTCTAGTGAAAGGCTGGGGCAGGGGGCAGGCATGGTTATTATGTACCTGTTTCAACTGCATCTCGCCCCTCCCAAATGCGCAGGATTAAGCAGCTCTAACTGAGCTGATTACCGGTTCTTCCTGCTCACTCCTTTAAAAACACACGCGGCACTCGAAAGCCCAGAATAACTCGGTGCACCTATTTTGAATCGCAAGGAGCTGCGTGATCTGCCCACCCTCCAGCGTGATCGGTGCAGGCAGACACCCCCACATACAAAAAGGGGAGGGGGCCCAGTGTTCTTAAATGTTCCCAATTATTTTAATCCTGCACTGTTTTATTGTCTTGGGCTTTCGTAACAGCCGTTTAAAAATATCTCCTTTTGCAAGCCAAATGGACGCGGAATAAATTTTGGGAATAAATGTAGCAGGTATAAATAATCAAGCACTGCAAATGCTTTCTCCCATCGCTGGAGAACCTGCTTAGCAAGGTCATTTTGCCCTATAAAGGTAGCAGAGGGAAAGTCTCCGTTGCATTATCCCAATGGGCGGTGCTAAAAGGGGTTTTCACAGTGAGCCTGGAGACGGAGCACACTCTGTGGCCATTGAATGCTGACTTACCGAGAGGGAGGGGGCAGGAATTGAAACTGTTCGGTAGGGGAAATGGAATAGGCTGTCTTGGAACAACAGTCAGTAACAGTGAACAGGAGCAACCCAGATGGGCGGGGTATACATATTATTATTATTATTATTATTATTATTATTATTATTATTAACCTCCTCAGTCGAGCAAATAGACCTCGATTCGCCACCTCCCAAAGTCCCGCAAGGTTTAAATATCACTGATCTCCAATCCAGATTCCTGATAGAGATCATTCATTCCTTCCTTCCTTCCTTCCTTCCTTCCTAGAATCATAGAGTTGGAAGAGACCACAGGGCCATCCAGTCCAACCCCCTGCCAAGCAGGAACACCATCAAAGCATTCCTGACAGGTGGCTGTCAAGCCTCTGCTTAAAGACCTCCAAAGAAGGAGACTCCACCACACTCCTTGGCAGCAAATTCCACTGTCGAACAGCTCTTACTGTCAGGAAGTTCTTCCTAATGTTTAGGTGGAATCTTCTTTCTTGTAGTTTGAATCCATTGCTCCGTGTCCGCTTCTCTGGAGCAGCAGAAAACAACTTTTCTCCCTCCTCTATATGACATCCTTTTATATATTTGAACATGGCTATCATATCACCCCTTAACCTTCTCTTCTCCAGGCTAAACATACCCAGCTCCCTAAGCCGTTCCTCATAAGGCATCGTTTCCAGGCCTTTGACCATTTTGGTTGCCCTCCTCTGGACCCGTTCCAGCTTGTCAGTATCCTTCGTGAACTGTGGTGCCCAGAATTGGACACAGTATTCCAGGTGAGGTCTGACCAGAGCGGAGTACAGTGGTACTATTACCTCTGTATTCCGTTCTGGTCAGACTCCTTCCTTCCTTCCTTCCTTCCTTCCTTCCTTCCGAGAATGATCTGTTTACTCCAACCATTCTCATCCTCTTCTTGAACCAGTTACTGATCGATAGCATAGTAAAGGCTGCTTCTAAACAGCCTGTTTATGGATCATGCATCTTGGTCTGTTTGCAGGGAGGTTAGATGATGTCGGCTATTTATCGAGAGTTTGTGCTTGCTTATTGGCAGAGAGGTTAGGCAATGTTGTTTTTGTCCATGGAGTTTTCTTGGCAGGGATACTGGAGTGGCTTGCCAGTTCCTGCTCCAGGTGGATCACGTTTAGTCAAAACTCTCCGCTATGACCTGTCCATCTTGGGTGGCCCTGCAGGGCATAGCTCATAGCTTCTCTGAGTTATTCAAGCCCCTTCGCCATGACAAGGCAGTGATCCAGGAAGGGGAATCAAAGAACCTCTTAATGAGGGTCAAAGAGGAGAGCGCAAGATATGGTCTGAAGCTCAACATCAAAAAAACTAAGATCATGGCCACTGGTCCCATCACCTCCTGGCAAATAGAAGGGGAAGAAATGGAGGCAGTGAGAGTTTTTACTTTCTTGGGCTCCATGATCACTGCAGATGGTGACAGCAGTCACAAAATTAAAAGACGCCTGCTTCTTGGGAGAAAAGCGATGACAAACCTAGACAGCATCTTAAAAAGCAGAGACATCACCTTGCCGACAAAGGTCCGTATAGTTCAAGCTATGGTTTTCCCAGTAGTGATGTATGGAAGTGAGAGCTGGACCATAAAGAAGGCTGATTGCCGAAGAATGGATGCTTTTGAATTATGGTGCTGGAGGAGACTCTTGAGAGTCCCATGGACTGCAAGAAGATCAAACCTCTCCATTCTGAAGGAAATCAGCCCTGAGTGCTCACTGGAAGGACAGATCCTGAAGCTGAGGCTCCAGTACTTTGGTCACCTCATGAGAAGAGAAGACTCCCTGGAAAAGACCCTGATGTTGGGAAAGATGGAGGGCACAAGGAGAAGGGGACGACAGAGGACGAGATGGTTGGACAGTGTTCTTGAAGCTACCAACATGAGTCTGACCAAACTGCGGGAGGCAGTGGAAGACAGGAGTGCCTGGTGTGCTCTGGTCCATGGGGTCACGAAGAGTCGGACATGACTAAACAACAACATAGGCAATGTTCCTCCAAGCAATCCCACGCTTTTTAGCACATTTTCACATCACTTTCCTTACTGCAAGAAGTACCATTTTTTTGCGGGGGGGGGGGGACAGCTTTGGTGCCCAAATCAACTTCACTTGGGCAACCTGGATTTGCTGGTAAGTAAATCAATCCCAGGTGGCGCTGTGGGTTAAACCACAGCGCCTAGGACTTGCCGATCAGAAGGTCGGCGGTTCGAATCCCTGCGATGGGGTGAGCTCCCATTGCTCGGTCCCAGCTCCTGCCCACCTAGCAGTTCGAAAGCACATCAAAGTGCAAGTAGATAAATAGGAACCGCTCTGGCGGGAAGGTAAACGGCGTTTCCGTGCGCTGCTCTGGTTCGCCAGAAGCGGCTTTGTCATGCTGGCCACATGACCCGGAAGCTGTATGCCGGCTCTCGGCCAATAAAGCGAGATGAGCGCCACAACCCCAGAGTCGGACACGACTGGACCTAATGGTCAGGGGTCCCTTTACCTTTACCTTTACCTTTAATTCAATCCCACCCCCAAAAATGAGCAAGTATTCAGTGTGTGAGAGACCTTTTGGAGGACCAGTTCTATAAAGTCTACCAGATCACCCCACTCAACATACTCAGAGAAAAGCATCGGTTAAGATCTTCAAAGCATTTTAAAGCCCACTGATGCTGAGAGTTTCTTAAACCCTTGCTGTGAACAAATTGAAGGAGGCATTTCCTGTTTTATAATCCTGCCGTAATACAAACCTTCGCTGGTGTCCCACAACTCAATATAAGCACATTGTTTATCTCTGGGAGACTTCACATTCATTCCATAGCCGACCAGCAGATTAGCAATAATTTTCAGAATTAAATAAACAGAACAAATCTTCTGTCTGACCGTATTAACGACACAGGACAGCTGCTGTGGTTTTCCCAAGGGCAAATTCCAGAAGAGATATTTAAGGCAAGATTAACCTTGCTGCCTGCCTGGCAATGGGAGAAATCTTGAAATTATGGGCCAGATCAGTCTGGATTCTGCCCAGTGTCTTATCCACAGCATGCATTTAAAGTAGTATTACGGTATAACACTCAGGTCCGGCCTTAGGGGTGGGTAAGCTGGACTGCTGCCCTGAATAGATTATGGAGCCTTCCATAAGCACTGAATGGATTATGGAGCCTTCCATATGTAATTCAGAATAAAAGCAATTTTAAAAAAACAAGTTGGACTTGCTTGTTCTTCTATGTTATCCGCAAAAGATTGGGAAACTGTTATTTTTTTGTGAAATGTAATTTTAAAAAGGAAAGACCAGATTACACAGCGCAATTATTGGGGGGGGGGATTGAAAGGGGGGGGGAGAACCAAGAACTGTAACTCTGAAGAGTGTATCAGTAATAAAGCATAGATTTGTTGCAACACATGAAAAGTACATTGTGTTGATCTGACATTAGCAGTTGTTGTTGTTGTTGTTTGTTTGTTTGTTTGTTTGTTTGTTTGTTTTTATACCTTGCCCATCTGGCTGGGTTTCCCCAGCCACTCTGGGCGGCTTCCAGAAAAAGATAAAAACATAATGAAACATCAAACATTAAAAACTTCCCGATAGAGGGCTGCCTTCAGATGTAAGACATCTTCTGATTTTAAGTGAGGATAAGTAATATAAAAAGAACAGGAAAATGGGGGAAGTGTGTGGAGCATAAGTCTAACAAAATTCTGATTTTTGCCATGATGACTCCTTGGATGCTTTTTAAAAACTATGCCAGTTGTCAAATTCTTTTTTAATAATAATAATAATAATAATTCTTTTTTGTGTGCATCCCTGCTTTGCTGTGCTGTCCAGCACTGCTTTTCTGGAGGTGTTGAAGTGAATGGGGCACCAAGCTGAGCTCAGTGGCTGTGTTGTTTGAATGTACTGTCTGCAGTGAGCTTGGCTAGCAAAAAGCAAAGGTCTGTAAGTTTCCCCGACCCCCAGGTTCTACAGATTGTTTGGGTGATAATAACTGCAGAAATGATCTTCCCTCCATTAAAGTATGTTTGTTTTTCAGTTCTCACACTGATGTCATTTGCTCTAGCAAAAATAATAATAATAATCGGTGGAACCCAGTGTTACTCCAAGACAACGTTACTGAGCACTTAGCGCGTTAGAGATAATAAACACTATAAGCACTGAGTAAATGGTAATAAAATGAAGCAGTGAGCTGTAAGAGGTCAGTTGGGTATGCTTTTTATTTGTAATTTTTCATTATTATTTTTAAAGATTCTTTTAAAAAAAAGAAGAATATTCTCAACAACAAAAGAGAGTGCTTACCAAAAAGATAGAAATTGCTACAGAACACACACACACACACACACACACACACACACACACACACACACACACGTAAAGGACCCCTGACAGTTAAGTCCAATCACAGATGACTCTGGGGTTGCGGCGCTCATCTCACTTTACTGGCCGAGGGAGCCGGCATTTGTCCCAGTTTTTTCCGGGTCATGTGGCCAGCATGACTAAGCCACTTCTGGCGAACCAGAGCAGCACACGGAAACACCATTTACCTTCCCGGCAGAGCGGTACCTATTTATCTACTTGCACTTTGACGTGCTTTCGAACTGCTAGGTTGGCAGGAGCAGGGACCGAGCAACGGGAGCTCACCCCATCGCGGGGATTCGAACCACCAACCTTCCGATCAGCAAGCCCAATGCTCAGTGGTTTACAGCACAGTGCCACCTGCGTCCCATATGTGTGTGTGTGTCTAGAATGTTTAGAGTCCGATGAAAGCAGGTTTACTGCGGTAAGACTGTCGCACTGGATGTTTAGCAACAGTTTGAAATTTCGCTTTGCACTTGCGATTGAATTCCAGAAAGTGAGCAGACCATTAAAAGGATAAACATCGAGAACTGCTTGAGAGCTTTGCAGGATTAGTTTGCTGTTTTCATGTGTGTTATTCTTGCTGTAAGAGGTTTTTCGGGTTCTGGCACAAGAACAGCTACACCTCTGAGTTTGAAGATCTTGTTGAGGAAGAGAGCTGTGGCCAGACTCTTGGGTGGCAATAGGGCTGTTCTGGGTCACGAACAGCTCCAACCAGGGTGGATTTGATTTAAATCAAACTGATTTAAATCACGATTTAAATCACTAGCAGGGTGGCTAAAAATCAACAATTTTTTAAAAAAATAAAAAAAAATCTTATTTAAATCAAAAAAATCCGATTTAAATAAAAAAAATCTGATTTTTTAAAAAAAATTGTTGATTTTTATCCACCCTGCTAGTGATTTAAATCGTGATTTAAATCAGTTTGATTTAAATCAAATCCACCCTGGCGCCAACTCAGCCAGGAGGGACACTACCTTTTCTAATTTGAGGTTAATTTCCTCCACCGTTCTTGCTGTTAACAAACAGTGGTCCGCAAGTACTTCAGCATAAGGTGGTACACCCTCAGATGATAATTCATCGGCACTCAGCAATGAGTTCTCCCCAAAATGGTCTCCCCCGATGAACCGCAATAAAGATATTTGAGAGGGGGGGGGGAACGTGAAACAAGGCGGTTGCTAGGCTTCGTCACATGGTCATTGAAGCTCTGTATTTAGGAGCAATAGGGATTTTCAAACTTAAAGAAAGCAGCAAAGGAAGAAAATGGATGAATCATAGAATCCTAGAGTTCTAAGAGACCCCAAGAAGACTCCCGTGGGGATTAAATGAAGTGAGGGAGAACCATTTGTGGCACGGTGATCTACCATATAAAGGCAATAAATAAATACTAAATGAATTATTCCATTGCAAAGTTTTTTCTCTCAAGAAGAAGAGAAGAAGAAGAGTTTGGATTTGATATCCCGCTTTATCACTCCCCGAAGGAGTCTCAAAGCGGCTCACATTCTCCTTTCCCTTCCTCCCCCACAACAAACACTCTGTGAGGTGAGTGGGGCTGAGAGACTTCAGAGAAGTGTGACTGGCCCAAGGTCACCCAGCAGCTGCATGTGGAGGAGCGGAGACGCAAACCCAGTTCACCAGATTACGAATCCACCGCTCTTAACCACTACACCATGTTGGCTTAAGAGAGCCACATTCCCACGAGGATAACCTGTCAAGGGCCGGCACGAACCATGCGGCGTCGCATGTGCAGCGCCCGTATAGACTGTGCACGTGCCCTTGGCTGCTCTACAGCTGGGGGGAGGCAGTGGGCCATCTTGTCACCCCCCAGGGTGACACCAAGAGCGAACCGCCCTCCTCCCCCCCTTCGTACACCCCTGCCTGGGCCAAGCCAGTGGCGGGTAGTTCCAGGGACAAAAGTATGCAGACTGCCCATTCCCCTCCCCCACTCACTCTCCCTTTCTGCCACCCCTTTCTCCACCCCACCCACCCACCCGCATCCCCCTGTTGGAAGAGGGGCGAGTTGCTCTCCCCAGATTGCTTGCAGAGAGGGCTTTTAAAAGTGAATTGAATGAAAAAAACTATAAATTGCAGCCTTCCTGTGATCATGGCCTTAGAGATACGAAAGACATTCAGTTCTAGTAAATCAAAGGAATATGAGATGCAGCGCTGCGGATCCCATAAATTTTTAACAGGTGCTTTCACACCATGTTTCAAGGGTGCTATAAGTTATAGCTGTGATTTATATAGGTCTGGCAAGATATATTGGTCTGGTGGGCTTTTCTATAATAAAAAAAGCAAAACAAAAACCAAAAACTGACCATCTTATTGATTTTAACTTATGTCTACATCTCAGGTTTCTCCACCTGCAAATTAGCATCTTGCTGGAGAAAAGGCCGCCATTAGCATAATTGCCTAATAACTCTTCTGGAGTGACCTTAAAAGGCTGGGAAGCAAAAGGAAAAAAAACACCTCATTTTTTTAACTTCAAAAAGATGGATAAAATGTTAACGTGTTCTGAAGCTGTTAACAAATCAAACTGGTGATCATCTGTGCCATGCCCATCACTGGACGGGAATGGGACAATTAGGGTTGCCAGGTGTCCTCTTTTTCCAGGACACGTCCTCTTTTTCATGGGTATGCGAAATTATAGTCATCATAGCGATCCATAGTTAGAAGCAGAAGTCGGCAAATGTGTCCTCTATTTGCTTTTCAAAATATGGCAACCCTATGACACCCCCCCAAAAAATGCCCCCCAATCAAGCCTGATGCCTGCAGCATTTCTAGAGCTGCCTTAGATATATGGTGCAGGATACCTGGGGGGTTGAACTGGAGGGGAGGGTAATTAATTGCCCCATGGATATGGAAACCTGATTTAGACAAATGGAGAGCACAAGGAGGGAGGGAGGGAGATGCTTCCCCCCTCCTTCCATTCGTCCTTCCTTCCTTCTCTCTCTCTCTTCCCTCCCTCTCTCCCTCCTTCTTTCCCTCTCTCTTCCTCTCTCTCTCTCTCTCTTCCTTCCTTCTCTCTCTCTTCCCTCCCTCCCAACCTTTTAGAGGAGGAAAACCAGAAAAAAATATTTTTCTGGTTTTCCTCCTCTAAAAACGAGGTGCGCGTTATGGTCCGGTGCACGTTATGGAGCAAAAAATACTGGCACTTCTGAAGGCACAAGTCCTGGGAAATTCAACCAGCAGAATTCCCTTTCCAATGATGGAGGGTTGGTTAAAGGAAATGATGAACTGCTTCAGATGGCAGCATCAATTCGAGTGACATATTGCAAAGAACTTGGAGACAGCTGTTATTATATTGGGATTGTGTAAAGCCTCAGGAAAATATTGCCAAGTCCTGCTGGCCCTTGATTAAGCTGGGTGTGTATATTTTCTTTATATTTTTAGACTGTCTTTTTCTTTTCTGTTTGGGATGTTTGCCATGTGATGACGCTTGGCTTTAATAAGGCGCATATATGATATGTCTGTTAATCTCTCCAGCCATAACTGTAACAGTATTGGACAAGACATCAACTAAATATCCAGTTATCTGGCCCAATATCAACCAAACAGATGCTTCATAGTGCTTTGTGTTCCTGGGTGGTGTGTTGAGGTTTAGTGGCAGAAGCAAAAAATTAGACCTTAGCCAAATCTGATCCATCAAAAAGGACAATGCGGGAGTTCAACCTAACCTATTGTTAGGAGTTGGGGCTAGGGCAGTGATGGCTAACCTTGACACTCCAGATGTTTTGGGACTACAACTCCCATCATCCCTGACCACTGATCCTGTTAGCTAGGGATGATGGGAGTTGTAGTTCCAAAACATCTGGGGTGTCAAGGTTAGCCATCACTGGGCTAGGGCTTCGAACCCCTGGATCCAGCAAATGTCAAAATAGAAACCAGGCTGATGGGCCATTAGAATAGAATAGAAACCGGTGATGGGCCATTAAGAGAACAAAGGAAGGGGCTCTGTGCGAGTCCCTCCCCCAACATGCAGGTCATTAAAAGGACAAGAATCGAGAGCAGAGAATTTGGTGTGCGCGAGATGCAAAGCAGCAAACTGGGAGCCAAGAGAGACAGAGCGATGTTCGATTTATGCTTGAATCCAAAGTTGCGGCTATGGGGAAAGCAAGGCCCTTTGGCGATGTTGATGCTGTGAATTCCTCCATCATAGGCTTTACATAAGGTAAAGGTAAAGGGACCCCTGACCATTATGTCCAGTCGTGTCCAACTCTGGGGTTGCGGCGCTCATCTCGCTTTACTGGCCGAGGGAGCCAGCGTACAGCTTCCGGGTCATGTGGCCAGCATGACAAAGCCGCTTCTGGCAAACCAGAGCAGCGCACGGAAACGCCGTTTACCTTCCCGCCGGAGCGGTTCCTATTTATCTACTTGCACTTTGACGTGCTTTCGAACTGCTAGGTGGGCAGGAGCAGGGACTGAGCAACGGGAGCTCACCCCGTCGCGGGGATTCGAACCGCTGACCTTCTGATCAGCAAGCCCTAGGCTCCGTGGTTTAACCCACAGCGCCACCTGGGTCCCTTTTAGCCTTTACATAGGTGTAAGTAAATCATATATCATAAAGACACCACAGCTTCCACTGTGCCTCATTCTGAAGGAAACATGAAATTTTGGCCAAGTGCATATAGCCAAATGCGCACATTGGTTGCGAACTGCCTGCGTGGCAGGCAGCAAAATCCCACTCCGCTTTCACTATTCCCCTCCAGGCCTGAACACTGTTGTTGTTGTTGAGACAATCAGGTTTACATACCGGTACTTGTGCACCTGGGACGCGGGTGGCGCTGTGGGTTAAACCACTGAGCCTAGGGCTTGCCGATCAGAAGGTCGGCGGTTCGAATCCCTGCGACGGGGTGAGCTCCCGTTGCTCGGTCCCTGCTCCTGCCAACCTAGCAGTTTGAAAGCACGTCAAAGTGCAAGTAGATAAATAGGTACCGCTCCGTCTGGAAGGTAAACGGCGTTTCCGTGTGCTGCTCTGGTTCGCCAGAAGCTGCTTTGTCATGCTGGCCACATGACCTGGAAGCTGTAAGCCGGCTCTTGGCCAATAAAGCGAGATGAGCGCTGCAACCCCAGAGTCGAACACGACTGGACCTAATGGTCAGGGGTCCCTTTACCTTACCTTTTTACTTGTGCACCTATGAGTAAAGGAAAACTGCTATTCACATTTCCAGGCTGGGCAGGAAGCAGGAAAGACTTAAAGATTTGTCCTGTTCCCTATTTGCCGGTTTAACGCTTGGCATACTGTCAATTTGATGGGAAGATGCTATCACTTCTTTGGTGATTGGAAGACCCTCGCAACTCCCGATAGGCCAATGGGATTCATTGCCAGCCGCACTGTAGCCAGGGCTCATTTCACCAGTAAAGAGCTAAACATATCCTCCATTCCTTCTCTCTCCCACCCAACCCCATCGAAAATAGTGGAACTGAAAAAGGAGTGGAACCTGACTGAATCATTCCCTATTTTTACTCTAATATTTCCCTTCTCTTGTGCTAAAATTGGCACATTCTGTTCATTCACACACACACACACATCCATCATTCTTTGTGTACTGATGGCACTGCCAACTGTAAGTATTGGAGGAGGTGGTTCAATTTTTTGAGTGTGGGATCCACCAACAGGGTTAACAGCAGGCATTGTCTTTATTTGAGGAGTGGCGAAATCAAATCCACAGTAAGCGGAAGTCTGCTGTGGGTGCAATTAGAACTAGCAATCTCCTGCCCAGTCCCACCCACAAAAAGCCCGCCTCCATGTTACCACAAGCCAATCATCATCAGGCCATGGCAGAACATATTGTACGCCCCACACCGCTATGTTAAATCCATCCATCCACTTGGGGGGGGGGGTCTTGGCACATCTTGCCATTAGTCATCTGTGTGGGGAATTGCAGTCAAACATGAGTGCTAGTTAGTGCATGAAGGGGTTAAGGGCACAGAGTTAGATTCCTAGGCTAAGCTAGGCCTTCTTTGATGATGGAGGAAGTGAAGTCTTCTCTTCCTGTTCTCTCTCCTCCATGGCCTGTAATTGACCAAGGAAGACATGTCTAAGCAATTTGCAAGGTTAGAGAACCTGTTTGAAGTTATCACTTTCTATTGTCTACCCAAGACCTTTTTTCACCTGTGTCCTCCTTGCTGCTGCTTGGATAAATGTATGAATCTGGCCTTCGGAATGTTTTGTAAGTAAAGCATTTTAAACTTACTTAACAGTGTGTGGTCTGTTCATTGCAAGAGCGGTAGAAAGAGAGGAGCACTGTTTGCATGCGATAAACGGGATAAAGGGCTCTAACAACCTTTATTCCTAACTCTATACTGCTGCTTGACTTTTGTGAGTTTAAACTCTGTTCCTGGAGGCTCTCTCTTGCAGGAGAGTGAGTTTAAATCCACATTTTGAATCCAGGGACCCAGACAATTCTTTTGTTCTTTGCCCCACACACATGGGTCACAGGGATACATATTTTCCTTCCACAATCTGTTAGTCCCACACTTTTCAATACATTCCCCTGTCACTTTCCAAAGCTCTGCTGGCTTTTTAAGCTGCACAAGGACAGCAGAGCACTTTAAGTCACTTATGCACAAACCTAATAATAATAATAATAATAATAATAATAATAATAATAATAATTTATTATTTGTACCCCGCCCATCTGGCTGGGTTTCCCCAGCCACTCTGGGCAGCTTCCAACAAAGATTAAAATACATTAAAATGTCACACATTCCCTAAACAGGGAAAAGTTATGGCATGCACTTGAATCAGCCCAGAGGCCTCTAGAGGAAAGCGGAAAGGCTGTCTTCTGACTAATGGTACAGGGCCCACCTTTCATGGAAATTAAGTCATAGCATCTACTTCTGCCACTAACAAGATTAATTAAGGTCCCTTGTTTCTGAGTTTTTACACATGTTACCCATATAATGTGTGCTGGCATATGTCCACCCACAGTGAAGATGACTACATTATGCACTCTCCCCACTCCAGCCCACTTTACATTAGGGAGATGTGCAGCAAGGCTTATGAGTCTGAAACAAACGAGGAGGAGGAGCAGTAATAATAAAAATCAGGACTCTCCTTTTACCTCAGAAAGCACCGAGGCTGGAGAGAAAATGCGAGTTTCCACAAGAAGTGCAATTATCTCGGGGTGGTGTAGAATTGGCCTGTAGGAGCAGCCCAATCAGGCTCCAGGAGGAAGTGAATCAGCAACCTGATTGGCCTTCAGGAACAGTCCAACCAGGCTCCAGGAGGGGAATTGAATCAGCCAATCACACGGGACCCATTGTGTAAATAATGTATATATAGCCAGAGGTTTTGGGGGAAAGCACTCACTCAGTGTTTACCATGAGCTGAAATAAAGAGCATGAAATCAACACTCAACTCCGAGTATATTTCACTGTCCAGGGGTCTTTTACTTTCCCCCCTCCCCCCCCCCTTGCTAGTGACACCATTGTGCTGGCTTCTGTTAGTGCAATGACTTGTTGTTCTTGTTTCAGGAACCTTAAAGGCTGATCGTCGAAGAATGGATGCTTTTGATTTCTGGTGCTGGAGGAGACTCTTGAGAGTCCCATGGACTGCAAGAAGATCAAACCTCTCCATTCTGAAGGAAATCAGCCCTGAGTGCTCACTGGAAGGACAGATCCTGAAGCTGAGGCTCCAATACTTTGGCCACCTCATGAGAAGAGAAGACTCCCTGGAAAAGACCCTGATGTTGGGAAAGATGGAGGGCACAAGGAGAAGGGGACGACAGAGGACGAGATGGTTGGACAGTGTTCTCGAAGCCACCAACATGAGTCTGACCAAACTGCGGGAGGCATGGGAAGACAGGAGTGCCTAGCATGCTCTGGTCCATGGGGTCACAAAGAGTCGGACACGACTAAACGACTAAACAACAAAAGGTTTTTAGCTCCACTGGTGACTCTCGACTGTCAGTGAGCACACCGAAAGCATGACCTTCAAATGAAGATGAGGCAAATTAATGTAGAATAAAGCCAATCCATGCCTCCACCGTCAGAGGCAGTGATGTTTCTGAATGTCAGTTGCTGGAAACCACAGGAAGGGAGAGTGTTACTCTTGTGCGTGAGTCCTGCTTGCGGATTTCCTACACGCATCTGGTTGGCCAATGTGAAAACAGGATGCTGGACTAGATGGGCCAGATCCTGCCTTCTCTTCTTATGTTCTTATGTCCTGCCTGTCGCAGATTCCTCCACGGCGTTGTAGCAGAGCAGCGCAAAAGCCACAGGTTCTTTAGTGCAGTATTCTTTTATTGTGAGCTATATACATACAGACAGTTCATGCAAGACGACGTCACTCTCTCTATCTCTGATAACACTCTACATCCACACGCCCTGCTTAACAGGTTTCCCTTTAATACAAAACAACGGCACACTCTTGCTGAGTCATTGCAGGCCTGTTGCATCAGCCTCTTGCATCAGCTTCTTTTACTTTACAAGCAAGCTCAAGCCTGTAGACTTACTGTGTTACACAGCATTCTGTGTATCCCAACACTGCCAGCATAAAAGGCAGGTGTGGGGCAGAGGCAGAGTCCGTTGTGCACGGAGCATATCCCATGCTCCCAGACTGAGATCATTTGTGCAGCCCATGCCCGCCTCCATGCCATGCCGCTCTGCTATTATGCAAACAGAATCTCAGAGTTGGCTGATCAGCCTAATAAAAAACCAGCGGGGCTGGTTCCTTCTCATCCATCGCTAGGAGACGGTAATGAAGGCACACAACCAACACAGCTGGCAGACTAATTAACTAATAATGTCAGCAAAGTACCTGCGGGCCTTAGGTGCCGAGCACTGGAAAGATGCAACCGAAAAGTCTTCCACATTTCTCTCCAAAGGTGAGGACAGGAGAAAGAGGGGGGGCGGGAGGTATTTGCCTGCTGGCAAAGGCAGTGCCTCTTTCAAAAGATATCTGGAAATTTATGGGCACATCAATGATAAAGACTTGGTTTCACTAATTTGTTGCGGGAGGCCCAGAGCTAAGTCGTGTAGCAGCTCTTTCACGCACAGAATGTCCCAGAAGAAGAAGAAGAAGAGTTTGGATTTGATATCCCGCTTTATCACTACCCGAAGGAGTCTCCAAGCGGCTCACATTCTCCTTTCCCTTCCTCCCCCCATAACAAACACTCTGTGAGGTGAGTGGGGCTGAGAGACTTCAGAGAAGTGTGACTAGCCCAAGGTCACCCAGCAGCTGCATGTGGAGGAGCGGGGAAGCGAACCCGGTTCCCCAGATTACGAGTCTACCACTCTTAACCACTACACCACACTGGCTCTCAGGTTAAATCCCTGTCTTAAGAACATAAGAGCCTGTTCTCATAGTTCTCACCAGATTCCTTTGTTCTTCTCAAGGCTACCATAGTTTGTTGGACGAGAAACTTTCCTATCCAAGTCATGTATTTCCTACAATAAACTATGTCATTATTGTCTTCCTATGTAAGCATCGGGACATGGATGGCGCTGTGGGTTAAACCACAGAGCCTAGGGCTTGCCGATCAGAAGGTCGGCGGTTCGAATCCCCGCAATGGGGTGAGCTCCCGTTGCTCGGTCCCTGCTCCTGCCAACCTAGCAGTTCAAAAGCACGTCATTGTGCAAGTAGATAAATAGGTACCACTCCAGCGGGAAGGTAACCCAACAGCTGCATGTGGAGGAGCGGAGACGCGAACCCAGTTCCCCAGATTACGAGCCTACCGCTCTTAACCACTACACCACATAGGGACATCCCAGGATCAAATCAAAAGCTGGGATGACTTTTGTAATTCCAGGACTGTCCCTGGAAAACCGGGACACTCGGGGTTCACTCGCTCCAAGCTGAAGCCCTTGGAAGAGAATACGGCTTCATCAGGCTCAAGGTATCTCAATATTAAACACAACTGGAAACATCTTGCGGAAATAATTTGGGCCCCAAAAATACATACCTCAAGTGTCAAAAACCTGCACCTCCAGCACTTACTCGCCCTGCACAATTGTAAATAAAGACTGTGAGCCTTTAGTTCTCTTTCTTCCAAATGAAAGCTGCTCTGTAAAAGAGGCCCTGAACTGATGGCTGCTCAGCGGTAGGGAATAGCTGTGAAATGATGTTGTTGTTTAATGCAATCTTAATGCCTGACACGTTGATTCTTTCCCAGAGGTTTCAAGAAGAGGGGCTCATTAAAAATCTAAAAGAATAAATACTGCCCCGTCAGAATGGCTAATTGTGTTCCAGCTGATTTATCTTCATTCAAGCAATCTGTGGATCGGGGTGGGGAGGTGAAGAAGCAGTCGCCTTCGATCTCAGGGGAGGGAGATGACAATTAGCAGAAGATGCTCTTCCCTGGAGAAATGGAACCCATCATATCTAGTACTGAAAGTTCCGATGCAAGCCAAGGAACCAATCAGGGTGGAGTGGGTGGGGCTTAATGACATACCATCTGCCCCACCTACAACCCCCACGTGGCTTTGAACTAAGGTGCCACCCCCAAAGAGGACAGCATTTGCATAAAACCAAGTAGTATGGGAAACAGCCCTACTAGAAAAACTAATCAGCAAGCTGAAACTGACAAACAGAAGAAGACACCTTCACCCCGGTATGGTTCCCCTTCATCACACACACAGACCAACAAGAGAATGACAAAAATCTACCGACAGCATACAAATCAATATGGCTAACCTGCTCAAAAACACCAACCCACCCCACTCACACATGAAAACAAAGACCACCACAGCCAACCACAAATGAACAATCACAACCTACCATCACTGTCAACCCTCCCTTTTTTTGTGGGGAAACTCCCTTATTCCAATGCCGTTTCCCGCTGCTATCCCGGATTGTTGCTATCCCTTAAATTTCCCGGATTTCAAAGGAAGCAGCTCCTCTCCCTCCCTGCCGGCCAGGGAGGCTCCTCTGCTGTGTTGCTCGGCTGCCAATAAGGAGTCTGAGACCGACTGGGGGCGGAGCTTGCATGCCTTGTGCAGCCAGACCCTCACGCCCAACCAGACAGACAGCCTGCCTGCCGTCTATGCACTCGCTCTTTCACTCTCCCATTCGCGCGCAGCCTCTGGAGCGCAGGGTGGCGAGGCTACTTGGTGCCATTGCACCGCCCTCATGGCATCCCTTATTTTCAAATCCGAAAGTTGACAGCTATGCAACCTACACGAACCCCAACCTCTCTCACCACCAAAGGAGCACAAGCGAACAACAGAGAACCTACACCAACAATGCTGACACCAAACCCTACATATATTAAGTAAAATAGAAACAGCTTCACCCCAGCCCACCCATCTCCCCATCCCGCCCACCTCTTCCCCCTTTTCTTCCTAAGGTCTCAACAAACGAAATTGATTTGTAAAAATGTTACATGGAAAAACTACGAAAGAGACATTGCACACACCTTTGTAAATCAAGAAAATCTTTAATTAAAAAAATTTGCATACATTAATATATGTCTGTAGCTGCAACTTGAGAAATAATTTTGGTGGTTTAAGTAGAAAAACATTGCATCTCACCACAGTAGGGAAGATCTTGAGCCAATGAGTTGTGCTCCTGTTCAGTTTGGTGCCCAGCTTATGACAGGCAACTTTAGGGCACCTCCTGCTCTCCTTCTTAGATACCCCCCCCTTAAAACTTGGAGCAGAGCTTCAGATTCTCCTCTCCAATAACTGAAAACAGCCAAGGTCCCATTGATTATCTCCAGCTGCCAATGCGGAGAAAGACAGCAACGGAGAGAAACTAAAATGCTGAAGAGCAGCGAAGTCCAGAAACCTGCAGAGAGGAGCAATTCAAAGGCAGCCTTTTGAATTATGGGATGGGCATGCCTGGTGTCAGCTCCCAGCGTGCTCCACAGCTGCTGTGGCCTACACACACCTAAGGTGTTGTTAAGTTCTGAGCCCCAGGTCTTTCGCGCTGGCCTCAAACGTTCTGCCTCTTTTTAAAAAATGTTTTTTCTTTTTTCTTTGTGTTTAGGTCTCCTGGGTGCCTGCAACATGCAGCCACTTGCCAGCCCCATCGTTCTGCCCGGACACTGAGGTCCAGCTCCGAAGACTTTCTGGTGGTTCCCTCACTGCGAGAAGCGAAGTTACAGGGAACCAGGCAGAGGGCCTTCTCGGTGGTGGCGCCTGCCCTGTAGAAGGCCCTCCCATCAGATGTCAAGGAAACAAACATCTATCTGACTTTTAGAAGACATCTGAAGGCAGCCCTGTTTAGGTAAGCTTTTAATGTCTGATGTTTTATTGTACTAAGTTTTTGTATCCATTCTTCCTTTGCTGGGACTTCTGCTTCTTTCCATTTGGGGGCAAGTAAGATTCTTGCCGCTGTAGTCGCATACATGAATAAGTTTCTATACAGTTAAGGTAGTTCTGTCCCTATAATTCCCCCCCCTTTTTTTTTTTCTAGGACTTCCACAGTTTTGGAGCTGAAATAAGAAACAGAATGTTTGCTTCATCTTGGAGGTGTGTATTACAGGACCCCCAAGTCTGCAGTGGAGACTTGAGTCTTGTGAACACTGGGAGGTTGGTGAGGAGAGGTGCTCTGAGAAGAAGAAGAAGAAGAAGAAGAAGAAGAAGAAGAAGAAGAAGAAGAAGAAGAAGAAGAAGAAGAGTTTGGATTTGATATCCCGCTTTATCACTACCCGAAGGAGTCTCAAAGCGGCTAACATTCTCCTTTCCCTTCCTCCCCCACAACAAACACTCTGTGAGGTGAGTGGGGCTGAGAGACTTCAGAGAAGTGTGACTGGCCCAAGGTCACCCAGCAGCTGCATGTGGAGGACATAGCTGTCAACCCTCCCTTTTTTTGTGGGAAACTCCCTTATTCCAATGCCGTTTCCCTCTGCTATCCCGGATTGTTGATATCCCTTAAATTTCCCGGATTTCAAAGGAAACAGCTCCTCTCCCTCCCTGCCGGCCAGGGAGGCTCCTCAGCTGCGTTGCTCGGCTGCCAATAAGGAGTCTGAGACCGACTGGGGGCGGAGCTTGCATGCCTTGTGCAGCCAGACCCTCACGCCCAACCAGACAGACAGCCTGCCTGCCGTCTATGCGCTCGCTCTTTCGCTCACCCGTTCACGCGCAGCCTCTGGAGCACAGGGTGGCGAGGCTACTTGGTGCCATTGCACCGCCCTCGCGGCATCCCTTATTTTCAAATCCGAAAGTTTGAAAAAATCCCTTATTTTCAAATCTGAAAGTTGACAGCTATGGTGGAGGAGCGGAGACGCGAACCCGGTTCACCAGATTATGAATCTACCGCTCTCAACCACTACACCACACTGGCTCTCTGCACAGGGGTCGGCAAGGTTTACCTCGCCTGGGCCAGTTCACTCCAGTGGAGATCCCTCTGTGGGCCAGATCGCGCGTGTGTGTGAGCACCCACGCCTGCGATTTCCAGCGCCTGCATCTGCGCAGACGTGATTTTCAGCGTCTGCGAATGCTCAGACGAGATTTCCGGCACTGCGGAAGCGAGTCCCCGCGCCGCGCTGCACCGATTTAGCTCAGCACACGGGGACTCGCCGAGCGGGCAGCTCGGTTCGAGGGCGGCTCGGGGGCCGGTTAAACAACCCCCGTGGGCCGCTTGCGGCCCATGGGTCTTAGGTTGCCTACCCCTGCTGTAGCAGCATCACTGCACTTAGCAGCAGGAAAGAGCAAGGGAGCAGGGAGGACAGGAGGGCGAGAGCGCAGCGGCAAGAGCCAATCCAGTTGCCCCATCATCTTGTCCTCATCATCAGGGGTGTCATTGAAATCATAGAATTGTAGGGTTCGAAAGGACTAGGAGGGACATCTAATCCAATCTCTGGCAGTGCAGGAATCTTTTGCACAACGTGGGACTCGAACCCACAACCCTGAAATTAAGAGCTACTTCACCTCTGCTTGGAACCCGTAGCTTCTTCTTCTTTGGTGATCCCTTGTAGCCGAGTAAGATTGTCTTCCATAAACACGGTTTTAACAATGAGTCCGTAAGTGACTGTGGAGGCCAATTCTGGATCCACACGTCCTTCCACAGTGGGGACATTGGTTTCCGGGCGGGAGCTGATCACGGTGTGGATTTGCCAAGCGTGCCTTCCTCTTAGCGTGTTTCTCCTTTGCGTCCTGAGTTTGAGTGTCTTCAAAGCCCATGACACCTTTGGTAAAGGCTGTTCTCCAACTGGAGCGCTCGCAGGCCAGTGTTACCCAATTGTTGGTGTTTATACTACATTTTTTAAAATCTGCCTTGAGAGAGTCTTTAAACCTCTTTTGTTGACCACCAGCATTACGCTTTCCATTTTTAAGTTTGGAATAGAGTAGTTGCTTTGGAAGACAATCATCAGGCATCTGCACAACATGACCAGTCCAATGAAGTTGATGTTGAAGAATCATTGCTTCGAAACTGGTGATCTTTGCTTCTTCCAGTACACTGGTATTAGTTCGCCTGTCTTCCCAAGTGATGTGTAAAAAATTTCGTAGACGCCAGATACTGCCACTCCTAATCCAAACATATCCCAGAATGGCGTGAAGGAATAAGGTTATGGAATTTCAACGTTCGCAACACGCCACCTAGTGACTCAGTGGGGAACTGCAGTAATCTGCTGGTCCATGTTTAGCTTTTCATAACACAATATCTATTCTGTGTAAACATCTGGAATAATAATCATAATCATCATAATCATAAAAATGTTTATACCCCAGCCACTCTGGGCAGCTTCCAGCAAAATATAAAAATAATAAACATTAAATAATAAACATTAAAAACTTCCCTGAACAGGGCTGCCTTCAGATGTCTTCTAAAAGTCAGATAGTTGTTTATTTTCTTGGCATCTGGTGGGAGGGTGTTCCACAGGGCAGGCACCACTACCGAGAAGACCCTCTGCCTGGTTCCCTGTAACCTCACTTCTCACAGGGAGGGAACTGCCAGAAGGCCCTCGGAGCTGGACCTCAGTGATGATGGGGGTGGAGACGCTCCTTCAGGTCTACTGGCCAGGGCTGTTTAGGGCTTTAAAGGTCAGCACCAACACTTTGAATTGTGCTCAGAAATGACCTGGGAGCTAATGTACCGGTCGGTCTTTCAGGACCGGTGTTATGTGGTCTCGGCGGCCACTCCCAGTCACCAGTCTAGCTGCCGCATTCTGGATTACCGTAGTTGTAGTTTCTGGGTTACCTTCAAAGGTAGCCCCACATAGAGTGCATTGCAGTAATCCAAACGGGAGTTAACCAGAGTATGCACCACTCTGGCGAGACAGTCTGCGGGCGGGTAGGGTCTCAGCCTGCGTACCAGATGGAGCTGGGAGACAGCTGCCCTGGACACAGAACTGACCTGCGCCTCCATGGACAGCTGTGGGTCCAGAATGACTCCCAGCCTGCACACCTGGTCCTTCAGGGGCACAGTTACCCCATTCAGGACCAGAGAGTCCCTCACACCAACCCGCCCCCTGTCCCCCCAAAACAGTACTTCTGTGTTGTCAGGATTCAACCTCAACCTGTTAGCCGCCATCCATCCTCCAACCGCCTCCAGACACTCACACAGGACCTTCACCGCCTTCACTGGTTCCAATTTGAAAGAGAGGTAGAGCTGGGTGTCATCCGCATACTGATGAACACCCAGTCCAAACCCCCTGATGATCTCTCCCAGCGGCTTCATATGGATGATAAAAAGCATGGGGGAGAGGACGGAAACCTAAGGCACCCCATAAGTGAGAGCCCAGGGGTCTGAACATTCATCCCCCAACCAAACAACAACAACAATAACAACATAACAGCAATTAAAAACCTTTGGAAGGGGGCATGTGTCTTACTTTATACGGGATATTTGAAGCCCTGTTTACCATACGCTTGTGAATTGCTTTCAGGTTCAATTTTCTCAACTGCAGTCCCTTTGGGTGCTGGTTAGATAATCTCAGGCAGACTATATTATCATATGATTACATTTCTTTTCTTTTAATGAAGCAACAGCTCTTGTGTGTGTGTGCGTTTTATTTAAAACTAAGCGGTTACTCTGTGAGTGCTGTTCATCCTTGGTGCATCTCAGTAAGGCAGCATTTCGTTTCGCTGAGGTACCACTTGGGAGCGGCGCTAATTTATTTCATGACACAATGCAAGGAGCAATTTCATATGACAGGCCTTTTCTGACCGCTGAAAAGCATTTCCATAATTACACTTAGCCTTTTGTAGAACATTTTCCAAAAAGAAAATGAAACAGAAGAACCCCGATCCTAAAATATATAATTGCTCTAATTTCCCATTCAATAAAAGTGCAGTTAAAGGGAAGGGAAATCTTTTGTTTCCTGCAATTATTCTGTTTGCTTGGCTTTAATTATCTGAAGTTGAATCGCTGAATATCAGCTGAATAGCAGTTGGCTTCCCCCCCAATCTTCTTCTGTTTCTCTCAGCTTTTATGCAGATTTTCAAGGTCAGTAAGATGAACCATCTGTTAACTTACATCTACAGAAATGATCAAGGAAGGCAGAAAGCCACCAAGAATGTTCCCTTCTTACAGGAAATGTACCACTCAACTATGGGGCATTGTAAGAATCAGAAGGAACCTTTGATGCCATCCATTCCCCCACACATCCTGCTCAGTGCAGAGAGCTGAAAAGGACAGCGTCCCTGACAGGGGAGGGCCATAGCTCAGTGGTAGAGAGCCACGGGTTCGAATCCTGGCATCTCCTGGTAGGGCTGGGAGAGACTCCTTTCTGGAGCCATGAAGTGTTGCTACAAGTCAATGAAGACAATGTACTGAGACAGATGGGCCGATTGTCTGACAAGGTATAAGACAGCTGCAGACGCTTCAGACAAGAAGGATAAGCTGGGTAGCTTCTTCCAAGAGTAACAATGCAGGCAGAAAGTCAACGCAGAAATCCTCATGTTTCCAGGGCAACAACAGACCTTGATCCTGAGGGATCTGGGGATCAGGTACCTACACATTTCCCTCTCTAGAGCTACTGATTTTTGAGGGAAGAGTACTATCAGTGTTTCTCAAATGCAGGTTGGACTACAACTCCCAGCATCCCTGACCAGTGCCCCTGCTAGCTAGGGATGATGGGATTTGCAGTCTTAAGAACAGCAGGGGAGCCAAGTTTGAGAAACACGGATGACTGGTGAAAAACACTGCAGGAGGACAGGAGTAAACACCAGGTGGGGGGGGGATACATGACCTTGTACCACGTATGTTCACCCAGTGCATGAAACCCTAGTCTGAATGAGTCCCAGGTTTAATAATCCATCAAACACATTTCAAAGACTACAGATCCCATGCTGCAGCGCAGCCTCGCTCAAATATTCTTTGTCAATAAAGGAGCACGCAAAACCGGCAGCCACACAGTGCCAAAGTCTTTGGTGCTTCGTCGCTCCCCATCTCCCTCCCGGAAAGCTGCAGAGGCTCCACTCCCGGGAGGTCAGGCGCATGACAGCAGCCCTTCCCACTGGCTGCCACTGACACCGCTGGTCTCCTCCTTAAACACTACAAAGTCCATGTTGCAGGGCAAAGGCGATCAGATGCGCTTACCCAACAAATTGGCAGGTGCAATCACGGTTCAGTTTCCCCTCGTTCTTAACCACCACCTGATCTTTCCGGTGGCACAAATCTCAATGCATGGAAACGCACTAATGAGCGTTCTGCATTTCTTCCCCCGATTTCCAATTAACAGAATGAGAAATGGAAACGTGAGGGGGAAGGGGTCCTTTAGCCACATGTCATAAGAGCCTGCCCTTGGCTTTAATGGAAATATAATTGCCACTTTGGATCACGGCGTCTCTGCTTATTGCCCACCCAAAACCAGCCTTGCAGCCACTGAATCATCCTGGGATCTCGGGGTGCCTTTCGCTTCTCCCGGGAAACGGCGTTTTTTTCCCTGCTAATCAAGGGACTTTGCCTACACAGCACGGCAGGCAGAGCGAGCGGAGCAGGGGGGAAGGCCTTCAGGATCACTTGAGGGAATTGCACTTTTAATGAACATTCCCCACACAGTCTTTTTTCAAAAAAAAAACACAGCCCCAATTCTTTCTCTTCCATTTCACAAATTGCCAGAGCACCTTCTTCTACCCTGAGAGCTCTCAAGCGCCCCAGTTCAATCTAATCAGGTCTCTTGTTTTCCACACACCGCTTGACTTCGGAATCAATTAAGAGTCGAGATGAAGAGACCTTTGCAAAGCTTGGGAGGCAGCGACGTGACGAAGCCCCCCTGGAGAAAGGGAAACCGGAAGCAAAGGAAACCCGCATGGTTCATACAGTGGTGCCTTGGTTCTCAAACTTAATCCGTGCCGGAAGTCCGTTCCAAAACCAAAGCGTTCCAAAACCAAGGCGCGCTTTCCCATAGAAAGTAATGCAAAATGGATTAATCCGTTCCAGACTTTTTAAAACAGATAAGATAAGATTTCTTTATTGTCATTGTACAAGTACAACGTTGTACAAGTGCAACGAAATTGGATGCTATCCCATAAAAACAAAACAAAAAAACCAGCACAAAAAACAAAGAAACACATTTTCAGCCACACATGCACATACATACACACCCATCACAACTCTCCAAGGTCAAAACAACCCCTAAAACAGAAATTTAACATGAATTTGACTATCTAACGAGACCATTGATCCATAAAATGAAAGCAATAAACAATGTACTGCAGTCACACAATCAATCAGTAGCTGAACTGGGGTCCACACAGTCACAAAAACAAAACAAAAAGAGCCACAAAAACGCAAAATACATAGCAAAAACAGACAGACTTCAGCATAACACTCAAATGGAAGCGTGACACTCAAAACAGAGTAAGTTCAGCTTCCGAAAAACGTTCGCAAACTGGAACACTTAATTTCGGGTTTGCAGTGTTTGGGTTCCAAGTTGTTTGAGTACCAAGGCCTTTGAGAACCAAGGTACCACTGTGTTAAGAACATAAGAAGAGAGTTTTGGATCAGGCCAATGGTCCGTCTATTCCTTCCTGTTATCACAGTGGCTGACCAGCCGCCTGTGAGAAATCTGCAAGCAGCACCTGAGCGCAAGAGCCCTCTCCCCTCCTGAAGTTTCCTGCCACTGGCCTTCAGAAGCATCGCTGCTTCCAACTGTGGCAGCATAGTAGAGCCATCATGGTTGGTAGCATCAATAGCCTTGTCTTCTATTTATTTGTCTAATCCTCTTTCGAAGCCATCTAGGTTGGTGGCCATCCTGTGGAAGTGAGTTCCATAGTTTAACCACGTGCTGCATCAAGAAGAACTTTCTTTTGACGGGCCTAAATCTTCCAGCCTTCAGCTTCATTGGACGAGTTCTAGGGTTGTGAGAGAGGGAGAACAACTTTTCTCCGCTGTCAGGGATCTGCCTCCCCCTGCCAGCCCAGCCCTTAGCATTTATAGAGAGCAGCCACCTGTTTTTAACTACAGATACATCTTCGAGTGAAAGCAGAAGTCCCTCGGGGGAGAAGCAGTTAGTGGCTGGGAGAGAAGGGTTGCCAGGGCTCCAGAGATTGAGTGAGAGGCCTGGCACCACCCAGCAGGCTCGATCGGAGGGAGAGGCGTCAGGTCCGGCGTATAGATTACGTAGGAGGAGGAAGAGGCAGTTTAGATTGCCAAGACTGTGGTGTTGGCGCCAAAACCGGAGGGAGGCACTTCCGGATTCTGCTAGTGAGTGAACAGACGTGATAAGATTAAGCTCTGTGCTGTATATAGTTTGGCACAGAATAAAAGGACTTAAAGACAAATGGCTGGGCGTTTCTATTGAACAACCGAGAAAGCAACCTGACATCCGCCCACTATCTCCATGCATCATTTTATGATTTTATGAAATTTTCTCTTATGTCTTCGGCTGGCTGCCTCTTTGCCTGCTGGCTTGGTCAGGGGCCTTTCCCAACAACGCTGCCTGCCTGTGATGCCTTCGGAGAAGGTGAGACAGCCAGGTGGTCCAAGCCAGCAGCGAGCAAACATCAGTGGCACGTGAATCCCGGCCCAGGAGCAGAGTCATAGGCAGAGGCGTAGGAAGGTCAGGTGGTACCCGATGTGGAAAATTTCTTGTCACCCCTCCCCCACACACATTTATTTATTTATTTATTTGCCTGCAAAAATGGTTTTACGTTATTTCATATTTTCTTACAAAGGAATAATAATAAGTAAAAATAAACTTTTACAGTGGTACCTCGGGTTAAGTACGCTTCAGGTTAAGTACGCTTCAGGCTAAGAACTCCGCTAAGAACAGAAATCATGCTCTGGCGGCGCAGCGGCAGCAGGAGGTCCCATTAGCTAAAGTGGTGCTTCAGGTTAAGTACGCTTCAGGTTAAGAACGGACCTCCGGAACGAATTAAATACTTAACCCGAGGTACCACTGTATTTATATCCCGAAGTCGGGCTCAGGGAGGCTAACATCAGATACATAGCATTGATATAAAATCAAACAATAATTGAATTACCTCCTAAAAACATGTCAAAATCAAATTAAAGTCTAATTAGATGGCTTTCCGCAGGGTTGGGGTTGGGAACAGTAAGTGCTCCACTGAATTGAAATTTCAGCCTTCACGACATAGGAAAACAGCCAAGTAAACAGCTATTTTCGTGGAGGAGGGTCAAGATATTAACTGATATGCATGGAATTTCATATATAGCTATATAATCCCTAGTGTTGTAAGATAAGACCTTTGGAGCAGGCATTTAAAAAAAAAAAAGTTTTTTATGAACCACCCTAGTAGGGCAGCAATTGTTCCTTGATAATTTGTCACCTCCTCCATGATGGAACCTGGGGCAACCCGCCCCCTTCGCTCCCACTTCCTACGCCCCTGCCCAGGAGTCTGGGGAAGGCTGAGAGAATTACCATCTCCAGAATCTTCTGCCTGAGATGTCAACTTCTTTCTGTCCAATGGTAGGGCCGGCTCTGAAATGCAGAGCTACTTTAAGAGTGCACAAACAGACCCATAGGCCCATCTGGGCTTTTTATTATTATTATTTAAGCTTTTCCATTTGTTATAAATGTTGAACTGAATGCAACACTACCATCCTCACCAAAAAGAAAAAGAAAAAAACCTCGTCACTTCAGTAAACGGGAGAAAAATACTTTCTTCCTATGTATTCAACCTCATTTCCCCCTCCTCCATCCTTTTCATTCTCTTAGTACAATCATGTCCTTATAAAATGCAATCACTGATATAAAAGAGCTTCTCCATTATATCTTTTGTGTGATTCAGAGAGGGGGCGGGGAGAGAGAGAATTGTCATAATTAGAAAACAGGACACTTGTTCTCCGTCTATAGAGGATTTCTATTGTTGGGCGATGGGATTTGTCTAGCCTAGGTCTGCATGTGCTGGACCACAAACTCCTGGATCCAGGCTCTGAAGGGTAGATCAGGGCTATGCCAGCTGTCACAAGCTTCTGAATACCAGTTGCTGGAAACTACAGGAAGGGAAAAAGGACGCTGGTGGCGCTGTGGGTTAAACCACTGAGCCTAGGGCTTGCCGATCAGAAGGTCAGCGGTTCGAATCCCCACAACGGGGTGAGCTCCCGTTGTTTGGTCCCAGCTCCTGCCCACCTAGCAGTTCGAAAGCACGTCAAAGTACAAGTAGATAAATAGGAACCGCTCCAGTGGGAAGGTAAACGCATAGCTGCCAACCCTCCCTTTTTTTTTGCGGGAAACTCCCTTATTCCAAGGCCGTTTCCCGCTGCTATCCCGGATTGTTGATATCCCTTAAATTTCCCGGATTTCAAAGGAAGCAGCTCCTCTCCCTCCCTGCCGGCCAGGGAGGCTCCTCAGCTGCGTTGCTCGGCTGCCAATAAGGAGTCTGAGACCGACTGGGGGCGGAGCTTGCATGCCTTGTGCAGCCAGACCCTCACGCCCAACCAGACAGACAGCCTGCCTGCCGTCTACGCGCTCGCTCTTTCGCTCACCCGTTCGCGCGCAGCCTCTGGAGCGCAGGGTGGCGAGGCTACTTGGTGCCATTGCACCGCCCTCGCAGCATCCCTTATTTTCAAATCTGAAAGCTTGAAAAAATCCCTTTTTTTCAAATCTGAAAGTTGACAGCTATGGTGTAAACGGCGTTTCCGTGCGCTGCTCTGGTTCACCAGAAGTGGCTTAGTCCTGCTGGCCACATGACCCAGAAGCTGTAAACCGGCTCCCTCGGCCAATAAAGTGAGATGAGCGCCGCAACCCCAGAGTCGTCCATGACTGGACTTAACTGTCAGGGGTCCTTTACCTTTATAAGATTCCTATAAAATTTAAACCCATAAAAATAATTTACTCATGATGTACTATGGAGCAGTGTTAGAATTAGACCCAAGCAACAAATGGCATTGAATGACTGTATCATACAACGGTCAGGGGTCCCTTTACCTTTATCTTTACAGGAGGGGACAGTTGCTCTTGCATTTGAATCCTGCTTGCAGGTCTCCGGCAGGTATCTGGTTGCCCCCAGTGAGAACAGGATGCTGGACTAGATGGGTAATTATCCAGCTGGGCTCTTCTTAAATTCCCTCGTACAGACTGGCACCTTCTTGGCCGTTGAACCAACTGTTGGTCTCATCCACTCAATCTACCAGAACCTGTCTTCGCATGCAGGGGAAGTCCCTAATTCACCGAGGGTTTGGGACCCATCAGTTACCCTCACCTGGTTTAGCCGGCCAGTCAAAGCCGTTTCCCAGGATGTGGCTGCTGTCTCATGCTGACAGCTTCTCAGAGCCATAGGTGAGAGCTGAGTAAAGCACATGTAATAAAACAGATATAAAACATACATGCCCATATGGCATGTCCTTTCTGCCAAGAACAAGGGTAATTAAATTCACATTGTCACCTTCCAAAACAACCTCCAAAATTACCATATTTTTCCGTTTATAAGACAATGTTTTTTGCTATATATAATTTTTTAAAAAAAAATGGTGGTTGGCTTATACAGAGATGGCGAATGCTCTTTAGATATGGTAAGCCTAACTCTGGGCGACCTCTGCAAAAAATAAAAATAAAGGCTCAACTTTGGTCAATAAAGCTCAACTACTTTGGGTGGTAAAAGGTAGAGGGACTCCTGACCATTAGGTCCAGTCGTGTCCGACTCTGGGGTTGCGGCGCTCATCTCGCTTTATTGGCCGAGAGCCGGCGTACAGCTTCCAGGTCATGTGGCCAGCATGACTAAGCCGCTTCTGGCGAACCAGAGCAGCACATGGAAACGCCGTTTACCTTCCCGCCGGAGCGGTTCCTATTTATCTACTTGCACTTTGACGTGCTTTCGAACTGCTAGGTGGGCAGGAGCAGGGACCGAGCAATGGGAGCTCACCCCGTTGCGGGGATTCGAACCACCAACCTTCTGATCAGCAAGCCCTAGGCTCTGTGGTTTAACCCACAGCGCCACCTGGGTCCCTTTGGGTGACCTCCCCCCAAAAAGCTCAAAGTTGTTCTGTTTGATGTTTAAAATATTGGTTTCTTAATTTTGAGTTAAAAAAAAATGTGTCATCTTATACATGGAAAAAATATGGTTTTTTGTTTTTTTAAGTAGCTTGACAAAGTGAATTTGGGATGGGTGGCTCAGTGGGGTGGATGATAGTCTCTTTGCAGTCTGTCTGCATATATGGTTCATACTGGGAGCAAATATCAGAATATCAGTGATGCTGTCACTTGACTGACAAAAGATTACTTTTATGCAGCAGGAGGTTGGGAAAGAACCAACCCTTTCATGTCCTTAAATTAGTCAGATTTGGGTACCATTTTCCCGTGCTTTGAGGATGTCTCCCTAAGGATGATGAAAGCTCCTCGGTGCCCCATCTTCTGGGAGATCAAAAGCTGCTTTGAAGTCGTAAGTACTCCCAAATCCATGCAGTGACCACAAAGCTGCCCTGGAGAAATATTATTTTCGTATTTTCCCAAGGACATATAAATAGAAGAAATGGGCCTCGTGGGATTAGAGGGAAAATTCCAGCCCCTCCAGGGACAGTGGCCACCAAATGACCTACCAAATGACGATGGCCCCTGCCTCTGAAAAGCAGGACCTCAGACATTCCGTTGCCTGAAATGAAGCCGCAAACAGGACTCATCTGCATGGCAAGCCAAAGCAGGCCCTGTCATTCTGTAAGGAAACCCTACCAACGTGTCACCCGCTCCCTGGCAGTAAAAATACATTTTCAGCGGCCAACAATTTGCTGCCTTTCAACGGTACACACAAACAGCTGGCTGTGGCACCAGGAGAAAGGGGAGCTTGCCCCCATCCAGATGTTACTAGACTCCTCCACCCATTGTGCCTCTCCTTGGCCATGCTGGTTGGCTGGGACAGATGGATGCTGGGGACCACATCTGGATGGCCAAGCGTTGCCCGTCCCTGCTCTACCAAATGGTAGAGCCGGCTCCGATATTGCATTTTTAAATTGCGAGAAACTGGAAAACACAGAACATACCTACAATAGAAGACTGGCAAATGAAAATGATGGACTATATGGAACTTGCCGAAATGACCGGAAGACTCCGCGACCAGAGGGAGGAGACGGTGGGAAAAGATTGGAAAACATTAAAAGACTACCTAAAAAAGTATTGCAAGATTTAAAGGTTGAAATAAAAGTTGGATTATACAAGAGACTGCAGACTAAATAGATAGTATGATGTATTAATGATAGATGATATAGGTTAAGACTGTTGATAAGGAAAAAACATGACTGTGAATTATAAATGATATTTAAAGATGTTAAGAGATTACTAAAATGATACAAAATGAAACGCAGCGGGGGGGACGTGAGGAAGTCACCCCAAAGATGTGTATGAAAAAGGGAGGGGAAAATATGATGTATGTTGTGTATGTTTATATGACCAAATACTAGAAATTATGTTAGAAATGATGATTCCTTTTTTTTTTGTTAATTGTTTGTTTAATTATAAAACCCAATAAAATTCTTATAAAAAAAAAAGATATTGCATTTTTAAACTTTTTGCTGTCACACCTAACAGCCGTGGATGGTGGCAATCTATTTCTTTATTAGCCACCCTCCGCCCTAAGGTCCCAAGGTGAGCATTACAGCACAATATTAAAAACAATTTAAAACAACTCAATGGGCCTTTTCTCCACAGAATGGGATCGATCCTTCATTAGTGTCTTCTGAGCTCGTGACCCTTGTTGCATCCTGTGACAATGTGTTGCATCCTGTGACAATGTGTTCCACAGGTGAGCTGTGCACTGTGGGACAGGGCCTTCTCAGGAGTGGCACCGAGCTTGTGGAAGTGTTTCCTGGCTCCTGCGTTTCAGGTGGTCGACTCAGGCGGTTCTCTTTCACAAGGAGGCTTGCGTGTTCGCTAGTTGTTTGTCCAACTTTTTGTTCAGATTGGATGACTCCCCTCCACCACCACCCTGCTCACCTTATATTGAATTATATCGTATATTTCATTTTTTAAAAATAAGATTTGCCAGTTGCTATGTATCAGGGAAATTTTGCTACCGCAGGTCCCCAAAAGGTCTCCTGGCAATGCAACATCTCTCTTCTTTTCCATGTGTGTCGTAATTTGGGAGCACCTGCCCTAAGGAGGCCTTCAGGATGATTCAAAAGCTTGCTTTTAATAAAATAATTATAATTATAATATTTATTTATTTATTCATTCATACATACATACATACCTCGCACATCTGGCTGGGTTTCCTAGCCATTCTGGGTGGCTCCCAACAGAATATTAAGAACACAACAAAACATCAAACATTAAAAACTTCCCTAAATAGGACTGCCTTCAGATGTCGTCTAAAAGTCAGATAGTTGCTTATTTTCTTAACATCTGATGGGAGGGTGTTCCACAGGGCGGGCGCCACTACTGAGAAGGCCCTCTGCCTGGAACCGCCAGAAGGCCCTTGGAGCTGGACCTCAGTGTCTGGGCTGGACGATGATGGTGGAAACGCTCCTTCAGGTATACTGGACCGAGGCTGTTTAGGGCTTTAAAGGTCAGCACCAACACTTTGAATTGTGCTCGGAAACGTACTGGGAGCCAATGTAGGTCTCTCAGGACCGGTGTTATGTGGTCCCGGCGGCCACTCCCAGTCACCAGTCTAGCCGCCACATTCTGGATTAATTGCAGTTTCCGGGTCACCTTCAAAGGTAGCCCCACGTAGAGCGCATGGCAGTAGTCCAAGCGGGAGATAACCAGAGTATGCACCACTCTGGCGAGACAGTCTGTGGGCAGGTAGGGTCTCAGCCTGCATACCAGATGGAGCTGGTAGACAGCTGCCCTGGACACAGAATTGAGCTGCACCTCCATGGACAGCTGTGAGTCCAAAATGACTCCCAGGCTGCGCACCTGGTCCTTCAGGGGCACAGTTGCCCCATTCAGGGCCAGGGAGTCCTCCACACCCGCTCGCACCCTGTCCCCCGAAAACAGTACTTCTGTCTTGTCAGGATTCAACCTCAAGTCTTTGAAACACTTGCTGGTCCTACCGTATAGAGTTCCTTTCTTTCTAGCACCTTTTAACAGCATCCCACAGCTCAAGGATTGGTTTACGTTCACGCATCTCTTAGGTGACAATCCAACATGCACTTTTTTTGGAGTAAGTTCTACTGAATAAATGGTACTTACTTCTGAGCAGATGTACACAGGATAGTGATATTCATGGTCCAGGAGTTTGGGAGGGGAAAATCTCTGCGTCAGAGATTTCTGCTTTTACCATTACCAATCTTGTTGGTAAATGCTTTAACAGCGATTTATTGTAAACAAGGCAATCCTACCACACACACTTTCAAAACCAAACTTATTGATACAATTTCCCCCTCTCGCAAACTCTTCCCATCACCTCTGCGAACCATTTTTAATCAAAAATTAGGTAATAAACGATCAAAGAGCACATTTCTGTAACCTGGATCGTTAATCGCTAACAGAAACAAATTAAAAAGACAACAGTAACTGACTTGCATGTTTTGTTTTGTTTCTAAATGCATTAAGTTTATTTTCAAAATCCAATAAAACCCGCAATATACATGGTTAGTTTCTTATTTGATCAAGGGGGGCATTAAATTCCTTTTTAAAAAATTAAAACCTAAAAAATTAAAAACTTAAGGTCAGCAGACTCTTATTGGATTAAGGGTTTTGCCTCTTAATCTTTTTATTTTTGATCAGCGAGGAGAGACGCCACTTTTATCCTTGCCTAATAAAACAAAATTCTGAGACGGGCTCCGGATCTCAAAGACGCTTTTCTGCTTCAAAGACCCTTCCTCCCCCGCTTTGGGGGAGAGAGGTGATCATTGCGACGGTGAACTACAGCTCCCACAAAGCCTTGCGAACAGAGACCATTCCAATGCTAAATGCATGCAACTCTATCAAATTAAGAAAGAAAGAAATACTGTTTTCCGGGGTAGAGGCTCTTCCTCCCTTATCTGCCTGCGTTTGCATGCCTGGATTTCCAAGCTGGAGGAGGGGAAAATAAAATTTAAAAAAACATTCCCAGGCGTTGCTCTAAGCCCAGATTCCCACCCCCATCCCTTAAATTAAGCAGACGAGAGATTCCTTCCTCCGGTAGCTTTCCCTGATCTGGCCGCAGACTTCCTTTGGACCTTTGCAGAGAGCAAGTTCACCATCATCGTCACAAAACACACACACACAAAACCTAAAGCAATATCTCTTTCCAGCTGATCACCAGGGTCGGAAAGGTAAGGCATTTTTAATTTTTTTTATTTTTTGAAAAAGCAAAAAAATCAGACCCGTCGGGTCGCGCATTCATCCCGCAGCACGACCCCAACGGTGCAGAGCATCACAGAATTGCAACCATCGCTCTGTGCGCATCCGGATTGGGGCGCAATTGCTGCTTCCCCGGCCATCGCTCCGTGGCGCTTCGGAAAGAGAGCGAGGCGCGTTTTTATCCAAGGGGCTCCTGGCAACCACAGGATAAGGAGATACCAGCGTCTGCCAGCGATTGGCCCCCTGCAATGCAGGAAGCTTTTGGCCAACGTGGGATTCGAACCCGCGACCCTGAGATTAAGAGCTTCTTTTTCTACCCACTGAGCTATCCCAGGACTTCCCCATTGGAGTTGGCCATTGTGGGAACAGTACGCTGGGCTAGACCAGCCTTTGGCCTAACTCTGCAGAGCTCTTCTTTTAATTTATTACACCCTTAATCATTATAATGAAATTAGAAGACGTTTCCTATCAATTCACAAATTCGGCAACATTTAATGATACGTCATTATGAATGTTTCTTCTTATCGCCATCAGAGTAATAATAATAATAATAATAATAGTTTTTGTTTTTACTATTTATTTTCTCAGCCACTCTGGGCAGCTTCCAACAGGATATTAAAACACAATAAAACTTCAAACATTAAAAATTCCCTAAACACGGCTGCCTTCAGATGTCTTCTAAAAGTCAGATACAGTTAGTTGTTTATTTCCTTGACATCTAATGGGAGGGCGTTCCACAGGGCGGATGCCACTACAGAGAAGGCCCTCTGCCTGGTTCGAATCCCCGCGACGGGGTGAGCTCCCGTTGCTCGGTCCCTGCCCCTTCCAACCTAGCAGTTCGAAAGCACGTCAAAGTGCAAGTAGATAAATAGGTACCGCTCCGGCGGGAAGGTAAACGGCGTTTCCGTGCGCTGCTCTGGTTCGCCAGAAGCGGCTTAGTCATGCTGGCCACATGACCCAGAAGCTGTACGCTGGCTCCCTCGGCCAATAAAGCGAGATGAGCGCCGCAACCCCAGAGTCGTTCGCGACTGGACCTAATGGTCAGGGGTCCCTTTACCTTTATGCTACAGAAGATAACCCTGAAAGGATATTAAAATGTGGGGTATCGGGGGAGGGAGAGAGGAGGCAGCCCACAACCAGCAGCTTAAATATGTGTGTTTTCCCCCTTTTAAGTAACCCCAATATAACCCCCCTTCTTTTTATCAAACAGACCAAGGCCACACTGCTGTGATAATCATCTATAAAGAAGAAGAAGAGTTTGGATTTGATATCCCGCTTTATCACTACCCGAAGGAGTCTCAAAGCGGCTCACATTCTCCTTTCCCTTCCTCCCCCACAACAAACACTCTGTGAGGTGAGTGGGGCTGAGAGACTTCAGAGAAGCGTGACTAGCCCAAGGTCACCCAGCAGCTGCATGTGGAGGAGAGGAGACGCGAACCCAGTTCCCCAGATTACAAGTCTACCGCTCTTAACCACTACACCACACTGGCTCTAAAGAAACACCATGAGGACTAGAATATCACCACCCGTATTATAAAAGGGTACCTTGCTTTTGCTGCTGAAAGCCAACAAGTTCAGATGAAGAATTCAAACCATCGGGAAGTAGGGCAGCTTCGTTTGGGGAACCCAGAGCAAAACCCACCAGGCGCTCTTCCAGAGGAAAAACACAGAAAATAGCCGTTAAAGCTTGCAAATCGCCTGTTTTATGGAAGGAGATGGGAGGAGGATATTGATAATGGAGCAGGCATAGTGAATAATGTCTTCCTCTTCTCTGGCGCTGAAGTTTATATTTGTGTCCCAAATGTGGGAAGTGGTTCAGCAGGAAAGGGCGATCTCCAAAGGCACCAGACATTGGTCACAGTATCTGCGTGTTTGCAAGAAATATAGGATAGGCTTCTGCACAAGATCCACCTGTTGAGGGAAGGAGCAGGGGGCTCCTGTAAGATGTTCATGAAAGATGGACTTTTGCATCTTCTCCTTCTGTGGGAAGAGCCCGACCCCACGAGGCTATCACAGCATCCATGTTGTGAAAAGGTTGGGTGCACGCAGAGATCGAGGGGAGAGCTTTGTTGACAAGGGGACCCTAAGGACTCACTGGAAAATCTGTGGTGGAAGAGGGGTCCTCTGTATGTGGCGAGAGGATGGACACCAAGAGGCGTTTGGGCGCTCGCCGGAGGAACCGCATGAAAAACGGGCAGTGTGAGACAGGAAGCCATGTAAACGGGACTAGCCGGCCGCGTCTGTTTCAAATGGCTCAGATAAGAGAAGCGGGGTTGACTCTGGAAGCGGGTGCGACCTTCCCGAAGGTGGGTAATGTACAGAGAAGTCCTGTCCAAACAAGCTCACAGAAGAGGGTTGTATGTGGAGATGTAGGTGGTCCACAGAGGGTTGTCCATTCATCTTGGGGAAATCAGGTGGAAGAGGAACTTGAGGAGACTAATAAATGGAGGGTGGTGATGGCAGAGGGTTTTGAGTCTCCTTGTGAAGATGGACCACCAGAACTTGCCTATCAAGGCCACCACCAAAGCCCAAAGATGTCTCCCACACCTCTGGAAACTCAGACGGGGTGCAGATTGGAAGGTACTGTGGCTTCTGCAGATCATTTTGGGGGTGTTCGGGAAATGTGCATCAAATCAGAAGCTCTGGAGGGGTCTGGATACAAGAGCATCTGCAACCCACATCCCACTCTGATGAAAGCCCAGAGAGCTTCAGTCAAGGAAGAGACGGGTCCAGGGAGCGAATATCCTTTGAAAACTCAACAGGAGGAAAACATTAGCTCACCGCCAACCCGATTTCTCAGCAGTAAAGACGCAGCTGTTCTTGAGTTCGCCAACGGCCTTGCAAGAGGCGAGGAAGGTATCTCCGTGAGGAAGAGCGAGAGGATCTTCTCGTGCCCTGTGTGTGGGAAAGGGTTTAATCAGAAATCCAATCTTACCAGGCACCATAAAATCCACACCACGGAAGGGCCTTATAAATGCGGCGAGTGCGGAGAAAGCTTCAGGATGAACCGGAAGCTTCTCAGGCACCAGAGGACACACGTGAGCGAGCCGTTCAAGTGCACAGAATGCGGGAGAAGCTTCAACCAGAGGTCCAACCTGGTTAGACACCAGAGGATCCACACTCGGGAGGCCCCATACCAGTGTCCGGAATGCGAGAAAACCTTCAACCAGAAGGGCAACCTTTTCCGACACCGGACGATCCACGTCCGGATGGGGCCGTGCAACTGCACCAAATGCGGGAAGCCCTTCTCCCAGAGGAGGAGCCTCATCAAACACCAGAAGCTCCACCTGAGCGACGGGGCCCACAAGTGCTGCGAGTGCGGGAAGCGGTTCCGGCTGAGAAAATACCTCCGGCGACATCAGAAGATCCACATACGGGAAGCGCCGTATAGCCGTAAATGGCGCGGGGATGGTTTTGGTCTTGGGAGAAGCGATGGAGGTCTCCACGTAGTTAACGAAGAGCAGAGGGCATTTCCGTCCGTGGACAGTGAGGAAACTCGAGACTATCATGGAGATGTCTAGACACGTGAATTCCCAGTGTAACGCAGAGATGGACCAAATTTTCTGATTCGGAATCAAGGATCAGGAACCTGTGGTTCTGTAGCTCCCATCAGAAGAACTTAAGAGCAGGACAATGGCCCATCTAGCCCAGCATCTTCTTCTCACGGTGGCCAACCAGATGCCTATGGGAAACCCGCAAGCAGGACTTGAGCACAAGAGCCCTCTCCCCTCTTGCCGTTACCAGGAGCACATACTTTCAGAAGCATAGCACCCCCAACAGTGGATCATCTCTGACCGTTGGCCTTTGGGGCTGTGGATGATGGGAGTTGTAGTTCTGCAACATCTAGAGCAGTGTCTCCATCTCTTTTTGGAGTACAAGTCCCATCATCCCTAACTGGCAAGATCAGTGGGTCAGGGATGATGGGAATTGCAGTCCCAAAACAGATGGAGAACACTGACTATGTGCTGGGCCCGGGGGTTCCCTGCTCAGTGAGGACCAGGCGATGAGCCGTGGGGCTGGGCATCGACAGGGCCGGATAATAGACCAAAGGTCAAGCCGAGAAGTCCTAATCTGGTACTAACCCAGGGGTAATCTAACCCAGGGGTAATCCCTAAATCCTAATCCGGTACTAACCCAGGGGTAATCCGAGAAACGAGGTCCAGGTCCGGTCCAGAATCCAAAGGTTCAGTGAGGAGTCAACCCGACAGAGCCAAGGCAGAACACGGGGCAGGAGACCAGGCAAGGACAGGTACAGGATCTCAAGCAGGATCTTGCTTGCAACAATGTTGCTCCCGCAACCTAGGGCGGGGTCCGACAGCCTTTTATCTTTGTCGGGGCAACGGCCGGTCCCGATCCCCCAGCGACTCACCTCCCTGTTTCGCCCAAAGGCGAGCACTCCTCCTGCGAGTACTCAGGTCTCTCCTTCTCTCAGACCTGAGTCACTGCAGCTCGGGAGACGCCGGTGGGTTACTGGACCCAGGGGCAGCCTCAGACTCCCCTGACCGAACCGGGAGTGGACCAGGTGTAAGTGATGGTCCAGCTGAAGGCAACGAGGTAATCTCTGCATCTGGAGCCAGGACAGGCTCAGGGCTCTGACTCGGCTCAGCTGGTGTTTGTTGCAGGTGAACCTGTGCAGACTGGGGCTCCTCAGGATCAGGCCCCTGACTTGGTTCAGATGATGTCTGAGGCAGAGGATCCTGTACAGACTGAAACTCTTCTGGTTCCGAGTCCAAGCCAGAGTCCCAGGCCATCACAGACTAGAGGGACATAGGTTCCCAGCCCAAATTGCTCAGATCTGCTGTTGAGAAATGTGTGGGGACTTGGGAAAGAGTGGGGTTGGGGCTGGATAGTACGCCAGCCTTCCCCAATCTGGTGCCCTCCAGACTACAGTTCATACCCAACCAGGTTGCCAAAATCTGGAGTTGGGCAAATTCTCCCAGCTTTGAGTGTTTGCTTCAGGGATGCAGAAATCCGCCTTGGGCACAGATTCCAGCTACAACTCCCTGTCTTTTTCTAACTGCAAAGAGAGACTTCAGAACATGAATTTGCCAAAGCGGGGTTATTACAATACCGCAGGGGTAGCCAAAACAGTGGTTTCCAGATGTTGGACTCCAGTTCCCATGAGCCTCAGCCAGCTTGGCCAGTGGCCAGGGAGGATGGAGGTTGGAGTCCAAAACAGTTGGCTAGTCCTGCTGCATTAGACTTTCATCAGCTAGGGGACCTGTGTCTTCACTCCCTTGCATAACTCCTTAACTCTTCCTCCCATGGCTAGCAAGAACTGAATAGATTATGCAAAGCTGTTGTTGTTTCATACAAATTTGCCCCGTTTGCATAATTTATACAGGATTGGCCAGAATTTGATTTTTCTTGGCACGCACTTTGGGTAGCACAGATGTAGCATTTACATTTTTTAAAAAATAGATGAACTACTGCATACACAAACATTGCTGCCCATTTACCAAGTGGTATCTATGGTGCTAAGGGACGCGGGTGGCGCTGTGGTCTAAACCACAGAGCCTAGGGCTTGCTGATCAGAAGTTCGGCGGTTCGAATCCCTGCGATGGGGTGAGCTCCTGTTGCTCGGTCCCTGCTCCTGCCCACCTAGCAGTTCAAAAGCACGCTAAAGTGCAAGTAGATAAATAGGTACCGCTCCGGCGGGAAGGTAAACGGCGTTTCCGTGCGCTGCTCTGGTTCGCCAGAAGCGGCTTAGTCATGCTGGCCACATGACCTGGAAGCTGTATGCCGGCTCCCTCAGCTAGTAAAGCGAGATAAGCGCCGCAACCCCAGAGTCGCCCGCGACTGGACCTAATAGTCAGGGGTCCCTTTACCTTTTTATCTATGGTGCTAACCGTTTGGGAAGCTGACTGCCTGCGTTGTCCTGCTAAAGGAGCAAAGAGGATTTCGTTTGCCTCAGTGCAAAATGGTCCTCAACCATTGACAGCAATATTCAGTGCCAAGGCTGATCTGCAGGTAGCTGTCGGGGTGAGCCAGGAGCTGTGCCCAGGAGTCAGAGCCAAGGAAGAAAGCCAGGAGTCTAAAAATAAAAATAACCATTCCGCTCCCAGAGCAACAATTCCTATAGTGGTTTAACCATCAATCGCACTTGCCAGCAAACTCAGAATTTTAGCTTAATGGATTGAGGTTGGATCCCAACAATACAGAATTACTGTTTCGGCGGGGGCAGGGGGGGAACTCCCTGGTCCTGAATGGGGTAATTGTGCCCCTAAAGGACCAGATGTCAAACAGGTAAATAACTCAATGACTTTTAGAAGACATCTGACGGCAGCCCTGTATAGGGAAGTTTTTAATGTTTGGTGTTTTATTGTGGTTTTTTAATGTTTTGTTGGGAGCTGCCCAGGGGGACTGGGGGCAACCCCCTCAGATGGGGCAGCATATAAATAATAAAATTATTATTCTTGTCATCATCATCTTTGTGAGGGAAACGGGGGTCTCCTAAACAACTCTCGGAACCCTTAACAAGCTGCACCTCCCAGGCTCAGTCTAAACCACTGGGCCTCTTGGGCTTGCCGATCGGAAGGTCAGCGGTTCAGATCCCCGCGACGGGGTGAGCTCCCGTTGCTCTGCCCCAGCTCCTGCCAATCTAGCAGTTCGAAAGCACGCCAGAGCAAGTAGATAAATTGGTACCGCTGCAACGGGAAGGTAAACAGCATTTCCGTGCGCTCTGGTTTCCGTCACGGTGTTCTGTTGCGCCAGAAGCGGTTTAGTCATGCTGGCCACATGACCCGGAAAGCTGTCTGTGAACAGACGCCGGCTCCCTTGGCCTGAAAGCGAGATGAGCACCAAAACTCCCTAGTCGCCTTTGACTGGACGTAACCATCCAGGGGTCCTTTACCTTTTTACACTGATTGGCAAAGGCTCTTGCAGCCCTACCTTGAGATCCAAGCTGAAATCTTTTGCACGCAAAGGGGATGCTTTTCCACTGAGCTACAACCATTACTTACCGTATTTTTCACTCCATAAGACGCACCTGACTATAAGACCACCTAGTTTTTAGAGGAGGAAAGGGGGAAAGCCCCATTTTTGGGGGGATCAACTCACAGTTGTGCAGCTTCTTTTGCAAAGGGGGAAAGCCCCGTTTTTTTCAGGATCAGCTCAAAGTTGTGCAGCTTCTTTTGCAAAGGGGGAAAGCCCTGCTTTTTTGAGGATCAGCTCACAGTTGTGCAGCTTCTTTTGCAAAGGGGGAAAGCCCTGCTTTTTTGAGGATCAGCTCAAAGTTGTTGAGCTTACTTTGCAAAGGGAAAAAATTCTGTTTTTATGGGGTTCAACTCACAGTTCTGCAGCTTCTTTAGGAAAGGAAAGGGAGCCGTTTCTACAGTTTCCAGACAGATAATCTAATCAGCCAGTCACATGTCGCTGGGGAAACAAACAGCTTCCGTCTGCAGAACATTCAACAATGGAGGCCTGGGCAAGGGGCGGAGCCGGAAAGGGAGCCAGCGATCGACCACACATTCGCTCCATAAGACGCACAGACATTTCTCCTTACTTTTTAGGAGGGAAAAAGTGCGTCTTATGGAGTGAAAAATACAGTAACTCAAGAAGAAGAAGAAACAATCCAACTCAAAATAAATCCCAGCGCAAATGTCACCCTGGTGTGCAAAAATTGTAAATATAATTCCTCCCCCCCTCCCCCCCAGAAAAAAAGCACTTCATTTTTCACTTTCCAAAATGTTCTTATGCAAAAGTTTGACTCATCCCTCAAGGACGCGTTCAGTTTGTGAATAGTCAAGATTGTGCATAGTTTAGCAAAAGGCCCAGGGAGAACTAATTAGCATCCAAAACACAGCAAATGGATGACTTGTTCAATCAAAGTGGGTCGAGAGAATCTCGTTTGCTAATTCCCCCATCTGATTTGCAAAATAAATTGGCTGCGCCACAGGTTGTTCCGAGCGGTGCAAGCAGTCAGATACCAAGCAAATAAATATGGAGCTCACCAAGAGGGTGAAAACCCCGGGTCTCTAATGCCGGCAGATCAGTTGTGTAATCCCTCCTAACGGAGAATATTCGATGAGCGACGTGCTCTGTCCCATTCCGGCTCCTTTGCTTACGGAAACAGTCTCATGTTTGAAAATAAAGGTTGCCTTTATGTAACTTCAATAGATAACGCAGAGGACTAAATGTCGGAAACATTTTGTCCTCTTGAGTATGAACGTTGGACAAGATTAACATGAGATTAACGTTGGGAACATCATAATCCATCCTCTTGGAAGGGAGAAAACTCTATTTCCTTGGCGCTTGTCAATTTGGAATTTAGTGATATTTTACTACAGCAAATACATCTTGCTTGCTTTCCCCGCAAGTTTTCTAGAGCCACAGTCACTTTACGGTTGGAGTAGGACTACAGGCTTTCACATATTAACTAGGGTGTTTGATGAAATCAAGGATGGAGAGTTTGCTGTCCTCCAGAGGTTGAACGGCTACAGTTCCCATAATTCCTCATCCTTGGCCCTGAACGGTGAGGCTGATGGCAGCTGGGAGTCCCAACAACATCTGGAAAGGAGGCCATTGTGCAGATGAAGTGGAATAAATCCATATTAGCAGTCTGCATTTGAGTAGCATGTAGATAATTGTACTCGATTCTGTTGGGAGTCATAGTTCACGACGTCTGGTGGCCACCAGAGTGGGAGAGATTGCACGTCCATAAGGCCGGGGGGACAGAAATCAGCTCGGGTTCACCTCTTTTGAAAAAAGAAATTGAAAGACAAGGTGCCTGTGAACCAAATTTCTATGATAGGCACAACATTTTAGAGCTGGTCACGCAGAAGTCGGTGAACAATTGTTCACGCAATCAGAAGCCTCCAAGTGCCTGTAGCTGCCGCCGCCGCCTGCTATCCATAGATCCATCTTCTGTCTCTCTTAACAGAGCCTGATGCCTTCCATTCCCTCTCCCTCAGGAAGCACCTGCTTTCTTGCAACTAAACAGACCAAGTAAATTATGGGTCTTCAGGGGTACCAGCTCCTGGGGCTGAGGTGTTTTGGGCCCCCAAAATATCTTTTGAGAGGGGGCCATGCCCTTCCAATGTTGAGGGGGTGGCGGAGGCTGAGCGGCTCCAGTGGTCGGCTTTTTCTCCTCCTCCTTCTCCTGCCCCAGAGGGGAAGAAGGGTGGAAGCAACCGCCTGCCGGTGGCGGCACCAGGAAGAGGAGGAGCCTCTGGCCAGTGACACGTGGCTAGTGCCAGATTTACGTATAAGCTAAACAAGCTATAGCTTGGGTCTCACTCTCTTGGGAGCCCCCCAAAAATGTAAAGGGGAAAAAACTGGATGTACATTTCCAAAATATAAGATTGTTGTTGCTGTTGTTTAGTCGTGTCCGACTCTTCGTGACCCCATGGACCAGAGCACGCCAGGCACTCCTGTCTTCCACTGCCTCCCGCAATTTGGTCAGACTCATGTTGGTAGCTTCGAGAACACTGTCCAACCATCTTGTCCTCCGTCGTCCCCTTCTCCTTGTGCCCAAAATATAAGATAAAAAACAAATAAAATAAAACCTACATACAGCAACAGTGTTTGGTGTTGTGTAGGCTCCTATGATGTAAGTAATAGGTCCCGCCTGCTAGACTGCTCCCTAAAATATCACTGGTTTGCTCATTTCTATATACAGTGGTACCTCTGGTTACGTACTTAATTCGTTCCGGAGGTCCATTCTTAACCTGAGAACGTTCTTAACCTGAAGCAACACTTTAGCTAATGGGGCCTCCCGCTGCCACTGCGCCACCGCTTCCCCATTTCTGTTCTCATCCTGAAGCAAAGTTCTTAACCCGAGGTAATATTTCTGGGTTAGCAGAGTCTAACCTGAAGCATCTGTAACCTGAGGTACCACTGTATAGGGTGCCTACATTCTAGAGCTTAATAATGATCTCACTATTAATATACTTCTTCTTAATTGTATTTCAGTTCAACAATTACTTTGATAAAATACATATTTTATTATGTGCAAATGGCTTTAGATACCTATTAGGTCCATAAATTACCATATAGCATGTATTCAACACAAAAAACAGTGACAATTTGTTGTTGACAAAGGACAGATGGACGCATAAAGGGCCCCATTACCTTCAGCAGCTTAGGGCCTCATCAAACCTAAATCCGGCCCTGCACGTGGCCACCACATTCGGCTCCTCCCAACCTCCCGACATCTTGATGTCATGCACGCAACAACGGGACAACACGTCACACAAGTGACGTGTCCCCCTCCCTCAAGCTTGTGCTTCTGTGGCCCTTTCCTCTTTGCTTCCATAAAATGCCACCTTGTGAAGGAAACTTGAGTAGATGCCGGTGCTGGTGACAGAGACTAAAGATTTCTGGGTGCAGCCGCAACAACCAGCACCGAGAGCTGCTACAGGCCACCTGAGGCTTCCTAACACAGATGGGCTGCTGCCTGACTCAGCCTCGCCATCTCCTTCTGAGCAGCACACCCCTGTTTTCGGAGGAGCGCCAGTCCTTTTTGACTGTTGATACATTTAATCCTTCCGTGGCTTTCTCCGAAAGGAAGGAGGTGAGGACTGAACAGACGTAGTCGCACGCACTCCGAGGGGAAGACAGCTGCGGATTAAAGCAGACAGCAGCATGATACACGGTAGCCCAGCGCATGAATAGGGAAGCAAGCAGAGCTGCATTGGCAGGAGCGCAGTGCACCGTCTTGAGCCTCTTATGCATATGGAAGAGTTCATCTCTTCCCTGAGCGGGGAAAGGAGCAGGCTGAGCAAATATAGGAATCAAAAACGGATTGCGGTTCAGCAAACCTGCATTTCCAAGGTACAGCTGCCTGTTTTGCGATGCTCCCCTTTGAGATCGGTAGCATTTGATCCCCTGGTTCCAACGATGCTCCCCGGACCAAGAAATACATCCCTGCCACCGCCTTCGCCTCTTATCGCTTTCCCGGGAATGCATGCTTCTTACGCGCTGCCAAGCACATCAGGACATTGTCGGTGCTCATTTCCTTCTGCAATGGCCTGGGAGTGCATCAGATGCCACCCCTGGGGGGTCCCCTGCCTTTCTGGAGGGGCTTTCCTTCTTTTGAAATAAATTTTTGATTTACAAGAATGTTGTAGTTGTTTAGTTGGCCTCCCCTCAATCATCATCTTCTTCTTCTTCTTCCAGGGGTGTAGCAAGGGAGGCGGGGGGGGCCGCCCCGGGCAGCGCCCTGGTGGGGGTGACACTTGGGGCGGGGGCCCTACCCCCCGCACCCGCCCTGCGTTTCTTTGTTTTTTAAGGCTATTTTCGGCGCTGCCGGGGCGGAGCCGCAGGGGCGGCCAGCGAGGAGGGGTGTCACGCTTGAAAGCGCCTGCTTTGTCTTCCTTCCCCCCCCTTTCAGCGGCCTTTTTCGCCGCTGGCTGGCTTGCGGTGCCGCGGCATGGAGGCGAGGGGCGGACCAGCCAGGAGGGGTGTCACGCTTGAAAGCGCCTGCTTTGTCTTCCTTCCCCCCCCTTTCAGCGGCCTTTTTCGCCGCTGGCTGGCTTGCGGCGCCGCGGCATGGAGGCGAGGGGCGGACCAGCCAGGAGGGGTGTCACCTTGAAAGCGCCTGCTTTGTCTTCCTTCCCCCCCCCCTTTCAGCGGCTTTTTTCGCCGCGGCATAGGGCAAGGGGTGGAGGCGTCGCTCTGTGCGCATGCACGTTGTGACATCATGCGCACGGAGCGACGCCCCGCCCCCAGGGGTGCCGCTTGGCTTGCCGCTGGTAGCCAAGCGGCACGCTACACCCCTGTCTTCTTCTTCTTCCTCTCAGATTTATGCAGATTTTCAGGGTCAGTGAGATGAACCATCTGTTAACTTTGTTGTTGTTTAGTCGATTATTCGTGTCCGACTCTTCGTGACCCCATGGACCTGAGCACACCAGGTCCTCCTGTCTTCCACTGCCTCCCGCAGTTTGGTCAGACTCATGTTGGTAGCTTCGAGAACACGGTCCAACCATCTCGTCCTCTGTCGTCCCCTTCTCCTTGTGCCCTCCATCTTTCCCAACATCAGGGTCTTTTCCAGGGAGTCTTCTCTTCTCATGAGGTGGCCAAAGTACTGGAGCCTCAGCTTCAGGATCTGTCCTTCCAGTGAGCACTCAGGGCTGATTTCCTTCAGAATGGATAGGTTTGATCTTCTTGCAGTCCATGGGACTCTCAAGAGTCTCCTCCAGCTCCAAAATTCAAAAGCATCAATTCTTCGGCAATCAGCCTTCTTGATGGTCCAGCTCTCACTTCCATACATTCCTACTGGGAAAACCATAGCTTTAACTATACAGAACTTTGTCGGCAAGGTGATGTCTCTGCTTTTTAAGATGCTGTCTAGGTTTGTCATCGCTTTTCTCCCAAGAAGCAGGCGTCTATTAATTTCGTGATCTGCAGTGATCATGGAGCCCAAGAAACTAAAATCTATATAACAAAATTTATTCCAAATCCAAATATCGAGATTACTCTGAATCTCCTTACTTCCCCCCATCCCTTCCATGGGTCCAATTGATACTATTTTCCACTGCATATCAATACTACTCTGATTTTTAATCTTTCTAAAATATCCGTACATTCCGTTACATTACAAGTGCGTTAAAAATCCTGCCAATGTTTTGACCTGCTAGCAATGATCTTGTATATAAATTATAAACATTTCCCATTCTTTTTTAAAGTTCTCGTCTTCTTGGTTCCTAAGCTTCCCAGTTAATTTTGGCATAGTCCATCAACTTGGTTTGCCATTCTTCTCTGGTCGAGGTTCCTTCTCTGGGCAAGTAGCTTCCATGCTGCTGTTGTCGCATAAATAAACAGTTTTTTTCTGGTCTTTTGGGATCTCGATACCTATAATTCCTAATAAAAAAGCATCTTTTTAAGCAAAAGTTATTTTGAGAATTTTTTCATTTCATTGTATACTTTTAAATTCATTTACAGTTCCACCACATCTGATAAAAGGTACCTTCTTTTTCTTTGCATTTCCAGCATATATTTGTACACATTCTACACATTTTTGCTCATTTATTTATTTATTTTCCCTTTTATTGAAAATAAAGTTAAACAACTAACAAATAAGGCTTATTTTACATTTTGTCCCAGAGTAAAAAAAAAAAAAAGTATATACATTCAACGTTATCCTATATAATAAAGAGCCTGTGTCCCTCCGTAGCTTTCCGCGTGTCACTGGAAATCGCAACTGGGCATGCCCCACACGGACGCAGGGATTGGACGACGCAGAGACTCTATGCAGATGAGACGGTCGGAGGCCGCCAATCGGAAGTGCGGGACGGGAGGGGCTGCCTCACCCTGCACTCAAAGAAAGTTGCTGGCGGCCATTTTGTGTGTGTGAGTGATGGGAGTTACACAAGGATTCCTCTCACACGCCCGCCCTAGGCCGACGGCCCTGCCCGGGAGGCAGCCTCCCTCCCTCAGGGGCTCAAAGCAGCCCCCGTCCCGTCCTCGCCATGTCCCTGTACAGGAACTCGGTGTGGTTCATGAAGGGGCTGGGAGCCAAAAGGGCAAAGAGAGGCGGGGGCTGCCATGGCCATTTCCACACGGAGTTTGCTTACGGAGGGAAACCGGACCCCCCCCCCCATTACGTGGGATTTGAGCCCATTCCCCCTCCTCCGCCGCACGCCACATATGTTCTAGCGCCCGTTAATTTAACGGGCTGAACGTCCACTAGTACTTAATAATTCTGCTGTTCCTCTTCCTCTTAAAAAATAAAACTTTAGGCGAAAAGTACACACACATAAAAGGAAAAAAATATTTTTTTTAAAAAAGGAAAGAAACGAAAAGGAAAAACAAATGCGCAAATACTTGGACTTCCAACCGGTTCCCAATGAACATACCTTTTCCACTTACGAATGTACCTAACATTATTAGAATATCCTTTATAAACTTTCCAATACATTCTTAAATATTAATGCAATATACTCTTTACGTGGGGCTTCCTGGAAACTTCAGTTAGTGTAAAGCCACTGTGGACTTTATACCATTATTATTATTACCGTATTTTGTAAATATTTTCTATATTTTCCCCATTTTAGCACAAATGCTCGTCTTGTTTTTCCTCTTAGGTTATTCATTAGCTGGTCCATTTCTGCATACCCTTGTACGTTTTTGCTCATTTAACCGGGGTCAAATACCACCGGTACATCATTTTCGTAGTTTTCAGTAAAGAACATGCCGTAAATTTCAGATCTGTTTTCCATAGCCTCTCCCAGTCTATCATTTGACTGCTTGGCGGAGAGCTTGACCCAGGCACTGGTGGTATCCAATACTGGATTAATGCAATATACTCTTTACGTGGTGCTTCCTGGAAACTGCAGTTAGTGCAAAATGACGCAGCGCGGTTCCTGACATGAGTGAGACCTTGCCAGCATGTGTCATCTTTGCTCAGAGACTTGCATGAGTTGTCTATTTGTTACTGGTTCATGTTTAATATTGAGCATTTGATTTGACAGGCTTGTGCAGGGCAGGGAAAGGACCCAAAACCTAAGGATTTAATCCCCATAGGAATTCCAGCCTTCGGGTATATGTTCTCAAATTCAAAATTCAGGACTCCCGTAATTTTTTTTTATTGCTTAGTTTGATACATTTAGGTCTGCAGCTCCCTCTGCTGGTAATATCGATACACTTGAGATGCTTGAAACTCATCTCAAAATCTCGAGGTGCAAACTCAAGACCTATCTGTGATGGCCTGGGATTCAGACTCAGATGCTGAACCTGAGGGATCCCAGCCTGCACAGGATTCCCCGCCTCCAGAACCAGCAGAGCCGGGGCTAGGGCTTGAGTCTGAAGGGTCCTCACCTGTGCTGGATCCTCAGGTGCAGGCATCTGATGAGTCTGCTCTGGCTCCTGATGGGGTGGAGGGCCCATTGCCTGCAGGTGCTCCACTCCCAGCCCCGTCAGGGGAAGCTGAGGTTGCCTCTGGGCCCAGTAACCCTCCAGCCTCTCCTGAGCTGCGGAGGCTCAGGGCACTGAGTTCCCGCAGGAGGAGTGCTCGCCTCCAAGCCAGGAGAGGCGAGTCACCAGAGGATCGGGGCCGCCCTATGCCTTGGGGCAGATAAAGCCGGCCACCCCCAGCCCCAAGTTGCAAGAGCAACATTGTTGGATACCAGTTCCTGCTTGAAACCTGTCCGGTTTTCCTGCCTGAGCTCCTGACCTACCCTGGTTCCCTGCTTGCCTACCTGTTCCTGACTTCGCCTGACTCCCTGCCCTGCACCCAGCTTCAGTTATTACAGACTGCCTTTACGTTGCACCTCTGACCACGGACCGGACTTGGACCTCGCCTTTCGGATACCCCACGGGACCAGCACACTATCAAAGCTCTAGTGTGAGTTTGAAGGATATTTGCATTGAAACTGTTTTTTTCCAAAGTTTGACACGCTCAAAACTCAATTTAAGTCCATATGTGTTAAGATCCATTCCAGTTTCAGTGAACCACTGGAAACTGAAGAATATAGCCCTCTATTATCTGCTACATCTGCACATCTGCAGTAGCCATTTGGGCTTCCTGAGCAGAAAGAATCACAGTGGAGGGTGTGATGAGTTTAGAAAGGAGACAGAGGACTCGGGAACTATGAAGAAAATCCACAGTAACCATGATACCGGCTTCAGAAAGTGTGTTAAAGGGTTTGGGACAGGATAAATGATAAATGCACTGACCCCAGTACACAGCATAAGCACAACAAACCCTAGATTTAAGCATCAGTTCATTGACCCTGTGAGGTAATGAGATGAGCTCTATTTTGGGTATCCTATCTGTAAAATTATTAAATGGATGTTTCTATAAGACTGGGTAAAGGGATAGTTGAGCAAAAGAGCACACATTATTGCTCCCAATTCTTTATAGTTCAGAGAAAACAGTCCAAAACCAGACTGGCCTGGTTAACACGTAGCACTATGCCACTGGGTTTTTTCCATGGCTATGGTTGGTTTAATATGTCAAGAGTTAACCATGGAGTTCTCCCACAGATGAACAAAGTATGGCTTCTCCAAAGCTTGGTTCCCCCCCCCCCCCTATCTGCTCTTACCTTCTGCCTTTGTAGCTTAGTCAGTTTCTGGGGTGAGATGACCAAACAAACCATGGGTTCGCACATCATGTCAAGCCTTTGTTATAACAAACCAAGGTTTTGCAAGTCAGTAACAAACCACCCAGGTGGCGCTGTGGATGGGACCCAGGTGGCGCTGTGGGTTAAACCACAGAGCCTAGGGCTTGCTGATCAGAAGGTTGGCGGTTTGAATCCCCACGACGGGGTGAGCTCCTGTTGCTCAGTCCCTGCTCCTGCCCACCTAGCAGTTCGAAAGCACGTCAAAGTGCAAGTAGATAAATAAGTACCGCTCTGGCGGGAAGGTAAACGGCGTTTCTGTGCGCTGCTCTGGTTCGCCAGAAGCGGCTTAATCATGCTGGCCACATGACCTGGAAGCTGTACGCCAGCTCTCGGCCAATAAAGCGAGATGAGCGCCGCAACCCCAGAGTCGGACACGACTGGACCTAATGGTCAGGGGTACCTTTACCTAACAAACCACAGCTTCAGACCATGGATTGTTGGCAGTAAACTAACCATACCTGAGCTGCTAACCAGGGCTCATTCATCATGTTAAGCCAAGGTTTAATGAACCATCAAGTAATATAAACCATGGCTTGATGTTATCTGCAAACCAGACCACTGAATATCTGATGGTGACAGCACCAAGGAGAAAGGAGACGGAGAAAGCAAACTTAATGTGGAAGCATTTTTAGGCTTTTAATTGTGTTTATTGGAGCTGGGAGTTAAAATTAGGCAGCAATTGGAAGTGAAAGGGGGGGGAGAATAACCAGACAGTCCCTGTTTTGAATAATACACATGATAAATTTCATATTAACATGAACAGTAAAAAGTCAACTTCTTGTTAAGTTTCCGGGGAGTTTGTTTCATTCCTCTATTGTCTCCTTTTTGCCAGTCTCTTGTCCCTCGAAGAGTGGATACTTGGCCTCCACGTCAGCCCAGGTTAGGTTGCCGTTTGCAAGGTCCCGAACTATGGTGGGAAGCTCAGAGATCTGGAAGAAGGAAGAAAAAAGTGGCTTTCACATTCCAGGATCAACACAGAGCTAATCATCTTTCTCAGAAGAACCATGGTGCTAAGTCCCCTTGAGACTGCACCGTTGCAGAATGTAGGCAGCCAGTCGCACCCAGAGACTGGGCTCCTTCTGTAGAGTTGGAAGGGACCACGGGGGTCATCTAGTCCAACCCCCTGCAATGCAGGAATCTTTTGCCCAACGTGGGGCTTGAACCCACCACCCTGAGATTAAGAGTCTCATACTCTACCAACTGAGCTATGCCTTCAGAGGCGCACACACCAGAGCAAAGTTAAGGTTCTTGTGTGCATTCTCTACTTCACCGGGCACAACTCCCATCAGCCTCACTGTGTGGGCACTGCTTCCTTTTTCTCAGCGTATTTCTGGATTATAATAAGGAGCCCAGGAAAATCCTATCCTTACCCTTGAAATAAAGGTATCTGTTGAAGCTCAAGTTACAGGCATAGTGCATCTGGTGTTTGCTCCCCCATGAACACGGGGAAGGGTCATTGTTCAGGGGTATAATAATGATAATAACTACTACTACTACCACTACTACTATTTATACCCTGCCCATCTTGCTGGGTTTCCCCAGCCACTCTGGGGGGCTTCCAACAAAAAAATAAAAATACAATAAAACATCAAACATTAAAAACTTCCCTAAATAGGGCTGCCTTCAGATGTCTTTTAAAAGTCAGATAGTTGTTTATTTCCTTGACATCTGATGGGAGGGTGCCACTACCGAGAAGGGCTTCTGCCTGGTTCCCTACAACCTCACTTCTCACAGGGAGGGAACCGCCAGAAGACCCTCGGAGCTGGACCTCAGTGTCCGGGCTGAACGATGGGGGTGGAGACACTCCTTCAGGTATATTGGGCTGAGGCCGTTTAGGGCTTTAAAGGTCAGCACCAACACTTTGAATTGTGCTCGGAAACGTACTGGGAGCCAATGTAGGTCTTTCAAGACCAGGGAGCGGTCTCTGCGGCCGCTCCCAGTCACCAGTCTAGCTGCTGCATTCTGGATTAGTTGTAGTTTCTGGGTCACCTTCAAAGGCAGCCCCACGTAGAGCGCATTGCAGTAGTCCAAGCGGGAGATAACCAGAGCGTGCACCACTCTGGCAAGACAGTTTGCGGGCAGGTAGGGTCTCAGCCTGCGTACCAGATGGAGCTGGTAGACACAGAATTGACCTGCACCTCCATGGACAGCTGTGAGTCCAAAATGACTCCCAGGCTGCGCACCTGGTCCTTCAGGGGCACAGTTACCCCATTCAGGACCAGGAAGTCCCCCACACCCTCCTGCTCCCTGTCCCCCAAAAACAGTACTTCTGTCTTGTCAGGTTTCAACCTCAACCTGTTAGCCGCCATCCATCCTCTAACCGCCTCCAGACACTCTGTATGCAGAAGGACCAAGGTTCACTCCCCAACATTTCCAGGCAGGCCCAGAAATGGACGCAGCCAGAAACCCTAGAGAGCTGCTGCCAGCCAGTGTAAGCAATACTGGGCTAGATGGACTAATGACCTGACTTAGGATGGGAACACAGGATAGCTGCCTTATACTGTCTCCCCACTACCACTGGTTGCAAGGGGGGGACGACTTGTCTCATTCCCCCTTTCATTCAATGCGGCGTGTTTTTAGCTCCTTCTGCTTCTACCTGCACCCACATACATCCTGGCCCCAATCGGGCCACAGTTCAAAGCAAGCAGGACTTCCCACATCTTTCTCCTCCGGTTGCTTGTCTCGAACCTCCGACTTGCCCCCCCCCCCCCGCAAAGGGCACAGCGTACCTCAGCTCGTATCTGGCGCATGGAGTCGCGGTCTCGCAAGGTGGCCGTGTGCGGCGACCGGTTGACCGTGTCAAAGTCAATCGTGATCCCAAAAGCCACGCCGATCTCATCCGTCCTGGCGTAGCGCCGGCCGATGGATCCGGAGGAGTCGTCCACCTTGTGGGAGACCCCGTTTCTTGTGAGGGCTTCAGCTGCGAGGGGGTGGGAGGAAACAAAGGTGCGCATCGTTTTATTGAGTCGGCCGGCTCTATAGAGAATTTAAATGGGAGCAGAGAAGAAATGGGGCGTCCCCCCAAAGATTGCCAGAAAGATGACTGGAAACCTCAGCTGATGAAAGTGAAGCCCAAGTTTGTTTTATTTAAAGGGTTGGCTATTTGTGCAGCCTTTGAGAATGGGGTGGAATGTCTAATTTAAACCACATATATACACACACAGAAGCTGCAACTGGAAACTAAATTCAGCAATGTTGCTATGAACTAGAATACAGTGGTATCTTGGTTTAGAGCCATAATCCGTTCCGGTGGTCCGTTTGTAAACCAAAACAGGTTGTAACCCAAGGCGCGCTTTCGCCTCCCCCCCAAAATTTGTTCGTAATCCCAAAAAAATGGGTTGTAATCCAAAAAAAGTTTGCAAACCGGGACACACACTTCTGGGTTTGACGTGTTTGTAATCCAAAACGTATGCAACCCAGACTGTTTGCAAACCAAGGTACCACTGTACTGCAGCGTACAATATATGAGACCACGCAGCCCTCCGGATACATTATGCCTTCCCTGATGCCAAAAGGAAAAATCATAGAATTGTAGAGGCTCATCTAGTCCTGCAATGCAGGAATCGTTTGCCCAATGTGGGACTCGAACCCACAACCCCTGAGATTAGGCGTCTCGTGCTCTAATAACTGAGCAAAGGGCACCTGAAGCCAAAAGGGAAGCATATATCCTAAATATGAACCAGTTTCTACGGCCAGTTGTGGGGTTTTTTTTCCTGTCGGGGAATGCTCGACCACAGGAGTGGGGAACCCTTTCCAGCCCGAAGGCCACATTCCCTCTGGGTTAACCTCCTGAGGGCCACATGCCAGCAGATGGATGTAGCCAGAGGCAAAAGCAAGCAGAGCAACAGGTGCAACTGCAGGCTACATTCCACACATGTGCCAGTGGTTTCTGCATCCACCCATCTCTCCATCCAGCAAGCGAGAGGCATGATCACAGTTCAAGCATGCATGCTAGTCAGCTGAAAGCACTCCAGGATAGGGCAAGGCCAGGCCAATGAGGGGCAAGGTCTGGGATGAAGAGTCCCGAGAGCCAGATAAGAGAGTCCCAAAGGGCTGCATTCAGACCCCGCCCCTGAGGTTCCCCACCTCTGGTCTAGCACAATGAAGTCGCATCAGTGAAACAAATCGTGTAAAAAAAACACCTGGTCAATCCCCTTTCCTGCTGAACACCCCCAATTCATCGATGGAATTTCAGCTTTGTTAACACAGGGCAGCCCGGAAGCATCGGGAGCTACTCACATAGTTCCTTCACAAACGGAATGAATTCCTGGTTTTGGCTCAGGGGAAGGACAGAGCACTTGAACGGCGCCACCACAGCAGGGAAGCTGAAGTACTGGTGGAGAGAGAAAAGCGACACAGGTGATCAGGCAGGGAAAACTGACAGATCCAGAGTGGAAGAGTCTTCATCTGAATTTGATGGGAATGAGGGGTAAACTGGAAGGTTCCCCTGCCCAATCAATTCTGCTCTACATATGCTATGAATTATGAGTACAAGACTCTGATTTTGTGTTCCGATTAAGTTGTGAAAAAAACATTCATTTTGATCTTGCAATTTGGACCTTTGGCTGTGGGTGCTTTTCTTTTCGTTCTTTTTTTGCCAAGTCCAGATTCCTCCACCCACCCAAATTACAGTGGTACCTCTGGTTGCGTACTTAATTCGTTCTGGAGATCCGTTCTTAACCTGCAAACGTTCTTAACCTGAAGCACCACTTTAGCTAATGGGGCCTCCCGCTGCCGCTACACTGCCCGATTTCTGTTCTCATCCTGAAGCAAAGTTCTTAACCCGAGGTAACATTTCTGGGTTAGCAGAGTCTGTAACCTGAAGCATATGTAACTTGAAGTGTATGGAAAAGCTGAACCTCAATCTTAAGAGGGACAAAGGGCACAGAAAAATAGGCAGAATGGAAGCTACTGGGTATCGGGGGGAATTAAATACAGAAAGCTAGAACCTATGTTTGTGTTAATACAATCTACTCCAGGTGACCAAATTGTTCTTTCCATATATACAAATATTGGATATGTGCATAGAAACATATGACCATTTAACAGAAAACGAATTGTATGTTTTCTACCTTCAAAAATAAGGCTGGAAGCCTAACGTTTTTTTACAACACACACACACACACACACTCCAAAGTTACAGAGCTATTCATACATTTCAGATTTCCTACAGAGAAATATTCCGAGTAGGAAAATGCTTATCATGACGTGTGGAGTGGGGGGTGCAAGTGTTTCATGTGCCCCAAGCAAACTGATCAGGTAGTCAGTGCATACATCAGCTGCCCATGTGCTTGCAGCTGTCACATTTGTTTGCACACTCCACACACTACAAGAAACATGAATTGCATACCTGGAAATGAGTTGCGCGCAGGAAGCCATAATTGTGTCAGGTAGCCTGACACAATTGCTGCTTTTCTATGAGGTTACTATTACTCCCATTTTACAGGTGGAGAAAGGGAGCGGAGAGAAAGAGCCATGACTCAAGGCCGCTGGGGGCTGAGCAGGGATCTAAACCAAATGGATTTGATGCCCAAATCCAGCATACAATGCTGCGGCTACAAAATCCGCAGAGCCTCCCATAGGAAGCCACCAACATACATCAACTCTGAAACTAAACCAAAGTCACAGGGAGGGAAATCCTACCGTCCGTTGTTCATCTCCCTCCCGGATGCGGAACGTGTGCTCAAATATCGTGTACATGATTCTTCCGATACCAAACGAAGGCTCAATCACATTGGGGACAATCTCTTCCACTAGAAAACAGATAGGCAAAAAAAGGGTATGTTTTGCTAGGCCAACTCAGGTTGGAAGGCGTGGAAGCTTTTCGCGTTCGTAACAATTCTGCCCAACAGCGACAGGGCTCCAAGGTTGCCACTGTAATGCCCACAAACACCACTCTCTCAATTTGACCGTACGGAGCAATTATATCAGGCTTCCTCAACCTCGGCCCTCCAGATGTTTTTGGCCTACAACTCCCATGATCCCTCGCTAGCAAGACCAGTGGTCAGGGATGATGGGAATTTTAGTCTCAAAACATCTGGAGGGCCGAGGTTGAGGAAGCCTGAATTATATCAATGCTAGTGGCCCCAGCGGAGGTAAGGCACTACCATGGGAACTGTGCATCTCAGTCAAACCAGGTGAATGGCATCTGAACACATTCATAATGGTGGTTTGTACCCCTGACCATAAGGAAGCCATTTCAGTGTCACCCGCCCTGTGGAACGCCCTCCCTTCAGATGTCAAAGAGAACAACAACTACCAGACCTTAGAAGACATCTGAAGGCAGCCCTGTTTAGGGAGGCTTTTAATGTTTAATAGATTACTGTATTTTAATGTTCTGTTGAAAGCCGCCCAGAGTGGCTGGGGAAACCCAGCCAGATGGGTGGGGTATAAATAATAAATTATTATTATTATTATTATTATTATTATTATTATTATTATTATTATATAATTTATTATTTATACCCCGCCCATCTGGCTGGGTTTCCCCAGCTACTCTGGGCGGCTTTCAACAGAACATTAAAATACAATAATCTATAAAACATTAAAACATTATTATTATTATTATTATTATTATTATTATTATTATTATTATCATGCTGCCAATGAAAAACAGCCATTCCAGTGTTTCTCAAACTTGGGTCCGCAGCTGTTGTTGGACTACAACTCCCATCATCCCTGACCACTGGGGTCCTGGTAGCTAGGGAAGATGGGAGTGGTAGTCCAACTACAGCTGCGGAGCCAAGTTTGAGAAACACTGCATTAGGCTGCAATTAGATGTGCTACAGTGAATGAGAAGGAAGCCTCTCATTGACTTGGGGCAGGCGACAGCTTTCTGGCTGTGATCTTTACTATTTTACAGCAGCAGGTGCAAGGAGACCTACCATGTAAGGTTTTCTGGAACCTCTTCACGCCGACCATGTCCTTTGTTAGTTGAAAAGTTTTCCCTTCCGTTTCAAAGGTAAATTCCCTGAAAAGAAGAAAAGGGGACTCAGAATCAATACCAGGCTCTTTTCCTTCCAGAAGATGCTGTGGAGTTAAAGGAAAACAGCAGCGGCAGCAGTGACATTCCAGTCCAAAAAGCAGGTCCAGTAGATGCCAGGAGAAGCTGAAGGTCATCAAAAGCATTCCAAAAAATAGTTATGAACGAACACCCAGGTCAGCTCAAGGATCCCTAACAACATCTTGACTAGGTTTATACTTCCTGAAAGTAAACAGCTGAGGAAGAGCAGGTAATCCTTCTCTGCAAGCTTCATTCAATGGATTTAGACAGTCCAACATCTCCTCCACAGGCTTGGCGCTTGGTTGCCAACCCCCAACCTCTACGATCACTATGCTCAGGAAGTTTAGAATACTGCATCTTGAGATTAGGGATTACAGAAACTAAGAAAATATAGCAAATGCTAATAAAAATGGTGGTTACGTATTTATCTATAAGAATTACTATAAACCTCCAACTCAAAATATTACGGTGGTGTACAATAAAATCATTAACGTCTCATAAAATACAGAGCCAAGGCAAAATCAAATCATTTCTCCCTTTTGTTCTGAGAGTGTTTGGGGGGAGTTTTTTAATGTCTTGTTCCTTTTTTTAAGGCACTAGTAGGGAAACGCAATCCATGAAATGAAGGGGATTGTGGGAATTGGAGGAAGGTATTGCAGATGAGGAACATAGAGGGGGAAAGACTCAGTCAAATCAATTTTGCAATGTACTGATTAGCCTAATCAAGGTATTGCTCTAATGAGGATGTAGGCAATGGGTAGGCAAACTAAGGACCACGGGCCAGATCAGGCCCAACTGCCTTCTGGATCTGGCCCACGGACGGTCCGGGAATCACTGCGTGGATCACCAGCACGCACGTTCTTTCCCTCTCCCTCACACGGCAGCGGTGCCTCCTCCCTCCCTCCTCCTGGCTTCTCCCCGCCCTGCCTAGAGGAGGAAGGGGGCTGGGCTTTGTTGGTGCCAGCAGCAGCAGCGCTCGAGTGGCCGCTATTTTAAGCAGCCCCTCTCCGGAGCCCTTTCACTCGCCGCTCATCGTCCCTCCTCCACCACCACCGCCAGTCCCTGCCGCTCGCAGGACACAGGTAAGCAGCCACCAGGGCTCGTGGTGCTCTTGCATCATTTTTATTTTTTCAAAATATAGTCCGGACCCCCCACAAGGTCTGAAGGACAGTGGACCAGCTCGCTGCTGAAAAGGTTTCTGACCCCTTGGCAAATGAGCATTTTCTGATACTTCTGTGGATTTTGTGGTGTTTTTTTTTAATGATGGAAAAGGAGTGTCAACTGGGAGCCTTTACTGATTGGCGGCCGATTCAGTCTCCTTTCATCTTATAATCCAAATTTTTAAGTAAAAATTGCTCAGGCTTTTTCAGATCTTTCACATGTTCTTTCGCCCTTGCCAAAGCTCTTGAGAGTGCTGGAAGAGAACATATGTACTACTGGTTCTTGTGATCCAAAAGCAAATTTCATCCACGAAAACCAGAAAGATACTAGAGAGTTGACACAAATGACAGTTTGCCAGCCGCATCGTCGACAAAACCCGAGATAGTCTGAGATCAGAAAGCGAAGCCCCAGAACCAAAGCACTCTCTGGGTGACCTTTTAGTCGCAAGTTATTTGTGCTCCAATCTGAGCATCGCGGCACAAGCTGGTGGGCGGAAAGGGCCTGATTCACCTCCCTCAGGCTCAAAGGCTTACCCTTTTTCGTTCAACAGTTTCTCCATCTCACTGATGTAGCACTCGTCGCAGATGGAAAGGTATTCCAGCACCAGTTTGGCGTCCTTCTTGTAAGCCTTGCCGATGGCTCCCTTATTTGCTTCGAACTGAACGACGTTGGCTGTTTTGTGCAGGTTACGTTAAGGAATCCCAAGGGAACAGGAGGCTGACACCACATTTGCTACCCTGATGCTATTTATAGTTTATTTAGCACCATAGCGTCATTTTTTTACAGGAAGACTCATTCTTGCTGGTATCATCTTAATATTTACAACCAGATGAAGGTTTCATTTTTTGGAATAATAAATTTTCAGAGTAGTTTTTACGGTTATATCAAAAATAACTGATTAGGTTATCCTATTAGAAATGCATAGACAGATAATTATGAAATTACTGTGAGGTTTAATAAGTTAACTGTTTATATTTAGACAACTATTCTGCTGTACTTTATTGGAAGGAGAAAAATAATCATTTCCTTAATAACAATTTAAACAATTTATTTAACTAAAACAATAACATTATAGCTTATGTATCCATGATTGCTAACTGATGTGGTTAAACAATTAAAAAACAAAACAAAACTTTGACTGAGTTTTAGCCCACATGAAAAACTTAAAACAAATCCTTATTTCCAGATGAATAGGCTGTGGACTCTAATGTAACTGAAATAGAAAACTATCTTTAGAAAGATGTTTCCCCCAAAAGCATTTTATTTTAAAAATCTGTTTTAAATAAAAAGAATCATATCTCTCTGTGTGTTGTGTGTGTATGTAAAATATCATTGATTTTTACCCACCCTGGCTTCAAGAGAGCTTCCTGAATTTACTCCCAGCAGCCTCAAATGGAAACCCATTAAGTGAACCCGCACATCCTTCCAGCCCGATTCCCTGTCAGTTAGAACTGCATATTTTTGAAAGGATATGGGTTCCTTCAGAGGCTTTTCAGCTACAAGAGGAACTTTGGTGGCTCTGGCGTGGCAAGCGAGGTCGTAGCAAGAGCGGTCAGCACAGCCAACAATTTCAATCCACCCCTGAAAGAATACAAAAAAAAAAAAAGATTCGTCTCTGAGAGCCATTGTGGTGTAGTGGTTAAGAGCGGTAGACTCGTAATCTGGTGAACCGGGTTCGCGTCTCCGCTCCTCCACATGCAGCTGCTGGGTGACCTTGGGCTAGTCACACTTCTTTGAAGTCTCTCAGCCCCACTCACCTCACAGAGTGTTTGTTGTGGGGGAGGAAGGGAAAGGAGAATGTGAGCCACTTTGAGACTCCTTCGGGTAGTGATAAAGCGGGATATCAAATCCAAACTCTTCCTCTGTTCAGCACACCGCCGGGTGAGTTAGCCAAACTCTCTCCTCTACCCGCCTCCCCTTGATTAATACAGAAACCTCTGCAGCTACCAAATCACTTACATAGGATGTTTTGGATTCCGCATCCCAGCAGTCGCAGGCGTAGTGAGCCATTTCGTTCTCCATGTGTTGTCGGAAGCGCAGCTTGTTTGGAGAGATGCCGACTTTGACAAGGTAGAGGTAGATGCGGCCAATGAAGTAACCGAGCACCGAGTTATTGATTACACCCTGGAAGGAGAGAGAAAGAGACGGGATGTCAAAAGCAAAAAACTGCTTTGGAAAAAGCAAATTATACCAAGTATCAGAGAATGGCAAGAAAAAGCATTTAGTTTTTTGGATCTAGATAAATTAACAGATTCAATCAGAGGCCGCAGCAAACAAAAATTTTAAAAAAGCTGGGGGAAATTTGGCGATTATCTAAGATCACAATGCCCCACTATGAAGTCGTGGATCCACTTTTAAATATTCTGCACAGAATTTAAAGGATGATAAGATAATAAGATCCAGAAAAGATGAAGTAAAACAGAAAGGTAAGCAATGCAAGAAACTAAAATGATACTTTTACTCTGAGTAACCGGTAAGTGGAAGTCTACAAAACGATGTATAAACCAAAATGATGTATAAACTAATTTAACAACTTGAGAAAATTGATTAATGTGAAAAATGAAGATTAAGCAAGGCAAGAAGAAAAGGATGGAGTATGTATGAAGATCGAAATCAATTTATGCATAGACACTCACTACTAATCTGCGAACTTTAATAGACACATCTGATTTTTTTGTTCAATATGGATGATTTAAGTTCTGTATATTTTTAGAATGTATGAACAGTGATTTATATGTGCTAACGTTTTGTTTTAAATTTGATTATAAATAAAGATTTCAAAAAAAGAGAGCAAAAAACTGCTTCCTCAAATATGCAGACTGTGCTGCACGCCTTGGGTTCAGTGTCAGAAGCTCAGATATATAAGCTAATTGCCAAACAGCACCTTAAACCTAAATTGCGGTTGCCACAATGGAATGTCTAGGTGCCTCTTTTTTAAAAAAATAGTTTTTTCTATTGCTGTTGTTGTTACTGTTGCTGTTATTCATTCCATTGCTATACCGCTTTATATTAAAAAATAAATCTCAAAGCGGTATACAACACATTCAAACTTCAAACAATCCAGAATAAAACAAATTCAAGCTTCAAGGAAAATATTTCAGATCCTCCTCTGAGTGGCATTTTGCTTTCCAGTCACCAACCAGAGATCTCCACATGGCCGCAACTGGACCTGCGCCAGTCGCAATTTGTGCCTGGGGAATTTCGAACACTGCTTGGGTTGTGGTACAAAATACCGGGCCCTTTTCCATGAAATTTCAACAGCATCCTCCATGTATTAAATAAGGAAAGTTAAGTTAGGACCAATCATTTTATCAATTCCACAGGATTTTGACGCTGAGGTGTTTAAGGGCTTGTTCACAGCTGGGCAGCGGGGCCCACAACCCAATCTCAACAATGGTTATCAGAAGCACAAATTTCTGTCGACATGGTGAAGATTCCTATGTGTAGCAACAGCAAACCCAACATGCCCTGGAAAATCAGAGAATTTTAGTTCTGGAAAGGGGCTGAGACTTTCCATCATAAAAAGGTAAAGGGACCCCTGACCATTAGGTCCAGTCGTGTCCGACTCTGGGGTTGTGGCACTCATCTCGCTTTATTGGCCGAGAGCCAGCATACAGCTTCCAGGTCATGTGGCCAGCATTACAAAGCCGCTTCTGGCGAACCAGAGCAGCGCACGGAAACGCCGTTTACCTTCCCGCCAGAGCGGTTCCTATTGATCTACTTACACTTTGACGTGCTTTCGAACTGCTAGGTGGGCAGGAGCTGGGACTGAGCAACGGGAGCTCACCCCATCGCAGGGATTCGAACCACCGACCTTCTGATCAGCAAGCCCTAGGCTCTGTGGTTTAACCCACAGCGCCACCTGGGTCCCTGCAATCATAGTTAAGTCTAAACTTGTAGAGTGAATACAGAATTAATCTCTGTGTTGCTTCTTGTTCAGAAATTGCAATATGCGGACCTCATCTGGTTCTCCACAAAGGTGAGCATCTAGCAGAATTCGTGGTGTTCTCGTCCACATTTCCTTCACACGCTTCTACTGCAAAACACACTTTCAGTACCTGCTCAACAGCATCCCCCAGGCGCATGGAATGAGCCGACTGCCCACTGGTCTGGGCTTTGGAGGAGTACAAGAGGATGTGAAGGTCCGCTACATTCTGGAACTTAGGGTGATGCTTCTCACTGGGATCCACAAAATGCTCAATTTCTGCCATTGTGAATTCTCTAAAAGACAAAAGGCATGCCCAAAGGTTTAGTAGCTATTCTGTTTGAGAGCCACTATAGCACCTCCCATAAAGGTGAGATAACCCACAAGCTCTGCACAACACCACGTACACAGGTCAAGCCGTCTCAATGTCTCGTGGTGTCCCAGACTCAGAGAGCTGGAGTCACCCAGTGGATACTGGGATAGGGAACCGAAGGGCAAAGTTCATGCTAAAGCTGCGAGCATTTGGCACCATATATATATCAATTGTAAAGAGAACGAACAGAGAACAGAGAATATATAAAAGGTCCACCACTTTTTAGCCACCCAAAGAACAAATACAGTGGTCCCTCGACTTATGAATGACCCGACTTCCGTATTTTTCGAGTTACGAGTGAAAAAAGTGGCCGTGCGCTTACGAATTTTTTCAACCTCCGAATGGAAATCGTTGCCGTTTTAGATGCGGTTTCCTCGACTTACGAAGTTTAGATGGGGTTTTTTTCTACTTACAATTTTTTTCTCCCAATGCATTCCCATGGGGACTCGACTTACGATTTTTTCCGACCTACGAATGTCCATTCGGAACGGATTAAATTCGTAAGTCGAGGGACCACTGTAGGTGCAGTAAAAATCTCAAGACAGCTGAAACAGTAACCAGTCTACCTAAAACCATTCCCCACTCCCCACAAAAAACCCACACCAAATATCTGCATTGTGGAATTTTCTACTTCTGGGGATCCAGTTAAAGTCAATGCGGTAAAGCAAAGTAAAAATGGCAAATATTCACAAATATATGATATGACACAGACAGTGCTGACAATATTTCCAAAGGATATGCAACAGGGCCTTTTTAGAAATCAACATGTAGAGGTGAATGCATGGGGATTTTAGGAAGACACACCCATGGTTCCATTCCCTTACAAGTTGAGAGAAAAGAGAGAGAGAGAGAGAGAGAGAGAGAGAGAGAGAGAGAGAGAGAGACACTGTGTGTAGTGTTCACAAACTCTGTCATAGAAGAATGCTTACAGTACCTGACTCTAATGAGGCCTGAGCGAGGAGAGATCTCATTCCTGAAGGAATTCCCAATCTGAGCAGCAGCAAAAGGAAGTTTGCCTTGGTTAAATTCCAAGAGGCGTTTAAAGTTCAGGAAGATCCCCTGCGCAGTTTCTGGTCTCAGGTAACTTTTAAAAAAACACACAAATAAAATCCAACAATGAAAGCAACTGAGAAGCAGGGAAATAACTCTCCTTAGAGCAGACGGGCCTGGTTCCCCAACTTTTTATCTGGACAAAATTGACTTGCAATCAAAAAGTACAATCAGCATCTCTCCCCCTGGCTGCTCAGACTCCCTTTGCTGACTTGCTAGGCTGGGGTGAGGGGGAAAGAAGAAGAGTTTGGATTTGATATCCCGCTTTATCAGTACCGGAAGGAGTCTCAAAGCGGCTAACGTTCTCCTTTCCCTTCCTCCCCCAAAACAAACACTCTGTGAGGTGAGTGGGGCTGAGAGACGTCAAAGAAGTGTGACTAGCCCAAGGTCACACAGCAGCTACATGTGGAGGAGCGGAGACGCAAACCCGGTTCACCGGATTACGAGTCTACCGCTCTCAACCACTACACCACACTGGCTCTCTGAGGTTCTGAGCCTCAATAATTCCCCCTGACCCACTCCCAAATTTATGATCAAGGCTTGCATCTGGTTCCATATTCTCAGTGTCTTCTTGCTCCTGTGCTTGTTTCTCTAGGAACAGGGACACTAAATACTGTTCGATTTTAAACCAATTTTCACTTTATTGCTTTACTGCACCCTATAATACAAGTAGCTGGCAGCCGGAGGCATCAGTGCTGCTTATCTGTCTTATGGCCACATAATTAAACACCAGGAAGACCTTTCTAACAGCAAGAGCTGTTCAACAGTGGAATGGTCTCCCTCGGGAGGAGGTGGACTCTCCTTCTTTGGAGGTTTTTAAGCAAAGGTTGGATGGCCATCTGTCATGGATGCTTTAGCTGAAATTCCTGCATTGAAGGGGGTTGGACTAGATGACTCTCAGAACCCCTTCCAGTTCTACAATTCTGTGATACTTTTCTAAGCTTATAAAATTAAAGATTGCAAGGCTGGCCTAGTCAAAGAGAGATGCTGCGAATAACCCACCCAGCAGTAAATTTGGTCACCTTTATGTTACATTAGGATAAGAACCAAAAAAAAAACACCACATTGAGCTGAGTTGACCACCATGGCCTGGTGCAAATATTTCCTGTCAAAGGCTCAGGAAAACAACTCTCCCCAAGCAGCTTTTTTAATTTAGCTCATTCCTAGCTCCATGACTCCTAGCCCTTGCTAAATCTTCCCACCCCCAGAATTCCCAAATCAAATGTGGGGAAACACCACTACTCTTGAGAATTTGCAGGTTTGGGGTGCAGTTTTAATTGTTTTTTGATTTAAATCACGATTTAAATCACTAGTCAGTAAGGCTCAGGGTGGATAAAAATCAACGATTTTTTTTAAAAAAAATTAAGATTTTTTTATTTAAATCAGATTTTTTTGATTTTTTAAAAAAAAACGTTGATTTTTATCCACCCTGAGCCTTACTGACTAGTGATTTAAATCAAATCCACCCTGTTTTATACATCACTACCCCAGTCCCTCCTCCATCACTGGTAGGTTCAGCAACACACACCTCGCCCCAAACAAATTGAAGATCCCCAAGACCTCCTTCCTGGGGAGGGTTAGTTGACTATAAGCAGAACACAATGGATTGTATTCAACTGTAGTACGAGTCAGTCACCCTCGCCCAGCCCAGTAGGTCACAAGAAATATGTCAAGGTCCATGCTTAATATACCCTGGCATGTTTCCTCCAGGCCCGATAGAGGTCTTGAACATAAGATTGAAGGACACCGGAGGACTGAGGTCATTTCCAGTAATGGGAGACTTCACATTGTAGTTCACAAACAGATCCGCAAGCTCTTCCTGGCCGTAGTTGTCCAACTAGGAGCAAGACATGAAAGGCAGATCCACTTAACACAGGAAACTGCAGCAAAGACTTAACTCTATCCACCCCGTCTCCTCTTTAAAAAGACACCAGCCCCTTATGAGAAACTGCAAAGGATTAACCCTAGCATTTTATTGGGGGAAGCAACAAGCATGGATTTGCCAGTGCAGCCTCTTACAAGGGCATTCTGGCGATGAGATAAGGGGCCAGAGCAATGCAGCCGAACAAAAACACTGTCACACATTTCCCAAAGCGTGCTATGAAGAGGGCTGGCAGGGAAAGAGCAGGGCTGGGGAACCTATGACCCTTCGGATGCTGCCAGACTACAACTCCCATCATCCTTCACTGCTGGCCATGTTGCCTGATGGGGAGTGAAGGCCAACCAGATCTTGAGGGCCACAGGTTTCCGCTCTCCCTGCCTCAGGAAGTAAATTAAAAAGCCCACAACCCTTCTATCTTTTCATGCCCCAACGCAATGTCAGCTGTTTGTGAGGATCAGGAAGCCAAATCTGCTGAGATAAGTGCGCAATGGGTACAAGGAGGAACAACCCTTTTCCTTCCCTTGCGAGGTTATGCACTGCTGCAAATGCCTCCTAGGCAGGAGGGTGGTCTGTCTTTCCCTTTCTCTGGCCAACAGCTACTTCTACAGGAGGACCCAGCCGGGAGAGGATGGGCGACAGCAGTGCAAACGTTGACTGCCTATACACTGCAGCTTTCAAGTCCTGCTGTGTGCCTCTGCCACACACCCCTCTTACATCTGCTTTGACAAATGGGGAGTTCTCTTCAGGGAAGCAGACTTGGCTGCAGGGTCTCCAGCTGCTTAATTCCATTCCTGCCCCTTCTTACTCACACTGGGTCAACAAAAAGATGAAGGCCGCTGTCAGATTCTCTTATCGGTTGTTCAATAGTAAGACCAAGCCATCTTGTCTTTAAGTCTCTTTACTTTGTGCAAAGCTATTTACAGTGCAGAGTTCAGTTTATCATGTTTGCTCAGTCACTAGCAGAATCCGGAAGTGCCTCCCTTCTGTTTTGGCGCCAACACCAAAGCCTCGGCATCCTGAATTGCTGCCTTCTCCTCCTACGTGGGATATTTGCCGGAACTGACGCCTCCCCCTCTGAGTGAGTCTGCTGGGTGGTGCCAGGTCTCTCAGCAACTCCCTGGACACCTGGCACTCCCTGGCTCCCAGCCACTAACTGCTCCTCCCCCGAAGGGCTGCCAGATTCACTCAAAGATGAATCTGTCATTAACACAGGTTGCAGGTCCCTGTATGCACTCAGAGCTGGACTGGCAGGGGTGGGCAGATCCCTGACAGCCAACTCCCGCCAAGTGAGCCAGGGCCATGTGCCACAAGCCAACTGCATCTTGGGCCACCCTCAGCACAGGCAGGTGTCACAGCTACAGCTTGCCAAATCTCAGTTCCCCCACCAGGTTATTATTATCCCAGCATCCACCTTGTTTTATCCATAGCGAAAGAAAACAGATATATAGGCACGGATCAGCCAAGAGCTCCCTTTCAGCGTTGCTCAATCTACGGGGAAGCAAGTTTCACAAATGTCAGCAAGTCCCTCTTGCTGCACAGATTTGGACAAGCAGGACTTGAAATTATTCAAAGGCCAGAAACAGGGGAGGAGGAAGTTTCCTACTTGATAGGCTTCAAGCTACATGTGGAGCTCTGAATTTGCCTGTAACGGAACCAGGGAACCAATTGCCCACCACTGTGCAATCGTAATAGATTCCCAGCAGGTATGTGGAACAAACCTTTACAATCTACACACCGCAACGCAAAGCAAACAGCCACCCCACCAAACGAATTCGCCACTGATCTATGACCTGTAGAAAACTCATTTGTGAGATGTTAACTTCCAAGTTCGTCCGGTGTCTTAATTCTTCCCGGGGAACCCAAAGTAAATAATTGAAAGCTTGCGCCTCCGTTTCCGTTTGCACAGCCACATACTGACCTGCGTCAGAACATTCTCCATTTCAGCCTTCTTCTCAGCTGTACATTTCTTGTCAGACATCAGCTTCTGTAAGTGAGCTGCAAGAGAAGGCAGAAAGAAGAGTTCGTGGCCGACCACAAAGCCCACCAGAATGCAGATTCTAAGAACTAGATGGGCAGTTTCCAAAAATAGGTCTCCGAGGAGCCCCCAAGATCCCCAAAGCGGAGATCAGTAATGACAGGTTTCTCAGAGAAACATGTCTGTCGTGTCCATCATTAGTGACCTCCTTCTGCAAAGCACAGCTATAGGAGAGAGTTCCATCTGGGCCATGCTCCCGGTTCAAGAAGGTGAGCCTGAGGCCCAACCGGTCTGACTTGTGCTCAAATACCCTCCAGACTTCTCTATAGTGCATAAAGGGTTCCTCAACTCGAGTGTCAATGTAGAAAAGAGTTCTTGAAGATATGCCATATTTTTTGCTCTATAAGGTGCACCTGACCATAGGACACACCTAGTTTTTAGAGGGGAAAAGCTCCATTTTTTGTTGATCAGCTCAAATTTCTGCAGCTTCTTTTGCTGCAGGGGAAAAACCCTGTTTTATGGGGTTTAACTCACAATTCTGCAGCTTCAGGAAGCCATTTCTACAGTTTCCAGACAGATAATCTAATCAGCCAGTCACATGTCGCTGGGGAAACAGCCTCCCTCTGCAAGGGGGCGGGGCTGGAATCTCTCTCCCTTATCTCTCTCCCCGATTGTTTGCTGAGCAGCTGCTCAGCAGGCTTCCTTTCAAAAAACCCTTCTCTCTTTTTTTAAAAAAAGCACGATCTGCTTTTGCCCCTGGGCAGTTCAGCTCCAGGGACCACACATTCGCTCCATAAGGCACACAGACATTTCCCCTTACTTTTTAGGAGGAAAAAAGTGCGTCTTATGGAGCGAAAAATACGGTATGTCTGAAAGCAACCGAATCAGGGAAACCAATTTGGCTCTGCCCTTTCTCCCAACATGTTCAGGGAGAGAAGATCCTTGGCCCTCCCAGAGCTGGCACAATTTAATGTTTCTAGTATCATTTTCACAGAATAAGAACAAAAAATAGAAGCTGCTGGGTTTGGGCCAAAGGTCGTCCTGTTCTCACAGCAGCCAACCAGATGCAACAGAAATTCACCAAACCACGCAGTTCCCAGCAGCTAGTATTGTGAGGAATACAGTGAACATAGAGCATAGCTGCTGTGGCTAGTAGCCACTGATTACCTTATTCTCCATGAATTTGTCTAATCCTCTTTGAAAGCCACCCAAGTTGGTGACCATCATGGTGACCGTCACGATTTCTTGTGGGAGTGAATTCTAGAGTTTATATGCTGTGGGAAGAAGTACCGTCTTTTCACAGCACATAGTTAAACTGTGGCATTCACTTCCACAAGAGGCAGGGATGGCAACCAACCTGGATGGCTTAAAAAAGGATTAGAAACTGTCTGAGTCACTCCTAAGACGGCATTCTGTTTCCAGGCAAATTTCTAGTCCTGACAGCTGCAGAGAAAGGAGGGAGGATATCGAAAATACGGTGCTGAAGATATGCCAGCCCAGCATAATACATGGCTTATGCTAACTTGGCTTTCGCTTGGGAGAGGAGAGATTATAACTTTTAATCTAAAAACAATTGATAGATCAATGCTGAGGCAAGGGGGGGGGGGGGGAAACACACGAAACCAGCCCTGCTCTCGCAACACAGCATACCTTTCAGGAGATGATCAGCTCGAAAACACTCCCCATTTTTCACATCCTTCACCATGAAGTCTGCAAATTTGTCTACGTGGCCGGAGGTCCTGCAATGGTCAAGAGCAGCGCCACCGCGCATGGCGTCAAAATTTATTTTATTCATTGGCGGATTTATAAACCGATTCACAATGCAAAGCTACCCAAACAGTGTGTGATTAAATATATATATATATATATATCACAGACTTAATGGCTTACATTCAGTAAACCAAAAGCAATACTACTGTGGTAGAATTCACATTCCGCAAAATGACAGGGTTGTACTTCAGGAAACATCCTGAGCAGCCATCTACCTTCTCGCCACAGCGGTACCTATATAAGCGCAAGCGCATGCATGCGCACACACACTGGTACCTCGGTTTAAGAACAGTCCTGTTTACGAACGATTTGGTTTACGAACTCCGCAAAACCGGAAGTAGTGTCCCGGTTTGCGAACTTTTCTTCGGTCTACAAACGGAATCCGAATGGTGGAAGGGCACCGGCAGTTTAAGAACAGATTCAGTTTAAGAACGGACTTCAGGAACCGATTAAGTTCGTAAACCGAGGTACCATATATAGCACTCTCTTTTTCATTTTTCACTTTATTTTGTAGAACTGAAAAGACTTCAAATAAAATATAAATAATAATAAAACAGTAGGATGACATGCTACTTACTTCAGAACAGGCTCTGGCGTGAGCATGGTGCAGTCTATCTCAAGAATCTGCTCTTCCTGGATGAAGTGCTGCCTCCAGGCATGAACTACATTGTTCTTCAAAGCACAACCCACAGGACCAAAATCATACAGGCCACTCACACCTGCAAGAGAGACAAGCTGTGAACACACACACACACACACACACACACACCCCATTCCAAATAAATAAGTGAAAAAACAGAATTCCGGTCTGCAATCTACAACATGGGTCTTATAAAAGGTTTTGCAACATTTTTTGGTGCCATAAAATAGAACATAATTAATTGTTATCTCCTTACTACTGCTGACAATTACACAGTCCAATTTTTGCAGATAAAGGCAATTAATTCATCCTACCAATAACCGTGAGAAGCTTCCTTTTGACATTGAGAGAAGCATCTCCTGTCAATTTTTACTAGGAGGCAAGCACCACTGAGCTCAAGATCAGTGAGACACACTCCAGGTAAGTGTGCATAGGATTACATCACAAGTATTTTGCTCCACTAGTGGAGATTAAAAGGTCTGTTACAGTAATACCTGTCTAAAATAACCTACAAAAACTGGATATAACATTTGTATAGATTTAAGTAAAGCAAAGGCTCTCCTTAAAGGGAATTTACAAATTCCTATAAAACGCGGGTGGCACTGTGGTCTAAACCACTGAGCCTAGGGCTTGCCGATCGGAAGGTCGGCGGTTCAAATCCCTGCGACGGGGTGAGCTCCCGTTGCTCTGTCCCAGCTCCTGCCAACCTAGCAGTCCAAAAGCACATTAAAGTGCAAGTACTGTAGATAAATAGGTACCGCTCCGGCGGGTAGGTAAATGGCGTTTCCGTGCGCTGTTCTGGTTCGCCAGAAGCGGCTTAGTCATGCTGGCCACATGACCTGGAAAAACGTTGGCTCCCTCAGCCAGAAAGCGAGATGAGCGCCGCAACCCCAGAGTCGTTCGCGACTGGACTTAACTGTCAGGGGTCCTTTACCTTTACCTTTATAAAATTCCTATAAAATTTAAACCCATAAAAATAATTTGCTCATGATGTACTATGGAGCAGTGCTAGAATTAGACCCAAGCAACAAATTGCACTGAATGACAGTATCATACACCCACCTAATTTTTTTAGCACCATTCAGCTTAATGCAGATGGTAAGCTAGATCTCTGACATTCTTCATTATTTTTATTGTTAATTCTGATTTCTATGTTACTGGTCACCTTATGTTTAAAACTGACCATTACAGTGGTACTTCGGGTTAAGTACGCTTCAGGTTAAGTATGCTTCGGGTAAAGAACTCCGCTAAGAACAGAAATCGTGCTCTGGCGGCACAGTGGCAGCAGGAGGTCCCATTAGCTAAAGTGGTGCTTCAGGTTAAGTACGCTTCAGGTTAAGAACGGACCTCCGGAACGAATGAAGTACTTAACCCGAGGTACCACTGTACATCCTGTATCGTGCATTTTAGCATGGCCCAAGACTGCAAAAATAAATAAATGGTGAAGAACACAGGAAATCATGCTCTAAAGACCCCACAATTACTATTATAAATTGTGTACCTCCATAAATAGAAAAAGCCTGGTCATAGAAAAACCTTCGCTTCAGAGTGTCTTCCATTTTAGCTCTGTCCACAATATCATCCTTTGGCTGCAAAGCCAGCTCCTGTAAAAAAACAAATGATAGATTTCAACTAAAATAAATTTTCCCTGAACTGATTATTCTCTCTCCCTCTCTCTCTCTCTCAGTAGCACACACCTCCCCGCTTTAGAGATACATTGCCCTGCATAAAGCAGAATAGTGCTGGATGTCTTCTGCTTGTATCTGAAGCTGCCCAACATCTGTAAACGCTATTTTTAAACACAGTCATAGGGCATGCTGCTTTCAGCTGCATCGGAGCCAGGACTCTGAAGCGCACATGACAAGGAGCCAGTGATGGAAAAACCTCCAGAAATGTAGTTGAAGTCCTCAGTTAAGTGTTTAGGGAAGCTTCTCACAACCTGGTGCTCAACAGATGTCTTGGACTACAAGACCATCAGTCCCACCCAACACAGGTGCACTACCCTGGGCTGATGAGAATTACAGATCAAAACATCTGGAGGGCACCAACTTGGGATAGCTTACAAAAACAGATGGCTTAGAAAGCAGCCTATAGACATGGTGCAATCAATACACACCCTTCGAGAAATTTCCTGATAACATGGGTGCTACTGCAAAAAAAGGGATCTCCATGTAAGTCCTATTGCTAACATGCATTTATTTAGCACCAGAAGGAAACTGACCAACTCAGGCTCTCCTAAAAGATAATATAGCACCAACAACATTGCTAAATATTTCCAGTTATAGGTAGGTAGCCAGCCATGTTGGTCTGCCATAGTCGAAACAAAATAAAAAAAATCCTTCCAGTAGCACCTTAGAGACCAACTAAGTTTGTTCTTGGAATGAGCTTTCATGTGCATGCACACTTCTTCAGATACACTGAAACAGAAGTCACCAGACCCTTATATATAGTGAGAGAGTGGGGAGGGGTATTACTAAGATGGGTGATTGGCTGATAGGTGTGGTAAACCTGTTGACGACTGTTAACAACTGCAATTGGTCTTGCAGGAAAAAGCAAGGGGTGAGATGGCTAAAAATAGCTTTGTCATGTATAATGAGATAAGAATCCAATGTCTCTATTCAGACCAGGTCTCTCCATGGTTTTAAGTTTGGTAATAAGTTGCAATTCAGCAACTTCTCTTTCCAGTCTACAGTGGTACCTCGGGTTACATACGCTTCAGGTTACAGACTCTGCTAACCCAGAAATATTACCTCGGGTTAAGAAATTTGCTTCAGGATGAGAACAGAAATCAGGCAGTGGCGGCACAGCGGCAGGGGGAGGTCCCATTAGCTAAAGTGGTGCTTCAGGTTAAGAATGTTTTCAGGTTAAGAAGGTACCTCCGGAACCAATTAAGTACGTAACCAGAGGTACCACTGTATTTCTGAAATTCCTTTGTAATAAGACAGCTACTTTGAGATCTTGTATAGAATGTCCTGGGAGACTAAAGTGTTCTCCTACTGGTTTCTCTGTCTTCCGATTCCTGATGTCAGATTTGTGTCTATTTATCCTTTGGCGTAGGGTTTGGCATGTTTGTCCAATATAGAGAGCTGAAGGGCACTGTTGACATTTGATGGCATACACAATGTTAGAAGATGAGAAATTAAATAGTCCTGATATGGTATGTTTGATGTTGTTGGGGCCAGTAATGGTGTTGTCCAGGTGTATGTGGCAGCAAAGTTGGCATCTGGGTTTATTGCAGGCTCTGGTACCAGTGTCCATGTTAAGTCTGGTTGTTGTATTATTGTGGGTGAGAAGTTGTTTAAGATTGGGTGGCTGTCTGTAGGCGATGAAAGGTATTCCTCCCAGAGCTTGAGAAAGAGAACTGTCATTGTCTAGGAGAGGTTGTAGATCTCTGATGATGCATTGTACTGTTTTAACTTGGGAGCTGTATGTGATTACTAGTGGTGTTCTGTTATTTTCTTTTTGGGGTCTGTCTTGCAATTTCTCTCTGGGTATCAGTCTGGCTCTGTTGATCTGTTGTTTAACTTCATCCGGTGGGTATTTTAGTTCTAAAAAGGTTTGCTGTAGATCTCTTAGGTGAGAGTCTCTGTCTGTAGAGTTGGAACAGATGCAGCTGTAACGTAGGGCCTGGCTATATACAATGGATTCTTTGGTATGTTTGGGGTGGTAGCTAGAAGCATGTAGATATGTTTGTCGGTCAGTTGGTTTACGGTATAAGGTGGTGTCTATGCGCCCATCCTGTATTTTTATAGTAAAGGTAAAGGGACCCCTGACCATTAGGTCTAGTCGTGTCCGACTCTGGGGTTGCGGCGCTCATCTCGCATTACTAGCAGAGGGAGCCGGCGTACAGCTTCCAGGTCATGTGGCCAGC